>OY283153.1:22159932-23376851 GCA_958299815.1 Sarcophaga carnaria | reverse complement strand
CAACAATGTGGGGACTTATACTTGCAACAATGTGGAGACTTATACTTGCAACAATGTGGGGACTTATACTTGCAACAATGTGGGGACTTATACTTGCAACAATGTGGGGACTTATACTTGCAACAATGTGGGGACTTATACTTGCAACAATGTGGGGACTTATACTTGTAACAATGTGGGGACTTATACTTGCAACAATGTGGGGAATAATACATGCAACAATGTGGAGACTTATACTTGCAACAATGTGGGGACTTATACTTGCAACAATGTGGGGACTTATACTTGCAACAATGTGGGGACTTATACTTGCAACAATGTGGGGACTTATACTTGCAACAATGTGGGGACTTATACTTGCAACAATGTGGGGACTTATACATGCAACAATGTGGGGACTTATACTTGCAACAATGTGGGGACTTATACTTGCAACAATGTGGGGACTTATACTTGCAACAATGTGGGGACTTATACATGCAACAATGTGGGGACTTATACTTGCAACAATGTGGGGACTTATACTTGCAACAATGTGGGGACTTATACTTGCAACAATGTGGGGACTTATACTTGCAACAATGTGGGGACTTATACTTGCAACAATGTGGGGACTTATACTTGCAACAATGTGGGGACTTATACTTGCAACAATGTGGGGACTTATACTTGCAACAATGTGGGGACTTATACTTGCAACAATGTGGGGACTTATACTTGCAACAATGTGGGGGACTTATACATGGCAACAATGTGGGGACTTATACTTGCAACAATGTGGGGACTTATACTTGCAACAATGTGGGGACTTATACTTGCAACAATGTGGGGACTTATACTTGCAACAATGTGGGGACTTATACTTGCAACAATGTGGGGACTTATACTTGCAACAATGTGGGGACTTATACTTGCAACAATGTGGGGACTTATACTTGCAACAATGTGGGGACTTATACTTGCAACAATGTGGGGACTTATACTTGCAACAATGTGGGGACTTATACTTGCAACAATGTGGGGACTTATACTTGCAACAATGTGGGGACTTATACTTGCAACAATGTGGGGACTTATACTTGCAACAATGTGGGGACTTACTACTTGCAACAATGTGGGGACTTGCACTTGCAACAATGTGGGGGCTTATACTTGCAACAATGTGGGGACTTATACTTGAAACAATGTGGGGACTTATACTTGCAACAATGTGGAGACTCTTACTACTTGCAACAATGTGGGGACTTATACTTGCAACAATGTGGGGACTTATACTTGCAACAATGTGGGGACTTATACTTGCAACAATGTGGGGACTTATACTTGCAACAATGTGGGGACTTATACTTGCAACAATGTGGGGACTTATACTTGCAACAATGTGGGGACTTATACTTGCAACAATGTGGGACTTATACTTGCAACAATGTGGGGACTTATACTTGCAACAATGTGGGGGACTTATACTTGCAACAATGTGGGGACTTATACTTGCAACAATGTGGGGACTTATACTTGCAACAATGTGGGGACTTATACTTGCAACAATGTGGGGACTTATACTTGCAACAATGTGGGGACTTATACTTGCAACAATGTGGGGACTTATACTTGCAACAATGTGGGGACTTATACTTGCAACAATGTGGGGACTTATACTTGCAACAATGTGGGGACTTATACTTGCAACAATGTGGGGACTTATACTTGCAACAATGTGGGGACTTATACTTGCAACAATGTGGGGACTTATACTTGCAACAATGTGGGGACTTACACTTGCAACAATGTGGGGACTTATACTTGCAACAATGTGGGGACTTACACTTGCAACAATGTGGGGACTTATACTTGCAACAATGTGGGGACTTATACTTGCAACAATGTGGGGACTTATACTTGCAACAATGTGGGGACTTATACTTGCAACAATGTGGGGACTTATACTTGCAACAATGTGGGGAATAATACTTGCAACAATGTGGAGACTTATACTTGCAACAATGTGGGGACTTATACTTGCAACAATGTGGGGACTTATACTTGCAACAGTGGGACTTATACTTGCAACAATGTGGGGACTTATACTTGCAACAATGTGGGGACTTATACTTGCAACAATGTGGGGACTTATACTTGCAACAATGTGGGGACTTATACTTGCAACAATGTGTGGACTTATACTTGCAACAATGTGGGGACTTATACTTGCAACAATGTGGGGACTTATACTTGCAACAATGTGGGGACTTATACTTGCAACAATGTGGGGACTTACACTTGCAACAATGTGGAGACTTATACTTGCAACAATGTGGGGACTTATACTTGCAACAATGTGGGACTTACACTTGCAACAATGTGGGGACTTATACTTGCAACAATGTGGGGACTTATACTTGCAACAATGTGGGGACTTATACTTGCAACAATGTGGGGACTTATACTTGCAACAATGTGGGGAATAATACTTGCAACAATGTGGGAGACTTATACTTGCAACAATGTGGGGACTTATACTTGCAACAATGTGGGGACTTATACTTGCAACAATGTGGAGACTTATACTTGCAACAATGTGGGGACTTATACTTGCAACAATGTGGGGACTTATACTTGCAACAATGTGGGGACTTATACTTGCAACAATGTGGGGACTTACACTTGCAACAATGTGGAGACTTATACTTGCAACAATGTGGGGACTTATACTTGCAACAATGTGGGGACTTACACTTGCAACAATGTGGGGACTTATACTTGCAACAATGTGGGGACTTATACTTGCAACAATGTGGGGACTTATACTTGCAACAATGTGGGGACTTATACTTGCAACAATGTGGGGAATAATACTTGCAACAATGTGGAGACTTATACTTGCAACAATGTGGGGACTTATACTTGCAACAATGTGGGGACTTATACTTGCAACAATGTGGAGACTTATACTTGCAGCAATGTGGGGACTTATACTTGCAACAATGTGGGGACTTATACTTGCAACAATGTGGGGACTTATACTTGCAACAATGTGGGGAATAATACTTGCAACAATGTGGAGACTTATACTTGCAACAATGTGGGGACTTATACTTGCAACAATGTGGGAGACCTATACTTGCAACAATGTGGGGAATAATACTTGCAACAATGTAGAGACTTATACTTGCAACAATGTGGGGAATAATACTTGCAACAATGTAGAGACTTATACTTGCAACAATGTGGGGACTTATACTTGCAACAATGTGGGGACTTATACTTGCAACAATGTGGAGACTTATACTTGCAACAATGTGGGGAGTTATACTTGCAACAATGTGGGGACTTATACTTGCAACAATGTGGGGACTTATACTTGCAACAATGTGGGGACTTATACTTGCAACAATGTGGAGACTTATACTTGCAACAATGTGGGGACTTATACTTGCAACAATGTGGAGACTTATACTTGCAACAATGTGGGGACTTATACTTGCAACAATGTGGGGACTTATACTTGCAACAATGTGGGGACTTATACTTGCAACAATGTGGGGACTTATACTTGCAACAATGTGGGGACTTATACTTGTAACAATGTGGGGACTTATACTTGCAACAATGTGGGGAATAATACATGCAACAATGTGGAGACTTATACTTGCAACAATGTGGGGACTTATACTTGCAACAATGTGGGGACTTATACTTGCAACAATGTGGGGACTTATACTTGCAACAATGTGGGGACTTATACTTGCAACAATGTGGGGACTTATACTTGCAACAATGTGGGGACTTATACATGCAACAATGTGGGGACTTATACTTGCAACAATGTGGGGACTTATACTTGCAACAATGTGGGGACTTATACTTGCAACAATGTGGGGACTTATACATGCAACAATGTGGGGACTTATACTTGCAACAATGTGGGGACTTATACTTGCAACAATGTGGGGACTTATACTTGCAACAATGTGGGGACTTATACTTGCAACAATGTGGGGACTTATACTTGCAACAATGTGGGGACTTATACTTGCAAACAATGTGGGGACTTATACTTGCAACAATGTGGGGACTTATACTTGCAACAATGTGGGGACTTATACTTGCAACAATGTGAGGACTTATACTTGCAACAATGTGGGGACTTATACATGCAACAATGTGGGGACTTATACTTGCAACAATGTGGGGACTTATACTTGCAACAATGTGGGGACTTATACTTGCAACAATGTGGGGACTTATACTTGCAACAATGTGAGGACTTATACTTGCAACAATGTGGGGACTTATACTTGCAACAATGTGGGGACTTATACTTGCAACAATGTGGGGACTTATACATGCAACAATGTGGGGACTTATACTTGCAACAATGTGGGGACTTATACTTGCAACAATGTGGGGACTTATACTTGCAACAATGTGGGGACTTATACTTGCAACAATGTGGGGCCTTATACTTGCAACAATGTGGGGACTTACACTTGCAACAATGTGGGGACTTACACTTGCAACAATGTGGGGACTTGCACTTGCAACAATGTGGGGGCTTATACTTGCAACAATGTGGGGACTTATACTTGAAACAATGTGGGGGACTTATACTTGCAACAATGTGGAGACTTACACTTGCAACAATGTGGGGACTTATACTTGCAACAATGTGGGGACTTATACTTGCAAACAATGTGGGGACTTATACTTGCAACAATGTGGGGACTTATACTTGCAACAATGTGGGGACTTATACTTGCAACAATGTGGGGACTTATACTTGCAACAATGTGGGGACTTATACTTGCAACAATGTGAGGACTTATACTTGCAACAATGTGGGGACTTATACTTGCAACAATGTGGGACTTATACTTGCAACAATGTGGGGACTTATACTTGCAACAGTGTGGGGACTTATACTTGCAACAATGTGGGACTTATACTTGCAACAATGTGGGGACTTATACTTGCAACAATGTGGGGACTTATACTTGCAACAATGTGGGGACTTATACTTGCAACAATGTGGGGACTTATACTTGCAACAATGTGTGGACTTATACTTGCAACAATGTGGGGACTTATACTTGCAACAATGTGGGGACTTATACTTGCAACAATGTGGGGACTTATACTTGCAACAATGTGGGGACTTACACTTGCAACAATGTGGAGACTTATACTTGCAACAATGTGGGGACTTATACTTGCAACAATGTGGGGACTTACACTTGCAACAATGTGGGGACTTATACTTGCAACAATGTGGGGACTTATACTTGCAACAATGTGGGGACTTATACTTGCAACAATGTGGGGACTTATACTTGCAACAATGTGGGGAATAATACTTGCAACAATGTGGAGACTTATACTTGCAACAATGTGGGGACTTATACTTGCAACAATGTGGGGACTTATACTTGCAACAGTGTGGGGACTTATACTTGCAAACAATGTGGGGACTTATACTTGCAACAATGTGGGGACTTATACTTGCAACAATGTGGGGACTTATACTTGCAACAATGTGGGGACTTATACTTGCAACAATGTGGGGACTTATACTTGCAACAATGTGTGGACTTATACTTGCAACAATGTGGGGACTTATACTTGCAACAATGTGGGGACTTATACTTGCAACAATGTGGGGACTTATACTTGCAACAATGTGGGGACTTACACTTGCAACAATGTGGAGACTTATACTTGCAACAATGTGGGGACTTATACTTGCAACAATGTGGGGACTTACACTTGCAACAATGTGGGGACTTATACTTGCAACAATGTGGGGACTTATACTTGCAACAATGTGGGGACTTATACTTGCAACAATGTGGGGACTTATACTTGCAACAATGTGGGGAATAATACTTGCAACAATGTGGAGACTTATACTTGCAACAATGTGGGGACTTATACTTGCAACAATGTGGGGACTTATACTTGCAACAATGTGGAGACTTATACTTGCAGCAATGTGGGGACTTATACTTGCAACAATGTGGGGACTTATACTTGCAACAATGTGGGGACTTATACTTGCAACAATGTGGGGAATAATACTTGCAACAATGTGGAGACTTATACTTGCAACAATGTGGGGACTTATACTTGCAACAATGTGGAGACTTATACTTGCAACAATGTGGGGAATAATACTTGCAACAATGTAGAGACTTATACTTGCAACAATGTGGGGAATAATACTTGCAACAATGTATAGACTTATACTTGCAACAATGTGGGGACTTATACTTGCAACAATGTGGGGACTTATACTTGCAACAATGTGGAGACTTATACTTGCAACAATGTGGGGAGTTATACTTGCAACAATGTGGGGACTTATACTTGCAACAATGTGGGGACTTATACTTGCAACAATGTGGGGACTTATACATGCAACAATGTGGGGACTTCTACTTGCAACAATGTGGGGACTTATACTTGCAACAATGTGGGGATTTATACTTGCAACAATGTGGGGACTTATACTTGCAACAATGTGGGGACTTATACTTGCAACAATGTGGGGACTTATACTTGCAACAATGTGGGGACTTATACTTGCAACAATGTGGGGACTTATACTTGCAACAATGTGGGGACTTATACTTGCAACAATGTGATGACTTATACTTGCAACAATGTGGGGACTTATACTTGCAACAATGTGGGGACTTATACTTGCAACAATGTGGGGACTTATACTTGCAACAATGTGGGGACTTATACTTGCAACAGTGTGGGGACTTATACTTGCAACAATGTGGGGACTTATACTTGCAACAATGTGGGGACTTATACTTGCAACAATGTGGGGACTTATACTTGCAACAATGTGGGGACTTATACTTGCAACAATGTGGGGACTTATACTTGCAACAATGTGTGGACTTATACTTGCAACAATGTGGGGACTTATACTTGCAACAATGTGGGGACTTATACTTGCAACAATGTGGGGACTTATACTTGCAACAATGTGGGGACTTACACTTGCAACAATGTGGAGACTTATACTTGCAACAATGTGGGGACTTATACTTGCAACAATGTGGGGACTTACACTTGCAACAATGTGGGGACTTATACTTGCAACAATGTGGGGACTTATACTTGCAACAATGTGGGGACTTATACTTGCAACAATGTGGGGACTTATACTTGCAACAATGTGGGGAATAATACTTGCAACAATGTGGAGACTTATACTTGCAACAATGTGGGGACTTATACTTGCAACAATGTGGGGACTTATACTTGCAACAATGTGGAGACTTATACTTGCAGCAATGTGGGGACTTATACTTGCAACAATGTGGGGACTTATACTTGCAACAATGTGGGGACTTATACTTGCAACAATGTGGGGAATAATACTTGCAACAATGTGGAGACTTATACTTGCAACAATGTGGGGACTTATACTTGCAACAATGTGGAGACCTATACTTGCAACAATGTGGGGAATAATACTTGCAACAATGTAGAGACTTATACTTGCAACAATGTGGGGAATAATACTTGCAACAATGTAGAGACTTATACTTGCAACAATGTGGGGACTTATACTTGCAACAATGTGGGGACTTATACTTGCAACAATGTGGAGACTTATACTTGCAACAATGTGGGGAGTTATACTTGCAACAATGTGGGGACTTATACTTGCAACAATGTGGGGACTTATACTTGCAACAATGTGGGGACTTATACTTGCAACAATGTGGAGACTTATACTTGCAACAATGTGGGGACTTATACTTGCAACAATGTGGAGACTTATACTTGCAACAATGTGGGGACTTATACTTGCAACAATGTGGGGACTTATACTTGCAACAATGTGGGACTTATACTTGCAACAATGTGGGGACTTATACTTGCAACAATGTGGGGACTTATACTTGCAACAATGTGGGGACTTATACTTGCAACAATGTGGGGAATAATACATGCAAAAATGTGGAGACTTATACTTGCAACAATGTGGGGACTTATACTTGCAACAATGTGGGGACTTATACTTGCAACAATGTGGGGACTTATACTTGCAACAATGTGGGGACTTATACTTGCAACAATGTGGGGACTTATACTTGCAACAATGTGGGGACTTATACATGCAACAATGTGGGGACTTATACTTGCAACAATGTGGGGACTTATACTTGCAACAATGTGGGGACTTATACTTGCAACAATGTGGGGACTTATACATGCAACAATGTGGGGACTTATACTTGCAACAATGTGGGGACTTATACTTGCAACAATGTGGGGACTTATACTTGCAACAATGTGGGGACTTATACTTGCAACAATGTGGGGACTTATACTTGCAACAATGTGGGGACTTATACTTGCAACAATGTGGGGACTTATACTTGCAACAATGTGGGGACTTATACTTGCAACAATGTGAGGACTTATACTTGCAACAATGTGGGGACTTATACATGCAACAATGTGGGGACTTATACTTGCAACAATGTGGGGACTTATACTTGCAACAATGTGGGGACTTATACTTGCAACAATGTGGGGACTTATACTTGCAACAATGTGAGGACTTATACTTGCAACAATGTGGGGACTTATACTTGCAACAATGTGGGGACTTATACTTGCAACAATGTGGGGACTTATACATGCAACAATGTGGGGACTTATACTTGCAACAATGTGGGGACTTATACTTGCAACAATGTGGGGACTTATACTTGCAACAATGTGGGGACTTATACTTGCAACAATGTGGGGCCTTATACTTGCAACAATGTGGGGACTTACACTTGCAACAATGTGGGGACTTACACTTGCAACAATGTGGGGACTTGCACTTGCAACAATGTGGGGGCTTATACTTGCAACAATGTGGGGACTTATACTTGCAACAATGTGGGGACTTATACTTGCAACAATGTGGGGCCTTATACTTGAAACAATGTGGGGACTTATACTTGCAACAATGTGGAGACTTACACTTGCAACAATGTGGGGACTTATACTTGCAACAATGTGGGGACTTATACTTGCAACAATGTGGGGACTTATACTTGCAACAATGTGGGGACTTATACTTGCAACAATGTGGGGACTTATACTTGCAACAATGTGGGGACTTATACTTGCAACAATGTGGGGACTTATACTTGCAACAATGTGAGGACTTATACTTGCAACAATGTGGGGACTTATACTTGCAACAATGTGGGGACTTATACTTGCAACAATGTGGGGACTTATACTTGCAACAATGTGGGGACTTATACTTGCAACAGTGTGGGGACTTATACTTGCAACAATGTGGGGACTTATACTTGCAACAATGTGGGGACTTATACTTGCAACAATGTGGGGACTTATACTTGCAACAATGTGGGGACTTATACTTGCAACAATGTGGGGACTTATACTTGCAACAATGTGTGGACTTATACTTGCAACAATGTGGGGACTTATACTTGCAACAATGTGGGGACTTATACTTGCAACAATGTGGGGACTTATACTTGCAACAATGTGGGGACTTACACTTGCAACAATGTGGAGACTTATACTTGCAACAATGTGGGGACTTATACTTGCAACAATGTGGGGACTTACACTTGCAACAATGTGGGGACTTATACTTGCAACAATGTGGGGACTTATACTTGCAACAATGTGGGGACTTATACTTGCAATAATGTGGGGACTTATACTTGCAACAATGTGGGGAATAATACTTGCAACAATGTGGAGACTTATACTTGCAACAATGTGGGGACTTATACTTGCAACAATGTGGGGACTTATACTTGCAACAGTGTGGGGACTTATACTTGCAACAATGTGGGGACTTATACTTGCAACAATGTGGGGACTTATACTTGCAACAATGTGGGGACTTATACTTGCAACAATGTGGGGACTTATACTTGCAACAATGTGGGGACTTATACTTGCAACAATGTGTGGACTTATACTTGCAACAATGTGGGGACTTATACTTGCAACAATGTGGGGACTTATACTTGCAACAATGTGGGGACTTATACTTGCAACAATGTGGGGACTTACACTTGCAACAATGTGGAGACTTATACTTGCAACAATGTGGGGACTTATACTTGCAACAATGTGGGGACTTACACTTGCAACAATGTGGGGACTTATACTTGCAACAATGTGGGGACTTATACTTGCAACAATGTGGGGACTTATACTTGCAACAATGTGGGGACTTATACTTGCAACAATGTGGGGAATAATACTTGCAACAATGTGGAGACTTATACTTGCAACAATGTGGGGACTTATACTTGCAACAATGTGGGGAATAATACTTGCAACAATGTGGAGACTTATACTTGCAACAATGTGGGGACTTATACTTGCAACAATGTGGAGACTTATACTTGCAACAATGTGGGGAATAATACTTGCAACAATGTAGAGACTTATACTTGCAACAATGTGGGGAATAATACTTGCAACAATGTATAGACTTATACTTGCAACAATGTGGGGACTTATACTTGCAACAATGTGGGGACTTATACTTGCAACAATGTGGAGACTTATACTTGCAACAATGTGGGGAGTTATACTTGCAACAATGTGGGGACTTATACTTGCAACAATGTGGGGACTTATACTTGCAACAATGTGGGGACTTATACATGCAACAATGTGGGGACTTCTACTTGCAACAATGTGGGGACTTATACTTGCAACAATGTGGGGATTTATACTTGCAACAATGTGGGGACTTATACTTGCAACAATGTGGGGACTTATACTTGCAACAATGTGGGGACTTATACTTGCAACAATGTGGGGACTTATACTTGCAACAATGTGGGGACTTATACTTGCAACAATGTGGGGACTTATACTTGCAACAATGTGATGACTTATACTTGCAACAATGTGGGGACTTATACTTGCAACAATGTGGGGACTTATACTTGCAACAATGTGGGGACTTATACTTGCAACAATGTGGGGACTTATACTTGCAACAGTGTGGGGACTTATACTTGCAACAATGTGGGGACTTATACTTGCAACAATGTGGGGACTTATACTTGCAACAATGTGGGGACTTATACTTGCAACAATGTGGGGACTTATACTTGCAACAATGTGGGGACTTATACTTGCAACAATGTGTGGACTTATACTTGCAACAATGTGGGGACTTATACTTGCAACAATGTGGGGACTTATACTTGCAACAATGTGGGGACTTATACTTGCAACAATGTGGGGACTTACACTTGCAACAATGTGGAGACTTATACTTGCAACAATGTGGGGACTTATACTTGCAACAATGTGGGGACTTACACTTGCAACAATGTGGGGACTTATACTTGCAACAATGTGGGGACTTATACTTGCAACAATGTGGGGACTTATACTTGCAACAATGTGGGGACTTATACTTGCAACAATGTGGGGAATAATACTTGCAACAATGTGGAGACTTATACTTGCAACAATGTGGGGACTTATACTTGCAACAATGTGGGGACTTATACTTGCAACAATGTGGAGACTTATACTTGCAGCAATGTGGGGACTTATACTTGCAACAATGTGGGGACTTATACTTGCAACAATGTGGGGACTTATACTTGCAACAATGTGGGGAATAATACTTGCAACAATGTGGAGACTTATACTTGCAACAATGTGGGGACTTATACTTGCAACAATGTGGAGACCTATACTTGCAACAATGTGGGGAATAATACTTGCAACAATGTAGAGACTTATACTTGCAACAATGTGGGGAATAATACTTGCAACAATGTAGAGACTTATACTTGCAACAATGTGGGGACTTATACTTGCAACAATGTGGGGACTTATACTTGCAACAATGTGGAGACTTATACTTGCAACAATGTGGGGAGTTATACTTGCAACAATGTGGGGACTTATACTTGCAACAATGTGGGGACTTATACTTGCAATAATGTGGGGACTTATACTTGCAACAATGTGGAGACTTATACTTGCAACAATGTGGGGACTTATACTTGCAACAATGTGGAGACTTATACTTGCAACAATGTGGGGACTTATACTTGCAACAATGTGGGGACTTATACTTGCAACAATGTGGGGACTTATACTTGCAACAATGTGGGGACTTATACTTGCAACAATGTGGGGACTTATACTTGCAACAATGTGGGGACTTATACTTGCAACAATGTGGGGAATAATACATGCAACAATGTGGAGACTTATACTTGCAACAATGTGGGGACTTATACTTGCAACAATGTGGGGACTTATACTTGCAACAATGTGGGGACTTATACTTGCAACAATGTGGGGACTTATACTTGCAACAATGTGGGGACTTATACTTGCAACAATGTGGGGACTTATACATGCAACAATGTGGGGACTTATACTTGCAACAATGTGGGGACTTATACTTGCAACAATGTGGGGACTTATACTTGCAACAATGTGGGGACTTATACATGCAACAATGTGGGGACTTATACTTGCAACAATGTGGGGACTTATACTTGCAACAATGTGGGGACTTATACTTGCAACAATGTGGGGACTTATACTTGCAACAATGTGGGGACTTATACTTGCAACAATGTGGGGACTTATACTTGCAACAATGTGGGGACTTATACTTGCAACAATGTGGGGACTTATACTTGCAACAATGTGGGGACTTATACTTGCAACAATGTGAGGACTTATACTTGCAACAATGTGGGGACTTATACATGCAACAATGTGGGGACTTATACTTGCAACAATGTGGGGACTTATACTTGCAACAATGTGGGGACTTATACTTGCAACAATGTGGGGACTTATACTTGCAACAATGTGAGGACTTATACTTGCAACAATGTGGGGACTTATACTTGCAACAATGTGGGGACTTATACTTGCAACAATGTGGGGACTTATACATGCAACAATGTGGGGACTTATACTTGCAACAATGTGGGGACTTATACTTGCAACAATGTGGGGACTTATACTTGCAACAATGTGGGGACTTATACTTGCAACAATGTGGGGCCTTATACTTGCAACAATGTGGGGACTTACACTTGCAACAATGTGGGGACTTATACTTGCAACAATGTGGGGACTTATACTTGCAACAATGTGGGGACTTATACTTGCAACAATGTGGGGACTTATACTTGCAACAATGTGGGGACTTATACTTGCAACAATGTGGGGACTTATACTTGCAACAATGTGAGGACTTATACTTGCAACAATGTGGGGACTTATACTTGCAACAATGTGGGGACTTATACTTGCAACAATGTGGGGACTTATACTTGCAACAATGTGGGGACTTATACTTGCAACAGTGTGGGGACTTATACTTGCAACAATGTGGGGACTTATACTTGCAACAATGTGGGGACTTATACTTGCAACAATGTGGGGACTTATACTTGCAACAATGTGGGGACTTATACTTGCAACAATGTGGGGACTTATACTTGCAACAATGTGTGGACTTATACTTGCAACAATGTGGGGACTTATACTTGCAACAATGTGGGGACTTATACTTGCAACAATGTGGGGACTTATACTTGCAACAATGTGGGGACTTACACTTGCAACAATGTGGAGACTTATACTTGCAACAATGTGGGGACTTATACTTGCAACAATGTGGGGACTTACACTTGCAACAATGTGGGGACTTATACTTGCAACAATGTGGGGACTTATACTTGCAACAATGTGGGGACTTATATTTGCAACAATGTGGGGACTTATACTTGCAACAATGTGGGGAATAATACTTGCAACAATGTGGAGACTTATACTTGCAACAATGTGGGGACTTATACTTGCAACAATGTGGGGACTTATACTTGCAACAATGTGGAGACTTATACTTGCAGCAATGTGGGGACTTATACTTGCAACAATGTGGGGACTTATACTTGCAACAATGTGGGGACTTATACTTGCAACAATGTGGGGAATAATACTTGCAACAATGTGGAGACTTATACTTGCAACAATGTGGGGACTTATACTTGCAACAATGTGGAGACTTATACTTGCAACAATGTGGGGAATAATACTTGCAACAATGTAGAGACTTATACTTGCAACAATGTGGGGAATAATACTTGCAACAATGTATAGACTTATACTTGCAACAATGTGGGGACTTATACTTGCAACAATGTGGGGACTTATACTTGCAACAATGTGGAGACTTATACTTGCAACAATGTGGGGAGTTATACTTGCAACAATGTGGGGACTTATACTTGCAACAATGTGGGGACTTATACTTGCAACAATGTGGGGACTTATACATGCAACAATGTGGGGACTTCTACTTGCAACAATGTGGGGACTTATACTTGCAACAATGTGGGGATTTATACTTGCAACAATGTGGGGACTTATACTTGCAACAATGTGGGGACTTATACTTGCAACAATGTGGGGACTTATACTTGCAACAATGTGGGGACTTATACTTGCAACAATGTGGGGACTTATACTTGCAACAATGTGGGGACTTATACTTGCAACAATGTGATGACTTATACTTGCAACAATGTGGGGACTTATACTTGCAACAATGTGGGGACTTATACTTGCAACAATGTGGGGACTTATACTTGCAACAATGTGGGGACTTATACTTGCAACAGTGTGGGGACTTATACTTGCAACAATGTGGGGACTTATACTTGCAACAATGTGGGGACTTATACTTGCAACAATGTGGGGACTTATACTTGCAACAATGTGGGGACTTATACTTGCAACAATGTGGGGACTTATACTTGCAACAATGTGTGGACTTATACTTGCAACAATGTGGGGACTTATACTTGCAACAATGTGGGGACTTATACTTGCAACAATGTGGGGACTTATACTTGCAACAATGTGGGGACTTACACTTGCAACAATGTGGAGACTTATACTTGCAACAATGTGGGGACTTATACTTGCAACAATGTGGGGACTTACACTTGCAACAATGTGGGGACTTATACTTGCAACAATGTGGGGACTTATACTTGCAACAATGTGGGGACTTATACTTGCAACAATGTGGGGACTTATACTTGCAACAATGTGGGGAATAATACTTGCAACAATGTGGAGACTTATACTTGCAACAATGTGGGGACTTATACTTGCAACAATGTGGAGACTTATACTTGCAGCAATGTGGGGACTTATACTTGCAACAATGTGGGGACTTATACTTGCAACAATGTGGGGACTTATACTTGCAACAATGTGGGGAATAATACTTGCAACAATGTGGAGACTTATACTTGCAACAATGTGGGGACTTATACTTGCAACAATGTGGAGACCTATACTTGCAACAATGTGGGGAATAATACTTGCAACAATGTAGAGACTTATACTTGCAACAATGTGGGGAATAATACTTGCAACAATGTAGAGACTTATACTTGCAACAATGTGGGGACTTATACTTGCAACAATGTGGGGACTTATACTTGCAACAATGTGGAGACTTATACTTGCAACAATGTGGGGAGTTATACTTGCAACAATGTGGGGACTTATACTTGCAACAATGTGGGGACTTATACTTGCAACAATGTGGAGACTTATACTTGCAACAATGTGGAGACTTATACTTGCAACAATGTGGGGACTTATACTTGCAACAATGTGGAGACTTATACTTGCAACAATGTGGGGACTTATACTTGCAACAATGTGGGGACTTATACTTGCAACAATGTGGGGACTTATACTTGCAACAATGTGGGGACTTATACTTGCAACAATGTGGGGACTTATACTTGCAACAATGTGGGGACTTATACTTGCAACAATGTGGGGAATAATACATGCAACAATGTGGAGACTTATACTTGCAACAATGTGGGGACTTATACTTGCAACAATGTGGGGACTTATACTTGCAACAATGTGGGGACTTATACTTGCAACAATGTGGGGACTTATACTTGCAACAATGTGGGGACTTATACTTGCAACAATGTGGGGACTTATACATGCAACAATGTGGGGACTTATACTTGCAACAATGTGGGGACTTATACTTGCAACAATGTGGGGACTTATACTTGCAACAATGTGGGGACTTATACATGCAACAATGTGGGGACTTATACTTGCAACAATGTGGGGAATTATACTTGCAACAATGTGGGGACTTATACTTGCAACAATGTGGGGACTTATACTTGCAACAATGTGGGGACTTATACTTGCAACAATGTGGGGACTTATACTTGCAACAATGTGGGGACTTATACTTGCAACAATGTGGGGACTTATACTTGCAACAATGTGGGGACTTATACTTGCAACAATGTGGGGACTTATACTTGCAACAATGTGGGGACTTATACATGCAACAATGTGGGGACTTATACTTGCAACAATGTGGGGACTTATACTTGCAACAATGTGGGGACTTATACTTGCAACAATGTGGGGACTTATACTTGCAACAATGTGAGGACTTATACTTGCAACAATGTGGGGACTTATACTTGCAACAATGTGGGGACTTATACTTGCAACAATGTGGGGACTTATACATGCAACAATGTGGGGACTTCTACTTGCAACAATGTGGGGACTTATACTTGCAACAATGTGGGGACTTATACTTGCAACAATGTGGGGACTTATACTTGCAACAATGTGGGGACTTATACTTGCAACAATGTGGGGATTTATACTTGCAACAATGTGGGGACTTATACTTGCAACAATGTGGGGACTTATACTTGCAACAATGTGGGGACTTATACTTGCAACAATGTGGGGACTTATACTTGCAACAATGTGGGGAGTTATACTTGCAACAATGTGGGGACTTACACTTGCAACAATGTGGGGACTTACTCTTGCAACAATGTGGGGACTTGCACTTGCAACAATGTGGGGGCTTTTACTTGCAACAATGTGGGGACTTATACTTGCAACAATGTGGGGACTTATACTTGCAACAGTGTGGGGACTTATACTTGCAACAATGTGGGGACTTATACTTGCAACAATGTGGGGACTTATACTTGCAACAATGTGGGGACTTATACTTGCAACAATGTGGGGACTTATACTTGCAACAATGTGTGGACTTATACTTGCAACAATGTGGGGACTTATACTTGCAACAATGTGGGGACTTATACTTGCAACAATGTGGGGACTTATACTTGCAACAATGTGGGGACTTACACTTGCAACAATGTGGAGACTTATACTTGCAACAATGTGGGGACTTATACTTGCAACAATGTGGGGACTTACACTTGCAACAATGTGGGGACTTATACTTGCAACAATGTGGGGACTTATACTTGCAACAATGTGGGGACTTATACTTGCAACAATGTGGGGACTTATACTTGCAACAATGTGGGGAATAATACTTGCAACAATGTGGAGACTTATACTTGCAACAATGTGGGGACTTATACTTGCAACAATGTGGGGACTTATACTTGCAACAATGTGGAGACTTATACTTGCAGCAATGTGGGGACTTATACTTGCAACAATGTGGGGACTTATACTTGCAACAATGTGGGGACTTATACTTGCAACAATGTGGGGAATAATACTTGCAACAATGTGGAGACTTATACTTGCAACAATGTGGGGACTTATACTTGCAACAATGTGGAGGATTATACTTGCAACAATGTGGGGAATAATACTTGCAACAATGTAGAGACTTATACTTGCAACAATGTGGGGAATAATACTTGCAACAATGTAGAGACTTATACTTGCAACAATGTGGGGACTTATACTTGCAACAATGTGGGGACTTATACTTGCAACAATGTGGAGACTTATACTTGCAACAATGTGGGGACTTATACTTGCAACAATGTGGGGACTTATACTTGCAACAATGTGGGGACTTATACTTGCAACAATGTGGGGACTTATACTTGCAACAATGTGGAGACTTATATTTGCAACAATGTGGGGACTTATACTTGCAACAATGTGGAGACTTATACTTGCAACAATGTGGGGACTTATACTTGCAACAATGTGGGGACTTATACTTGCAACAATGTGGGGACTTATACTTGCAACAATGTGGGGACTTATACTTGCAACAATGTGGGGACTTATACTTGCAACAATGTGGGGACTTATACTTGCAACAATGAGGGGACTTATACTTGCAACAATGTGGGGACTTATACTTGCAACAATGTGGGGACTTATACTTGCAACAATGAGGGGACTTATACTTGCAACAATGTGGGGACTTACACTTGCAACAATGTGGGGACTTATACTTGCAACAATGTGGGGACTTATACTTGCAACAATGTGGGGACTTACACTTGCAACAATGTGGGGACTTATACTTGCAACAATGTGGGGACTTATACTTGCAACAATGTGGGGACTTATACTTGCAACAATATGGAGACTTACACTTGCAACAATGTGGGGACTTATACTTGCAACAATGTGGGGACTTATACTTGCAACAATGTGGGGACTTACACTTGCAACAATGTGGGGACTTATACTTGCAACAATGTGGGGACTTATACTTGCAACAATGTGGGGACTTATACTTGCAACAATGTGGGGACTTATACTTGCAACAATGTGGGGACTTATACTTGCAACAATGTGGGGACTTATACTTGCAACAATGTGGGGACTTTTACTTGCAACAATGTGGGGACTTATACTTGCAACAATGTGGGGACTTATACTTGCAACAATGTGGGGACTTATACTTGCAACAATGTGGGGACTTATACTTGCAACAATGTGGGGACTTATACTTGCAACAATGTGGGGACTTATACTTGCAACAATGTGGGGACTTATACTTGCAATAATGTGGGGATTTATACTTGCAACAATGTGGGGACTTATACTTGCAACAATGTGGGGACTTATACTTGCAACAATGTGGGGACTTACACTTGCAACAATGTGGGGACTTATACTTGCAACAATGTGGGGACTTATACTAGCAACAATGTGGGGACTTATACTTGCAACAATGTGGGGACTTATACTTGCAACAATGTGGAGACTTACACTTGCAACAATGTGGGGACTTATACTTGTAACAATGTGGGGACTTATACTTGCAACAATGTGGGGACTTATACTTGCAACAATATGGGGCTTATACTTGCAACAATGTGGGGACTTATACTTGCAACAATGTGGGGACTTATACTTGCAACAATGTGGGGACTTATACTTGCAACAATATGGGGACTTATACTTGCAACAATGTGGGGAATAATACTTGCAACAATGTGGAGACTTATACTTGCAACAATGTGGGGACTTATACTTGCAACAATGTGGGGACATATACTCGCAAGAATGTGGGGACTTATACTTGCAACAATGTGGGGACTTATACTTGCAACAATGTGGGGACTTATACTTGCAACAATGTGGGGACTTATACTTGCAACAATGTGGGGACTTACACTTGCAGCAATGTGGGGACTTACACTTCCAACAATGTGGGGACTTACACTTGCAACAATGTGGGGACTTACACTTGCAACTATGTGGGGACTGCTACTTGCAACAATGTGGAGACTTACACTTGCAATAATGTGGGGACTTATACTTGCAACAATGTGGGGACTTATACTTGCAACAATGTGGGGACTTACACTTGCAACTATGTGGGGACTGCTACTTGCAACAATGTGGGGACTTACACTTGCAATAATGTGGGGACTTATACTTGCAACAATGTGGGGACTTACACTTGCAACAATGTGGGGACTTACACTTGCAACAATGTGGGGACTTATACTTGCAACAATGTGGGGACTTACACTTGCAACAATGTGGGGACTTACACTTGCAACAATGTGGGGACTTACACTTGCAACAATGTGGGGACTTACACTTGCAACTATGTGGGGACTGCTACTTGCAACAATGTGGGGACTTACACTTGCAATAATGTGGGGACTTATACTTGCAACAATGTGGGGACTTATACTTGCAACAATGTGGGGACTTATACTTGCAACAATGTGGAGACTTACACTTGCAACAATGTGGGGACTTATACTTGCAACAATGTGGGGACTTATACTTGCAACAATGTGGGGACTTACACTTGCAACAATGTGGGGACTTATACTTGCAACAATGTGGGGACTTATACTTGCAACAATGTGGTGACTTACACTTGCAACAATGTGGGGACTTATACTTGCAACAATGTGGGCACTTATGCTTGCAACAATTTGGGGACTTATACTTGCAACAATGTGGGGACTTATACTTGCAACAATGTGGGGACTTACACTTGCAACAATGTGGGGACTTATACTTGTAACAATGTGGGGACATATACTTGCAACAATGTGGGGACTTATACTTGCAACAATATGGGGACTTACACTTGCAACAATGTGGGGAATAATACTTGCAACAATGTGGAGACTTATACTTGCAACAATGTGGGGACTTATACTTGCAACAATGTGGGGACTTATACTTGCAACAATGTGGAGACTTATACTAGCAACAATGTGGGGACTTATACTTGCAACAATGTGGGGACATATACTCGCAAGAATGTGGGGACATATACTTGCAACAATATGGGGACTTATACTTGCAACAATGTGGGGACTTATACTTGCAACAATGTGGGGACTTATACTTGCAACAATGTGGGGACTTATACTTGCAACAATGTGGGGCCTTATACTTGTAACAATGTGGGGACTTATACTTGCAACAATGTGGGGCCTTATACTTGCAACAATGTGGGGACTTATACTTGCAACAATGTGGGGACTTATACTTGCAACAATGTGGGGACTTATACTTGCAACAATGTGGGGACTTATACTTGCAACAATGTGGGGACTTATACTTGCAACAATGTGGGGACTTATACGTGCAACAATGTGGGGACTTATACTTGCAACAATGTGGGGACTTACATTTGCAACAATGTGGGGACTTATACTTGTAACAATGTGGGGACTTGTACTTGCAACAATGTGGGGACTTATACTTGCAACAATGTGGGGACTTATACTTGCAACAACGTGGGGACTTATACTTGCAACAATGTGGGGACTTATACTTGCAACAATGTGGGGACTTATACTTGCAACAATGTGGGGACTTATACTTGCAACAATGTGGGGACTTATACTTGCAACAATGTGGGGACTTATACTTGCAACAATGTGGGCACTTATACTTGCAACAATGTGGGGACTTATACTTGCAACAATGTGGGGACTTATACTTGCAACAATGTGGGGACTTATACTTGCAACAATGTGGGGACTTATACATGCAACAATGTGGGGACTTATACTTGCAACAATGTGGAGACTTATACTTGCAACAATGTGGGGACTTATACTTGCAACAATGTGGGGACTTATTCTTGCAACAATGTGGGGACTTATACTTGCAACAATGTGGGGACTTATACTTGTAACAATGTGCGGACTTATACTTGCAACAATGTGGGGACTTATAGTTGCAACAATGTGGGGACTTATACTTGCAACAATGTGGGGACTTATACTTGCAACAATGTGGGGACTTATACTTGCAACAATGTGGGGACTTATACTTGCAACAATGTGGGGACTTATACTTGTAACAATGTGGGGACTTGTACTTGCAACAATGTGGGGACTTATATTTGCAACAATGTGGGGACTTATACTTGTAACAATGTGGGGACTTATACTTTCAACAATGTGGGGACTTATACTTGCAACAATGTGGGGACTTATACTTGCAACAATGTGGGGACTTATACTTGCAACAATGTGGGGACTTATACTTGCAACAATGTGGGGACTTATACTTGCAACAATGTGGGGACTTACACTTGCAACAATGTGGGGACTTACACTTGCAACAATGTGGGGACTTACACTTGCAACAATGTGGGGACTTACACTTGCAACTATGTGGGGACTGCTACTTGCAACAATGTGGAGACTTACACTTGCAATAATGTGGGGACTTATACTTGCAACAATGTGGGGACTTATACTTGCAACAATGTGGGGACTTACACTTGCAACTATGTGGGGACTGCTACTTGCAACAATGTGGGCACTTACACCTGCAATAATGTGGGGACTTATACTTGCAACAATGTGGGGACTTACACTTGCAACAATGTGGGGACTTACACTTGCAACAATGTGGGGACTTATACTTGCAACAATGTGGGGACTTACACTTGCAACAATGTGGGGACTTACACTTGCAACAATGTGGGGACTTACACTTGCAACAATGTGGGGACTTACACTTGCAACTATGTGGGGACTGCTACTTGCAATAATGTGGGGACTTACACTTGCAATAATGTGGGGACTTATACTTGCAACAATGTGGGGACTTATACTTGCAACAATGTGGGGACTTATACTTGCAACAATGTGGAGACTTACACTTGCAACAATGTGGGGACTTATACTTGCAACAATGTGGGGACTTATACTTGCAACAATGTGGGGACTTACACTTGCAACAATGTGGGTACTTATACTTGCAACAATGTGGGGACTTATACTTGCAACAATGTGGTGACTTACACTTGCAACAATGTGGGGACTTATACTTGCAACAATGTGGGCACTTATGCTTGCAACAATTTGGGGACTTATACTTGCAACAATGTGGGGACTTATACTTGTAACAATGTGGGGACTTACACTTGCAACAATGTGGGGACTTATACTTGTAACAATGTGGGGACTTATACTTGCAACAATGTGGGGACTTATACTTGCAACAATATGGGGACTTACACTTGCAACAATGTGGGGAATAATACTTGCAACAATGTGGAGACTTATACTTGCAACAATGTGGGGACTTATACTTGCAACAATGTGGGGACTTATACTTGCAACAATGTGGAGACTTATACTAGCAACAATGTGGGGACTTATACTTGCAACAATGTGGGGACATATACTCGCAAGAATGTGGGGACATATACTTGCAACAATATGGGGACTTATACTTGCAACAATGTGGGGACTTATACTTGCAACAATGTGGGGACTTATACTTGCAACAATGTGGGGACTTATACTTGCAACAATGTGGGGACTTATACTTGCAACAATGTGGGGACTTATACTTGCAACAGTGTGGGGACTTATACTTCCACCAATGTGGGGACTTATACTTGCAACAATGTGGGGACTTATACCTGCAACAATGTGGGGACTTATACTTGCAACAATGTGGGGACTTATACTTGCAACAATGTGGGGACTTATACTTGCAACAATGTGGGGACTTATACTTGCAACAATGTGGGGACTTATACTTGCAACAATGTGGGGACTTATACTTGCAACAATGTGGGGACTTATACTTGCAACAATGTGGGGACTTATACTTGCAACAATGTGGGGACTTATACTTGCAACAATGTGGGGACTTATACTTGCAACAATGTGGGGACTTATACTTGCAACAATGTGGAGACTTATACTTGCAACAATGTGGGGAGTTATACTTGCAACAATGTGGGGCTTATACTTGCAACAATGTGGGGACTTATACTTGCAACAATGTGGGGACTTATACTTGCAACAATGTGGGGACTTATACTTGCAACAATGTGGGGACTTATACTTGCAACAATGTGGGGACTTATACTTGCAACAATGTGGGGACTTATACTTGCAACAATGTGGGGACTTATACTTGCAACTATGTGGGGACTTATACTTGCAACAATGTGGGGACTTATACTTGCAACAATGTGGGAACTTATACTTGCAACAATGTGGGGAATTATACTTGCAACAATGTGGGGACTTATACTTGCAACAATGTGGGGACTTATACTTGCAACAACGTGGGGACTTATACTTGCAACAATGTGGGGACTTATACTTGCAACAATGTGGGGACATATACTCGCAAGAATGTGGGGACTTATACTTGCAACAATGTGGGGACATATACTCGCAAGAATGTGGGGACATATACTTGCAACAATGTGGGGACTTATACTTGCAACAATGTGGGGACTTATACTTGCAACAATGTGGGGACTTATACTTGCAACAATATGGGGACTTATACTTGCAACAATGTGGGGATTTATACTTGCAACAATGTGGGGACTTATACTTGCAACAATGTGGGAACTTATACTTGCAACAATGTGGGGACTTATACTTGCAACAATGTGGGGACGTATACTTGCAACAATGTGGGGACTTATACTTGCAACAATGTGGGGACTTATACTTGCAACAATGTGGGGACTTATACTTGCAACAATGTGGGGACTTATACTTGTAACAATGTGGGGACTTATACTTGCAACAATGTGGGGACTTATACTTGCAACAATGTGGGGACTTATACTTGCAACAATGTGGGGACTTATACTTGCAACAATGTGGGGACTTATACTTGCAACAATGTGGGTACTTATACTTGCAACAATGTGGGGACTTATGCTTGCAACAATGTGGGGACTTATACTTGCAACAATGTGGGGACTTATACTTGCAACAATGTGGGGACTTATATTTGCAACAATGTGGGGACTTATAATTGCAACAATGTGGGGACTTATACTTGCAACAATGTGGGGACTTATACTTGCAACAATGTGGGGACTTATACTTGCAACAATGTGGGGACTTATACTTGCAACAATGTGCGGACTTATACTTGCAACAATGTGGGTACTTATACTTGCAACAATGTGGGGACTTATACTTGCAACAATGTGGGCACTTATACTTGCAACAATGTGGGGACTTATACTTGCAACAATGTGGGGACTTATACTTGCAACAATGTGGGGACTTATACTTGCAACAATGTGGGAACTTATACTTGCAACAATGTGGGGACTTATACTTGCAACAATGTGGGGACTTATACTTGCAACAATGTGGGGACTTATACTTGCAACAATGTGGGGACTTATACTTGCAACAATGTTGGGATTTATACTTGCAACAATGTGGGGACTTATACTTGCAACAATGTGGGGACTTATACTTGCAACAATGTGGGGACTTATACTTGGAACAATGTGGGGACTTATACTTGCAACAATGTGGGGACTTATACTTGCAACAATGTGGGGACTTATACTTGCAACAATGTGGGGACTTATACTTGCAACAATGTGGGGACTTATACTTGCAACAATGTGGGGACTTATACTTGCAACAATGTGGGGACTTATACTTGCAACAATGTGGGGACTTACACTTGCAACAATGTGGGGACTTACACTTGCAACAATGTGGGGACTTACACTTGCAACAATGTGGGGACTTACACTTGCAACTATGTGGGGACTGCTACTTGCAACAATGTGGAGACTTACACTTGCAATAATGTGGGGACTTATACTTGCAACAATGTGGGGACTTATACTTGCAACAATGTGGGGACTTACACTTGCAATAATGTGGGGACTTATACTTGGAACAATGTGGGGACTTACACTTGCAACAATGTGGGGACTTACACTTGCAACAATGTGGGGACTTATACTTGCAACAATGTGGGGACTTACACTTGCAACAATGTGGGGACTTACACTTGCAACAATGTGGGGACTTACACTTGCAACAATGTGGGGACTTACACTTGCAACTATGTGGGGACTGCTACTTGCAACAATGTGGGGACTTACACTTGCAATAATGTGGGGACTTATACTTGCAACAATGTGGGGACTTATACTTGCAACAATGTGGGGACTTATACTTGCAACAACGTGGAGACTTACACTTGCAACAATGTGGGGACTTATACTTGCAACAATGTGGGGACTTATACTTGCAACAATGTGGGGACTTACACTTGCAACAATGTGGGGACTTATACTTGCAACAATGTGGGGACTTATACTTGCAACAATGTGGTGACTTACACTTGCAACAATGTGGGGACTTATACTTGCAACAATGTGGGCACTTATGCTTGCAACAATTTGGGAACTTATACTTGCAACAATGTGGGGACTTATACTTGCAACAATGTGGGGACTTACACTTGCAACAATGTGGGGACTTATACTTGTAACAATGTGGGGACTTATACTTGCAACAATGTGGGGACTTATACTTGCAACAATATGGGGACTTACACTTGCAACAATGTGGGGAATAATACTTGCAACAATGTGGAGACTTATACTTGCAACAATGTGGGGACTTATACTTGCAACAATGTGGGGACTTATACTTGCAACAATGTGGAGACTTATACTAGCAACAATGTGGGGACTTATACTTGCAACAATGTGGGGACATATACTCGCAAGAATGTGGGGACATATACTTGCAACAATATGGGGACTTATACTTGCAACAATGTGGGGACTTATACTTGCAACAATGTGGGGACTTATACTTGCAACAATGTGGGGACTTATACTTGCAACAATGTGGGGCCTTATACTTGTAACAATGTGGGGACTTATACTTGCAACAATGTGGGGCCTTATACTTGCAACAATGTGGGGACTTATACTTGCAACAATGTGGGGACTTATACTTGCAACAATGTGGGGACTTATACTTGCAACAATGTGGGGACTTATACTTGCAACAATGTGGGGACTTATACTTGCAACAATGTGGGGACTTATACTTGCAACAATGTGGGGACTTATACTTGCAACAATGTGGGGACTTATACTTGCAACAATGTGGGGACTTATACTTGCAACAATGTGGGGACTTATACTTGCAACAATGTGGGGCCTTATACTTGTAACAATGTGGGGACTTATACTTGCAACAATGTGGGGCCTTATACTTGCAACAATGTGGGGACTTATACTTGCAACAATGTGGGGACTTATACTTGCAACAATGTGGGGACTTATACTTGCAACAATGTGGGGACTTATACTTGCAACAATGTGGGGCCTTATACTTGCAACAATGTGGGGACTTACATTTGCAACAATGTGGGGACTTATACTTGTAACAATGTGGGGACTTGTACTTGCAACAATGTGGGGACTTATACTTGCAACAATGTGGGGACTTATACTTGCAACAATGTGGGGACTTATACTTGCAACAATGTGGGGACTTATACTTGCAACAATGTGGGGACTTATACTTGCAACAATGTGGGGACTTATACTTGCAACAATGTGGGGACTTATACTTGCAACAATGTGGGGACTTATACTTGCAACAATGTGGGGACTTATACTTGCAACAATGTGGGGACTTATACTTGCAACAATGTGGGGACTTATACTTGTAACAATGTGGGGACTTATACTTGCAACAATGTGGGGACTTATACTTGCAACAATGTGGGGACTTATACTTGCAACAATGTGGGGACTTATACTTGCAACAATGTGGGGACTTATACTTGCAACAATGTGGGGACTTATACTTGCAACAATGTGGGGACTTATACTTGCAACAATGTGGGGACTTATACTTGCAACAATGTGGGGACTTATACTTGCAACAATGTGGGGACTTATACTTGCAACAATGTGGGGACTTATACTTGCAACAATGTGGGGACTTATACTTGCAACAATGTGGGGACTTATACTTGCAACAATGTGGGGACTTATACTTGCAACAATGTGGGGACTTATACTTGCAACAATGTGGGGACTTATACTTGCAACAATGTGGGGACTTATACTTGCAACAATGTGGGGACTTATACTTGTAACAATGTGGGGACTTATACTTGCAACAATGTGGGGACTTATACTTGCAACAATGTGGGGACTTATACTTGCAACAATGTGGGGACTTATACTTGCAACAATGTGGGGACTTATACTTGCAACAATGTGGGGACTTATACTTGCAACAATGTGGGGACTTATACTTGTAACAATGTGGGGACTTGTACTTGCAACAATGTGGGGAATTATATTTGCAACAATGTGGGGACTTATACTTGTAACAATGTGGGGACTTATACTTTCAACAATGTGGGGACTTATACTTGCAACCATGTGGGGACTTATACTTGCAACAATGTGGGGACTTATACTTGCAACAATGTGGGGACTTATACTTGCAACAATGTGGGGACTTATACTTGCAACAATGTGGGGACTTACACTTGCAACAATGTGGGGACTTACACTTGCAACAATGTGGGGACTTACACTTGCAACAATGTGGGGACTTACACTTGCAACTATGTGGGGACTGCTACTTGCAACAATGTGGAGACTTACACTTGCAATAATGTGGGGACTTATACTTGCAACAATGTGGGGACTTATACTTGCAACAATGTGGGGACTTACACTTGCAACTATGTGGGGACTGCTACTTGCAACAATGTGGGGACTTACACTTGCAATAATGTGGGGACTTATACTTGCAACAATGTGGGGACTTACACTTGCAACAATGTGGGGACTTACACTTGCAACAATGTGGGGACTTATACTTGCAACAATGTGGGGACTTACACTTGCAACAATGTGGGGACTTACACTTGCAACAATGTGGGGACTTACACTTGCAACAATGTGGGGACTTACACTTGCAACTATGTGGGGACTGCTACTTGCAATAATGTGGGGACTTACACTTGCAATAATGTGGGGACTTATACTTGCAACAATGTGGGGACTTATACTTGCAACAATGTGGGGACTTATACTTGCAACAATGTGGGGACTTACACTTGCAACAATGTGGGGACTTATACTTGCAACAATGTGGGGACTTATACTTGCAACAATGTGGGGACTTACACTTGCAACAATGTGGGTACTTATACTTGCAACAATGTGGGGACTTATACTTGCAACAATGTGGTGACTTACACTTGCAACAATGTGGGGACTTATACTTGCAACAATGTGGGCACTTATGCTTGCAACAATTTGGGGACTTATACTTGCAACAATGTGGGGACTTATACTTGCAACAATGTGGGGACTTACACTTGCAACAATGTGGGGACTTATACTTGTAACAATGTGGGGACTTATACTTGCAATAATGTGGGGACTTATACTTGCAACAATATGGGGACTTACACTTGCAACAATGTGGGGAATAATACTTGCAACAATGTGGAGACTTATACTTGCAACAATGTGGGGACTTATACTTGCAACAATGTGGGGACTTATACTTGCAACAATGTGGAGACTTATACTAGCAACAATGTGGGGACTTATACTTGCAACAATGTGGGGACATATACTCGCAAGAATGTGGGGACATATACTTGCAACAATATGGGGACTTATACTTGCAACAATGTGGGGACTTATGCTTGCAACAATGTGGGGCCTTATACTTGTAACAATGTGGGGACTTATACTTGCAACAATGTGGGGACTTATACTTGCAACAATGTGGGGACTTATACTTGCAACAATGTGGGGACTTATACTTGCAACAATGTGGGGACTTATACTTGCAACAATGTGGGAACTTATACTTGCAACAATGTGGGGACTTATACTTGCAACAATGTGGGGACTTATACTTGCAACAATGTGGAGACTTATACTTGCAACAATGTGGGGACTTATACTTGCAACAATGTGGGGACTTATACTTGCAACAATGTGGGGACTTATACTTGCAACAATGTGGGGACTTATACTTGCAACAATGTGGGGACTTATACTTGCAACAATGTGGGGACTTATACTTGCAACAATGTGGGGACTTATACTTGCAACAATGTGGGGACTTATACTTGCAACAATGTGGGGACTTATACTTGCAACAATGTGGGGACTTATACTTGCAACAATGTGGAGACTTATACTTGCAACAATGTGGGGAGTTATACTTGCAACAATGTGGGGCTTATACTTGCAACAATGTAGGGACTTATACTTGCAACAATGTGGGGACTTATACTTGCAACAATGTGGGGACTTATACTTGCAACAATGTGGGGACTTATACTTGCAACAATGTGGGGACTTATACTTGCAACAATGTGGGGACTTATACTTGCAACAATGTGGGGACTTATACTTGCAACAATGTGGGGACTTATACTTGCAACAATGTGGGGACTTATACTTGCAACAATGTGGGGACTTATACTTGCAACAATGTGGGGACTTATACTTGCAACAATGTGGGGACTTATACTTGCAACAATGTGGGAACTTATACTTGCAACAATGTGGGGAATTATACTTGCAACAATGTGGGGACTTATACTTGCAACAATGTGGGGACTTATACTTGCAACAACGTGGGGACTTATACTTGCAACAATGTGGGGACTTATACTTGCAACAATGTGGGGACATATACTCGCAAGAATGTGGGGACTTATACTTGCAACAATGTGGGGACATATACTTGCAACAATGTGGGGACATATACTTGCAACAATGTGGGGACTTATACTTGCAACAATGTGGGGACTTATACTTGCAACAATGTGGGGACTTATACTTGCAACAATATGGGGACTTATACTTGCAACAATGTGGGGATTTATACTTGCAACAATGTGGGGACTTATACTTGCAACAATGTGGGAACTTATACTTGCAACAATGTGGGGACTTATACTTGCAACAATGTGGGGACTTATACTTGCAACAATGTGGGGACTTATACTTGCAACAATGTGGGGACTTATACTTGCAACAATGTGGGGACTTATACTTGCAACAATGTGGGGACTTATACTTGCAACAATGTGGGGACTTATACTTGCAACAATGTGGGAACTTATACTTGCAACAATGTGGGGACTTATACTTGCAACAATGTGGGGACTTATACTTGCAACAATGTGGGGACTTATACTTGCAACAATGTGGGGACTTATACTTGCAACAATGTGGGTACTTATACTTGCAACAATGTGGGGACTTATGCTTGCAACAATGTGGGGACTTATACTTGCAACAATGTGGGGACTTATACTTGCAACAATGTGGGGACTTATACTTGCAACAATGTGGGGACTTATACTTGCAACAATGTGGGGACTTATACTTGCAACAATGTGGGGACTTATACTTGCAACAATGTGGGGACTTACACTTGCAACAATGTGGGGACTTATACTTGCAACAATGTGGGGACTTATACTTGCAACAATGTGGGGACTTATACTTGCAACAATGTGGGGACTTATACTTGCAACAATGTGGGGACTTATACTTGCAACAATGTGGGGACTTATAGTTGCAACAATGTGGGGACTTATACTTGCAACAATGTGGGGACTTATACTTGCAACAATGTGGGGAGTTATACTTGCAACAATGTGGGGACTTATACTTGCAACAATGTGGGGACTTATACTTGCAACAATGTGGGGACTTATACTTGCAACAATGTGGGGACTTATACTTGCAACAATGTGGGGACTTATACTTGCAACAATGTGGGGACTTATACTTGCAACAATGTGGGGACTTATACTTGCAACAATGTGGGGACTTACACTTGCAACAATGTGGGGACTTATACTTGCAACAATGTGGGGACTTATACTTGCAACAATGTGGGGACTTATACTTGCAACAATGTGGGGACTTATACTTGCAACAATGTGGGGACTTATACTTGCAACAATGTGGGGACTTATACTTGCAACAATGTGGGGACTTATACTTGCAACAATGTGGGGACTTATACTTGCAACAATGTGGGGACTTACACTTGCAACAATGTGGGGACTTATACTTGCAACAATGTGGGGACTTATACTTGCAACAATGTGGGGACTTATACTTGCAACAATGTGGGGACTTATACTTGCAACAATGTGGGGACTTATACTTGCAACAATGTGGGGACTTATACTTGCAACAATGTGGGGAGTTATACTTGCAACAATGTGGGGACTTATACTTGCAACAATGTGGGGACTTATACTTGCAACAATGTGAGGACTTATACTTGCAACAATGTGGGGACTTATACTTGCAACAATGTGGGGACTTATACTTGCAACAATATGGGGACTTATACTTGCAACAATGTGGGGACTTATACTTGCAACAATGTGGGGACTTATACTTGCAACAATGTGGCGACTTATACTTGCAACAATGTGGGGACTTATACTTGCAACAATGTGGGGACTTATACTTGCAACAATGTGTGGACTTATACTTGCAACAATGTGGGGACTTATACTTGCAACAATGTGGGGACTTATACTTGCAACAATGTGGGGACTTATACTTGCAACAATGTGGGGACTTATACTTGCAACAATGTGGGGACTTATACTTGCAACAATGTGGGGACTTATACTTGCAACAATGTGGGGACTTATACTTGCAACAATGTGGGGACTTATACTTGCAACAATGTGGGGACTTATACTTGCAACAATGTGGGGACTTATACTTGCAACAATGTGGGGACTTATACTTGCAACAATGTGGGGACTTATACTTGCAACAATGTGGGGACTTATACTTGCAACAATGTGGGGACTTATACTTGCAACAATGTGGGGACTTATACTTGCAACAATGTGGGGACTTATACTTGCAACAATGTGGGGACTTATACTTGCAACAATGTGGGGACTTATACTTGCAACAATGTGGGGACTTATACTTGCAACAATGTGGAGACTTATACTTGCAAGAATGTGGGGACTTATACTTGCAACAATGTGGGGACTTATACTTGCAACAATGTGGAGACTTATACTTGCAACAATGTGGGGACTTATACTTGCAACAATGTGGGGACTTATACTTGCAACAATGTGGGGACTTATACTTGCAACAATGTGGGGACTTATACTTGCAACAATGTGGGGACTTATACTTGCAACAATGTGGGGACTTATACTTGCAACAATGTGGGGAATAATACATGCAACAATGTGGAGACTTATACTTGCAACAATGTGGGGACTGATACTTGCAACAATGTGGGGACTTATACTTGCAACAATGTGGGGAATAATACTTGCAACAATGTAGAGACTTATACTTGCAACAATGTGGGGACTTATACTTGCAACAATGTGGGGACTTATACTTGCAACAATGTGGAGACTTATACTTGCAACAATGTGGGGACTTATACTTGCAACAATGTAGGGACTTATACTTGCAACAATGTGGGGACTTATACTTGCAACAATGTGGGGACTTATACTTGCAACAATGTGGGGACTTATACTTGCAACAATGTGGGGACTTATACTTGCAACAATGTGGGGACTTATACTTGCAACAATGTGGGGACTTATACTTGCAACAATGTGGCGACTTATACTTGCAACAATGTGGGGACTTATACTTGCAACAATGTGGGGACTTATACTTGCAACAATGTGGGGACTTATACTTGCAACAATGTGGGGACTTATACTTGCAACAATGTGGGGACTTATACTTGCAACAATGAGGGGACTTATACTTGCAACAATGTGGGGACTTATACTTGCAACAATGTGGGGACTTATACTTGCAACAATGTGGGGACTTATACTTGCAACAATGTGGGGACTTATACTTACAACAATGTGGGGACTTATACTTGCAACAATGTGGGGACTTACACTTGCAACAATGTGGGGACTTATACTTGCAACAATGTGGGGACTTATACTTGCAACAATGTGGGGACTTATACTTGCAACAATGTGGGGACTTATACTTGCAACAATGTGGGGACTTATACTTGCAACAATGTGGGGACTTATACTTGCAACAATGTGGGGACTTATACTTGCAACAATGTGGGGACTTATACTTGCAATAATGTGGGGATTTATACTTGCAACAATGTGGGGACTTATACTTGCAACAATGTGGGGACTTATACTTGCAACAATGTGGGGACTTACACTTGCAACAATGTGGGGACTTATACTTGCAACAATGTGGGGACTTATACTAGCAACAATGTGGGTACTTATACTTGCAACAATGTGGGGACTTATACTTGCAACAATGTGGGGACTTATACTTGCAACAATGTGGGGACTTATACTTGCAACAATGTGGGGACTTATACTTGCAACGATGTGGGGACTTATACTTTCAACAATGTGGGGACTTATACTTGCAACAATGTGGGGACTTATACTTGCAACAATGTGGGGACTTATACTTGCAACAATGTGGGGACTTATACTTGCAACAATGTGGGGACTTATACTTGCAACAATGTGGGGACTTATACTTGCAACAATGTGGGGACTTATACTTGCAACAATGTGGGGACTTATACTTGCAACAATGTGGGGACTTATACTTGCAACAATGTGGGGTCTTGTACTTGCAACAATGTGGGGACTTGTACTTGCAACAATGTGGGGACTTATACTTGCAACAATGTGGGGACTTATACTTGCAACAATGTGGGGACTTATACTTGCAACAATGTGGGGACTTATACTTGCAACAATGTGGGGACTTATACTTGCAACAATGTGGGGACTTATACTTGCAACAATGTGGGGACTTATACTTGCAACAATGTGGGGACTTATACTTGCAACAATGTGGGGACTTATACTTGCAACAATGTGGGGACTTATACTTGCAACAATGTGGGGACTTATACTTGTAACAATGTGGGGACATATACTTGCAACAATGTGGGGACTTATACTTGCAACAATGTTGGGACTTATACTTGCAACAATGTGGGGACTTATACTTGCAACAATGTGGGGACTTATACTTGCAACAATGTGGGGACCTATACTTGCAACAATGTGGCGGTCAACGTCACATAAAAGTTACCGTAGTCTAGTAGGTATTGTCTTGGCACATTAGACGTGAGGTCAAACCCCAGATCAAACATCTACAACAAAACGACGTATAATAAAAGCTACTTCGGCGACTTCCTCTCAGCAGATTTCTGTAAATAAAATTGCCATGAAAAAGTTTCTCAATACTCTGTTGTTCGGAATCGACTTTAAACTGTAGGTTTCTTTACTGATAAATAAAATTAACACACATGCAACATAAGTGGAGTGAGACGCTAGGTCCTAATCCAGAATAAAGGGTAGTCATGTCCAATTATGTATGTATGTATGCAGCTTCAGGTAAATGGCAGCTTCTAATTCCTAACGACGGAATCTTGGATAAGCTGCTCTCGCTAAGCAGGGAGGTAAGTAGGTAGGTAGGTAGGTAGAGGTGGCTGCCCGTCCAAGAAAAATTGTTGGATGGACTCACTTAGGCCTCATTGGGCCCATTGTGCTACCACAGTCATCCGTTATCCCCTAGTCTCGAAACCACTCGGAGCTCCTGATGAAGCGATTCAGGCTGCCAATGTCAATCCTTGACAGTTCCTCCAGATCATCCATGTAGTAAGTACCCAAGTACTTCCTTCTCCTTTGGCAAAGAGCCGGGCATGTACCCAGCAGGTTAAGGATAGTCTCCTCTTCTTCCTCATCTCTGTAGCTTCTGCAGAAGTCGTTAGCAAGGTGTCCAAGACCAATGCGCCTCGCACGCGTACCCATATTGCAATGCCCCGTAATGGCACCGACAACTACACTGAGCGCGCCTCTTTGGAGTTTAAGTAGATTAATTGTGAGCCCCTCATCCAGCCTTGGCCAGATTTTACGAGCCGTTCTACCCGTGTCCGAGGCCGCCCACCTGTCGTTGACGGAATCGACGATCGCATTATCAATTATGAGCTTGCAGGTCGTCATAGGTATGCCCAGATTTGAGAACCCATCGGAGAGTTCGATGGTCGTGCCCCGCCTGGCAAGTTCATCTTCTCTGCAGTTACCCGGAATACCACTGTTCCCTGTTACCCATACGATATGGATATCATTTCGTTCCGCTATCTCGTCGAGATATCTGCGACAGCCGTATACCGTCTTGGAGTTCATCACATTAGAACTCAGAGCCTTGATAGCCGCCTGGCTATCAGAAAGTATGGTGATGTTCCGCTTGGAGACCCTTCCGTCTCGCCGCAGCCTGTATTGCCACCACCTCCGCCTGGAAGACACTGCAGTGGTCTGGCAGTCTTATAGACTGAGATATTCCAACCGATTCCGAAAAAATTCCACTGCAACCCTTCCAGGCCCCGTTGTCCGGAACCGATGTCCTGTATCTTTACAGTAGTTGTAGTCTGAGCAAAATTGAAAGAGTTCAGAACACATTCTCTGCCTTGTATTTAGCAGACAGGTTATTCCCCACATTCAAGATAATGTCGTGCCTTCATATAAGTTGAGGAGCACAAAATCTTGCCTTAGATTTGAAGCTGAATGCAGCATACCTTGCAAAAGAGGCATGAAGATACAACTTCCAAATAAAATGCTGTTAAAGTGGTAGCCATGAAAAAGTTTCTCAGAAATCTGTCGTACGGAGTTGACTTTAAAATGTTGGTCCCGCCACTCATGCATAAATTAACACACCACTGATGTGTGAGAAACTACGTCATAATCCTAACTGAAGGGTTGTAATGACTAGTTATGTATGTAAATAAGGCAACAGTAATACTATAATATATTATAGGCAAAAGCTTGTCATGCAAATCGAAGATAGAAATACTCTCTCTCTTCCTATTTTCTTTTCCAAAGAAAAACGAAACGTTTTATTGATCGATTTCATTGACATTTTAATTGTAGTGTCCATTTTAAAACACCATTACCATCACTATTACCATCATGCACCATCACAAGACATCTTATCAATTTAGTCACTTTATGGAGCACATTTAAACACACACGCCATTTGACCCTCATCATCATCATCTTCCTGGGCTCGTTATCAAAATGCCATTCCGAGGGGTAAGAGTAAAAGCTAATCAAAACTCAAGAGTTAAAATTAATTCTCACTTAATTTGTCATATCAGGGGTGACAACTCCTAAAACCCAATTAAAACTGAAGGTATGTGTACGTATGTATGTGTTAGTGCACTTGTGTTTAAAAATGTGACAGAGTTTTGAAACAAATTTGCAACATAAATGACAAACTAGACACACATTGTCAAAGACAATTCATAATCATACGCATACCCCACTCACACACGCCTACACCTACATAGTATTGGAGATAAAATTTGAAAAATTTTGAAGGCAATGGAACAGTTAAACAGTAACGTAGGCTGAGTGAAAAGTTTGTAAAAGAAATTCTTTTTAAAAAGTAACCGAATTCACTGCTGTTTGTGTGTGTGTTTTACTGAAAACTGCAGACAACGAGAGAGAGAGAGAGAGAGAGAGAGAGAGAGAGAGAGAAACAACAACAAATGCCTGTCAAAACAATCATTACTTGCATGAGAGTGTATCTGTGTTTGTGTCAGTGGCTGCATGCGTATGTGAAATAAAATAAATGAACATTCAACGAACGAGCAGCAGTATCCGTTAAGGAGGCAGTTGTATCCGTTTCCGTTTAACATGTACAACAGAAACCTGTGTTCTTCAACAACAACAGCAGCAACAGCAGAAACAGTAAAAATACACAGAACAACAACAACAAAAGAAAAAACAGCAGCAGCAGCAGCATCATCAATGACAACACAAACAGGAATGAAAACAATAATAACGGCACACACACATCCATGCAAACAAACACGTGCCATGTACAAAGGCAAACAGAGCAAACGTGAAAGAGAAAGCGGGAGAGAGAGAGAGCGGGAGTCAATTTCACAATCAAATGTAGGACATAAATACTCAGCCACACATACGCACTTTGGTAATATTTTAAAATTTTGCCGAAAATTGCTTTACGCTGCTGCTCCTGCAAATGCAACAACACTGGCAGGAGTTTTTTCGGTTTTTTTTGTTATTATAACACATTTCCGTTATACACCAATACAACAACACTCACATGCTGCAACCCACATCGGTGTCTGTCACTTGTCCAAGCAACACTACTATTTGCGTTGCACACAATCACATCATGACTCTCTCTCTCTCTCTCTCTCTCTCTCTGTATTGATAGATGAATGCATGAATGGATGGATGGATGGATGGATGAATGGATGGCTGGCTGGATGGATGGATGGCTGTATTGCTGGCAAGTTGTCTCACTTGCAAAACACAAATGCATACAAGCAACACACTAAAGTGTTTGTTGCAGTAATAGCAGCAGCAACATTTACTTCCTTTACGCACTCTATGCAGTTACTCACCATCCATCCATCCATTACTCACCATCCTGCCTACCACAACCTTATCAGAGTGTCGTTGGCAAGGACACTTTATTTGTTAAGCCGCCTTCCAATGTTTACGACGTTATGTGTGTGTGTGCAGTTAAGTGCGTAAACATGTGGGTGTGTTACAACGGGTTACGTTTACGATTTATTTTTCTAGTCTCCGTTGCCTTAGCCTTCGGGCAATTCTTAAATTTCAAACTCATTGAAAGTGTAAAGGACAAACAGATTTGACTAGTTTGTGACCTGTGTTTCGGTTGATGTTTTAAACAGGTTACAGTTACAGCTAAAATTATAGCAACAAAGTAAGATTTAAAACCGGTTGATGACCCACTTCGACCCATATATCTTGCCGGTCTCGTCAAATTCCATTACAAGCCACAGTAATGTCACAAGCCAAAATCCAACTGCTATTAAACTCTCCCTATAGGGAATCGTTCCGACTCAATATTAAAGCACTCTTATGTGGTAATCTTCTGTTAGAAAAGCTACTAGAAATGAAAGGAGAACTACCTTCGACTTTATTTGATATGAGCTAAGCACCTCCTCCTCCAACTCAGGTTCACAACTCCTAAAATGGTTATTCGAGATAGTTCTAAGTACACCTGCATGTCTTATATGGACTGATAACTTCCTCTTGAAAAGATCATTCGAGAGTATCGTAAGTACACCGGCATGCCTTCTAGTAAGTCAATACCATATAAGATTCTGGGTCCAGATTTTTAGCATTTTACATGCAAACAGGCTTGATGACTTACATAGGTTTGTGACTTTAAGAAGTTTAAAAAGTCAAGAAATCAGGCGATCTTGCCAGCCTGTAGACATTTTTTAAACCAGAGTTTAGGCGGCTCTGAAAATGTTCTCACAGTTTCAGTTATAGTGGTGCAATATGCTCCTTGTGGAAACCACATGTTCTCCTGTTCCAATGTGTCCAATTGAGTTAGAAATCGTTTAATGTTTGACGTTCGTTTGATGTGCTGTGTTTTCAAAAGAAATAAAGCACTTTGTCGCGTCCGGGATAAAAAAACAGTGGATTAGACTAGGTTGACTTACTCCAAAGCTTGAGTTAATTGTAATACGACAAATCAATCCCAATCCAAGGATGGTATCCAATAGTCCCTGCAGAAAACCTACGCGACGACAGAGATCAGTTGAAAATTCCACAAAATATGATTTCATTGTAGAAACTGGGCATTGACATGTGATTTGAATGCTAACATCTACAGTGAAGAAAAAAGCCTAAATACAGCAGTTTATGTGACTGTATCTCGTTCTTAGATCTACGGCTTCTGCAGTCACGCTATGAAATGCTGTATCTGTAGGCATGCCTTGTAGCGGGGCCATAGCCTGGGAATCCGCAATGCTTACGTGATTTCGGAAAGACCGAAATCCTCTTCAGGTTTGTCCAGGTTGGTCCAGGCTAGATCGGCGGAGCCTAGCAATATTGCACGTTCTTATGCTGCCAATGTTTCTGAGCCTCCTTGCACTGTGACTGGAGAGTACCCAGGGACACGTGATTTGAATGAGAACATCTTCCTTGTCCTCAGATCTACGGCTGCTGCAAAGTACCAAGAGGAAATGCCGCAACTGACGGCATGCCCTGTGGCGGGAAAATGGCCTAGGAAACCGCAATATTGCAATGAATGTATGGTTATGTGATTTTGGGAAGTCCGACGAAGCCTACCAATATTCCACGTTCTTATGCTGCCAACGTTTTTGAGCCTCCTTGTACAGTGACTGGGGGAATGCCTAGGAAATCGGAACACCTGTAATCTGTTATGCATTGGTGAGTGCGAGCTTGTATCAACATTGGCAACTTGATTAGCAATGACCTAAAGTTCCCTGTAAAGTACCGGGCCGCTCAATGGATCCTCGTCAACGGTGCTCCTTTCACCCGCGTCTCGGTCTTCTCCGACAGTCAGGCCTCCATAAGATCTCTGTCGGGTTTTGTGAATAACTCCAGGATCGTTAGGGAATGTCGCCGCTGTCTCGACCTTCTGTCTGAGTCTCGCTGGTTTGGGTCCCCGGGCACAGTGGTGTTCTGGGGACTGTAGGGCCGACGGGCTTGCCAGAGCTGGTGCACTCCTTCCGGAATCGCCTTCGATTGAGTTAGGCATGCCACTTGCCTCGTTCAAGTTGGCTATTGTGCGGAAATTCTTTCGAGACGCCAACCTATCCTGGGTCAATGAGGAGTCCTGCTCCATCACTAGACTCACCTGGCCCTTGATGGATAGTAGGCGTACGAACCAGTTGCTTGGACTTGGTCGTAACATCATCTCGACCACAGTGGCCATGCTTACGGGCCATTGCGTTATGGGCAGACGTGCGGAAAGGATGCGGCTCCCGTTCAACGACTTCTGCCGCGGGTGCAGATCCGCTGAAGAAGAAGAGACTGTGATCCACTTCTTCTGTCAGTGTCCGTCACTTGCTAGGTGCAGGAATAGATTATTTGGCTCTCCATTTCTTGTCAGCTTGACGGAGCTATCATCTATTGAAGTCAAGGATATAGCTTCGTTCATCAAACTTTCTGGCTGGTTTTCCAGCATGGTGAAGCTTTGTGACATGATCAAAGCTACCACTACGACCTAACCTAACCTATACATGATGCCCAGTTGTGTCGGATGTCGCAGGGGTCCCCCGCAAGGTCTGGAGCTATTTTGATTTGACAGAATCGCATGTTGTTTCATACTCTTCTACACAAAGAGAAAAATGTTGTGCTTTGCTTAGTTTGTATTGGGAAATCTATATGTGAAGTCACGTCACGTCAACACCACTGGCGAGGTGTACAGCGGTCCTTCTATATACAAATTGCTGGCTTTTAAAAATATCTATGAAATGTTTGTGCTATAATTACGCTCTCAATTGTTGATTTAATTTTTGTTTCTTTTTTATATGATTTTGCGTATCATCATTATCAATATCAACATCTACATTATGTTGCAAGTTTTGCAGGCATTTAAAAAAACAGTCTCTGTTGTTATTGTTGTTGTTGTTACTGTTGTTGTAGCATAACATAAACATAAACATCTACAAGATATGAAAGACAATTTTTGTTACACATAAAACAGAGATCAACTCTATTTCATGCCTAATTCATGTTTTGTTTTGCCTTCAGTTTGTATTTGTATTTGGATTTCTTTAATGTTCATGTTGTTGTTGTCTTTATTGCTTTTGTTGTTTTTTTTTTCATTTCAAATGTCAGTTTTAAGATCCTTCAAAGCAAAACCTAACACATGCTTACAGAGATAACAGTAATAAAGAAAAAATACAGGAGGAGAGAGAGAGAAGTGGAAGAATGGCAAAACCAGGCATATAGGAAAACTCTTCATATACTTTTAAGTGTGTGAGTTTGTGGAGCAAACAGAAGAGAAGAGAGAGAGAGAGAGCGAGAAAACAGGGGCATGCATTTGTGTTAGTATTTTTGTTTTGTATCAATTTACAGTTTTTAGGTTTTTTTTCTGTGTGTGTATGTGTTTTTCTTGTTGTTTTTGGTACCCATAAAATGTTTTAATATCCGTTTTACATGCGATACACATTTCAATGTCTGACTGACTGTGTTCGGGAGTATGTGGCTTTGTATATAACTGTGTGCGCATATGTGTGTGTGTGTGTTAGTGCTACTGTTATCGATGAGTAAAACTATTCCATGTGGATGTTTTCATTACAGATGCCTGTATGCATTGGATATTTTAAAACATAAAACCGTAAACGAGTATTTTAACTGCAGAAATGGGCCACACAGCGAGAAGGTGTGTATGTATGCATGTAGCATATTGAGAGGGAGTGCAACAGAGCAGGAGAGAGAGAGAAGGAGAGTTAAAGTTCATGAACTATACATTTTATTGATTAATTGTAACACATTTTCTAATTGCATCTATTGAAATTGAATTCAAATTGAACCAGATAATTCATTTTACAAAAATTCTACATAGATAAACAAATTGAGAGAGAGAGAGATGCACACATACGTAGAAACGAGTATACACATTGGCATACTGTAATATAAACAGACAAATAAATGAATAAATAAACATGTACAAATAGTTTAAGATGTAATATAGTATAATACAGTGATGTTCGATAAAATAGCATTATTGGAACATAAATTTTTTTCTTTGATTTCTCAATAACTGCTTCCCTTCTTTCTTTTTCTACTACCAAGATGACTTCTATTCAATATATTTCCTATACATACATACATACATAATTGGTCATTACAACCCTTCAGTCAGGATTACGACCTAGTTTCTCACACCACTTATGTTGTGTGCGTTAATTTTATACATGAGTGGTGGGACCTACAGTTTAAAGTCGACTCCGAACGACATTGTTTTGAGAAACTTTTCATGGCTGTTTTATTTACTCTCAGAGTTTTTGCCAGAAATCTGCTGGGAGGAAGTCGCCAAAGAAATACTTTTTGTATTTTGGTTTGATGTCTGGTCTGGGGCTCGAACCCTGGCTTTTCGTCTAATAAGCCAACACGCTACCTACTAAACCACGGCGACTTCAATATATTTCCTTCATCTTCTTTAAATCGGGAACAATAGCTTCTGATTATTGTTTTTTTCCAGGGTCATTCGTTTCTTCTTCCGACAATACGATAAAACTCGTATGCATTTCTTAGTACGTAGGAAGTTCAATGTTGCAAAGATGTAGACACTACATAAATCCATAGCGTATATCAGAGGCAGCCTCTACTGGTGCCGATGAGATTAACGCACAATGACCATGTATTACCCACTCCTTGTATATTGCTGCCTAATAAGTTTTATCAAATACTTCTCCTCAAACTCTTATGGTCGTCTCTTCTTCTCTAGGCAGTTCAATAATATCTTCGATTTAACCTCATAAGAGCTGAGTGCTCAAATGGCGGCCTGACTGTCAAATAGTATTGCTTGTCCTGTCTTTTGTGCCTCCCATCCAAGTTGAATTGAACACGCCTTTCGATGGCATAATTTTCCTTTGAAAGATATCCGCAAGTTTACCCACGGGTTCGAAATATATGATTCCGATACCAAAAACTCATTTTTTTGTCTTAATATTCGTTCTGGACCCATGTGTATATAACAAAATAGTAACGGTAGATTTGCTGTCGAATTGGTGACAGACAAAATGGTTGCTAAGGATATGTGAACCTCACATCTCCACACTGCTAGCGTCAGATGTGAGAGACGGAGATGATAACCCAGAATCAATAAATGATGAAGGTGTCGTATATTCATCTTCCAATCATAGTGAAGTCAAGATAGCGACTACGCTATAGATAAATATTAAAGCTGCGGCTATCAGTTAACTTAATTGACTATAACAATGCTTCAGTTGTGGTCGACTTAGTATAGAAGCTAGTGCGTTGGCTTATTAGACATGAGGCCTCGGTTCAAAAGTCTGGTCGGACATCTCCAACAAAACGAAATATGAAAAAATATTTCTTCGGCGACTTCCTCTCAGCAGATTTCTATCAAAAACTCTGAGGGTAAATGATATTGCAATGGAACGTTTCTCAAAAAATCTGTCGTTCGGAATCGACTTTAAACTGTTGGTCGCGACACTTATGTATAAAGTTAATACACACAACATAGGTGGTTTTAGTAGCTAGGTCATAATCCAGAGTAAGAGGTTGTAATGACCAATTATGTATGTACATATGTATGTAATGATTTCGTCAGGATGACAACCTAGTTTCTTACACTACCCATGTTGTGTGGGTAAATTTTATCCATGTGTAGGGCAAGTCCTACGGTTGAATGTTAACTTCGAACGACAGATTTGAGTAACTTTTCAAAAAGCTGTACAGGATGGCGCTAACAAAGAATACATCTTCAGTTAGCATCTGCAAGGATTTGCCTGAGCCTTTTGCTACTAAACGTAGATTCAAATGGCGAGTTAGGTTATCGCGTTATTTATTAACATTTTCCTGTAGAAAATCATGCGGAAGCTAGAGTTGCAGGGACAGTTTATACCATGCCATACATGCAATATGCGTATGCCGCTGATATAAATATCAGTGGTTGTATCCGTGATGGAAGTATTGAAGAGGAACAGAGGAACAGCCTTAGAAATTGAGTCTCTCAGTCAAGGAATCCGAAATGTACAAACTAAGGACACGAATTGGACAACCCGTGATAGTTGATAACTTTTAATAGAGTTTATTCACCTAGAAAGTAGATATGATCAGTTAGGCTTGGTAAATTCGCTTTACAAAAGCACTTTTCCTGTTGTGACTGTCAGTTTCAAAACTATTGGTTCTACGGATTGCATAGACTTTCCAAGAGGTTTCGATGCCCAAAGAGATTTCAATTTGGCGACTCTGCTGAAAATTCGAATTCTTATTACCATTATTTGTTATTTGCTGGAGTCTCTATTGTTTCTTACACCACTGTTCGATTATGGCATATAAGGAACGATAGAGTGGCAGAGTGTGTGTGGGAGAGAGAGAGGCTGTGAAAGTTTATCGAAATGAAAAATAACTGCAGGGTAAACTGTACGTTTATTAAATATTCATATTAAAAAAAGAAAAAACCAAAAAAATATTGTAGAATTTGTTGTTGTTTTATTCTTCTTCTTTCATATACTCGTAGTTTTCAAAAAAAAAAAAAAAAAAAAAAAATTAAAATCGAAATACGAATTCAAATTTTTATTGGAAAAGTTATAATTTAAATTTTTTATTGGAGTAATGAAATGCCAGAAAGCGTACAGATTTAATGCGGAGCAAGAGAATTTCATTTCATATATGAAAAGTAGTTTCTTTTTGTTTAAATTTCAGATTAATTTTTTGAATTTATTTATTATGAGCCAATATTTAAATTGAATTAAAACTTTACTTTAAGTCTTAAAAACTAAAAAAATAACAACATTTACTACCAATAATTGCCAGGAGTACTTTTCTCAAGCGTGGATATTTTTTACAATGAGATAAGGGCTGCAGGATCCTTCTGTCATTAACGAATATGCCAACGCATGTTTAAAATTAAATACGAATTCCCCTGTGTCAATATCTTTAATTAACGTTCCTACTATTTCTATGGAATTAAGAAAACTAAATTTCTCCTATAACTTTCGACCTGATAACATTCCTAGTAGCATTTTAATTAATTGCGCCGACGCCATAGCTGTTCCACTATCATACTTATTTAATAAATTGATTAAATGAGCTTATTTTCCTAACATTTGGAAGGATTCATTCATTATTCCTCTTTCAGGAAATAAATCTGACGTTACAAATTATCGCGGTAGTATAAAACTGAGCATAATTCCAAAACTATTTAAAAAAATGATTACTGATGATTTATGTTATCAAGTCACTAACTTGATATCTCCTTATCAGCACGGTTTCAGAAAGAAATATTCAATTACAACAAACCTGCTTCATATTTCAACAGTTGTTTATTGAGGATTTTTTCATCAGCAACAAACAGACGTTATCTACACGTTATTTTTGATAAAGTCAATCATGTACTTTTGAAGATGAAACTTTATTTAATGGTATTTTCTGATCTTAGTCTAAAATGGATTTACTCATATTTAACCAGCAGAAAACAAACCGAACTTTTTAAGAACTGCTGCTCCAGAATTATTGATGTCCTTTCTGGTTTACATTAGGGTAACCATATTGGACCGCTTCTGTTTTCATTGTTTATTAACGACTTACCTGATATGATTCACTATTCCAACATCCTAATGTACGCTGATGAAATTTTCCTAAGTTATTGCCAAATTTTCGATTAGAAACTTTTTCAAAATGACCTAAATTCGTTTCATTTATGGTGTAATTTAAATCGAATGCAGCTTAATCTCAAAAAATGTAAACACATGAGATTTGTAATAAATAATCCGATTCCTGCAAACTATGCTTTTGATGGATACGAGCTTGAGCTTGTTGATAACTTCCTGGATCTAGGAGTTCTACTTGATCCCAAACTAAACTTTATTCCGCACATAACTATGACAGTAAATAAAGCTAGAAGCGTACTTGGTTTTATAAAACGGTTGGCAAAAGAATTTAACGATCCTTATGTTACTAAATCGCTCTACACATTCTCTTGTAAGGCCTATACTCGAGTATGGATCCATAATATGGGATCCTCTATATAAAAAATATTCCGACGTCATCGAATCTGTACCAAAGCAATTTCTGATGTTTTGTCACCGGGAACTGAATTTCAATCCCACAAGTTTACCTTCTTATTCTGCCAGACTAGCATTAATCAAACTTCCGACACTTAAAATTAATTAATTTTAATTACTGGTGATATAGGCTCCAGTTATTTAATCCATAATATCACGTTTAATGTTCCTCAACGTCCGTCACGTCATTTTTCTCCATTATCAATAAAATTTTTTAGATCCAACTACGCTGGTGCTGATCCAATAAGGAGAATGTGTAAAGCATTAAATAAATTGTATATGTTAAGAGATTTTTCTTTATCGAATAATGTTATAAAAAATAATGTAATTACATATATATTTAAATTTATAGTCTTTTAAAATTGATATCTTGTAATATTACTAAATTGCGTGCAAGGAATATTTCCATAGGCAAGTAAAATAAATTAAAATAAAAAAATGTTACTGCCAATGCATTTTAAAAACTTCCTGGTTAATTGGACCTTAACTTTGCTTGAATATGCAATTTCAGACGCATATTAAGATAATGTTTTGAGTGCAATTATTGCGCCATTTCTTTGTTATTTAATTCAACTGTATGCTCAGTAAAGCAGTGTTAGCAGAAAAGGTAGAAGTGTAGGTATGATTAGGTAGGTAGGTAGGTATAGGTGGCTGCCTACCCAAGTGAATCGGATGGACACTCTTAGGCCACTTAGGGCCCATTGTGTTACCACAGTTTTCCGCTATCGGAGCTCCTTATAAAGCGATTTAAGCTGGCAATGTCAATCCTTAAGAGTTTCTCTAGATCATCCATATAATAAGCACCCACACCTACTACTTCTTTCTCCTTCGACAAAGAGCTGGGCATGTACCCAGCAGGTGAAGGACAGTCTCCTCCTCTTCCTTATCACTGCAGCTTCTGCGGAAATCATTAGCAAGTTGCCCAAGATCAATAGGCCTCGCATGCATACCCATACATACAATACATTGCCCCGTAATGACGACGACAACCACACTGAGCGCGCCTCTTTGGAGTTTAAGCAGACCAATCGTACACCCCTCATCTAGTCTATGCCGCATTTTATGCACCCGTTCTACCGGTGTCTGAGGCCGCCCATCTATCGTTGACGGAAACGGCGATCGCATTTTCAATTATGAGCCTATGGGCTCTAGAGTTGAGAGCTCATTGAAGAGTTCGATGATCGTGCCCCGCCTGGCCAGTTCATCAGCTCTGCTGTTACCCGGAATACCACTGTGCCCCGGTACCCATACATGGGTACATGGAGATATGCCCCTTGAGATATTTGCGGTACACCGTCTTGGAGTTCATTACTTTGGAATTTAGAGCCTTGATTGCCGTCTGGCTAGAAGAAAGTATGGTGATGTTCTGCTTGGAGACGTTTCCGTCTCCCATTATTAGGTATGATTGCTAATACCTGCAGTGATAATTGAATATCTATAGTTCTGGTCATACGGACCGCTAGCACAGAGGCTAGTCAGAATATGTTTCCTTCCATAATGTGGAGATAGGATAGTAGACTACCTGAAGGCACTTGCAGCGTATGAAAGGAAATTGAGCTCAATTATTGAGATCTTGTGCGAGATACGTGTCTATACATGGCACTGTTCTAAGCGGATATGATTGAGTCGCATACATGTAGAGGATGTGAGGAGGGCATCCGAACACTTTGAATGCCATTGCCCAGCTTTGATACCCATATGGTTTGAGGATACAATTTTATGAAACATTACTCTACTAAGAGGAGTGCATTGAAAGAAACAGATTTCCTATGAACTTACGTATATCGTATCTCTTAATGGTAAGCCCACAACAATCTCTTTCCCCTCCTCAACAAGCGCTTAGCCACTTCAGAAGTTATTTGAGAAAATGACAAGAATGTCAGAATGTCTTCCAAGTAAGCAGTGTAATAACCGCAATAAGACAATATATGGCCAAGCAATTTAAGAAAAGATGACAAACAGTTTTTTTCTTTTCAATATCAGTGCATCATACCGTAGCAGTATTGAACATTCTCTTCTGCTGCCAACGAGTCCTTCCTATAACATGTCGAAGTAATACCAGCACTGGCCAGTCCAGCAGTAATGAAATTTTGTCCTGTCCATGATACAAAATCTCCGGCATTCACGGATGAAGACGATCTTCGAGATGATGTTCATGATGGACTTGATCGGAGCCTTGTTGTGTGGAGGTTTTCAGGGAAAATCCTTTTCGGATTTCAAATATTCATGACACACACATGCATACATACATAATTGGCCATTACAACCGTTCAGTCAGGATTACGGCCTAGCCTCTCACACCACTCATGTTGTGTGTGTTAGTTTTATACATGAGTGGTGGGACCTACATTAGTCCATGGTTTTACGTGAGTATCGCCGTGATGGCTTACCCCACGGTGCTCTAAGCACGGGTGGAAACAATGCGTCTACCACGCACAATGATGTAACACTGCACAATGCCTTATTGCATCACCATACGTGAGTACCAATTCGAAGCCTTGCATTTGGACAAGACTTCCCTCTTGGTTAGGGTTGAGAGACTATCTAAACTCCACTTCTCCAATGGTTGAGAGTGCAACGCCACACCAAGCTTGCGCTCTTCCCGCGATTTGGGTTTAAACCACAGCCACCACGTTGTTCCCACAAGGAACTACCCATTGCCGGGCAGAGACAAGTCTCTGGGTGGCGGGACCTACAGTTTAAAGTCGAATCCGACCGACAGATTTTTGAGAAACTTTTCATGGCAATTTTATTTAGGATTAGGATTAGAAAGAGGAAGTCGCCGAAGAAATATTTTTTCATATTTCGTTTTCATGTCTGACCTGGGCTTTTAACCGTGGCCTCCGTGGGCTCCGAATCATCAGAGCAGAAATTCCCTGATTGAATTTTAAAATCAAACCTCCTTTCAAGAAGATTATAGGGAACCATGTAATCATCCCGAACGTGGAATTTCCATAGTCCTTGATGTTAAGGACTTAATTGCATTCAGTGTAATTGCCACTAGTCCGGTCACTGTCTTTAATAATGAATCAGAAGAGAGCCTATTGAGTATGGCATACAATACCTTAGTTGGAGTGAAATAAAGAGCACTGTTGATTAGAATAGTTGACTGACTGCGGATCTTGTCTGTCAGCTGGCAGTGACGCTGGTATTAATACGCCATCTACCAATCGTATGAGCCACAAAGCAATGTTGACCATACTACGAGCCTATAAAGCAAGTATGTAATGTTCAGGAAAGAAATACTTGCACGATACGGATTTCTTCCTTCCTACAGCCAGACACACTAGCTGACATACATATACAATGTGATGTTATGTAAGCGTCCTCAAGGAGAACATACCCTTCATCGGGCTATCATTCATGAGAATTGTTTTTTTGATTCTTTAATAAATGTCACAGTAGTTTAGAAAATCTAACTGATAGTTGCTTGACTACCTTTCCCCTTCTATTCTCGCATATGTCGTCTCCCAGCTTTTGTCTCTCGCGATTACTTCAAATCCCTTCAAATTATGAATAAAAATTCAATTTTATTTTGCCCACTATTTCAGGGGGCATTTGTTTTTTGAAATTCAATTTTTTTAACAAGATTTTCTCTCCTGCAATCCACTCAAATATTCAGCAGCATCAGTAGAGAGAGCCCTCAGTTTTTTATTGAAAAAAAAACCAACAAATTTTTTTTTTTGAAAAACTTTTCGTAGATCTCCTGCCATTGGTAAAAAAAAAGGAAAATCAAATAAAAATAAAAACAACACCAAAACAATAACAACAAAATATATTACAAAACATAACGCATATAAAAGGCCAACAAAATCCTTGAAAAAAAACAGGACATGATTGAAATAAATGCCTCTGTGAGACTGAGAGTGTGTTTGTGTGTGTATTTGTGTGTATGGCCGTGTTATTATTTTTATGTGTTCAGGCAGTTTTGTGGAGAGAAAGAAACAAACAGAAACAACAAAAACAACAAACAAGGAAAAGAGGCAACCAGTATTTGTTTTGATACTGTTTGACGGCTTAAAGTCAATAATTGTGTATGAGTGTGTGTTTGGGTGTGTGTATGGTATCTGTGAATGAGTGAGTATTTGCGGATGCGTTACGTTTTATAGCGTGTCATGTATTGTAACGTGTTTTGTTTTGTTTCGTTTCTTTTTATGATTTTTTTTTTGCCATTGTTTTGTGTTTTTTGCCAATGAAAAAAAGCCAAATAAAAATGAAAAGAAAAGAAAAAAAGGAATGAATGAAATTGACAAAAAGTGAAACACAATATTTTTCCTATTTTTGTATTTCTTATTAATGTTGTTGTTGTTTTGTTGTTGTTGATACTACATATAAAGGGTGCTTACCTATTGAATTTATATTTCGAATGCAAATCGTGCACAAAAATGTTGGTGAGGGGAGTTCAGAAATTTTATTAATAAGCAGATAAGGTCCAGAGTAGTAGTAGTAGGTAGTGTGTTGGCTTATTAGACGTAAAGCCAGGGTTCGAGCCTAAGGAAAGACATCAAGACAAAATACAAAAAGTATTTCTTCGGTGACTTCCTCTCAGCAGATTTCTGGCAAAAAATCTGAGAGTAAATAAAAATTGCCATGAAAAAGTTTCTCAAAAATCTGTCGTTCGGAGTCGACTTTAAACTGTAGGTCCCACCACTCACGTATAAAATTAACACACACAACATAAGTGGTGGGAGAAACTAGGACGTTGTACAATGGATCAATTCGACATCCGGGTACTGTACTTGTCTTAGTTGACAAGTACACGTCCTCTCACCTAACCTAACCTAAGGTCGAAAGTATGTCTTCAAAATTCAGCAATTCATTAATAGGAACGGCAGAATGATTTAAAGGCCCATAATGAACATATGTACATACACTTGATCAGTGCAAGTCGAGGTGATATTTCCGATCAAATTTGCTCGTAGCACTCTCAGATGTACGATTAGCAACTTAGGTGGGAACTTAGATTGAAGGGAGGTAGCTATCCCTCTAGCGAATTGTGTCAGGCCTTATGGATATACAACCAAGCCACCGTAACGGCTTGTTATTCTTTTGTTAAAAAAAAGGGAGAAAAATTCATTGAATATCCCCATCGTTTACATATTGCCACAATTGTTTCCAATGCCTTACTCTTAGGTGAGTAATGGTTAGGTTAGATCAGGTTAGATTATGAGGCGGAAATTAAGATTTTTATTAATGAGTTGATGAGGTCCAGAGTACGTCTTCAAAATCAAGCATTCTAGTTATGAGAACAACAGAATGATTTAAAGACCCAGAACGAACATACATACGCTTGTAGCGTAGAAGTCGATGTGAGGTTTCCGATCAATTTGCTGGTAGCAATCACAGTTGGACGATTAGAAAAGTACATGGGAAGGTAGGTTGAACATGTGGTAGGACTATCCCTGTACTGGGTAATGTCAGGCCTTATGGGTATTCATCCAAGTCACAAAGAAGAGAAAAATTCATTGGATATCTCCATCGTGCAGCCCTTGCGCTGACCAACTTCTTTCTCTTCCCTGATTTTGGTGGAACATGGTCAGTACAAGGACTGCGTTCATCCGTGGCATCACAACGGGCCGCTATGCGTACTCAAGTGAGCTTTGTGATATCAGAGCTACTACTCCGACCTAACCTAACCTAACCCCATCGTGTACGTATTGGCACAATTGTTTTCATTGTTTTATTCTAAGGTGAGTATTGCCTGGTTAGGTTATGTTAGGTTAGGCTAGGTAAGATTAGGTTAGATTAGCGGGTAGTTTGCGTTTTACAGGCAAGTTCACTCGGTGGCCGTATGGCATATTGTGTTACCCAGTGTGTGTGTGTGTGTGTGTGAGGTAAACCCCTTGCATTACGCCTGGTTATGTGTCATCAATAAAAAATTAGGATCACGTGCAAGGCTAAGGCTAGACAATAGGATATGTGCTATCATTTCCACGTTTTCGCTGTTATAATAAGGCCTGCAAATATTCAGGATTTTGTGCACTGAGGTCTTGCCAAATCCATTATCGTTGTAGGGCGACGTTAATTCCCGATTCTATCTTCCAGCTTCTGAAGGAAAATTTTCCAAAAAAAAAAATTCTTTTGGAAAAGAAACTTGCTTTGGGAGGAACCTATAGTACCTACTGTTACGTTGACTGTTTGTTGTTGTTGTTGTTGCTGTTATTGTTACAATTTTTATCTTATTTGTGGTTTAAACTTAAATGGCAAGCGGAGATTAATGTTGTGGCATGATGCCCATAAAATAGAGTTGATGGTACAAATATTTGTAAAACAACAACAACAAAAAGCAAAAAAAGAAAAACTGTTAACATTTTCAATGGGACTTTCCTCATTGCTTGCTGCTGATGTTGTTGTTGATTTTGTATTATTTTACTTTACATTGGTAAGCGACAAAAATCACAATGTGTAGGTAAACGGCACATACAAATACAAATATACACATACCAATACCTACTTATGGCCAGGTAATACAGATACAGGTACAATATGTAATGAAATGAACGGAAGTGTTTCTTTCATGATGATGGCCTAAGGAAGTCACTGAAAATTTCTACACAGTAAAGGTTTTTTAAACAATGTCAACAACATACAGCAACGAAAATATTTAAATAGGATTTTAAAAGTGCCAGTAAAATATCAGAATATGAGTTTGTGTGTGTATTCAATGGCTAATGCTGTCACATTTTATGGGGATTTTTGATTTTATGGCCTATAAAATGCTGCTATTTAAATAGGAGAACATGAATGTTCCTTAAGAGAAATTCACAAAAAATATCTTTTAAAGCAGTTGTTACATTGCTTTACATCTCAGCTGGATGTTTAACACGTTGTGTTCAAAGCCTCACAATTTTTTTGTTTATAGGTCGTTATGTTCGACGTTGAAGTTTGAACACTCGAGCTCTCGACTAGTAAGCCTACGCACTACCTACTAGGTTGCGGCGATTTTTAAGCCGTGCAAGGAGTGTGCAAAATTATAAAGAGATTTTAAGGGACTGAAAGCATTATAAAGAACTCTGTAGAATCGTAATGTGCACACCACTGAACATACTGCTTATGTGTGATTTCACGGTGTTTTCAGCAATTGAGTCCAGCTTACGTCCCACCACGATGTATTTTGCATTTATATTTGGTCCCCTAATGTGATTTTCAACTCATGAAACAATTAAAACCGGGCGACCACTAGTTGCTCGAACAACAAGTCGCCGTAGTCTAGTAGGCAGTCAAAACGAAATATGAAAGAATATTTCACAGCAGATTTCTGGCAAAATCTCCGAGATTAAAATCAAATTGCCATTAAAAAGTTTTTCAATAATCTATCGTCCGGTGTTGGCTTATTAGATGTAAAGCCAGGGTTCCAGCTCCGCGCCAGACATTAAAACAAAAATACAAAAAGTATTCCTTCGGCGACTTCCTCTCAGCAGATGTGTGACGAAAACTCTGACAGTAAAATAAAATTGCCATGCAAAAGTTTCTCAAGAATCTGTCATTCGGAATCGACTTTAAACTGTAGGTACCGCCACTCATGTATGAAATTAACACACACAACATAGGTGGTTTGAGAACCTAGGTCGTAATCCTGACTAAAGTGTTGTAATGACCAATTATGTATGTATGTGTGTAAGTCTGTATAGTATGTATGTTGAACAATAGGCCTTTAGTGCTAATTTAGAACACAATTTTCCTCAGCAATGGAGCTTTATGCAAAGTATTTAAAATTTATGCATGTGTGGCTGGAAAAAGTCATAAATTCTTATGGAATGACGATTGCATCTAGAAAAAGTGCCTGTTTGGTAGTCTTTATGGTGTGCAGGTGTAATTCGATAAGGACTCGTGGCGAATTGTTACAGTCAGACCGACTTTTTATTGAACAAGATGATGCTTCGGGCCACACAACACTACACGATATGCTTTCATTGCATGAGAAGTTGCTTCAATTTGCCATCGACATTCCTTGTGTGTGAAACTACCTAAAAGACCGAGACCACGGGGTTTATTCCTTTACGTTTGATTCGTTAAAAACCAACCTTCGTCAGGTTTTTGGCGAGAAATCGCTTGAAAAATTGTGCGAATTCTACCTCAATAAGATCAACTACTTCTTGTATTTCGTACAATGCCAAGAAAATTGGACAAAGGGATGAACCTCAGCCAAGATCAAGAGGTAATTGAGAATATATGAGAATACTGTTGGGAAAAGTCTGTTGAGCCTTTTGTAAAAGTAAACGCAAATCATTTTTAACGCCAGTCTTAGATAAATTGAACGTATTTTCAAACGTATACCATAAGGAAATAGCATTAATGGTACGAAACTAGTCAAATACTAATTGGAAAGAATGGGGATGACATCAAAAGAAACGTGATTGCTTGGAATCCAGAGTATTGCCAAATGGCTGGCAAACTTAGCCGTATAGGAAGGCTTCACAAATAAATACTTACTCAATTGGTGATTACAACCCTTCAGTCAGGATTACAACCTAGCTTCTCACACCACCCATGTTGTGTGTTAATTTTATACATTAGTGTGTATACAGTTTAAGGTCCACTATTTTTCATATTTCGTTTCATTGGAGATGTGTGAACCTTGGCCTCACGTATAATGAGCCAACACAGTACCTACTAGACTACGATGACTTCACAAATAATTAGCATAACTTAATAAAATGTTCCACAAACTAATGGAAATGGAAAGTCCAGATAAACGCTACTGAAATGTAATCGTTGTGATCATAAGTTCCTTCTAGGATTTAAAGGATACAAGAATTAAACGTTGAAAATAAAGGTGGATCGGACGAGTGTTCGGAAAAGCAATAAAAGAGGTTGTTGTCTAATTTTGGTCCCCTTTTCTTGATTAATTCAACGATTGTAATAATTCGTCTTGACTAATTTGTCGAGGAAATTTTAATATATGCACTGCATGGCTTCTACCTTGCAATGTACGATTACCATTAGTTTTTGAGGCTGCAACTGGTGAAAAATAGACCAAACAAGATTAAACAATGAGGTTTATTCGCCCATGCTTTCAACGGTGAACCACTGACTATACATACAAACATAATTGATCATTACAACCCTTCAGTCAGGATTACGACCTAGTTTCTCACACCACTTATGTGGCGTGTGTTAATTTTATACATGAGTGGTGGGACCTACAGTTTAAAGTCGATTTCGAACAACAGATTCTTGAGAAACTTTTTCATGGCTATTTTTTATTTACCCTCAGAGTTTTTGCCAGAAATCTGCTGAGAGGAAGTCGCCGAAGAAAAACTTTCTGTATTTTGTTTGGATGTCTGGCCTGGGGCTCGAACCCTGGCTCTACGCCTAATAAGCCAACACACTTTATATATGTACGTCATGATAACCCTTCAGTCAGGAGAAGGCTTTAGTTTCTCACACCACCGCTGTTACGTGCATTAATTTTATACATGAGTGGCGGGACCTACAGTTTAGTAGGTCGATTCCGTATGACTGATTTTGTTTTGAGAAACTTGTCATTGCAATTTTACTTTACGTTCAGATCTTTTGCCAGAAATTTCCTGAAATCGTTTTGTTCGAAATGTCTGGGCTGGGGTTTGAACCACGGCCTCATGTCTAAGCCAACACAATACCTACTAAACTACGCCTACTTCAACATGCCTATGACTTTACATTGCTGCAGAGAGTGCCAATCGCCCATCAAACATAATTTTTTCTTCAAACCCTGAATACTTTTTTTAAGTTCTTCCATAAAAGTTGCCCTATTTCAACTCTGCACTCTTTCATTAGACTGCTGTTTTAAATACCTTTTGTAAGCGTTACACTACGTTCACTTATACAATATAGGTGGACAGGTACACATTGAGAACTATGCCTAGATGCCATCATTAAATTTCTTTTCTTTTGATATTTTCGGCAATAATTTGTTTTTGTTTTCGCGAGTTTAATTTAAATTTTTTTCTGTTGTTCTTGCTGATGATGATGCTGTTGTTGTAACTAAAAGAGAGAAAATTATAATGAAATGAAAAATAAACTACAACAACACTTCTCATCATTTTCAAGTAGTTGGCCTTTGACATTTTTGTTTCGGTATTTTTTTTTTACATTCTTTTGTTTGCCTTTCTTCCTTGGCGTGCTTTCTTCAGCATTTCACTGACCTGAAAATATGCAACAATAAACTCACTCATCATCATCATCAACAACATTTAACAACTCAAACGGAGAGAGTCATCGTCATCATTATCGTTATCGTCGATGTTTTGTTGTTGTCGGTTGGTTGGTTGGCTCAACAACTTGAAACAGCTGCAACAGAAACAAAAAAAAACGAAAATAAAAACAAACGAAACGAATGAACGAACGAACAACTTCAAGAGTAGAGATGAATAAGCCCCGACTGAAGAGACTCATTAAAAAAACAACTACAACAACAGCAACAGCAATAAGAAAAATTAAAAGGAAAGGACCCTGAAGAACAACACAACTGATGTACTACAGAGTAGCCCGTCGTCAAATCTGATGAGTGGTGGGTGTTAAATGAGAGCGAAAAAATAAAAAAAATAAATAAAAGAAACAGAAAACCAGCTAAAAAAGTCAAACACAGTTAAATTGGTGGTTAACAGAGAAATAAAACTGGTCAAGAAGCAAAAATGAATGAAAAAAGCAACAACAAAAACACGAAATTGTTGTTGTTGGTGGCACTCAAATATTAAAACACAGAAACGAATGTTTTTTTTCCGTTTTTCTGATGGAAATAAAAACTACAAGCGACGTTAAATAGAAAAAGAAAAACCAAAAAAAAAAAAATTGTAACGAAAGGGGGAGAGAAAATCATAAGAAAAGTATTTTCCAGTTTTTCCTTTTTATTTATTTTTTTTTATTGTTTTTGTAATTGTAAGCGTACGTAACAGAAACTTTCTTAGCATTTGTAATATTTTTGCTTCCGTTTCGTTTCGATATTTTTTTTTTGTTTTGTTTCTGGCTAATGTTGGTTGTTGTTGTTTTTGTGCAACATTTGCTATTTGACTAACGAAAACAAACTGTTACCGTTATAAATGCCACTTAAGTGCAGTTGCCACAAAATTATGAAAAAAATACCAAAAAAAATATGCTACACTCGCTCTACCTGTGTGCTAATAAATCGATTTCGTTTTCATTTTTCAATGCCCTACAGACCATGAGTTGGCTTATTCCTTTTAGATACGCAAAGGTTAGGTTATAATAAAACCCACACAAAGCTATGATTTCTTTGAGAGTTAAAATTCATTATAATGGTTGAACCGTAATATACCGCATATCAGTTGCAGCAGTCGAATTAACTTTCGACAATTTTTTCAAATATTTTTCTTCAGTTAGAATTACGACCTAACTTCTCATTTCTTCTGAAGGTTTATAATGGGTGATTTTTTAAGAGCTATAGGAAAATTAAAAAAAACACATAAAATTCAGAAAAATGCATGAAATCTTTATTTGAATCGATAGTACGGTCCATATATTTTAATGTTTGAAGATTATTTCATGCAAATGTTGACCGCGACTGCGCCTCAAATGGTCCATCCGCTTAGTCCAATTTTGGCGTACTCTTTCCAACATTTCGGCCGGTATTTCACGAATAAATGTTTCAATGTTGTCTTCCAATGCGTCAATTGACGCGGGCTTGTCCGTATAGACATCAGCTTTAACATAGCCCCACAAAAAATAGTCTAAATGCGTTAAATCGCACGATCTAGACGGCCAATTGACCGGTCCCGAATGTGAAATAAAATGTTCACCGAACTCGCCTCTCAATAAGTCCATTTATACGCGTGCTGTGTGGCATGTGGCACCGTCTTGTTGAAACCACATGTCATGCATGTCAAGCTCTTGAATTTAGGGCAAAGTTGGATATCATCTCACGGTAGCGATCACCATTCACAGTTAGAAGAAGAAGTACGGTCCAATGATGCCACCAGCCCATAAACCGCACCAAACTGTGACTTTTTCTGGATGCATTGGTAGCTTTTGCAATGCTTCTGGCTGATCTTCATTCCAAAATCGACAATTCTGCTTATTTACGTATCCATTGAGCCAAATATGAGCTTCGTCGCTGAACACAATTTTTCGATAAAAAAGTGGATCTTCGGCCAACTTTGCATTGAAAACCTGTTGCTCTGGCACGCAATCAGCATGTCGTCAGCATTGTGAATTCGATTTTGTGTGGGTGGAAGTGTTAATCACCGAAACGAAATGTGAAAACAAAAAAGTATTTCTTTCGGCGACTTCCTGAAAATTGCCATGAAGTGTGTCTAAACAATATGTCCTTCGGATTCGACGTTTAAACTGTAACTTACGCCACCCATGAATTAAATCAACATACACACAATATTGTGTGTTAAGCTAGGTTGTAGTCCTGACTAAAGTGTTGTAATGATTAAGTTAAGTACGTATGTCCTGTCGAAGTCTTGTAGGTAGTATGCTAGTAGTGTGTAGTTGGCTTCAGACATCTCGAACAAAACGAAATACGAAGAAAATATTTCTTCGGCGACTTCCCCTAAGCAGATTTCTGGCAAAAACTCTGAGAGTAAATGAAATTGCCATGAAATATTTCTAAAAAAAAACGGTCCTCCGGAGTCGACATTTAAACTGAAGCTCACTTCACGCATGAATAAAATCAACATAATCAACACAATAGGTTGAAAATTGTTTGTAATCAAAACTTAAGTTTAGTATGTATGTCCTGTAATTGCCGGCCATTTTTTAAAAGGAGTTGGATATGAGGAAGACAGTATACTGTCATACACTATCGCGCTCACGCCGTAAAAGATTACGTCTACTGAGGATACGATATGCTGTTTTCAATTATCTGTCTGATGTTTGAGTTGTGAATCTGCAGAATATTTTGAATTTCTTAATAAACATAAAATGGTTCTAGAGTAGTTGTTGAGATAACACTACAGCTTTGAAAGTCTAAGAGTGGTGTGGAATCGAATCGATTGCCTTTCTTATAAAATACCATAGAAGGCAGCTGAAAATGTAGTACAGTTTGCAGAACAAAGCAGAAGCTTGTTTCCAAGGCTGTTATCTTTTTCTGCGCTTTCTTATGTGATTCTTTTTTTCCATTTTAATTTCCTATCGTTTTCCTACGACTTTTCTCTTTTCTTCCTTTTTTATCTCTTTCTTTTCCTTCTTTTATCTCTCTCCTTTTCTTTTCTTTTCTTTTCTTTCCTTTTCTTTTCTTTTCTTTCGTATTTTTAGGACGAATGCAATGTATCCGTTCGAACAGTTCGGATTTTGTACTTGGCTTGATTACAACAACACGCCTAACCTAACCTAAAAGCCGGTGAAAAGTAAAGTAAAGGTCCCATAAAAGGACATATTTTATCAAAGTGTTAAACCACTCTTTGTCTTTGTATAATAAAGAGTTGCTGTTGCTGTGTGTCTGTACACAGCAAGTTGGTTGCTTTTGATAAGTTCTAGCCATCAAACAGCAACGCTTGATTGCCAAATTCCTAATGGAATGCTTAAAATTTAAACATTTTTAAAGATATGCATGTGTTATGTATGGATTTCCAATTTAATTTTAGATTAATACACTAAATAGGCCCTTAGGCTAGAAATTCATGGCCTTTGGCTTTTTTTTACTGAATTTATGCTGCTTCATTTCGTATACATTTTATTAGAGAAATTGGCTTTAAATCGCCTTAAAGCATTTTTGAAGGGTATTAAGCATTTCTGCTTTAACTTAATTTATTCAAATCTTCATCATGGTTTTCATATTCACCGCAGTTATGCGACATAAGCATCGTAAACCCAGTTGGAACTGCACTTTGGTTTTTATTTTTTGTTCTATTTTTTGATTATTTTGTTCGTTTCGTTTGTTTTATTTGGTTTTTTCTTTTATGATTTCATAAGTATTTGTATTATAATTTAATTTTGTATTTCTCTCTCTCTCTCCCACTCTGTATCTTTCTCTTTCTCTTTTTTCATGCAATTGTATTTGTAAAATTGGCCAGGTTACATATTATTTTACCAGGATGTTAAAGGTTTCAAATTTGTTAAAAAAATTTTTGCCACAGAAACAATAGAAGAAACAGAAGAGAAAGATAGAGAGAGAGAGAGAGAGAGAGAGAGAGAGGAGGAGAGAGTAAAGTATAATATATTAAACATTTTTCTGTCTCTCTCTCTCTATGTTGCGGCATTGAAACATGGATTGTTTCATAAGTTTTCCTTTCTCACAACTGGAGAAAATGTTGTTCTCGCGAAATCGTAGACAGTTCCTGATCACGTGATTATGGCAGCTGGAAGCAAGGAATTAAAAACTGCAAAAGACATTAATTTTGTTAAGTTTCTGCAAAACAATGTTCAGGTATTTAGGCTGTTGAAGCTCGTTCGGCCAGTTGGATCGCTCTGCATCTTTCTGGAGTACTACTAGGCCTCAGTACTCTTATGATGTGAATGTCTTGCCATAAACCTTCTTAGAAGTCATCACGTTAGAACAGCCTGGCTATCAGAAAGAATGCTAATATCCTTCATAGACATGTTCTCATCCTTACATACATACATATGTACATAATTAGTCATTACTAAACTGTAGGTCCCCTGCTACTCATGTATAAAAATTAACATATACAACATAAGTGGTGTGAAAAACTAGGCCTCGTCCCCATGCCCTCCGCGGTCGTTTGAGGGTGGGTTAGTGTGAGGCCGGGGACGTTCGAGAAAAAATCCTGCCTAAAGGGTTGTGGTGACCAATTATGTTATGTATGTAGAGATCTGAGTCATGCATCAGACTACCCATTAAAACTTTAGGCTGTTAGGCAGTCTTTTGACAGGACACTGTAGCACGCACTGAGTACGCTTATTTAAATTGGGGTTGTTTCGAGCGTCACATATAAGTTTTGTGTAGTTGAGGATGAATGATCGGAATATATTCTTGGAAATTGTAGGGCACTAATGCATCCTAGAAAGAAATATCTGAGTTCATATCAAGTACTAGGCAGGGAATTGTTAGTGTTGACACCGAACAATATCTTGAAGTTCGTCAGGACATTGGTGGGGATACCCTATGAAGTTGGAAAAGATTGCAATAGATCGCACTAAGGACCTCTTCTCGACAATGATAATAAAATACATGATCATATCATTATTATTATTACTATCATTAGCATATAATGGTGATAAGGTACTGGAACTTTACTTACTTAATTAATTATTACAATAGTTTAGTGAAGACTACGACTTAGCCTCTCACACCACACATGTTGTGTGTTAACTTTATGCATGAGTACCCAGGCTTACAATTCAATTTCGATTCAGAACGTTAGATTTGAGAAGCTCATTCTTGGAAATTATTAAGCGTTTGCCAGAAGGCTGCTGAGAGGAAGTCGCAGAGGAAATTTTTGTTTTCATTTGCTCTATACGTACTGAGGTTTGAACCACGAGCTCGCTCGACTCCGAATAACAGATTTGAGAACCTCTTTCTGGGAAAATATATACTCCCTGAGCTTCTTCCAGAAGGCTGCCTGCTGAGAGGAAGTTGCCGAAAAAATATTTTTTCACGGCAATAATAACAAAATTCTGGATCCAGAATTTACACATTAGGCTTGAAGCGATTTTTGCTCTGAAAAATGTTTTTCGAATGCAGAATATCTCCTTCCTAGAATATCGGTTATTACTCTCAAACAATTTCGATGGTTGTCTTAAAATCGCTTAGTTTGAGCAGAATCTGTGTGCCTATCTATCGTCCTTTTGCATGACTACTCCTTTTCTAATGCATTCGGCGATCCCCTCTTTTTTGAAATGCTTTGCATTGCTGATCATTTGTATTTGAGGGGGTAGTTGGTTCCAGAGACGAATGGAGTGAATAAAAAAATGTTGTTGAGAGATGGCCTTATTATATTTCATAGAGTTTATCCTGTTCCCAATATTTTCTAGGTCGAATAGAGGGAACAGGATAAACTCTATGAAATATAATAAGGCCATCTCTCAACAACATTTTTTTATTCACTCCATTCGTCTCTGGAACCAACTACCCCCTCAAATACAAATGATCAGCAATGCAAAGCATTTCAAAACTGCCATTTTCGAGCACTTTACTTAGTTAATGTTCTCTAATTATTGTAAATTTGTTTCTCCTTAGTTTTATTATAATTTTGATATTCATTTTATTTTTTTCTAATACTGTTCTAATGTTGTGCTGTAATGTTTTTTCCCAATTTCTTTACTTAAATTTCATTTTTTTCTTAAATTTTAAGTATCTTTTATTTTTTTAAATTGATTTTTTTTTTTGTTAAATTATGTTAATTAAGTTAAAATAAATGTTTCTGAATAAATGTTAGTAACAATTGCTAAGCAATACTGTAATATAAGATTTATTCTTTTTGTATTGTTTTGAACAAATAAATAAAAAAAAAAAAAAAAAAAAAAAAAAAAAAAAAAGTCTTCTGACAAAAGGTGTAAGAATAAATTAAACCAGATAATTAGATTCGACGTTATACTGTGAATAATGGATTATGGATAGAATAACTACTTGTCTGGTGTGAGAAACTGCGTGATAGTCCTGGCTAAAGGATTGAATTTTACTTCAAATACTACTACCATATAGACTAATTTTTACGTCCTCCGTCGTAAGTGCATAGGCATCTATATTGCTTACATATGCCCGGGTATGCCTTCTCTAATTCCTCATCTAACTCCACAAAAATAATGACCGTTTGAAAGACACTATAGTGGCTGGGTAGAGTGAGGTATACCTGCCTACTTCAAATATAATTTTTTCCAGCTCTAGCTCTATTAAGTTTTGAAACAACCCCTTAAAATCTGAACATAATTGTCCACTAGGTAAGTCACAATATGGTTACGTTTCTAACTTTTCAAAACTTTTAAAATATGAGCCCGTAGATTACAAATAAAATAAAAATAAATTTGTGTTTAGTTTTAATTAAAATTCTTTATTATTCGCACAATATTGCGGGACACTGTTCACAACTTTATGTAAACAACAACATTGGATTGCAATTTGCAAAATGGAAACAATTACATTCTTTGCATAAACAATAACAATTACTAGACAATTGTTCGACAGAACTTTGTAACGGAGATCTTTAAACCACGATTACTCTCTTCAAACACACCGCGTCTTCACACAAGACTGACTGAACTTCACTCACCCAGTCGCCTGCTTTGCCTTGCCTTTTATATGGCAGGGTAAACAGTCTGATGAATGTTCTTGAGGGCTTACGTTCATGTCTCTATGATTGTAAACATCGTTGTGTACGTTTATTATTGTAGTGTTTATTTATTTATTTATTTAAGTCAATGGACAAATTCCTTACTGACTAATAACACAAATCGAATAAAATTAAATAGGATTACAATCAGTTTCTTCAAAAATACAAGTAATAGTTAAAATAAAAATATGAAAAGTTAAGAATTGAGAAAAACAATAATGTTCCTTTTTAATTTAATTTAAAGAAAAATCAACATAGTCTGACAAATAATTAAATTGACGGCAAATTCTAGTTAACGGATCAGCAACAGCATAATTAGTTCTGCAGAATTGAATATAAATAGGATTATAACAGCGGAAGTTACGACGAGGAACATTGAATTTAACAGATCTTAACAGAAATTCACAGCAAATATATTGATCAGGTAAACTATGAAGGATATATTTAACATTGTTCGGCGACTCTTAAGGGTAGGCAGTTCTATTAAAGCCAGTCTGCTAGTATATGAAGGCATATCCAAATAATTCCATCCAAGGCCACGCAAACAGAAGCGTAAAAATTGTTTCTGCACAGATTCAATGTGATCGCTGTAAACATTATAGTGAGGATCCCATACAATGGATCCATACTCCAAAATTGGTCTGACAAGCAATACGTATAACTGTCTAGTAATAAATAGATCAGTAAATTCCTTTGCCCAACGTTTTATGAAGCCAAGAGTGCTTTTTGCCTTATTTACAGTCAAAGTGATATGAACATTAAAGTTTAATTTTGTGTCTAATAGGATCCCAAGATCAATAAACGAGTCCACTATTTCCAGTTGATGACCTCCAAGCAAGTAATTAACCGCAATAAAATTATTTCTTGAGAACCGCATACATTTGCATTTTTGAATACTCAGCTCCATCATGTTGTACTCGCACCATAAAAAGAAATTATTGAGATCACTTTGAAGATAAATATGCTCAATGAAATTATTAAAGGAGAGAAAAACTTTTACATCGTCAGCATACATCAAGATATTGGCAAAATTAATCATGTTGGGAAAATCGTTTATAAACAGCGAAAAAAGAAGTGGACCAAGATGGCTGCCTTGAGGAACACCAGATAGCAGATGAATATACTTAGATAAGATATTGTTCACACATACAGTCTGCTTTCTACCAGTCAAATACGACAATACGACTGTTGTTGGTATATTTTTGTTTACTTGTTTACCATTTCTTTATGCTGGTGTTTGTTGTTGTATTTTTGTTTATAATTTTAATGTTAAGCGATGTAAAAGTAAAACACCAGTACATATCTGGATTTTTCATTTTTCAATATTTGCTTTTAAACTTCTCACACAACTTGCCTGTCTTTGCCAGCCCAGTAAATGTGCTGTGAAGTTCTGTGTGCATATTTTTTTCATACTCTTACCATTTGCTGTTGCTGTGGTTATTGTTGTTGCTGTTAACCTGTGTGTAACAATCAATTGAATGTTGAAATTTGACCTTTTTTTGTTGGCCAAAATATTATAGAAACTTAATTTTACGCTAAATTTGTTATATTTTCGTAAAAATGCATGTATGTGTGTGTAGGTGTGTGTTTGTGTAGGTGTGTAGATGTATTTATATGTGTGGTTTGATTTTTTTTCCTATAATTTTCCATTACTTACACCGTCTAATATAGGAGAGCGAGAGAGAGTCTGTGCATGTGTAATACAAGCGAGAGACAGAAATTTAGGAGGTAAGAGAAGGTCATTGTGGCATATTAAAACTAATGATGATGGTGTTGGTGTTGGTGTTGTTGGTGTAGGTGGCAGTAGTAACTTTAAGCTTATGTTTCTGTTCCTATTTCTTTTTATTTTTTATTTTCTTTTATGGTTTTTTGATTTTTCTTTTCTTATTTTGTTGTTGTTGTAATTGTTTATGTATAAAGAATGTAAGTGTAAGTGTGTGTATGTGTTGCAAATATAATCAATTAAGTTTCAATCGAATTTTATGTTTTATGGATCGAATTGTTTACACACATAGGTACATATGTACACTCATACATTCATGTTTTGAAATAAATTTATCGTTTTTTGTTTTATTTTTTTTCTGGTTTCTGTTTCTGTTTTTCGTATTATTTTTTTTGTAGTTTTTTTTGGCTCAAATTTCGTTTGTTTTATTGATTTTTAGTTGCAGTCTTTAATTAAAACTCAAAACCATAAATCAAAGGCTTGTACAATGAAAATGTTCGAAAAATATTGCCGAACAAAAATAAGAAAAAAAGAGAAGAAAACAGGATGACAAGAACAATTATTTTTCCGTTTCTTTAGTTAAAAGGATTTTGATTTTAAACAGCATTTAACCAGACGAACTGTAGGAAGTTTCCCAGAAGTTTTTTCTTCTTTTTTTTTTAATAAGAAATCAAATTTAATTCCTTTTTAAGGCGTAAGAATTAGAAAATTTTGTTTTCCTTTTAGGTTTGCAGCATAAAAGAAAGATACATTAGAATTCGAACGTAATTTGTCACATGTATTCCTGGTATCTGTGTTAATTTTATATATGAGTGGCAGGACCTAGCACGACAGATTTTAGAGAAACTTTTTCATGGTAATTTTATTTTATGTTCTGAGTTTTTGCCAGAAATCTGCTGAGAGGAAGTCGCTTTGTTGGAAACGTCTGACCTGGGGTTTTAACTGAGGCTTTACGTCTAATAAGAAAACCCTCTACCTACTTAATTACGTAGTTAACGAATGAAAACTGATCCCCATCAGTTCATCAGTAGCAATGTGGTTCTGACAAATCAAGTTTTTCAACTGTCCTCTGCAAACCATCAAACTTTGTGGCTTTAACAAATGGTTTGCAACGAGACTCTTATTTGTAAGATTATAAGAGTGCGACCGTACTCAGTTATATAGGACTACATCGGAAACAAAGTGTGAGATGGGTAGATGATTGTTCCATAGTAAAATATAGGCCACTTTTGAAGAAACTCTCTGGACTCTAACAATATCAAGCCTGCAGCATTGAAAGATGTGTCCAATTCAACAGACAGGACACAAAGTACAAAGAACGGGTCTAAGGCCAGACAAACAGGCGGCCAACTAAACACTCGGGGTGTATAGGTTTAAGCCAGACATAGTATGCGACTGAATGGACAAGCTGAATCGATTGGAAAAGAAAAAAATAAGGCCATCCTCTGCTGTAGTCTAGTCAATAAAGTCAATAAAGAAACTGATGAGCTTACTGTGTGTGGATCTGCTAATGAAACTCGAAGTGAGAAACGAATGTGGGGCAAGATTTTCGGAATTTTATGCACTTTTCAAGCCAAATGGGTTTTAAACAATCCAAACTTTTATTGGATAATCGCAAAAAAGAAAGACATGAGTTTTGCATCGAATTATTCAAGAGCTGTCTGAGAATAGTAATCGAGCAGTTGATCAGGTATCGCAGACTCAGCAAACATTGGTCAGAATAAGGATTGCCTCAAGCCCAAGATATAGGTTCTGTGGTGTGGAGAACGAGTCAGCAGAACTTGCTTAACCTGTACAGCGTTAATGCATTTCAGAAGGAAACATCTCCGAACAACAACCAAAATTTGCCAAGTCAACAGGCATGTCTAGTAGGTAGCTACTAGCTGCTAGCTACTGTAACAGCTTAAACGCGAGCTTGTGGAGGATTTGTGTTTTAGCTTCTCAAATCTGTTGTCTTGAGTCGACAGTGAACTATAAGTCCAGCCACTCATGCATAAAGTTAACGCCCAATATGTGTGGTGTGAGAAGATATGTAGGTCATTGTCCTGACTAACCGTATGTAATGGATAACTAAGTCGGTAAGATTTCAGTTCTTTAGCATCACTATACGCTAATGATAAAAGGCCGGTTCCTCTAAGTAAATTTTAAATACTCGCGTGCATATAGAAGAGTACTTAAATACTCTCTAATGTTGGAAGGATAACTATGTCTTTTGATTCATTAGAGCACAATCGGAATGTGATGTGGGCCTCACTATCTCCTTCAAACTACAACAGAAAGGATTCTTTTGAATTGGAATATTTTGCGTAGTACAGGTCACGTAGAACATACAACTTCTTAGTCACTGGGCTGGTGGATGCAGTACAGAATGAATCCGGTCGTTGCCTCCTATAACAGAAGGTTTTCCCTGTCAAATATTCAAGTCTTGCTCTTTCCGTCCTAATAGATTATCTCTGTCTTGTTTGAATTGTCTAATAAATTGTGATTTTCATTTAATCTTCTCATAAATTTTCTCTGACTGACCTTAAATGATTGATGATTACATGAATGCTTTTTATAGTTTTCGAACAGAAAGTTGTTAATGAAATAAATAAAATTGTGAAATAATACTAGTAAATTCATCATTAACTACCATATTTAATCTATTATTAGTACTCTTGGTCTATTTTTAGCTTAAATACCCTCCTAAATACCATGAGAACCCAACCAAAGAAAGTTTCTTTTTTCGTCCTCGTCATTACCAACAAACAGTAACAAAAGTTTCTAATTAATGTGTGGCAACATTTAGATGCAGCAGCATGATATCGAAAACACCCTTAATTGGGGCACAACAACATTAAAAGTTTTTTTATCACCACCACCACCACCACCATCACCATCACAATATTATTGAATTATTCAATTAAACGATGATTACGAACGTATATATATATACCCCCCTATTATAGGAATTAACTCAGTGGGTTAATAATTTAGAAACTTTCCAAGGGCGATGACTTTTATGCTTAAAAAATTTGTAAAATTAAATGCAAAGCCATACGTATTAAACGCCTGTTTTACTCCTTTATTTTTTTGTAACTCATGTTGCTGTATATTGCAACATGAATATTCGCGTTGTAAGCAAAAGATTGCAGAAAAAATGTTGCATGTTATTAAGCAGTGTTCAGAGTTATTGTTGTTCTTCTCTTCGAGCCAATTCAGACATTAATATCAGCTTGTTATGGCCAGTTTTATTAATAAAGTTTTGTTGCACATATGTAACTGAAATATTTTCACAACAACAACAAAATATATTGCTATATAGAAAAATAAAAATATCACTTCAAATGACAATTACAGCATAGGTGAAGTTAGTTGATATGTAGGTAGTGTAATGGCCACAGTTCATCTCCGACAAAAACTAAATATGAAAATTTATTTCTTCAGCGACTTTCTCTCGGCAGATTTCTAACAATAACTCTGAGAGTGAAGTAAAAATTGCCATGAAAAAGTTTCTCAAAAATCTATCGTTCGAAGTCGATTTTAAACTGTAGGTTCCGCCACTCTTGTATAAAATAAACGCACACTGCATAAGTCGTGTGAGAAACTAAGTTGTAGTCCTTGAATTAGAAAAAAGTGGCTGTTTAGTAGGCATAATGATTTGGAGTTGTCGTCGTTTTATATTGCAATGTATGTATATTTATGAAATTGACGTATGCAGTTTTAATAAAACAGTGTCATGAGCCGCACAAGGCAAAGCATTTAGCATTTTGGCTTTATTGAATAAGAAGATTTCAGAAAAAGTCAGTTCACGAATCATAATCCATTAAGATCATACGATTTGCACTATAAAGGATTGTTAACAACACTTACATACGAGTATTGTTACGTTTTTACCTTTTAATCCATTCGCTGCCAAGGACGAGTATACTCGTCTTTGACAGGGTATCTCGCACTGACAAGACGAGTATACTCGTCCTACTTTAAATATATTGTAACATGCAGGGTTTTGAATTGAATTTTACAAAAATAATACTTTATTTCTTATAGAGAACGATCTTTCACGCAAAAATCAACTTCATCGTGTATTTATAACAAAATTGTATACTATAGTAAGGAAATCACTTATGATACCTTATCTTCATCATAGGATTGTAAGGATTGTTGTTTGGGAGGAATAGCATCAAGATAATTAAGGGAACTTTGTTCTTGGGTTATGAGTGACGTACGATTGACGCTCTTACCAAGAAATAAGAGGGTTTTGGTAATTAATAACACTCAAAATATAAATGGCAATGGGAATGACTTCATATAGTTTATGCTTGGCAGCGAATAGGTTAAAAACCTTTAAAATATGGGCTAGAAATAAATTTGTATTTAGTTTTAATTAAAATTCTTTATTATTCGCACAATTTTGTGTGCTATTGTTCACAACTTGGTGTAAACAACAACAATTACGTTTCTTTGTTATTACTCTGTTTATACCCTTTGCGTAAACCATAACAATTACTAGACAATTGTTCGAAAGATTTTTGTAACGGAGATCTTTAAACCACGATTACTCTCTTCAAACACACCGCATTTTCACACAAGACTGACTGACTGAACTTTTACTAACTCACTCGCCTGCTTTGCCTTGCCATTTATATGGCAAGGTAAACAGTCTGATGAATGTTCCTGAAGGCGAATATTCATGACTCTATAATTGTAAACATCGTTGTGTGCGTTTATTATTGTAGTGTTGTTGGTATATTTTTGTTTACTTGTTTACTATTTCTTTATGCTGGTTTTTGTTGTTGTATTTTTGTTTATAATTTTAATGTTAAGCGATGTAAAATCATGGATTTTTCATTTTCCAATATTTGCTTTTAAACTTCTCATACAACTTGCCTGTCTTTGCCAGCAAATGTGCTGTGAAGTCCTGTATGTATATTTCACTTTACTCACCCAATTGCCTGCTTTGCCTTGCCATTTATATGGCAGTCTGATGAATGTGCTTGAAGGCGAACGTTCATGACTTCGCCTTCTCGAAATCTCTATAAAGTAAACATCGTTGTTTACATTCATTATTGTTGTGTGTGTATTTTGTTTATATTTATTCTTGTAGTGTTGTTTGTAGATTTTTGTTTACTTGTTTACCATTTTTTTGAATGCTGGTGATTGTTGTTATATTAAGCAGTATGATAATTTGTAAACAGGTTTGTTTACTTCATTGTTTTGTTTTTGTAGCATTGGGTTATAATTTTAGTGTTAAGCAATGTAAAAGCAAAACACCAGTAGCCAGATTTTTCATTTTCGTAACAATATATTTTTGAATGCCCAACTAAAAATACAAAAAATTAACGCTTAACATGATTTCAATTGACTTTATGTGCCATAAAACATTTGATACGTATTAATTATTATCGCCTCCATTAAAACTTTTTCAAATTATAATTTCATATTCCTAGTTGACATATAAAATGCACATTAAAACTGTTTTAAATGCTTATTAACTTGCCAATAGCTGTGTTGTATTTGTATTTGAATTTGAATTGTTTTGTTGTTGATTTCATTTCCGTTTAAACTTTTTGAACTTCAAATAGAAGTTTTATTGCGAATTTCTTTTTATTCTCATTTTCGTTTACATTGTCATTAAAGCTTTTAAAGTCTTGTTTGTATTTGTCAAGCGTATGCCATGACTGTATGCGTGGGTGTAAGTGTGAGTAGAACTTTGTAGGTTTTCAACTGTTTTGGTTGTTAAAATTGTTTCACTGCGTGCATGTGCGTATGTGTGAGTGTGTATTAATTTATGTGTTAAGTTTTCTTGTATGTAAACGTTGTTGTATTTGTTTTAAGTTTGGTAAATACGTTTACATACATATATACAACACGTACACACGTATACACATACAAATCAACAAGCAAGTAAACTCATGCTGTCAACAGTATTGTCAAGTTGCGAATACCAATAAAGTTGCATCATCACAACATTTAAACACAAAAATATACTCACCACTCTTCTGCTCTCTTCTTCTTGCTTCTGCACTCTTCTTCTTCTTATACAATACAAACCCAACATAAATATTGTATGCATGGATGTATGTACATATGTATGTATTAGTATAGTTAAACACTCACATAAATATAACAGCATATAATCAAATACCAACATACGTACATACACACATACATGCATACATACAAAGATGTTTATTTGCATTTAATCCTGTACATAAATTATATGGTTGTGTACACGAAAGCAAGAGAGAGAGAGAGAGAGACAGAGAGACAGAGAGAGAGAGAGAGAGATAGACCGAGAAAGAGGAAAAAAGAAATCCAACGTTTTCAAACATGTTACACATGCACATTAATAAACTCAATACTCGAAACCTGATCGACAGCTGTAAGCAACTAATTAGAAATACTGAAATGACAAGATGTTAGTCAAGTTTTCCCATCTTTCCCCAAAGCATGTGATTGCTATTTATTATGGCCTATATAAAGTGTTATCCATTTGTTGGTTTCAAAGGTAAAGTTAAAGAAAACGGCCTTTATTTCCTTATAAGGCTTCTACTTTGCCACAGTGTACGTAATACAATACCATTTAATTGGTGGCCTTAGTTGCTCGTTTTGCGCAGCTTTTGGTCAATAATTTCCCAATTCCTACAGGAGATTATTCCCATACACACGATTTTTAATGTACAGTCAAAGAAAAAAGTCTACATACACCAGTGTATCACTGTAAGTAGACTGTATGTGACTGTGGCTCCACAATAAAAGTCTAATGGCATTAAATCTCAAGCTTTTGGGGTTTAATAGACCTCATCAAAACAACAAGTTATTCTTTATGGAAACCTCTCATACTACTAAGCAAAATCAGTCCTAATGTGTGGCTTCTTAAAACCACAAGGCTTACTACGAGTGCAGTTCATAACCCTCAGTTGGAAACCAAAAAAGGCTGTTGTAATGGTTAGGTAGGATGGCGAAACACCTTTGAAGGAAAAGGTCTTACTGAGGCTAGGGCTTAGGTTTAGGTTTACGTCAGAGGACGCGTACTTGCCAATTGAGGCAAGTACAGTACCTGGAGGTTCAGTTGACCCATTGTACAACGTCCTAAAGGGGATAGGATAATGGAAAGCGAAGAAGGAAAACCTCACCACTAGTACCGCAGATGTCAGATCTCAAACAATACGGCGATGGTAAAGTAGATGGAGCAATGCAACAAGTGGAAGATGGACTGCTAGACTTATTCCATCTATAAAAGCATGGACACAGAGAAATTTTGGGGAAATTAACTACTTCCTGACCCAGTTTCTTTCGGGTCATGGTTATTTCCGACAATATCTACACCGCATGGGCAAGATGAATGATCCCGTCTGCATTTATTGCGAGGAAATGAGTGACGACGCTGAACACACATTCTTCCATTGCATCAAATGGCAAGACGAGAAGAATGTGTTGATGGAACAGATTGGCGAATTCACACCCGACAACATTGTTGACGCAATGCTCGAAAGCGGGACGAAGTGGAGCGCTGTGAGAAGATACGTAGAATGTGTACTCCGCAGGAAGAATGTCGACCTTGATACAGTACGACAGAATGATACATGAGAAGACGAGCCAATAGCATGAGGCTGGCTTCAAATATGGCGTACCCAGACGTGGGAGAGTAGACAACGGTCCTTAACAGGACGTCGTTCTGGACCCTTCCCAAAGTAATGCAGATAGCCGTCCCGGGAAGGGAGTATCTCCAGAAGAGGAGGAGGGATTGTTTTAGTGGAAGCCCTACTCGACGCAGCTGACGACGGTCACTGTCAGTGCGAAGGCATTTTAAACCCTACCTTACGCGCCAAAAAAAGGGGATAGGATAATAGGGGAGATAGGGAAAAAGGAGAGGAAGTAGGAAAGGGAGAATGAGGAAGCAGAGGAATTACACAGACTAACGAAACACATAAGAGAGCGTGACTACACTGTTGAAGCCCTTGCACTTCTCAACCAGCTTAAACTAATAATGAATCTATGAAAAACCTTTATGTAGGCTCTCGACACAGAATTCAAACCCTCAAAGAAGACCCTGCCAAGGGTCTTCAACCACAATTTACTAAGAGCTGGACAGTTACTCCTCCTCATCGCAACATACCCGGCTAGGATCTGTTCCAGATCCTTGTCAGCTATCTAATCTCGCACAGCCCCGTTATAAACTGAATAAATAACCTTAAGCTGGCCTTATTCAAGCTTAGCAGCCAAACTGTTCTTACACTGTCTATAGCAGGCCATAGGCACCTAGAAACATAACAACCCGATCCATTCCCCCAAAGCCTTTGCTCTTCCTCACTGACATTTTCCATTGATGAGTCCGTAAAGGTGGCAGATTGGGGGATAGAAGTCAAGGCTAGTGCTTTGGCACATTGAAATAGCACTCAATTATCAATTTTCAACCTGGGGATCAAACATTCCGCAGAGGAAACGAACGGGAGTTGAAAATAAATCTTGTTGAAGCAACAATCATTATATTTGAGTGCTCGATTAGAATAGGAGTGAGAAATAAAAACCCCCACGGATTTTCTTGGCAGGATCCATATGGCGAAAGACTGTCTCTTCCTCCTTCTCAGATCTAGAGTTCCTGTAAAAGTCTTTTGCGGGAATGTCATGGCTTTCGGTATGCCTAACAAAACCTACCAAAAAGACAGTAAGAATCGCAATGGTGCAATGGATGGCAATGCGTTTTAAGGACAGAACTGAGTCGATCCTCTTCTTATCCTTATGCGTCCAGAAGAATCTAGCAATATTGCTCGTATCCCTCCTGCTACCGTCCTATAAATAGAGTGTGTAAGATTCAAATAAACTGAGGCAAACGGAATACCTATGCCAAGCTTAGTATAGTAGGTCAGCAATGCAATTGCCAAAGATATCCTTGTTTTCTGGAATCCTTATAAGAGTTACCTTTTAATGATTCGAAATTTAACTAAGAAATCATAGTCCTTTATGGACAAGGCAGATGTTAAAACTGCATTCATTAGGAACTTGAATGCAACCTAGCTGTTGTAGTAAATCATGAGGTTTTCAGGGTATATTGTGGCACCCAACAAACATTGCGTTGCTAACAAAATTGCCACGATCTCTGCTTGGAAAACTTTACAGTGCTCAGGCAGCCTATAAGAAAGTTTAATATCAGGAACCTTACATGTTCCCTAAACAGCCTACCTTGTCTCGTACAAGCCTTAAGGATCTCATTGGGAATCTTCTGATATCTTAAGCAGAAGTCTCTTGTTGGAATTTCAAAGTCGAATGTTCCCCTCTCAACTTAACCTTAAATTTTTTTGTATTTTGTTTGACGTTTTCTTTTTACGTTTGCCGTTCTCCTTAGGGAAGAATTCGCTCCCTTATTAGAGTTTTTACAGCGGTTTTTATTGGAAACTGTAACCTGAGTGAAGTCTTGACAATATTTCGAGTGATTTGTTGAAATTTGTTTTTATTTTTAACAAAACACGAGCGAATCCTCAAGCTCTAGACCTCTAGCGGTGTAACCTGTTTAATGTTTTGCAATTATCTGTTCTAATTAGCTGCCCTCTGCTATGCTTCGCTACAAATACAGTTTCTTATGCAAAAGTATTAATGCGCCCCCTCTGTCGTTTTGCAGTATTTGTTTGTCACACACTATACATACATACATACATACATACGTTATGCGTGTTAATGTGTCTGTACTTTGCATTGCCTATGTATGTAGGTATGTGTGGATGTATGTGTGTTTAAATATGTTTTGTTTAGTTACTAATACACTTGTAGATTTGCATATTTATGTAACTTTGCATAATCATGCTATGTATGTAAATATGTGTGTATAGGTGTATGTGTGTTGATATTTAGTTTACTTTAGTAAACTATACTCCGGCATATTGTTCACTGTCAATTACAGTTGAGCTGGTAATTAAGAGCTATTAAATGTGGAAGTAGTAGACATTTCTAAGATTTAGTTCCTATACATTTGTATGTAGGTATGTATATGTAAGTGTATTTGTCTCCTTGTGCGTGTGTGTTCATTTGCAAAAAACAAAAAACAAAAATTACAGATTTTCGCAAAACAATGGTTATTAGGAGGACAGCTTTACGAGCTTGTCCTTAAAGGCTCTTAAGATTTTTGCGTTATTTTTTGGGGAGAACATAAGCTTGGAATTCTATTTTAAAGGTGAAGCATTTTAATTAAGCATTTATAAGGTAAGAAAAATGGTTTTAAAGGATATTTAAAGGAAACAAGTTGTGAACAAGTTTTCATAATTTCTTGAAGAAAAGCAAGAGCGAAGTTAATCAACAGCGAATAAGTAAGCATAGGACGTGAATTTTATACAAAGTTTTTTGCTTTATTGGTTGAAGATATTTCTACACGGCATTCCGAGCCTATATTTAATTACCTAAGGCTTCCTATTAATAATTAGTCGAATGCTGTCTTCTGTTTGGAATTCTTTCAACTTAGAAAAGTTCACTTTTAATTCACTAGCAGGAAGCAGTGGCTGCTAACGTGGCAATCAAACTGGAAGTATAGAAGATATGGTCGTATTAAAGTCCTGTGTATAGTTGATCTGTTGATTCCTCTAATGAGCTTTCGATCCTGGTTCTGAACCACAAAATGCCAGAAAGACCCTGCTATGATTATGGTTTACAATTCCCAGAGAACGTTAATAACGAACTCTTTGGTGATCAGATGAGCCATGTATCAGGGAAAAGTCGAATCTAAAAGGATACTTAAGGATACTTATACCGGAAAGGGCACAATGGAATGTGGCGTACTCCAAGGGCAAAGAGGTATACCCATCTTCACAGATGAGTCTAAGTTAGGTGGATGTACAGGTGCAGGGGTTTTCTGTAGGGAACACGGTCTTGAACTCCACTTCAGGTTGAATAATGACTGCAGCGTTTTTCAGGCGGAGATTTTCGCAATTTTGAAGGCTATTGAGGCCATAGCTGGTGGCCCAGCTTCGGCATTCGGAATCTTACATGATCTTCGTTGAGAGTCAGGCTGCCCTTAGGGCCATTGCGTCGGTTTGGTGCAAATCACGGCTCGTTCGCGAGTGTAAGAAGTCGTTGAGGACTTTTGGACTAGACCGTATCCGTTTGTGCTGGGTTCCGGGTCATAGCGGAATACTGGGCAATGACACGGCGGATGCCCTCGCTAGGTTAGGTTTGCTTTCTGGGGGCGATTTGATAGTTGGACCTGACCTGTCACGTCTATGGCCTCATCAATCGATGGGTCAGGGAGGAAGAGCAGAGGCGTTGGGGGAATGGATCGGGTTGTTTTGTCTCTAGATGTCTATGGCCTGCTGTGGACAATAGGAGAACAGCTTGGCTGCTGGGGTTGGATAAGGCCAGCTTAAGGTTGGTTGTCGGTTTTATTACGGGGCACTGAGAGATTAGGTCGCTGACGGCGATCTGGAACAGATCCCAGCCGGACTATTGCAGGGCATGTTGCGATGAGGTGGAGTTGGAGACTATCGAACACTTCTTCTGTAACTGCCCAGTCCTTGGTAGATGAGGTTGAGGACCCTCGTCAGGGCCTTCTTTGAGAGTTTGAATTCTGTGTCGAGAGCCGACATCAAGGCTCTCCACAGATTCATTTGTGGCTTAGGCTGGTTGAGAGGCGCTAGGGCTTCATCATTGCAGTTGCGCCCTCCCCTTTTTGTTGTGTCTTATCTGTGTAATTCCTCCACTTCCCATTCTCCCATTTCCTATATCCTCTCCTTTTTAATCCCTCTATTAGTAAGAGGCTGTTACTGTTACTGAAGTTATGCTAGGCTGCCGTTGGGCGAATCCGATATATCGCGTGAAGATACGTGCATTTTTATTGACAGCAAAACGGCAATGGGGTCCTTAGAGAGTGTGTACATCACATCTGAACTTGTCGGAGAACGCTGGAAGGATTTCTGGATGGTTTCCTGGTCGCAGAACAAATCTAACACACTTGCGAGCGCTGTTACAATAGAAAATTCAATGGCGTTCATACATGAGATTGGTATTTCTCTTCAGACGGCAAACAAGACCTCATTTAAGCTTCACTCGCTTGCAAAGGAGAGACGGGATAATAAATCCTTCTCGGATAACATACCAACAAATCTAACCCGATGTGGATATATAAAGTACAAGACTTGCATTAAACACACCCAGAGGAACCTAATATCAGTCATTAAGGGACACTTTGATACATACGTTCAAAGCATGACTATACGTCACAATGTATGCAGAAGCTGGAAGAACAGGAAATCACACGATATCTTCTCTGTTACGGTCCGCCACGTGTAAACTTGGACCAAAGTATTCTAGAGTACTTCGAATTTATTGCAGAAGATGCCTAGCCAAAAGCGATTCGAATAGTATCCAGATCTTCATAAAACTGTGATGGTAGTTGATTTGAATATTAGTGTAGGCATTAACCTTATAGGAGCCACGAAAGCAATGCTTATTGAGACGACTGTGAATTTAACCTGGGCCATGAATTGCTCTTTCACGAGAGAATTTTTAAACCCTGAGAACATTCCTTAATATTCTTTAAGGATTCTTTGGCTCTTATAATCATCGCCGTTAAAAGGGGCGTTAGTACTGCAACTATTCGAGCTATTGTATGCCCCACAAACTTCCTATCTTTAATGTCTCTTCAAGCCTATTACATACATACGTACATATGTATATACCTAGAACCAAAGCTAATGAAATTCAATTAATTTTCTGTTAGATAATGTGGGTTCACCTGTGCTCATGGTTTCTTAGTCTGTGTTACACAACTAACGGGTGATATTTTTAGCTATTATCTTTTTGGCAACACTGGTTCAAACAGCTCATGCACGTTTCGTGTTTTGTTTCACAGTCAAACATCTTCAGTTTGGTCTATAATTTAACCACGAAACGTCTTACAAACGAACAACGCTTGCAAATCATTGAATTTTATTATCAAAATGCGTGCTCTGTTAAGAAAGTTCATCGCGCGCTTCTTTCATTTTATGGTCAGTTTAATCGACCCACAAATATACATTGTTGGACATTAAACCACCAACACGCTTACGTAGAGTGCGAACTGAAGAAAATATCGCAGCTGTATCGGCCAGTGTTAATGATGACCATCAATTATCGATTCGTCGCCGTTCGCAGCAATTGGGCCTCTGTTACTCAACCTGAAGCCTTTCAAATACAGCTGATGCAAGAATTGAAGCCGAACGACCTACCGCAACGCAGAATTTTTGGTGAATGGGCTCTTGGAAAGTTGACCGAAGATTCACTTCTTTATCGAAAAATTGTGTTCAGCGACGAAGCTCATTTTTGGTTCAATGGATACGTAAATAAGCAGAATTATCGATTTTGGAGTGAAGATCAGACAGAAGCATTGCAAAAGCTACCAAGGCATCCAGAAACAGTCACAGTTTGGTGCGGTATATGGGCTGGTGGCATCAAAGATGCTGCGAATCGTAACGTAACTGTGAATGGTGAGCGCTACCGTGAGATGATGTCCAACTTTTTTTGCCCAAAATGCAAGAGCTTGACTTGCATGACATGTGGTTTCAACAAGACGGTAACAATGGACTTATTGAGAGGCGAGTTCGGTGAACATTTTGTTTCACGTTCGGGACCGGTCAATTGGCCGCCTAGATCGTGCGATTTAACCCCTTTAGACTATTTTTCGTTTGGCTATGTTAAAGCTTATGTCTCTACAGACAAGCCCGCTTCAATTGAAACATTGGAAGACAACATTGAAGCATTTATTCGTGAGATACCGAAATAATGCATGAAATAATCTTCAAACATTAAATTATATGGACCGTACTATCGATTCAAATAAAGATTTCAGGCATTTTTCTGATTTTTGTGTGTTTTTTTTTGGCAAATTTTCCTATAGCTCTTAAAAAATCACCCATTATTTAATGAAAAATTGGTAGCGTGACGTCATATCACCTTGGTGTGTAGAAAATTCAGATTTTGAGCATCCTATGTCGGAAGCTTACATACACACATAATTGGTCATTACAACTCTTCAGTCAGAATCACAACCTAGGTTTTCACACCACTTACGTTGTGTGTGTTAATTTTATGCATGAGTGGCGGTACCTTCAGTTTATAGTGACGCCGAACGATAGATTTTTGAGAAACCTTTCACAGCAATTTTATTTACTCAAAGAGTGTTTGCCAGAAATTTGCTGAGAGGAAGTTGACTAAGAAATATTTTCTTTATATTTCGTTTTGTTGGAAATGTCTGACCTGGAGTTTGAATCGCGGCCTTACGTTCAAAGAAGCCAACATACTATCTACGAGACTGCGACGATTTCAAACCTATGGTTCCTTATAAATTTCAGGGTGTCTACTACTTGATATTTACACGAGGCTATACCTCCAACTGTGGAACCCAGCAGAGGGTAATCGCGGCCTTACGTCTAATAAGCCAGCACCGTACCTACTAGACTACGACCACTTCCCTCGACCCACCCACCCACTTTCACCTCGACCAGATAAATTTCAAGATTATGCGTAGTGTCAACAATGACAATTTCCTTCCTGGCACTTGATATTCTGGACTCTGTACTGTACCACTCACCGTGGAATCCAGCAGAAGGTATTCTTATTTTGCCTATCTAGACAATGCAACTTTTCCAGAGATTGAGACTTTCTTTTTTATTTCCAAATAAATCGTAGATCCTTCTCTTCGTACATCCATACCCTTCTGTTTTCAACTGAGCTTTAATTCCAGAAAAATTGCTGCTCCCTCTATCCAACCTAAATCCAAAACGTAATGAAAAATCTATGCATTTTTAGTTCTAAACAAGGATTTTTAATGGACTTCGAAGCATTTATCCACGGGTATAAGTAAATAAAAATCTCATCTTTGTTTGGGTATACCAAGCGTATGATGAATAATATTTTAATATTAATAATTATTTCAAATGATTATTCATCATACGTCGTGTGGTACTAAAAAATGCTTCAAAAGTCTGTTTATTTTCGAATTTAAACGCAAAAACATAACTTTAATCAGAATTTGACCTAGTTTCTGTTGATGTTGTTGTGGTTGTAGTACTTGTATTGTGTAAATAAATAAATAAAAGAAATGTATTGTGCCAGTAGTAGTTGTAGTAGTAGTAGTGGTAGTGCTAGTACTTCCATAGTAGTTTAGTTAATGGCTCAGCATGAGTTTAATTGTTTTGTTCAATGGAAAATAAGGCTCATTGACTGAATAACTTTGGCTGTGTAACACTTGATACTCGTTCTCTCTCTCTCTCTCTCTCTCTCTCTATCTCTCACTCTAGTTATTTACCAAAAAGCCAACCCACATTTACTTAAGTGGAGTGTGAAAGTATCATATTTTTCATCTTTCCTTTTTTTCTTTGAATTTATTCTGCTGAGTCTCTCTCTCTTTATGTTTATTTGCTTACCATGAGTTGTTTATAAATAAAACTTAATCATTTTAATACCCTACAATCGGTATACTTACCATGTACATACAATACTTCACACATCACTTAAGAGATAGTAAGAGGAACTACACAACGTGGTGTTGGGTTTCCTTCTTAGATGGGAGCTTTGAGATGAACGAGATGCTAGTATCGTTAGAACAGTTCGTCTTTGGAGGGACAGGATGAGACTTTCTCTAAGGATAGTTAAATAGTGGACATCGGATTACAGTGCAAGTGGAAAACCGGGAAAATTGAGAGTAATACTCTTCGCCAGAAAATACAACTCTTCGCCCATTGAGGGTATAGAGGCGATAAGCTTTTCGTAGGGCTTATATTCGTCGTAGTCTAGTAGGCAGTGTGTTAGTTTACTAGACATGAGGACACGGTTCAAACCCCAGGTCACACATCTCCAACAAAACGAAGAAATAATTTTTTGGTGACTTATTCGCAGCATATTTCTCGCAAGAACTCTGGCAGTAAAATAAAATTGCCATGAGAAAGTTTCTCAAAAATCTGTCATTCGTAGTCGACTTTAAACTGCAGTTCTCGCCGCTCACATATAAAATTAACACACATAACGTGGGTGGTGTGAGAAGCTTAGTCGTAATCCTAACTGAATTAGTTATGTGAGTATGTATTTTGGATAGGAAGCTATTGTGAACATCGTATATACGCAACTGCATGAGAAAATCCCCATTGCTCTCTATGTTGATTAGAGCGTTGAGTATAAATGAGGTCTTATAACTAGGGCGACTCACTAGATGTACACAACAATGTTAAGACTTATCTCGAGCTGCACGAGCAAGGCTAATCTAAACTTAACACGGCAAGTACAAAGACCAACTAGAGGCAATTTAATGCCTCTTTCCGCCTGATCTTTATTGCAAATGCTCAACAGTTACTACCAGTTTCTGTGTTACTGGATAATGGCACGGTCGGAATACTCAGCATTTGAGCATCCTGACAGAATGGCAAACTTTTAGGAAATATTGATTAAATGATGCAACAAACACCTTGACTTCTTGAAGAGGATCAAAGTTCAAGTCCAATCCGGCTTGACATTATGGTGAGACACTAATTGTAAATGAATTCACAGCGATCTTCACGATTAAGTCGAAGCTGGGTGGAGGTGTGGGTGGACACTTTTTGGAGTCATTCGATGATACTACTATTACGGCATCTTCTAGGTGCAAGCGTTGGCCGTACGGGATGGGGTAACAATAATGAAAGACTAGAATGTCTTTGGAAAAGATAAAAGAATACTTTCTGTTAGCCAGTGGCACTGTAGGCACTGTGTCCTACCAATTTACCGCTGCCAGTTTGCTACTACAACAAGTTCTAGAATGGTAGGGTTGCCATCAGTCTCTAACTTTGGTTATATTTCTGGTATATTTTAATGGTATTTGCAGAAGCAGTCACCGTAATCTGGTAGATAGGTTGTTGGCTTATTAGACATAAGGCTGCGGTTTAAACCTCGGGTCAGACATCTCAAACAAAACGAAATATGGACAAAAAAATATTGCTTCGGCGACGTGCTGAGAGCAGATTTCTGGCAAAAACTCTAAGAGTAAATAGTTCCTGACACTCATGTAGAAAATTAACACACACATCATAAATAGTGTGAGAAGCTAGGTCGTAATCTTGACTGAAGGGTTGTAATGAACAATTATGTAAATATGTATGTATGTGTATCACGACGGAAAGACATTTTAGTAAACTAAACAGTCCATGAATTGGCCAGATATGGCACTATCCTCAAACTTTACAGAAAATTCTCTACAATGTAAACTTCTGCTAGTTTAAGACAAAACAATACAACTTCGATTAAGGACAATAGAGAGCATCATCTCTGGCAAGAATGTGATAGAGGAGGCACGTGAAGTCTGCTTAAACTTCAATGGAACAGTCTCAGCATATTTCTAGATGTCATTAAGGGATACTGTATTCTAAGTACTCTAGTGAGAGACATTAGTCTGCAGGCGATTCTGCAGAGATTTTAGAAATGTTATTAAGTACATGTCCAGTATTATTTCGTAGAGGAAATAACTAGCTGAGCTGCTGCAAAGCAGATAATGTCATTGATGTTAATGTCAAGGATAGATTTTGGAAGTCCAAGTGGCTTCATCAGAAGTATCTGAAGTCCGACGGTGCGGATGATGTATTGACCTGTCAAGGACAGATTTGGTAGTCTAAGTGGCTTCATCAGAAGTATCTGAAGTCCTACGGTGCAGATGATGTATTGACCTGTCAAGGACAGATTTTGGTAGTCTAAGTGGCTTCATCAGAAATATCTGAAGTCCTACGGTGCAGACGATGTCATTGACCAATCGAGGATAGATTATGGGAGTCTAAGTGGCTTCATCAGGAATATCTGAAGTCCTACAAAGCAGATGATGTCCTTAACCTGTCAATAATAGATTTTGGGAGTGTAAGTGGCTTCATCAGAAATATCTGAAGTCCTACGATGCAGACGATGTCATTGACCAGTCAAGGATAGATTATGGGAGTCTAAGTGGTTTCATCAGAAATATCTGAAGTCCTACGATGCAGACGATGTCATTGACCAGTCAAGGATAGATTGTGGGAGTCTAAGTGGTTTCATCAGAAATATCTGAAGTCCTACGATGGAGATGATGTCATTGACCTATTAAAGGCAGATTTAGGGAGTCTAAGTGGCTTCATCAGAAGTAGCTGAAGTCCTACGATGCAAATGATGTCATTGACCAGTCAAGGATAGATTATGGGAGTCTAAGTGACTTCATCAGAAATATTTGAAGTCCTACAAAGCAGATGATGTCCTTAACCTGTCAATAATAGATTTTGGGAGTCTAAGTGGCTTCATTAGAAATATCTGAAGTCCTACGATGCAGACGATGTCATTGACCAGTTAAGGATAGATTATGGGAGTCTAAGTGGTTTCATCAGAAAGATCTGAAGTCCTACGATGGAAATGATGTCATTGACCTGTCAAGGATACATTTTTGGAGTCTAAGTGGCTTCAACAGACGCTTAGAATGGTTTTATCGGACATGAAAGAATGTTACCACACTGAGCTTACTTAACATAAACGTTTCTCTCCTCTCAGGTTCAGGGCAACCTCAACATACCAAGATTATGAAGCAGAAGCCCACACTCTTTACGTTGTAAACAAAAGAAAAACAATCCGTTTCGTACATTTGATTCGCGTTTTTGATTTATTCCTGCTTACAGTTGATATTATGATCCTTTGTAAGGACTTTAATAAGTCGTACAAATGCCTTCTTTCGCTTCATCTCTCTGTCAATAATATTTTCTATCGCTTTAAGTGCTGCAAATGAGAAAAGAGGAGCTGCCAAGTGTTTTACTCTTTTCTTCTTTTTTTCATCTTTATTTTTTCTTGTTTTTCTTTTTTCTATTTTTGTTTCTGTTTTTATCATCATCGTTATTATTATTATTATTATCATTTACAACTTCCTGCTCTCCTTTTGCAGTAGAGTGGAGTGAAGTGGAGTGTCGTGTTATTTTCCACTTGATATCCTTTTAACACGAATTTTTACAGGCTCATATAATATATGAAATGAAATGAAATGTAATGTAATGAATGGTATGTATGCATGTATATGTGTCAGTATATGTGTGATAGTGTAATAGCACTTGTAGTTGTAGAAATAGTAATAATACAGGGTATGAGAAGTGTAAACAAAATATCTCTCAGCACATAAGCTGTACGAGGCGAGTATAAAACAAAGTATGGATATGATTGTTGTTGCCATTTTTTATACTTCTTGTTGTTGTTGTTGTTGTTGTTGTTGTTGTTTTTATAAGCGAGACAATCATTACAACAACAATAAGAACAATCATAATTATAATCATCAGAATAATAATCATAGTGTTGTACAATTATAATCATAATGATTATGTTCATGACGATGATATTATTTTGATGAGCATGGAATATGAAATGATGATGGCCACACTTATGATTATTTGTTGGTGGCTTGTTTACCACAAGCAAAATCTCTTCAAATGTCAACACATGCTTAGCTGCTTACAATTCCTATAGCAATTCTATATGTAAAGTGAAGTTGGCTGTAAATGAAATCCTTTAAGATCTTATGCATCGAGTTAACATATCAAAATGTGAGCCTGAAAATACGCCAAGAAATGATGCCAATAGTATATGAAAATTAGATTTCATCAATGATTTATAAAGACAAACAAGTCTTTAAAGTTGAATATTCTAGCAGCAGAAATCGTAAGCCACGCTCTATTTTGTTTCTTTATGGAAAAATGGAGACGGGGGAGTTTGTCATCCACTCGATGTATTAGATTTCAATGCCCGCATTTGACTTGTCTTGCAATATTCCAACCACTGCTTCAATAGCTTTGCAAAGAACTGAGTAAATACTACGGTATTCAAACTAACCGCTAGAGTCGCTAAAGCCATGGCCCCCCAGCACATGCTCTCTGAGGTCACAATTGCCACAATCATCGTGGTACGCATTCAATTCATATTTCTCGGGTTGAAATTCTAAGATTTTGAAAGTTTTCTTCTTCTTGTAAATGATTCTGACGAAAATTCCTATAAATTTGCTTCTTGCCCGTATGTCTTGCAATATTCTAATCCCTGTCTGCATTGCTCTGCAAAGGCGCACGCCTGCTACGTTATTCAAACTAACCTCTAGAGCCGCTATAAAACAGATTCCCATTGCCCCGTTTATACCAGTTTATGCTCTCTTGGGTCACAATTGCCATTGACGCAGTCAATGTACGTTTCTTGGGTTGCAATCTTGAGATTTTGGAAGTTTTCTTCTTCTCGTAGTTGGTTCTATTGTATCATGTCAAGACATATTTGACTGATGACACAGTGCCCCTACATATTTGCTGCTTCTCTTCATGCACTTGTCAGTCGATGTACGAATTGCTGGTTTGCTTCAGGGTTGTAATGCCCTGAATACACACTAATCTGGTGTTGTGTACATTCTATGCAATCTCCTTGAAATCCAACGAGAGCACTAATTGGAGAAATCCTGTGGCATTCAACAGAGGTACATTTACAATGTATCTTTACTCCTGGAAACTCAGTTCAGTTTAACGTACAGCCGTATATTCTGAAAAAAGGTGTTTCACTGAATCTCCTTCTCTCTTAACCAAACAGCGCCTATAATAGTTGCAATGTGGATAGCCCTTAGGCTTAAACACATGTTCAATCATGCATAGATCAGTAGTTACACACTTAAAGGATAACAGTTTATAGACTCCAGGATATGCGCATTATCAGAATTTTGAGAATTTCGCATTATCTTCCGTTTTTCTTGGCATCGATACATCCCTCAGTGCCTCTACAGCACTGGCTTTTATACGGGAAAACTTATGAGTGAAACAATGATTCAACCAGACAGTTGTAGGTGGAAGCATTGTCCGCGTATTGGAAAATAAATTAAAACATACATTCGTAGGGAGGCAATACACGCTTAATATTTGAATAATTTCCTTGCAACAGAAATTTTTGTAAAAATCGATTGTTTTTCAAAAGATGGTTCCTAGAACAGACTCATGGAATCATTATGTTTGTTTGCTGAATAAAACCCTCAATTCCAATAAAGTTCTGTTTATTGTCTACCCGGACATCATTATAACATTACCGGTAAGGTAAACATTTCTCAAAAATTCTTAACATTCTTGGAGTTCTATTCAAACCGAATATGTTTACATGCCGCAGCAGTGTTCTAATCTCAAATGATTTATTCATTATCGCAACACACAGGCAATAGTAGATGGAATCAACAAAACAAACATGTGTGGTGCTGATGGTCTCCCATGATTACTTTTGAATACTAAAGTACCTGGAAATATTGTTCCACGTTGCTTTTGCTGGCCTTTATTTGAAGAGGCAGCAATGGCAGCATCGGCAGCAACATGATAAACAAAATGTGCAACAATTTTTTGAATTCTTTTGCAAACGACAAAATCAACATTTTTTTCATGAAAAGGACAACAACAACAACAAAGCGGAGTAACCGACACAACTCTTTACAATTCATTGTGTTTAATTTTTGCATTAAAAAACCGAAAAAAGAAAGGCAATGCACCAAGAAGGAAAAGGAAAACAGTAAAGACAACAAATGAAAACTAGGAAAAGCAAAAGAAAATGTATGCTGATGGTGGTGGATAATGAAAATGTTGTTGTAATGTAAACGTGTAAAGAACTGATGCATGAACCCCCAGAAGTTCTCGTTGTACACGCAGTCGACAATTCAACACAACAAACGTCACTGCCAACATCAACAATAACAAACAAAAATAAAATTTCTATGGATTGCACTACCAACACTACTGCCAATCCTTTTTCTCATGTTCTCCGTTACCTCTTTCATTGCGTGCCTGCTGGTGACATGAATACACAAGAAAAAAAACGCACAGAAATTTTGTAGTGAATGAAAATGCCAAAGCAAGTGAATGAATGAATGAATGAATGAATGAATGAATGACTGGCTTACAAAACGTCTGAATACAAGCAAAGCCATGAATGATTAAGTGAATGAATGTGTACAAAACGAATGAATGGAACTCGTTTTTTTTAAAACTTTTTTTCTTCATTCTACAAATCCTGAAAATGAGCATCAAAAATTATGAGCCGCTGTTCAACTAAGTTTAAACAGCTTGAATAGCCAAATCCAAAACGAGCAATTGCAATTGCAATATCGACAACAACAACAACAACATAATTATTAAGAAAATGTTTTAACCTGTAAGTCAAACTGTGACAGCAAAGCCGCATCAGTGAAAGCAATGAAAAGACGACATCCTCCGAATGTTGATTTAATTCCGTGAAAAATTTGTGAAAAGATTATCTCAACAGTAGGAAACATAATTTGTGTTCTTAATTGCCTGGTTGCCGCTGCTTTTCCGTTTTGGATTCAATTAAAGTTTTTTTTATTAAAGCAATTAATATGACCTTAAATGAAAGGACATGCGAAGCATTATGTCATGCAACCTGCTGGTTTCCAATTGATGACAACGCTGATAATGATGACAAATCTTCAGAGAAAGAGGAATAGAAACAGAAACAGAGAATAAAGGAAATCATATTCTTAATATTTAAGCACTGTTGTCAGTTTACAGTTGAGTGTTCACAGTCAGTGCCTACTTTTTACAATTTTATCAAGAATTCATTCACGATCTAACCTCACTTTTACGATTAACGACTCCACTTTGAAAACTATCTCTTGCAATCTTCTTCTTCCACGTTTAATTACGTATGTAGATCGTGTGTACAAGAATTCTGTCTTCCATCCGCATATCCTGGAGTCTATAAACTGTTATCCTTTAGGTGTGTAACTACCGGTCTATGCATGATGGAACATGTGTTTAAGCCTAAGGGCTATCCACATTGGAACTATTATAGGCGTTGTTTGGATAAGAGAGAAGGTGCAACACTTTTTTTAGTATACAAGGCTGTATGCCAAACCAGACTGAGTTTCAAGGAGCAAGGATTCCTTGTAAATGTGCCTCTATTGAAGGAAGATGAAGATTTCTTTAATTAGTGCTCTCGTTGGATTTCAAAGAGTTTGCATAGAATATACACAACACCAGATTATTGAATTAGATACATCAAGGCATTACAACGATGAAGCAAACCAGCAAATCGTACATCGACTGACAAGTGCATGCAGACGAGGAGCAAAGTTATAGGAGCTCTATGCTATCAGTCAAATATCTCTTGGAACGATACAAAATAATCGGTTGCAAGGTTGCAACCCAAGAAATGTATACTGAATTAACACCACGATGATCATGGCAATTGTGACCTAAATGAGTCTAAGGTGATATAAATGTGGCAATGGGCATGTATTTTATAGCGGATCTAGAGACTAGTTTGAATACCGTAGCAGTAGTACTCCTTTTCAGAGCAATGGAAACAGGGATTAGAATATTGCAAGACATACAGGCAAGAAGCAAATTTATTGGAATTCTCATCAGAACCATTTAAGAGAAGAAGAAAACTTTCAAAATCTTAGAGTTTCAACCCAAGATATATGCATTGAATGCGTATTACGATGATTGTGGCAATTGTGACTTAAGAGAGCCTGAGCTGTTATAAAGGGGGCAATAGAGATCTCTTTTATAGCGCCTCTACAGATTAGTTTGAATAACGTAGCAGTATCACTCCTTTGCAGAGCAATGCAGACAGGGATTAGAATATTGCAAGACATACAGGCAAAAAGCAAATTTATATTAATTTTCGTAATAATCATTTAAGAGAAGAAGAAAACTTTCGAAATCTTAGAGTTGCAACCCAAGAAATATGCATTGAATGCGTACCACGATGATTGTGGCAATTGTGACCTAAGAGAACAAGGGCTGGTATAAAGTTATCAATTTTAATAGCGGCTCTAGAGGTTAGAGAAAACCGTAGTATTTGAAGAGCTATGCAGACAATGGTTTGAATATTGCAAGACAAGTCAAATACGGGAATCATCAGAGGGCATTGAAATCTAATATATCAAGTGAATGACAATTTCCTTCTCCATTTTGGCTTGTACAGAACAGTAGACTTATAACTTTTGGAAATACTTTGCAGCAGGAATGCCTTGGAATCTGTAAATTTCTCAAACACAAACCGTGTTTTCGGCAGTACATGCATAACAATAATGGACATTTGTGTGTTTACAAATCTGTCATACATATAGGCATAATTGGTTATTACAACTCCTTAGTAAGGATTACCACCTAGCTTCTCACACCACTTATGCATCTACTCCATGTTCTTATTCAGGTTTTGTTCTTTCTTTTTTTTGTTTCAGTTTTATCCATCATGTTTTCCAAACTAAGCAGATGATTGGTCTTCTACAATAAGTTCTAGAATGATAGGGTTGCCATATGTTTTTGCCTAAGGCTACATTTCGGGTATTCTTTCTTCATACTAGAAGTTCGTTAATACTAAATAGTTTCCCAAAATAATTAATTGGTCATTATAATCCTTCAGTCAGGATTAGAACCTAGCTTCTTACACCACCCATGTTGTGTGTGTTAATTTTATCTAGGTGTGGCGGAACCAGCAGTTTGAACCCCACTCTGAACGACTGATTTTTTGGGAATTTTTTCATGGCAATTTTTCATTTACTCTCAGAATTTTTGCCAGAAATCTGCTGCGAGGAAGTTGTCTGATCTGTCTTTCAGTTTTTTAAATTTTTTTATAATCTTGGCAATTGCTTGCATAGTAGATCGATCGCAATGCTCAAAAAGTGGCTGCATTTTAACTTTTTTCAGCTGTTAAGCGATAGATATTCGTAAATTGCATACCCTTTAGCTTTTGTATGGTCACTAAATAGATCACCTTAAGCGCTCGATGACTTGATTAAGTTGTTGAAATTAAATTTCTGCAATAAACACAAATTGTTTAAACAAACTGGCTTTTTAATTACGTATTACGTGTTGCAGGATATAAAAAAAGAAACACACGAACCATTTGATGTGTCAATATGTCACCTTCTTTAATAGTTAATGGGGCAATTAAAGTACAATTATTATCCTTGGGGGGTGTTATATCAATTGAGAACTATAAAAACTAAGCAATAAACTTGTGACCCTATGTCTTGTATCTAAAGTGTCCTGTCTCCGGCATCTACATATGTGTAGATGTATGATGGCATGCATCACATCATAATATTTGATTGCCATTAAATAAAGTGAAAAGAATTTAATTTTCTTCTTGTTATTTTTTTATTTTTATTAGACCATCTCCTTAAATAAACATGTTTGGCTATAAAAACCCATATTAAAATGGTTTATATACCCCATATACATACATACATACATATATGTGTATGTAACCCTTATATACTTGGAAGGTTTTAATTTTTTTTTATTATTATATATTATGGCGTATATGAAGCGCTTTTATTACGCTCCTTTTTTTAATGGCTTATTTTGTTTGCTTTCCCTTATCACTTAAAGTTTTTTAACCATCAGTTTTAGTAGCGTTTTTGTCCTTTTTTTCTTGCTTAAGAAATGAACTGAACTGTTGACATCATGTATTAAATGAACATTCATCACTTATTTTAAATTCTCTTTTTCTTTTTCTCTTTCTTCTTTGTCTTCCCTCTCTCTCGAAACTATAGATGATGACACTGCTGTTAATATTTTAGCTGAATGCTGCTGGTGTCTGCTGTTACTGAAGCTTGATTGTGCTGCTGTTACCACACTGGCGTTTTGTGTCACAAATGTTTTGCATAAAAAGCAGGTCACTTCCGTGCCAAACATTAGGCTCTGGCGTTGACTTCATTCCGTTTTTGCATTGTTTCTTATGAGAAGAGCTGAGCTGAGCTGAGGCACAAGTCAAACTGAATAAACAAATAAAGTCAAGTAAATATGTTAAGCTTGTCTGTTTCATACACTCAAAAATTAAAATAAGTTAAAAAATTTTAAATTAAAAAAATTATTTCCCCAAAAGAAAACAAGTGTTTGTTTCAAGTGCCACAAAATCTAAACTAAAAGATTTATAAGTACGAAACTTGGTATGGGAACGTACCATTATGTTTTCTACAAGAATGTTAAATTTCATTGTCCGGAAAATAAAAATTGTGGCCATATATCCTTTATTTACACCAATTCGAAAAATTTTAAAAATCCTTAAACAATCTTTGTCTTTACTATATTTGGGGTGTTTTAAGAGTTCTGAAAGAATTGAAGAGAGCTGTAATCGACTGGAACATTTAGAAAGTCCCATTTCAGCTCGAAATGAAAATTAAAAAATGATTTCCCCAAAAGAAATACAGTGTTTGTTTCAAGTGCCAATCTAATCTAAACTAAAAGATCTATAAGTACGAAACTTGGTATGCGAACGCGCCATTATGTTTTCTACTAGCATATACAATTTCATTAAGATTGTACGGAAAATAAAAATTGTGGCCATATATCCTTTATTTACAACAATTCGAAAAATTTTAAAAATCCTTAAACAATCTTTGTCTCTAATATATTTGGGGTGATATAAAAGTTCTGAATGCAGTGAAGAGAGCTGTAATCGATAAGAACATTGGGATAGATCCATTTTAGCTTGAGTTTTTGAGGCCTTGACAAAAGTCGTTTGGGATTGGATCAGGTTATGTTATGGCAAGTCTCAAAAATAGAAAAGAATATAAGGGATAAGGCCAGAAGGGGTAATTGTTGATAGAAAGGAAAGAAAGTAAATAAGTGGAGAAGTAATCAATCATCTAACCAGGCAATTAATGTGAAGACAGTGCTGACAGATGGATCCAATGACTTCTGTAAGGACCAAGATGCAATTTTCTTTTCTTCACGCGGTTACAAGTGTAAAGAGAGATGTAAGCTCTTTACATTGAAACAATTTCCCCTTCATATTAACCCTTTGGAAGTCGGCCTCACATCTGAAGTCCTACGTTCACCCCATGCAACAATAAGGACAACAAGAAAGAACGAAATGTTGCTGCCTAAGACCTTTTTATGACCCCTGTGCGGAGGCATTCTATTAATATTATGGCATGAGTGTAAAATAAGGCATCATATCGCCATCCATCATGTATCTAAGCAGCACGTGTGTGTCATATGACCCGCTAAGAAAAATTGTAACACGATATTTTCTCTTTTCATTTCGTTTACATTTGAGTTTAAAAAAATAACGAAAGTGTGTATGTATCTGCTGCCACATGGATGATGACAATGATGATGTTTGTTGCTGGCAGGATACTAACTAAAATCATAAGGTTTTGAATTACAAACAAAAAAAAAATTGTTTTTCTCAATAAAACTGTTTAACTTCATTTGATTACAACGAGCATGAGCATGAAGTAGCTGCCAGGGGGAATAGTTCATCTTGTTCTTTTTTTTACTGGCTTCGTGAAAACAATTATTAAAACATAGTTACTGGGAAAGTGTGACAATAACCTTTGCAGCACAAGGTGTTCAACTACAGGAAAATCAATATGCAGGATAAAGGATAATCTAAACAAAATGGTTGATAAAAACCAATGACATTTTGTTAAAGTAAAAAGCGCAATAATTTTAACTTAAAAAAGAAAAACGAAACTAAACTTTAGTAATTAAAAAAAGGAAAGAAATATTAGCGGGAGGATAATTTTCTGTTTTTAATATCCTAAGCTAATGCGAAACATTATATTGGCCACATAAATTCCTATTTGTTGGGTTATTGTCTTATTAAAGAGTCTTATCATCATCGCCGTCGTCATCGTCATCACCATCGTTGTTGTTATCCTTTGGCTTTAAATCGTGCCTGGCTATTGATATTGATGTCTTGTTGTGCTTAACTGGTTGTAATTTTCACAACCTTTCCATCATCATCATAAAAAGCCACTATTCATGGCAACAATCTATCTGGTTGGGGCAACTAATACAATCAAATGCCCCTTACTGCTTATACTCTCTCTCACCTAAGGGTATGCTGTGTGGCATAACATTAACTCTGCAGAGCAGGAAAACTCTCTCTATTGATGTCACATTGGCCGTTTAAAGTTGTATTTTCATAAGAAGATGTGATGAAAGCAGCAGCAGATATTTACCTACACTAATACTAATACTTTTAGTACAACAAAAACCTGTCCTTGTTGTCCTTTTCGCCTGTTTTTGTTGTTGTTTCTCATCTTCATTTGTGTTACTTTATCCGGCTGTTCATTGTTTAGTTTGTTTTGAGTCATTCTTAACCCGTGTAACTTAAAACAATTGGGAAATAATAGTGTCAGCTTACAAGCAGTATTTTAAAGCTATGCCATCATAAGACAGTACGCTTGAAGTGAGAATTTGGCTAGGTACTGCTATGCTTGTAAGCCTTTAAATTCAAATGATCCTGATTTTAGAAGGTTTTTAAATTCAATAGGTTTTGAATTCTTTTTTCATTTCTAATGAAATTGAAAACAACTTTCGGGGGATGCACCCTACCCATGCCGTACATATATTGAAACACTAGAAAGTAAATTACAGAAGAAGGAAAAGTGAAAGTAGCAGGCAGAAAATTCATGTTAACTAAAGTCTATGCTAGACATTGTAACCGCAACTTGTTTACGCGCAGATTATCACGTTGCTCACTAGATTACAGGTGCATATAAAGGGTCTGCCAAATAACTTTTTTTTAAATGCTTTAAAAAAAAAACTGAATATTTTCTAAAATTTCTTTTTTTATTTGAAAGTACAATCCTTCCGGTTAATAATGCTAAATAATTTCATTCAGATGGCTGCCTCGGCTGGCCATGCAGTAGCCTACACGATCGTTCCAATTTTTAAGCACATTATCGATTGTGTGCAGCTGTATTTCAGCAATGGCTTCACGAATATTGTCCTTTAAAGCGTCAATTGTCTCTGGCTTGTCAGCGTAACACTTATCTTTGACGGCACCCCACAAATAATAGTCCAACGGTGTCAAATCGCAGCCCGAGGTGGCCAAACGACATCAGCTCTGCGGCTGATAATGCGAACTTCAAAAACAGGGCGCAAAACATCGAGTGTAGCTTCGGCTGTGTGGGACGTAGCGCCGTCCTGTTGAAACCAAATGTTGCCAATATCCTCCTCTTAAATTTTTGTGAACAAAAATTTGTTCAACATGGCCCGATAACGATCACCATTGACTGTAACGGCCACTCCTTGCTAATTTTCGAAGAAAAATGGCGCAATTATGCCACTGGACCAAAATCCGCATCTGCATGTCCAACCGATTCAGCCATTTGAATGAAATTATTTTCCATTATTAACTGGAAAGATTGTACTTTCAAATAAAAAAAGAAATTTGAGAAAATATTCAGTAGTTTCTTTCTTAAAGCATTTTCAAAAAGAAAGTTGTTTGGCGGACCCTTTACATTTTTGGCATCGGTGTGATATGTCTATGGAATGATACGACATTTAGTGAGATGTGGTCATCTCTTAAATGTTCTGTATACGAATTTTTTGAATTTTTATTGGAGCCTAAAGCGTTTACGACGGCTGAATTCCAAAGAATTTAATTTTGTATAGTCGCCATAGTCTGGTAGGTAGTAAGGCTTCAGTCCAAACCCCGGGTCAGACATCTCCAACTAAACGAAATATGAAGAAAATATTTCTTTCGGCATCTTCTCCGCTCAGCAGATTTCTGGCAAAAACTCTGGAGAGTGAAATAAAATTGCCATGAAAATTTCTAAAAAAAAAAAAATCTGTCATTCGGAGTCGACTTTAAACTCATGTATACAATTATCACGAACAACATAAGTGGTGAGAGAAGCTAGGTTGTAATCCTGACTGAAGAGTTGTAATAACGAAATACGTGTGTATGTATGTATGTATGTATGTATGTATGTGTGTAAGACTTCTGCGTTTGTCTTCTGAGTCCCCTATTATATTTATACGATCTTTCGACGAGTTGATGGGTTAAGAAATAACACATTGTCTTAAAAACAGTTGCTGGCGAAAATATAAGTATACAACCATCTTATAGAGGGGAAAGTTTATGGGCGCCCGATCAGCGTAACCGTTATTTCTCCCCGATAGCATACATCTCTGAAGGTTTTCCTTTTAATACGCCTAGATTAGGTTAGGTTAGGTCTGAGTGGTAGCTCTGATTTCACAAAGCTCAGTTGAGCACGCATAACGGCCCGTTGTTATGCCACGGGTGAACGCAGTCCCTGTACTGACCAAGGTCCACCAAAATCAGGGAAGAGGAAGAAGTTGGTCAGCACAAGGGCTGCACATCAAAAGCACGACTACCCCATACTGGAAACCAGCCAGAAAGTTTGATGAACGAAGCTATATCCTTGATATCAATAGATGATAGCTCCGTCAAGCTGGAGAGCCAAATAGCCTATATCTACACCTAGCGAGAGACGGGCACTGACAAAGAAAGTGGATAACAGTCTCCTCTTCCTCAGCGGATCTGCACCCACGGCAAAAATCTTTAAATGGGAGCCTCATTCTCTCCGCGTGTCTACCCATAACGCAATGACCTGTAAGCACGGCCACTGTGGTTGAGATGACGTCACGACCAAGACCAAGTAATTGGTTGGTACGCCTGCTATCCATTAAGGGCCAGGTGAGTCTAGCGATGGAGCAGGACTCCTCATTGACCCAGGATAGGTTGGCGTCCCGAGAGAATTTCTGCGCAATGTCCAACTTGACCGAGGCAAGTGGCATACCCAGTTCAATTGAAGAGGATTCCGGAAGGAGCGCACCAGCTCTGGCGAGCTCGTCGGCCCTACAGTTTCCCGGAATGTTACTATGCCCAGAAAGAAGGTTAAGACAGCGGCGACATTTCCTAACGATCCTAGAGTTGTTCACGAAACACGATAGAGATCTTATCGCGGCCTGACTATCAGAAAAGACCGAGACGCGAGTGAAAGGAGCACCGTTAATAAGGATCCATTAAGCGGCCCGTTAAATTGCCGTCACCTCCGCCTGAAACACGCTGCAGTAGTCCGGCAGACGGAGAGAAAAGTTCAGGTCCAGTTTCCCAGAGTAGACACCGCTTCCAACCCCATTATCGAGTTTAGAGCCGTCGGTATATACATCCAGGACTCCCGGGGGGACAACCGTATTATGATTCCAGTCGTCCCTACTCGGAATCAGAGAGTGGAAACCCCTATCGAGACAATACTCAGCAGGGATATAGTCGATGTTCACAGGGGCCACTGGATCAACCTCCAGAATAGTGGAGTGACCAGAAGGTACAATGTGCCAACGAACAGGGCATTAAGTCTAGTCGCAGCAAACTTAGCCGCCTGCTTAGCGAGAAACTCAGTAGGAATCCAGTTGAGCATTGCGAACAAAGCTTTCGTGGGGGTGGAGCGCAGAGCGCCAGTTATGTAAATGGCCGCAGACCTTCTGACCTTGTCAAGAAGTCTGACGTTGTATTGTACAGCTTCTTTTGACGCTCACTGTATATCAAACGTTGTGAAGTTTGCGCAGACACAGAAACTGGGTCAGCGTTAGTTTCTGGTTTTAAAATAAAAATAATAGCGCTGATGAACAGCCTTATTCACAGCACTCTTTGGCAAAACCGATCATTTAAGATTGCATGTCTGATGTTTTAATTCCTTTACATTTACTACCTGGAATACACTGGCATACATTTTAACCATTTTAGCATTGTTGCTCTTGGTCTAGTCCTGGTTGTTATTGCTCAATTTTTGTTTTAATTGTTATTGCTGGCGTTATTGTTGTTGTTGCAGTTGATTTTCCTCTAGCTATTGCTGTTTTCACCTTTGCTTTGTTTTCACCTCTCTTTCTCTCTCAAAGAAAGGGGCTTTGCCCATATCATATATCAACCATCATTTATGTTTGGGGGCAACAAGGGAGTTCATAACTAAAATAATTCCTAGTCACTCACGCTCTGCCTCTCTCTTTCACACATTTGCACTGCAGGTGTTGTAAAAAAGGGGTTACAATGTTGATGCTGATGCTAGGGCCGGTGCTGATGCTGGGGCTGATGCTAATGAAAATTTATTGATAATAAATTAAGGCTGACAATGTTGTTTTTTTTTTGTTGTTGTTGTAAATTTCGATTAAATTTCGGTGTTAAGAGAGCCACTATATATGCAGGAGGAACTATTTCATGGTGTGTAAGGGAGTAAGAATTTGAAACCCAAATAGTTTCCATACATACAAGAACATATGAAAAGGTCTGTGTGTATGCGTGTGTGTATATTTGTGAGCTTGTATTGGGATTATTTAAATTTAAAATATTAAAACAAATTTATTTTTATCGTCGACATTTTGAAATGTTTATCAATTGAACATGATGACATGATGGTTTTTTGATTCTTTCTCTCTCTCTTTTCCTCTAGTTTTACAATGAGCTGGACTGTGAGCAACTGCCATGGAATTATTATTGAATATGAAAGAGGATATTTTGTCAATTGAATTGAATTGATGATTGCATGGATGTTGGAAAATTGAAAGTGATGCCAAAGGAAATTAGCCAAGTAAGTTGACCGGGGTGGCTGGTTAACTATTTTCCCAATGGCTTGTTTTTAATAACTGCCCAGCAATTGATGTTTATGATGATGATGATGACAAGAGACTATTTAAGCTGCTGCAACGATACGATAGTCTTGTAATAGTTGCGAAGATTATTGGTGTTTCATTATTGATTGTGACATAAATGGGTTAACAGCACAAATACGTGTATCATGGTGGATTTTATTAGATGACCACGTATTTGTATTACTGCTTTTGAGCGTGTTTTAAAGCATATATTCAGATAGGATAACGAGTTCATAGCACACGTATGTAATTCCGAAATTTCTGAAACGGTTTTTAATAAAACTTAACAAAACAGGATACAAAATTCCTCGTAGTTAAAAAATTAAAAAACAGTGGCAAAAATCACAAGAAATTCGTATCAGGTCCTCCATCTAACGATTTTTTTTCAACTAGTGCTTATTTCGTGAATGGTAACACTTAGCTCATGTCTGATTTGACGGATAATTAGTTTTATCCTTCCGCTGAACGAATATGGTTGTGCATGCGCTTGAAAAATGATGGGAAATATAGCGACATTACTTTGGGACACAGAAAACCCGCACGCATATATTGAAAAGTCGACGCACCCAAAACGAGTCACTGTTTGGTGCGGATTTTGGCCCAGAGGCATAATTGGGCCATTTTTCTTCGAAAATGAGCAAGGAGTGTCCGTTACAGTGAATGGCGATCGTTATCGGGCCATGTTGAATGAATTTTTGTTCACAAAAATTGAAGAGGAGGATATTGGCAACATTTGGTTTCAACAGGACGGCGCTACGTGCCACACAGCCGAAGCTACACTCGATGTTTTGCGCCCTGTTTTTGAAGATCGCATTATCAGCCGCAGAATTAATGTCGTTTGGCCACCTCGGAGCTGCGATTTGACACCGTTGGACTATTATTTGTGGGGTGCCGTCAAAGATAACTGTTACGCCGACAAGCCAGAGACAATTGACGCTTTAAAGGACAATATTCGTGAAGCCATTGGTGAAATACAGCTGCACACAATCGATAATGTGCTTAAAAATTGGACCTATCGTGCATGGTCAGCCGAGGCAGCCATTTGAATGAAATTATTTTCCATTATTAACCGGAAGGATTGTACTGTCAAATAAAAAAAGAAATTTGAGAAAATATTCAGTAGTTTTTTTTTAAAGCATTTAAAAAAAAAAGGTTATTTGGTGGACCCTTAGGCACGTAGGGATGGCTGTCAACTGAAGACAGTTGGGAAGGACTAATTTAGGCCTTAGGTGGTCCACTATGATATCAAAGTAGTCTATATACCTTGGTTTTTGAATCCTCTGCAGCTTCTGAGAGAGAGATTTAGACCCCTGTTGTCCATTCTTGTTGGATAATTGAGTTTGTCTGCTTAATAGAAATGAAGGTGCCTAATCCTTCTCCTAGATTGCTCTGGACATGTTGTCAAGGGATAAAGAAAAGTTTTTTTCATCTTTCTTGTTCCTGCAAAAGTCGATTGCCTCATGGCCAAGACGAATGTGTCTTATACGAGAGCCTATAATCACTGCACCCACCATAGTAAGCAGGGTAGTTTGGTATCTGAGCAGAGTCTATGGGCGCTTGTCATTCGTAGTCTAGTAGTTAGTGTGTTGGCTTTTAAGTCGGCTTCCTCTCAGCAGATTTTTGGCAAAAACTCAGAGTAAAAAATAAATTGATTTTTCTTAAAAATCTGTCCGTGCGGAATCGACTTTAAACTGTGGCATCTGCCACTCATATATTAAAATGAACACACGCAACACAAGTGGTGAGAGAAACTAGGTCGTAATCCTGACTGATGGTTGTAATGATCAATTATGTATGTACACACAGTTACTAAAGTATACATACGGTTAACAGATTTCAGAAATTTTTTAACCAATCCGTTTTCATTGAAAATCTTCATAGTTTCCTCGATTTTAAGACGGTCTTTTGCATTGGTTAAAAAATTTCTGAAATTGAACTGAATTGTGGCCCTGCACAGGCCCACAAAAGTATACATCCGATTAACAAATTTCACAAATTACTGAACCAATGCAAAAGACCGTCTTAAAATCGAGGAAAGCTGTCGGACAATTATAAAGATTATCAACGAAAACGGATTGGTTAAAAAATTTCTGAAATTTGTTAACCGTATGTATACTTTTGTGGCTGAGTGCATGTATGTCTTGTCCGTATCCCTAGTTGTCTACGGTGCCTTGATAGAATCCATTAATATATTGTATTGAAAAACTTGCAGGATTCCCAATATAGGGAACCCATCCCCCATAGAACTTAATGATTAGCCCCGTGTGACAATTTCATTCGTTCTGCAGTCCTCATACTCTTTTTAGAAGGCAACCATTCTGTGGTCAAGTTCAGATAGTAGTGCCGGGTGCTTTGGTATTCGGTTCAGAAAAGAAATTTTCGAAAGTCATGGGTAATTCGCATGTATCTTCATAGCAAAAGCAATACCTAAAGACATGATCTCTTCACCTCGTACAGAAAGTACAGAGAATTGGAATTGGTGCGATCCCAGCACTCTAATCCTATGAGGTTAACTCGAGATTATAATGGAAGACTAAATCATCTAATCTTCCGCAGGGGCATTCCAAGGCAGGTAATGACGGGCTTAACGACCTCGCAGACCCCATGTGAATCCTGGTAGCGTCTGCCTCGGAGCGAGCGGCTATCGGGTTGGCGTCTGTACCCCATGTTAGGGGCGGCTGTTCATAAGTGCCATTCGGATGCAGACGGAAAAAAAGGAAAAATATCTGCAATCCAAAACTGAACCCAAAGATGAGAAAAGCACCTCGCAGAGGGCGTTGTTTATAGGCAACTACAAATGGCAGCCCTATCATCCGCTTGGCTTGAAAAAAATCGATTACGGAAATAACCTGGTTTCTCACAACAGCTATGGCGTGTGTGTTAATTTTAGCCATGAGTGGTGGAACCTACAGTTGAATGTTATCTCCGAACGACAAATTTTGTTTGAGAGACTTTCCATGGCAATTTTTTATTTTACTCTCAGAAGTTTTGCCTGAAATCTGCTGGGAGGAAGTCCACGAAGATATATTTTCTTCATATTTTGTTTAGTTTGTTATGTCTGGACTGGGGTTTGAACCATGGACTCGCGTCTAGTAAGCCAACACTTTACTTGCTAGACTACGGCGACTTCGATGTGTAAGCAATAAAATGCCAAAAAAAAATGACCAAAATGTGTGGCAAAGAGCCTTGGAATGCAAATCTTAAGGACATTCAATTGATTTCACCGTGATTGTGATTTTGACTACTTCAAATGAAAGGAAAGGAAATATCCAAGCAGATCTGAACCCTTAAATTAAAAAAATAAAATCTTCATTTTCATATGGAGATTGTCAAATGAGTGTTTAGCCACAGAAAAATATGCTGAAATACTGCAAAGAACTTTAATTCTATGAAGTCCCAACAAATGACTTAAATTTCCAAGTTTTTCAACCAAAAAAGAAAGAAGTGAAGAAAAAAGAAAATCAATTCAATATTTAGTTTTCGGAGTTGTTTCTCTCTAATGTTTCATAATTTACCAGACTAACAAACGTTTTTTTTTAATCTTTTTTTTTTTGGTATACTTTTGCACAAATTAAGTCAATTCATAGAAATTTTTTGACTATACACACATACACAGATTCATATAAACTCGCTTTCTTACACCCCTAAACGCAGTCATTCGCACAAAAAATCCCCTTCAGCTATAGATTTACGGTTTCATGGTAAAACGGAAAACTTGCATGGAAAAGTAAGAATCACATGGCAGCAGCAGCAGCAGCAATAGCAGCAGCATCGTGAGAAGATTTCCCACAATGCTCGTATAAAGTAAATATTGTATTATATTTGACGGTGTATGCATATGTGTGTGTATGTGCCATGCCAAAAAAAAAACGAAAATTAGCGTCATTCACAATGATAGAGAAGTATGGTACACATGAATAGCATACAACGATAATAATAAGTTTCGCATACACTTACACACTCCCTCAGTTATATATAATAGTACACGTTCTCTCTCTCTCTCGGTCTCTACATTTGATATATAGATTATACAATTACAATTGTATAAAGAGAGAGAGAAAGAGAAAAAGAGAAAGCACACCATATAGACATTTGAAGAGAATCTTGTATAATTTGGGTCAAATTGATTAAACTTTAACAAGAGTTTGAAAATGGAAGAAGACAAGTTTAGTTATACCCTACACGCTCACTTCTGTTAAATATTAACCGAAATCCACAATATATGGTCATGGCTGTAATTGTTCAATTTGCATATCAAAGTCAGTTCATCAAATGTGTCTCCCATAATGAATCATTACAATCCTTTAGTCAGGATTACAACCTAATTTCTCACACCACTTATGTTGTGTGTAAATAACTCCAGAATCGTTAGGGAATGTCGCCGCAGTCTCGAACTTCTTTCTGAGCGCTTCAGCATCTCTTTGGTCTGGGTCCCCGGGCACAGTAATGTTATGGGGAATAGTAGGGCCGAAAAGCTCGCCAGAGCTGGTGCACTCCTTCCGGAATCATCTTCGATTGAGTTAGGCATGCCACTTGCCTCGATCAAGTTAGCTATTGTGCGGAAATTCTTTCGAGACGCCAACCTATCCTGGGTCAATGAGGAGTCCTGCTCCATCGCTGGACTCACCTGGCCCTTGATGGATAGTAGGCGTACGAACCAGTTGCTTGGACTTGGTCGTAACATCATCTCGACCACAGTGGCCATGCTTACGGGCCATTGCGTTATGGGCAGACATGCGGAAAGGACGCGGCTCCCGTTCAACGACTTCTGCCGCAGGTGCAGATCCGCTGAGGAAGAAGAAACTGGGATCCACTTCTTCTGTCAGTGTCCGTCACTTGCTAGGTGCAGAAACAGATTACTTGGCTCTCCGTTTCTTGTCAACTTGACGGAGCTCTCATCTATTGAAGTCAAGGATATAGCTTCGTTCATCAAACTTTCTGGCTGGTTTTCCAGCGTGGGGTAGTCGTGCTTCTGAGGAGCAGCCCTTGTGCTGACCAACTTCTTCCTCCTCCCTGGTCTTGGTGGAACTTGGTCAGCACAGGGACTGCGTTCACCCGTGGCATCACAACGGGCCGCTATGCGCGCTCAAGTGAGCTTTGTGACATGATCAAAGCTACCACTACGACCTAACCTAACCTATGTTGTGTGTGTTAATTTTATACATGAGTGGTGGGACCTACGGTTTAAAGTCGATTCCGAATGACAAATTTTTGAAAGACATTTAATGGCGATTTTTATTTACTCTCAGAGTTTTTGCCAGAAATCTGCTGAGAGGAAGTCGCCGAACAAATATTTCTTTTCATATTTCGTTTTGTTGGAGCTGTTTGACCTGAGATTTGAACAGAGGCCTCAAGTCTAATAAGCCAATACTGTACCTACTAGACTACGGCGATTACAAATATGTATCTCCCATTACTTGCGATTAAGTTTTTGGATGTCTGTGCCCAACGATTGGAACCTCAGAGTCCTCTCTCCTGTCCTGAAAAAGGGAGACTCTACGATATGCGCCAACTACACGGGGTATAAGCCTTCTTCCTATCGCAGATAGATAGGTAGGTTTCAGACAAGGCGACCCCTTATAATGCGACCTCTCCAACTTCGTCATGGAGAGTGTTCTGCAAAAGGCGGGAGTGCATCGCAATGGCACTATTTTTCAAAAAAGTTGCGTACGCTGACGACATTGACATCATAAGGCGTACGAAGCGAGCTGTTACTGCTGCCTTTAGTGCTATTGAACGGGAGTCTACTAAGATGGGTTTGGCAGTAAATGAGGGCAAAACAAAGTATATGTTATCGACAAGTAGTGACGTGCGGCGTATTGATTCTCAGATTACGGTTGATAACTATACTTTTCAAGGTTGCAGCAGCCTTCAGAGTATTCGAGAGAAAAGTACTACGTAAGATCTTCGGTCCAGTACGAGTTGGCGATAATTTCCGCATCCGATACAACAGTGAGCTGTATGAGCTCCTCAACGACATGGACGTTGTGCAGCGTATTAATATCCAGCGGCTGCGCTGGCTCGGCCCTGTCGTTCGAATGGAGGAGAATGCTCCGGCGAGACGGGTATTTGATGCGGCGATCTAAGGAAGTCGTGAAGAGGAGGACCTTGTATTCGTTGGAAGGACCAAATCGAGGAAGCCCTATCATCGATTGGTGTGACCAATTGGCGTAGGTGCGGAAGGAGTAGAAGCACCCGGAAGAATGTATTGCGGCAGGCCGAAATCCGTTAATAGAATTGTTGTGGCCAATTAAGTAAGTAGGAAAGATAGCGTAGAATATATATGTCTACAACGTTGTTTTGTATGTGGAATATAAAACAACGTATGAGAAGATATCGTCAAATAATGGTTTTCCCTACACAACATCCACTTTTGATAGCTTGCAAGTCACAAATTTAGTACGTCAAGAACGCAGAGGAGCTGCTTCAATAGAAGTGTTTGAAAGTTCTATTTACTCTGATGGAAGTACACATGGCAAGAGTTTAGTAAAGAGGGTAACTCTTGACAAGAATTATAAAAGAAAAGTTACTCAATAAGTTAAGCAGATCTGTTGCAATACAGATTAAGTATGCTCTGCCAACCATGCCCTCTTTGTTATACTTTTAACCAGATTACGTGCTAGAAAATACTTTACGACACTTGCTGCCAAGTAACTTAAAGTCACGTCACGCTGTCACATCATTCTCTCTGGGTTTCCTTAATACTATCCAAGGATCCCCGGATTTTAAGTGAATTTGATTAAACAATCGTTTGAACTTTGGTCTTGATAGGAGCACAATGGACTGGCTCCCTTAATCTTTTTGTTATGAGGATACGATGGAAGTCAACACAAGTCCAAGCTTCAGAATAATATAAGGTTCTGAGAAGCTTAACTTAGGAGAATATCGTTTTGCGGCCCTGACTACTGTATGGCGGTACAGGCCGTTATAGTGGCCATAAACCAAACTGTAAAACTGATCCTAACTAAGAGATTTCCAACTACCAGCATTTCTTTTCACTTTAAGAGCCAGGCAGTGTTCGTATCATTATCGGCTGCAACCTTCAGGTCTAAACTGATTGGCATATGTAGCGCCTCCTTTGATCGACTCTTTTGGCCGTGCTGTTTCATTCTAATATGGATTCCTGGTCACGTCGATATTCCGGATAATTTTATAGCTGGTGAGCATGCCGAAACAGGCACTCTGCAATCGAGTACCAAATCACATACGAATATACTAGGTAAGCCTCTTACATACATACATACATGGTCATTACAAACATTTAGTCAGGATTACCACCTAGTTTCACACACCACTTATGTTGTGTGTGTGTGTTAATTTTAAACATGACTGGCGCGACCTACAGTTTAATGTCGATTCCGCACGGGCAGATTTTTGAGAAACTTTTTCATGGCAATTTTTTATTTACTCTCAGAGTTTTTACCAGAAATCTGCTGAGAGGAAGTCGGCGATCAAATATTTTCCTCATATTGTGTTTAGTTGGGATTTAGATTGAATGTCTGGCCTGGGGTTTGAACCGTGGCCTTACGCCTAAGAAGCCAACACACTACCTCCTAGACTATGGCGACTTTCGCTGTCCATCAGGAAATACGTTTATTGGCAACTGACATATCCTAGGTTGAGAAGAAGAATTCCGCCTTTGGCATTGAAGGATGTGCTGGTAAAAAACTCGCAATCTCTGGGTAACAAGGCATAGGTGTTTGGATTGCCTCAGTTAATCTGAGTATCCTGCAGTCGTTTCACAGGTTTGTGCATTTTGCTGGGCTGTGCTGGTATTAAAGGATTAAGAAGACGCTCGATTGTCGTCTTTTCTTAAATCCCATGGTCATCCACCTCATTTGAAGTCGCCATAGTCTAGTAGGCATTATTGTGATTCTCACAGTGCACTGCTGTACTGAATAGCATGACGATGGACATGTAATTCCGTGGAATGACTTATGCAGAAGAAGGAAGAGGTTATCTTGTATATCATGTGTCAATTGCAGAAGCTGTGAATCTATCTCTCATAGCTCTTGCTATAAAAATGCATTGATTCTTAAATTCTAATTCAAGTAGTATGGAAAGAAGTATGGCTCCAGACAGAAGACTTATTTTAGTGTAGGGACGGCTTGCGTTAGGGAATATTTGATTTTGTTTTGTGGCATCATAGTGGGACCTTAATCTTCAAGGCAAGTTTGAAAACTGATTGACAGTTCAAGAACGGTTTTTATATCGTCTTTGGATTGATTTGTTAAGGTTTCCAATATTGTAATGGGGCCTGTCATGAGTACTCTAGTCAAGGTTATTGACCTGTTTGCTCTTAGCTTATAAACGGGAGGCCTATTTAGCTTGTAGAGCATCGAAATACATGTCTTTGCCATTTTTAAAATAACTTTCCTCAACAGAGAAATGCGTTAAATTACCCAAAAATACGCATTGAAAGTAGAATTTATCACGCTGTGGAAAAGTTTCTTTTCAGTTTTGTTTTCTTTTTTTAGTTTTTTTGGACAGACAGACAAGGACATGAATGAAGAAAATTTTATTGAAACAACATTTAAACAACAACTGCAGCAGTCAACGGAAATGAGATTGAAACAGAAAAACAATGCCAAAGAAATACTGAAGAGTGTGTGAATTATTCTTCGTATACTGCTTCTGATTTTGCTTGTGCTTCTTACTTTTTCGCTTTTGTTTTAACATTTTAAAATTAAAAAAAAAGCACAGAAAAAAGTGGCACAAATTTTAAATTCTAACAACAGAAACAGATACACGTACCAACCAACAACTGCTAATGCCTGTCTATGAGCAGCAAGCGAACAAAAAACGCATGGCACTCAATACCAACACCAGTATGGCTGTACTTGCAATTTTACCAGGATGCACAGATAAAAAACACAGTCACAGTCGCAGTCACATTTTAGTTAAGTTCAGTTCATAAACTTAAATCATCAAACTCTCTCTCCCTCTCTTTCTCTGCTTTTAACCAGCCAAGTGGCACAAACACCATGTCTTGCCTTGCCTTGTATTTTCGTGTCTTACCTGTCCTGGCCTGGCCTATCCTCTTCGTATTGCACTTACTTACTTTTATTTCTACATTTTCATTCTTTGCTCTCTGCTGCTCTAGAGCCAGAGTCAGAGTCAGAGCCAGAGCCAGAGCCAGAGTAAATGAATTTCAGTGTGTTTGATAAACTAGTGCAGCAGCAATCGAGTATAGAGGTGGGCAGGCTAAAGGTAATAGATTTTGTTGTTGTTTGGTTGGAAGCAACATCAACATGCTGCATTAGATACTCTGTATTACCTTTTGTCAACATACGAGGGGAGGTTCGAAAATTAATAGACCAGATACTTATAAAACATACAAATGTTTTAACGTTCCAGGCACCTTCAAACAAAACAATTGTAATGAATTTTGATAACTGGGAGGCGTTGTACAGCTTTATGACAACACGTTCATATGAAAGGTCAAAGGTCAATCAATATTGCAGCTAAGCTTGATTATGCCCTAGGGGGTAGGATTGGTCCATCGTTTACGTATATAAAAATTTGGGTGGTAGGATTGGATGCCGTTTACGGTAACTCAATGAAGAGACTTTAATCCTGCACTAGATGACTGTCTTGTTGGAATTATATCCTAAGGCAATACCATCTGCGGGCAAAGTTATGATGCCTGTGTTTCAGAGAAAAATTTAAATTTCTATAAAGAACATGAGCCTCTGCGCTTGAATTTAAGTACTTAAGTAGTCATTACAACTTTTTATTCAGGATCTCAACCTAGTTTCTCACAACACCCATGCTGTGTGTGTTAATTTGATCCATAAGTGGCGGAACAGTTCAAAGATGACATACGAACGACTGATTTTTTAAACTTCTCATTGGCAATTTTATTTCCTCACACAGATTATGCTAGAACACCGCTCAGAGGAAATCTTTGTTTTATTTGAGATGTCTGAGTTGAGGTTTGAGCCACGGACTCTAGCCTAATAATCCAACACATTATCTACAACATTCGTGTCCAAATTCATTTTCACTTGCGAGATCGTATTTCTGTTTTGGTTGTGGTTTGATGGGTTTGTGCTTAAAACTGACCATTACCGATGAAGGCAGCGGCTTATGAGTGGTCGAGCTGAATCACAGCAAGCTCAGTTCCATGATCCCTATTCGTATACAGCAACTGATTTGATGCCGCTATTAAATGTCTCAATTTAGTTACTTTTCGAATTGTTCTGGTAGTTCTATTTGCTGGTTGAGTTTGTCCACTGCCTTGACTGGCTTTGCTGATGAGATTTTCAACATTCTCTTTGGACTCTCCGATTGATGCTATTATGTGCTCTAAAGCAGAACGATTGTATGTTGTGAAGTAAAGGATCCGCCAAATAACTTTTTATTTTGAAAATGCTTAAAAAAAAACTACTGAATATTTTCTCAAATTTCTTTTTTATTTGAAAGTAAAATCCTTCCGTTTAAAAATGGAAAATAATTTTTGGCCATGCAGTAGCCTACACAATCGGTCCAATTTTTAAGCCCATTATCGATTGTGTGCAGCTGTATTTCACCAATTGCTTCGCGAATATTGTCCTTTAAAGCGTCAATTGTCTCTGGCTTGTCGGCGTAACACTTATCTTTGACGGCACCCCACAAATAATAGTCCAACGGTGTCAAATCGCAGCTCCGAGGTGGCCAAACGACATCAGCTCTGCGCCTGATAGTGCGATCTTCAAAAACAGGGCGCAAAACATCGAGTGTAGTTTCGGCTGTGTGACTGTGGCTGTGTGTAGCGCCGTCCTGTTGAAACCAAATGTTGCCAATATCCTCCTCTTCAATTTTTGTGAACAAAAATTCGTTCAACATGGCCCGATAACGATCGCCATTGACTGTAACGTCTACTACTTGCTCATTTTCGAAGAAAAATGGCCCAATTATACCGCTGGACCAAAATCCGCACCAAACAGTGACTCGTTTTGGGTGTGTCGGCTTTTCAATGTATACGTGCGAGTTTTCTGTGCCCCAAATGCGACAATTTTGCTTGTTTATATACCCGCCAAGATCAAAATGAGCTTCATCTGAAAAGATGATTTTTTTGCCAAAATCGGCATCCTCTTGGCGTAGGCTACTGCATGGCCAGCCGAGGCAGCCATTTGAATGAAATTATTTTCCGTTTTTATCCGGAAGGATTGTACTTTCAAATTAAAAAAGAAATTTGAGAAAATATTCAGTAGTTTTTTTTAAAACATTTTCAAAAAAAAAGTTATTTGGCGGACCCTTTACTTGTTGCTGGTGTGGAAAACTGTGAACCTCTTTCTGGTTAGCTTTGAATGTATTCTGCTTTGGCTTCCAAACAGTTTGCCTGCATAACCTCAAATTCTAGCTCATCGAGACGTTTATACGCCAAACGATGAATGTTGTGGTTGAAGCCACTTTCTCCATCATTTTGCCATGCTAACCAGTAGACGTGGTAGCGATTAGGCAGTGCAGAACTTCAGTTCTGGATTCAGATTCATTCGGTTTCAGATTTGAATATGATGAGGCCCCAACATGCCCAGAATGTATGTGAAACGATAAAGCTGTGGAGCACATACTTTTCAGATGATCGTGGTTATCGTGGACCTTGGTAAAGGAATTCGAATTTATGCCAGCTTCTCGGTGAAATGCTGAATTCTGAAATTGTATGGAACTAGTGCAGTCCGCATATGGCTGGAGAAGAAGAGTAAACGTTTTAAATGAGAAAACTTTAAAGATAACCAGCCCTCTGTGAAGTAATATCAAATAACACTCTCGCGGAGAGTTAATAAATTTAGAAGGAGGGTTTATAAATCAGCAGTGCATGCATCGTAAGTGCAAGCTATGCAAACAGTTCGTGCTATAAAGAGAGCATTTCACCTATTAAATGTCGCTTAGAACAACATATCGAATGAAAAGGAGTTTATGACATGAAAGTGTTAGTTCGTTTACTTTTAGTACAGCCCCTCGTAATATTATTTCTCTTATTATTGTATTATTATCGTATTTAATGTATGATATGTATAAAGTTAGAAAGAGAGAGAGAGAAAGAGTGAAAGAGAAAGAGAGAAAAATGAGTATTAAACTCATGCTGTGCGGGTTCTGTGTGCATTTTGGCAAGACTTCGCACACATCCAGAGTGCAGGTAGTGAGTGCGCTACTACGAGAGTAAGTGAGCGAGTGAGGCGAAGTGTTGAAAGAGAATTTATTAAATTGAAAAGTAAATGAACGTAATAAATTTCATTAAAACGTAAGTAGTGGTTTAAATCGATTTTCTATAACTGGGAACTGGTGTCAATTACCTTCTATAAATAATACGTTTTACACCATTTCCATCTGTGTCTGTTAAATAAAGATTTTTTAAATTAATTTTCAGATGTGCGAAGAGAAATTAAGGAAAAAAGGGAATTACGGCATATGCCTTAAAGTGTTGAGATTATTTGATTTTGTTCACAAAGGTGTATTTAATATGGCCGCTAAGGAAGGCTTTTTGGCACATTAACGTAGCCAAATCGCAGTCTTATGACTTAACATTAATGAAAAATTGATTGGCACAACATTTGGCCACAATCTTCTATTGTCAGTCTCTCTCGACTAGGTACACCTTACAATGACACAGATCTGCTAGATATATACACGGATCATTCTCATACATGGAAATGAAGAATTGAACTCAAAGTATCTGCTCTGAAGAGAGAAGTAATTTGGTTGAGTGTGAGGTTCCTATGTGTAATGATTAAATGGTTTTGCTACAAACCCAAGCATTCTCGTCTCAAGTACACCAGAAGACAAGGTGAAAAATTAAGGGGCTTCGATTCCACTCCTAATAATCTGTGCAAAAGATTACTAATACCCTAAAGAGGACGTACGTACGTTTGTTTTATGGTGTTAACATCTGAGGGACACTCTACAAAGGCCAGTGTCATTGCAAACTGTAGGCAGGCAGTAAGCTGTCCTGATCAACTCTTCAACTAGGGCTCTCACCTGAAGTCGCCGTAGTCTAGTAGGTAGTGTGTTGGCTTTTTAGACGTAAAGACAGGGTTTGAGCCCCAGGCCAGACATCAAGACAAAATACAAAAAATATTTCTTCGGCGACTTCCTCTCAGCACATTTCTGGTAAAAACTCTGAGTGTGAAATAAAATTGTCATGAAAAAGTTTCTCAAAAATCTGTCAATTGGAGCCGACTTTAAACAGTAGGTCCCACCATTCATGTATAAAATTAACACACACAACATAAGTGATATGACGTTGTACAATGGGTCAATTCGACCTCCGGGTACTGTACTTGTCTTAATTGACAAGTACACGTCCTCTAACATAACCTAACCTAAGGCTCTCACCTTCTATTGAAGCAGAAGGCTGAACTGGAGGCCGTAAGGCTTAATGCAGTTAAGCAGAAGTCATAAACCCATTCGTGTAAACTCCACAGTTCCCACTAATTTCCTCAATGGACGATTTGATTCCAAGAAAGCACAGGATACATCTGATCTGGTGGCTCTGAGGTTGCATGTAGAACCCTGGTGATATATTCAGATGGCTTCAAAAGTACTGGGCGGTGTGATTTCAAGACTTCAAGCAACCTTTATAAAAGCCTTATATTAAAGCCTTTAATATGTATATGTACCACAGTCTACAGCGTTAAATATTTTGGAGCCATTGGAATATACCTCAAGGGAAGGCTTACGTGAAAGCGAAGGAATTGCAGCCTATTGTGTCATGGGATTATCACTGAAAACCTATTAGTTTACAACGAACACCCAGACAGCGATTAAAACCTTCACAAAGGTTATCTCGACTTAGGTCTTCGTCTATAAATCATGGGGATTTCAAATAACTCTTGTATGGATTCCAAGATATGTAAATAGTAACGAACATACAATCTCCAACATGTTGCCTGATATATATGTTCCGATTGCCTCGTTAAAGCTGTATAACCTACGGTTGTTTTACATGGCGGCTCAGTTTCGTTGACTATGTAAAAGTACATGAAGTATTGTCAGGTTCTATTGGACCGATAAATATAAGAAGATGACTGATTATCTTCTTTTCTCAAACCTTATGGCCATATAGCGCGCTATTAAGGTACTAACAGGCCACTGCTCTATTGAAAGGCATGCCGAAAGAATTGCCAATGATTTGTGATATCCAAATGAGCGTATCCTGTAGCCCAAATGGGAGGTTCGCCATCTTATACTAACGTAATTTAAAGAGGATAACGCTCAACAACGAACATTATAGGAAGGTCAGACATTATAAGAGGGTCTTGAGACAGAGTGGAACGAAATGAAAACAATTATTCACTGCCTTGACTAATTAAAACATTTTTATGGTGTTATTTCTAGGATGGCAACCCTATTGTTCTAGAAAGTAAGTAAAGTTGCAGTGAGTAACCTGATTAGCTGGAAAAAATTTGAATTACGAAACTCAAACAAGGTAAAGAAATTTATAAAATGTGAAGACATGGCGTGTGGCAGATTATGCTCTTTAAATGATGGAAGAGGAATAGGAAAACATACTAGAGTTTGGAAACTCTTGGAATTACTTAAAATGTTGTGCTACCCATGGGTATGTTTTCTGTCCTTGTTGGGCGGTATGTGAATGAACTGTATCTGAAGTGCTACATTATTGAATTATAGATGATAACCTCAGTATTAGTTCGGACTAACCTGATAAGAAAATATCCGATGGATTGAATGCAGTTTAAAACCCGTTTTCGGAGCTGTTGCAATGTGTGGAAGGTTCACTTTCTTTTCGGCTTACCAGTGCTTAAAAACAGCTGCCAAAGGATCTTTGGCGAGTGTTTCTGGCACGATATCTCCGAAACATCATGTATTGATTGTCCGTCTTCATGGGCGCCCCATCAGACGAATTGGATTCAAATTGCATGCAGCTTTTTGTGGTTCTTACAGTAAACACATAAATTCGTACATATATCACGGCACCATTTAAGGCTTCTGTTAACCACCGTACTACGAAAAGTCACTTAAATAAAATAACGTCCGTGTTTTAATAATTTTTAATTCAATTTTGTTGCTTGAATTTTTGTAAAAACTTCCTATCTTTCCTAAAGGTTTACTGGGTTATTTTGATTGTTTTCAATAACCAGCCAGTATGGAAGCGTTCTTAGTGCTGTGGTCGAAAAATTCTTAGCATTCAGGAGAGAAAATACTCACAGGATTTAGTGTTTGTTTATTGGCAAGCGAACTGCAATTGTGTGTGATTGTCATTGATAAGTGGCACAACTTTAAGACACAGCACAGGCAACATGCAGCAAATAAACGCACATACTCTACCAATGCAAGGAGGTAATAAGGTCTGGCAACAGCAGCAGGTAAGAAATTGAAAACAACAATTCTCCTGTGATGTTTAGTTATCAGTAATCATTGAGCATTGAGCAGCAACAGCAGCAAAATTTCAAGGAAAGCAATCGTCGTTGAATAGTAAATAACAGAGCGTAAGCAAGTGTTTGGGTAACAGGGGGATTATTTTTTTGGCTGGAAGTCTTTCGTTTTTTTTTGTTTCTTCTTCTGTTTCTGGGTTTGGAACAAATTTATTTCCTGTGTTGCTTTTTTGTTTTTTGCTTTTTAGTTTCTATTTTTTTGTTGTTGTTGCTGTTGTTTTAAGACCATTACCATCATTACTTGGTATTATTTTATAACAGAGCTGAACTCCACCGAAATCAACTTAACTGCACTACACTCTACTGCTTTGTACTGCCCGGCTGCTAACAAGTGCTTGTCCATGCTGTTACTGTCGCTTCTTCGTCTTGTGGATGTTGCTTTTATTTTTTTGGGAGGGGATAACATCCTGCTTAAAATGAATTAAAGTTCTAAAAACTCCTTGATTCTTTGGTGTTTGGTTTGTGCTCGTTACTGCTGCTTTAACTGCCTTAACTTGGCTGGGCCAGTGAAACGGAAGTGAAATGTTAGTTTTAAGTTTCACGTCCACTTTTTCTTTTCTTTTCTTTGCTTTTCTTTTTTCTTTAATTTTCTACATTTCTTTTGAATGCGTTTGAATGCCAACATTTTTTTTCTCCTGATTTTTGGAATGTTTTCTTTAATTTTTTTTCCTAATTTTTTCCCTCTGTTTACTTCACTAGTTTCATGCTACTCTTAGTTAGAGAAGTAACAGTATTTGTTGTTGTTGTTGTGGCAATAACAACCGCGACAGCAGCAGCAATGACAAGAGTACTTTGTATGAATTTTTAAGTTTACAAACTTCCATATAAAGAAGGGAGGAAACATCCTGCACCAGAGGAGAAAGTGGAAAATGTCTCAGTGGATACTAAGGTTTGGCTTTTAAAGGGACAAACAGTACGCAAGATACAGGTATTCTAGTTTTAAACACGGTGGACTTTCGAATACCATTTCTTGAGAGTCGTTCCATTCTGGCTTCCCTGATGATGTTACCTGCGATGCATATTTTTGTGAATCAGTGGGCACTTTTTCACAGTATGAACTTAATTTAATTTTGCTAAAGACATTCGTTGAAGAACTTCAGCCAAGTTTTCTTGTGTTGTTTATCGAAAGTTTTTTCCATTAGGATCGCATCATCGAGGTACACATAATAAGTCTTTCCGCGAATGTACTTCAGCACAAATCTCATAAGCCATCCAAAGACTGCAGGCAAAATGCGGACGTCAAACGAGATTACGATAAACTCTCATATTTCTGTTGCTTACACTAACGGCCGTTTACTTTATATCCTCCTCTGCAATCTCTTACTTTCCAAGTCCAACATGGAGAAACATTTTCTTCCAGCTAGTATGTCAAACATGTTGTAAATACTTGGTAGCCAGTAACTGGCCTTTTAATGGAGTCAAAGTATTATTTCAAGCTACCATTTATTTGTTTTTGGTTAGGATTACAGGCTCAATTATCCTGCTCCTTTTCATTTCATTGACAAGCTACTTTACTCTGTTATGACACTCAGGACAATTATATCAGGACTTAAATTATAAGTCAGATGAATTCTTGCATTGTTTGTGACACTACTTAGTAGTAGAACTTAAAGAACTAAATAGTTGTCCGTAGAGTGAAAACACAACGAGCTCAATAACCTGGTCACTTAGAAAACTTTTGGTGTGGATCAGAGGTCAGCAATGAGTATTCAAAACGCGGAGTAGATTCGAATCATACTTATAATTTCTGATACTTATACGTATTCATACTTATTTTAATGTGATACTCATACTACTCATATTCAAAGTTTGAAATACTCATGGTACTCATACTTAACAACACGCATGATGTTATTGATCTCCACTCTCCATGACTCATCGCATACACGAATCACAAAATAAGTATGATTCGCGTACCTGCACTACAATACTCACAAGAAGGTTGTGTGTTTGCTCTGCTTGCTGTCTTTGTCTTTTTTGTTTGTGTATCTTTCTTCTTTCTTTGTAAATGCAACAACAACTAAAACTGTAAATTTTGATTAATGATTCGAATTACTCGAATCATTTATGAGTATTATGAGTATTTTTCTAAATTTATGAATCTGAATGAGTAGGCGTATGAATCAAACATATTTCGAATGTTATGACCTTGATATCAACGTTGTACTCATACTCATTGCAACCTGTACTTATAGATCAATGTAGTACTGAGTACGAATGAATCAGAGTTGATGGATTTCAATACTGTTGACTCACTCATACTCAAAATTTCATGAGTACTTATGAGTAGCGAAAAAGCGATTCATTGCTGATCCCTGGTGCGGATGCCAAGACGTGAAGAGTACAAAGGAAATAAGATTGTGGACATCTGTGTCAAAAGTTGAGCTGAGAAGAGTTTATTGAACTCACTTCATATTTAATACTTAACAGGAGTCTCCGTATAGGGGAGATGAGAAAATGCTCAACATTTATCAATACTGGCCTCAGCCATTCCAAAATGAGAGCTGCTTTTGGTTTACAGTCGCCGTAGTCTAGTAGGTCGTGTGCTGGCTTAATAGACGTAAGGCCTCGGTTCAAACCCCAGGGCAGACATCAAAACGAAATATGAAAAAATATTTCTTCGGCGACTTCCTCACAGCAGATTTCTGGCAAAAACTCTGGAAAAGAAAATAAAATTGCCATGAAATGTGTCTCAAAAGAAATCTGTCGTTCGGACTCGACTTTAAACTGTACGCACAGCATGGGTATTGTGAGAATCTGGATTGGAAGCCTGACTAAAGGATGCAATGATCAAATAAGTAGTTAGAGCTCGGCATAGTTTATGGTTAAATTGATATTATTGGAGAATAATTCTAAGTAGGCTAACTGTCAAAGTCACCGTAGTCTATTGCGTAGTGAGGCCTCGCTTCAAACCCCTCAGCTCAGACATTTCCAGCAAAACGAAATTCAAAAAAAATTTCTTCAGCGATTTCCTCTCAGCAGATTTCTGTAAAAACTCTGAGCGAAAAATAAAAAAATTGCCATGAAAAGTTTCTCAAAAATCTGTCCGTGCGGAATCGACTTTAAACTGTGGCGTCCGCCACTCATGTATAAAATTAACACACACAACATAAGTGGTGTTAGAAGCTAGGCCGTAATCCTAACTGAAGGGTTGCAGTGGCCAATTATGTACTCGTATGTATGTTTTAGTTTAAAATTGAATAGAAAAAGTATGACAACACTTTTGGTGGAATTTACAGGTCAGCATGACTGCAAGAAAAACATGTACAGGATGGGAAGAATCGATTCTAGCACCAGTACTTTCTGGTGTAAGAAAACTTGTAGTCATTGGATTTCTCGTTACCTAACTGTTTACTGATAAGACTCTTTTAAGACTTTAACATACGAAAGCGAAGAGGGAAAACCTTGCCATTAGTACCGCAGATGTCAGATCTCAAACAATACGGCGATGGCAAAGTAGATGGAGCGATGAAACAAGTGGAAGATGGACTGTTAGACTTATTCTATCTATAGAAGCATGGACGCAGAGAAATTTTGTGGAAATTAACTACTTTCTGACCCAGTTTCTTTCGTGTCATGGTTATTTCCGCCGATATCTACACCGCATGGGCAAGGTGAATGATCCTGGCTGCATGTATTGCGATTAAATGGCTGACGACGCTGAACACACATTCTTCCATTGCATCGAATGGCAAGACGAGAAAAATGTGTTGATGGAACAGATTGGCGTATTCACACCAGACAACATTGTTGACGCAATGCTCGAAAGCGAGACGAAGTGGAACGCTGTGAGAAGATACGTAGAATGTGTAATCCGCAGGAAGAAGGTCGACCTTGATACAGTGCGATAGAATGATACATGAGAAGACGAGCCAATAGCATGAACAGCTTCAAATATGGCGTACCCAGACGTGGGAGAGTAGACAACGGTCCTTAACAGGACGTCGTTCTGGACCCTTCCCGAAGTAGTACAGATAGTCGTCCCGGGAAGGGAGTATCTCCAGAAGAGGAGGAGGGATTGTTTTAGTGGAAGCTTGACGCAGCTGACGACGGTCACTGTAAGTACGAAGGCATTTTAAAAAGTACTTCACACGCCAAAAAAAAAACCTTCGTAGCCATTATGTTACTGACGATGGCCAGAACATTTATAGTTTTACAGATGCAGAATTATATGTCTTTTAAATTGTTTTCCTCTTAAATTTATAATTTTAAAAGTCTTTAGAAATAAGATTGATCTGTTGTAGTATATTTATCGATTAAGAAACATTTTTCTAAACATAGTCTATTGTAGGTCGACCTAAAAATGAACTCAAAATTTCGTTTACAGGACAGGAATATTCACTGGACTCAAAAAGAACTTCAAAAGAAATCCAAAAGAAATCCAATTTTTTTTTGAAAAACAAATTTTGATAGACGATTTACGCAACTAATATTTAGAAAAACAAGAGCCTACTTACGATAGTCATAAGATTCGATTCGATTCTGATATATTTATGGGCCAAAATGAAGAGAATCTAAGTAGCGCCTTTAAGAAAATCGAGAATGATTGATGAAAGTTTTGTGTGCCATACTTTATGGATTCGGAAATGGGTAACTGAGGGTAATAGACATCGAGTTCCATAAAGAATGGGCTAACGAGTCAATATTTTATAACATGTTTACGTTTTCTGCAAATTTATGTAAGGAACAGAGGCCGACTTTAATTTTTTTCAAACAGTTTCATGAGATCTCAATCCATATACGGCCACCGAGTCAAATTTCCTATTCTAATTGTTTTCAAAGCTCAAGAGCTTTGTGACCATAAGGATTTCTTTCTAGTCCAGTTTTTCTCTTATTCCCTGATGATTTTTTAATGCCAGTTTGATGAATGTGCTGATTTTTGAATGTAAAAGAGTTTGATGCGTACAACTCCAAAGTGACATTTGCTAAAGCATACAGACCAAATGAATTTCAATACTCTGCGAAGACTACATTTCAATCGTATCGCTTATTTATACAAAACTTTGCCTTGCTTTCCATCTGGCAACGTCAATCTACCTACTCTAGAGGGGGCATAGGTTGTCTGTACGTCATCGTAGATTGTCCTGCTGTTTTGCTATTTCACTAAGGTTGTATATCTTTCCTTCTCTTACTTAATTAATTGGTCATAACAACCCTTTGGTCAGGATTAGAACCTAGCTTCTCACACCAGCACCTATGTTGTCTGTATTAATTCTATAAATGGGTGTTGATACCTACATGATAAGCTGGGTTTGGCAGTAAATGAGGGCAAAACAAAGTATACGTCATCGACAAGTAGAGACGTGCGGCGTATTGGCTCTCAGATCACTTCCGATAACTATACTTTCCAGGCAGTCAAAGAATTTAATTATCTTGGCTCCGCCGTTACCACCAAAAATGATGTCAGTCTGGAGATCAAGCGCAGGATCGCTTATGCCAACAAGTGCTACAATGGTCTCAATGGGCAATTGAGTAGTAGAGACCTTTCTCGTACGACAAAACGAATACTCTACAAGACGCTCATCCTACCCGTGCTTCTTTATGGCGCAGAGGCATGGACCCTATTAAGTCTTGAGAGTGTTCGAGAGAAAAGTCCCACGTAAGATCTTCTAGCCAGTAGGAGTTGTCAGTGATTTCCGCATCTGATGCAACAATGAGCTGCGTGAGCTCCTCAATGACATGGACGTTGTGCAGCGTATTAACATCCAGCGGCTGCGCTTGCTCGGCCGTGTCGTTCGAATTGAGGAGGATGTTCCGCCGAGACGGGTATTATATGCGGGGGTCTGCGGAATTCGGCGAAGAGGACGACCTTGTCTGCGTTGGAAGGACCAAATCCGGGAAGCCCTGTCATCGATTGGTGTGACCAACTGGCGTAGGTGCGCAAGAAGCAGAGGCGCCTGGAAGGATGTATTGCGGCAGGCCGAAATCCGTTAATCGGATTGTTAATGGCCAATTAAGTAAGTAAGTAAGAGTGTTGATATCTACACAGTTTAACGTTTATTCCAAACGACAAATTGTTGAGATTTTATTTACTCACAGAGTTTTGTGGCAGCATGCGGCTGAGAGGAAGTCGTTGAAGGAAATATTTTTCCTATTTTGTTCAAGATGTCAGAGGCAGGATATGAACGATGGACACTTGTCTAATAGGCCAACACACTGCATACTAGACTATGGCGACGTATGGCATTTCTGTCACTATTGGTGTTTTACTACGCATGATGTATAGTATCTTCAGACAGTATTTGATCAGCCTTACTTTCAACTGTTGATCTGCATATTTCTTCTAGTAATTTACGAGCGTAAATTGGTTCTATTCAACGAAATTTGAGTAGACCTTCAAAGTGTACTGATATTTACGTGTTTCATATTTGTTAGTATCTCCAGCTGTTTAATTATTATTCTATTTGATCAGAGAGTGTACACACCGTTTTTACAATCACCATAGGCGATGCGAATAAGCCGCATTATCTTTCCGGGTATACCTGTATTCTGTTGCTGATTCCATGTACAATCTGTTGTTATGGATGCAACACACTGCTTACTAGACTGTGGCAACGTATGTTATGGACGGAGAAGTCAATGAAAGTAACTTACAGCGGTGATTGAAATCCAACAGCTGGATCTATTGCATTTCAAAGGACGTTTATTTGCTCCATACTGGAAAGATCACATCCAAAATCATTTTGTTCTTACTGTGTTTTATACGAAATGATTTCAAACTGTTTGCTAAAAAAGAAATTTAAAAATCCTGCCATAAATTTATTATTGACGACAGATTTTTTTGCAAAAAAAATGTGCCATGTAAAGGGTCCGCCAAATAACTTTTTTTTTTGAAAATGCTTTAAGAAAAAAACTACTGAATATTTTCTCAAATTTCTTTTTTTATTTGAAAGTGCAGTTCTTCCGGTTAATAATGGAAAATAATTTCATTCAAATGGCTGCCTCGGCTGGCCATGCTGTAGCCTACACCAGAAGATGCCGATTTTGGCAAAAAAAATCATCTTTTCAGATGAAGCCCATTTTGATCCTGGCGGGTATGTAAACAAGCAAAATTGTTGCATTTGGGGCACAGAAAACCCGCACGCATACATTGCAAAACCGATGCACGCAAAACGAGTCTCTGTCTGGTGCGGATTTTGGTCCAGAGGCATAATTGGACAATTTTTCTTCGAAAATGAGCAAGGAGTGGCCGTTACAGTCAATGGCGATCGTTATCGGGCCATGTTGAACGTATATTTGTTCACAAAAATTGAAGAGGAGGATATTGGAAACATTTGGTTACAACAGGACGGCGCTACGTGTCACACAGCCTAAGCTACACTCGATGTTTTGCGCCCTGTTTTTGAGGATCGCATTATCAGCCGCAGAACTGATGTCGTTTGGCCACCTCGGAGCAGCGATTTGACACCGTTGGACTATTATTTGTGGGGTGCCGTCAAAGATAAGTGTTACGCCGACAAGCCAGAGACAATTGACGTTTTAAAGGACAATATTCGTGAAGCCATTGGAGAAATACAGCTGCAGACAATCGATAATGTGCTTAAAAATTGGACCGATCGTGTAGGCTACTGCATAGCCAGCCGAGGCATATTCAGTAGTTTTTTTAAAGCATTTTCAAAAAAAAGTTATTTGGCGGACCCTTTATTCATCCCACTCATTTGCGTTCCTTTATTACGTCTCGTATTATGCGGGTTTTTAATGCCAATACAGCCTAAATTGAGTACTCTGTGTGAGTATTCGTATTACAACTGTTTACACACTTATTTCTGAATGGTTTTCTTTAATTTAATCTTTCAATTGACTTCTTTTAACACTCAATTAACACAATTTCACTTCCTCTTTTTCTCTTTCTTTCACTCTCTCTCTTCCTCTTCTTTGCAGCACTTTTCAAACACCTTTTTTTATAACATTTTCTCTCGAACTTTGAAACTTTAAAACACTTTTCTGGCACAGAAACAATCAAAAAAAAGACATGAAAACTTTTCTTAAATACAACACCACACTACACCACACCACTTTACACTTTTTCACGCTTACATTTTCTTCTTCTCCGTCTAAACTTAACACACAATCAATACAGAGTACAGTCAGTTTGATTGCCAGGACTTTACACTTAGGAGAGGAAGAAGAACAAATCGAAGAAAAACTTTCCGACACACAATTGATGAATCTTCTGTTGATTGCTGTTGTTGGATTTATTGTTGTACTGGTGATACGAGCCCTTATCAGTTCTCCGTCCAGTCGTTTGAGAAATTCACACGGGGCGAGAGAATGATAAGGGTACGGAATACACCCGCTGGTCGTCGTCAGACGTCATTTAATGACACCAAATTCTTACCAAATGATGTTGAAGAATGAATGACTGAACGAATGAGTGAATGAGTGAATGAATGTTTAAATTGTAACCCCGTAACGCTTGCAACTTTTGAATGATTGAATGGTTGGGTGAATGAGCGAGCGAGTGAGTGAGGGAGTGAGTGAAAGAAATCACTTTTTAAGCTTTAAACAGATGTTATCGTTTCGTGCAAATTTTTTTATGTTTTTTTTTGCTTTCGTTGTCGTTCTCGTTCATCATATTTTTTTGTTGTTGTATTTTCCCCGGTATTTCAACATACATTTTGACACTTATTTCTCACAGTTTTTTTTTCAAATGCCAGCATTCTGTGATAAAAATACACGGATATGCTATTATACACATACACCCTTACAATGTTATGTATGCATGCATGTGTATATGTGTATGTGTATGTATGTGTGCGTGTAGTATTTCAATTGACAATATAAATTTAATACAATTAAACATTTACCAAAAAGGGGGAGAGACTTTTTCTATTTTTTGTTTCCTTGTATTGTACAGGGAGTAGCCATAAAAATCTGTATGCAAAAAATGCATTTGACTTCTGCTAAATTTGCAACAGGAATACTGGAGTTTGTAGTCAAGTGTAGCACGCCATCTAGAGGCCTATTTAGGGAATTAGAAATATGAGATTAAAAAAGTTTAAGCCGCTTAGCTGTACATACCCGTATTCAAATGTCATTTGTTGACTGCAGCAATAAACTTGCTTGACCTCACGGTAGCTGTACTCACCCGTACGGAAATGACCTTTGTTGCCTGCAACAACATGAACTTGTTTGACCTCCCGTAAGACTTATCTGGTAGCAGCATCCCACAACGAAAACTCTTCTTCTTCTTCGGTGTTAAGTTGCCATGTTGAAAAGCATGTAGTAAACGGCCATATGTGGTTATAGTCAAGCATTAGTTGACCTCGATTAATCCCTGTTTCCATATCTAAGACCCGCTGTTGTAAGTATTTTCCTACTTTCTTTGCTGTTTTGCCCGAGGCTTTGCTTTTCTCTTCTTTTCGTGCATGCTTAGTCCATCTTGGGACATATGTTTCCTAAAAAATATTTGGATTTTCATTTGAACTTGAAATACATATGTAAATAAGGTGTAGTAAAAAGAAATCTGGTTGGAAAGCATGTAGTAAAAAAGGAATCTTATTATATTTTCAAAGCTGATTAAACAGGATTGTGTTCTGAACACCATTTTTAATGGACTGCAACATTTCTTTTCGATAAAGACAAGAGGCGATTAGGGGCAGGAGGGCATTAATTATATTATAAGGAAGCTGATATGATATTGGCTCTCAATGGGTTGCAGAACACAGTAGCGTTCCGGATACAATCATCGCGTGAGTTCTTCTCTATGCTGCCTGGGTGGCTACGAACAACCGAGCGAATCTTATTCAGGCACGGAAAGTTGCGTGATTACAGTAGTTATCGGATTCACTAATGGCCATTGCGTTCGGCAGACGCATCGGGGTGGCATTGGCCTGCGTCATATGACCGATCACTTCTGCAAGGGACCTAGAGATAAGGGAGAAGAGAAAACTATTCTTTATCACAAGCGTTCATGCCCAGCAATATGTTGTAGGAGAAAGAAACACTTGGTCTTCTACTAAACGGACGATCCTACTGATCTGTCAGGGGGAATTAATTAACTGTGATACTACAATGTCTCACACATGGTCTAAGTGTGTCTAGACTCATGCGAGATACCGGCATAAAGCAAAACTGTTTCTTAGATTCTTAGCCTATAATACATGGACAGTTTCCATATCCAGTGCTAGTAAGAAGAGCTAACCTGTTTGTTTCTAAGGATTACAGTTTGTCGTAATTTAGAGAGAGATGGAGAGAGGGAGAGAGACATAGAGAGAGAGAGAAATATATAGAGAGAGATAGAGATAATGAAATAGAGAGAAGAAGACAGAGTCAGAGACAGACAAAGAAAGTTTTCTTTTCCTTTCCGTTTCTATTTTGCACCAGGGCCGTAGTTCTTTGTTGGCTTAAAAATGACTTCTTCTTTTTGAGTTTGAATGGAAAAAGTAGGATCATGACTATAAATATTCGATTATGGACCAGATTATCTCTAAGTTTCATAAAAAATAGTTAACATCGCCACACATTTCTAGGCTACGCAATTGCCAACTTGCCGTCATAGTTATGAAACTCTATTAGCAATTGCTGCTTCAGGCACGGAGTTGAATATATTAATTGCATGGCTATTTCCTGCAACCTATCTAGCAATGCCATACAATTTTCAACTTCTGTGTCTAACGACAAACGTTTAAAGTTCAGAAGTCAGCGGGAATTTATTGCAGCCTTTATATGCTGCCACTTCGTTAAGCACCCAAGTATTGTTTAAAATCCATACGTTGTTTAAAATTCGTATGGTATAATCTTGAAGTAGTCGTAGTCAAAAAGATAGTGCGTTGGCTTATTAGATGCGAGACCACGGTTCAAACCCCAGCTCGGACATCTCCAACAAAACGAAATACAAAAAAAAAATATTTCTTCGGCGACTTTTTCTCAGCAGATTTCGGACAAAAACTCTGAGCGTAAAATAAAATTGCCATGAAAAGTTTTACAAAAATCCGTCATTCGGAGTCGACTTTAAACTGTAGGTCCCGCCACTCATGTATAAAATTATAACACACACAACATAAGTGGTGTCAGGAGCTAGTTCGTAATCCTGACTGATGGTTTGTAATGACCAATTATGTATGTATGTATGTATGTATGTATGTATGTATGTATGTATGTATGTATGTATGTATGTATGTATGTATGTATGTATGTATGTACGTATGTATAATCTAGGATTCTTTGTGAGGAAATAAAATGAAGTATGGAACTTGCAACAGATTGAGATTTTGAGAACCATTCGTTGTTTTAACCTTATGTAGACCACTCTTAGAAAATTGGAAACAGCCTGGGAATAGCAAACGGTCTTCAATTCAACATACCGTGATGAGGAGAATGAATGACCAAAATACGTACAAGGATTCTGTGAACCTTGAAAGTATTTCAGAGAAAGACAATACCTGAATGCTTGTTAATTACTGAGTTATCCGTACTGGCAACGAACAGCATACTTAGATTCGTTAGGGGAACAGAGTAGTGATAGAAATTATAGAGAGACTTTATATAAGCAGAGGAGGACAGTGTAGTAGAACATATAATCCCTTTAAAGACTTTTGTTCAATCATGCTCTTCCCTTTAAATATGCTCTGAAATTTTAGGTCCAATTTTGTTTGGGGGTTACACTGTGTATGATGGTGTGACAACATAAGTAAACATGGTTGCTTTACATTTCCGTTTACACGAAAAGTTACTGTGTATGAATGTTGTTACAATTATTTTTTTCATGATACTTTTTCGCTTGTTTTATAGCACACCATGACTCTCTCTCTCTCTCTGTGTTTTCTTTCGCAGCAAATAATTATTTTTATTTAATCAACAGCAGTGCTAGCAGGCTTAATGCAGCATACCAAAAAAAAAAAAAAAAAAAATAAAAACAGAAAAAATTTAATAAAATAAAGGAAAAATAAAAACAAAAGGAAAAAAAAACTTTTTTTCATATCCATGGCACGCAATAAAACAAGAAAAAAAAAAGACAACAGAAATTACAAAACTAAAAACAAAGTGAATAAAATATACCGTTACATACAAAAGTTATGTTTTCGTATATCCGTTATACCACCACTTCCTGTTGAATGTGTCATCATGTCACAAAACATAAATTTGATGGAGTATACATTGAGGCGTTGTACTCTCTTTCCTCTTTCCTTCTGCTTTCCTGTCACTTGCTCTCTTTAGGTAGGTGTCAATGAGTGTATGCGTATGAAGTGTATTTTTGTTTGTTTTTTTTTTTGGGAAAAATGATTGTGTGACTTTAAAGCTGTCAATCAATCATTTTGGGGTCATCATTTACACAGTAAAACATGCACACACGGCAAACTTACGCTGTAATATACTGTATTGCCTTGCTTTCTCTCTCTCTGTCGCTCTTTCTATCTCTTCTCTGCATGCAAATGTGTAGATACATATGTGTGTGCGTGCGTGTGCTTGTATTATTGGTCATTTGAGACCTTTTGCCAGCTTTTTGGCCCAGAGTTTATATCCTCTTGTTATTGTTGTGTCAGTCAGTCAGATTAAATGCCTGCAAACAAAAATTGGTTACTTGATTGGTTTGGTTATTAAGGCTTAAGGCCAAAATAAATGTCCCCCAAATTGTTGCGTTTATGCAACCGTAAAAGGTAGGAACAACACAGTACAGCACAGAGAGAGAGAGAGGGAGAGTAAAATGTATACATACATACATATATTAAATTAAAATCTGTCATATTCAATTGGCATTTTCATATTTTAAACTTTTGTAGTCAAGTTTTGCGGGCATATTTTCTTTTTCTTCTTCTTCTTCTTCTACTGTGTTTATTTTTATTAAAAAAAAGAGAGAAAAAATGTTGAAAAAATATTGAAAAGTTTTAAAAACAAATATCCAATGATGGAAAGGCAAGTGAGTTCAGATTGATTAATACCAGCCGGCCAGCATTTATATTTTACCGAATGTAATGAAATTCTTTCCCTTCATGGCTCCATAAATATTTACAAAAAATTATAGAATTTAACACGTCCTTAATTGACGTTTACAACGCTTTAGTTAAGATTACAACGTAGCTTCTTACATCACACATGTTGTGTGTTTTAATTTTCTACATGAGTACGGACTCCATTCTGTTATACGGCAGTGAGATCTGGGCAGAGGCATTGAAGGTCGACTGTAGGATGAAAATTTTATCATCGGTACAACGAACCGCTGCACTTAGTGGCATCGGCGTAAGAACTGTATCCAAGTCAGTAATACTGGTAATCAGTGGTGTGATACCTATAGGTCTACAAGCAAGCGAACGGAAGAAAGTGTGGGAGACTAAAAACGTGCACGGAGAGACAGTAAATGTCAACGACGCCAGAAAGTGAACCATACAACACTGGCCAGAGAAGTGGAAAACTGAGACGAGTGGTAGATGGACGGCAAAACTTCTCCCAGATATTACCCGCTGGATAGAGAGGAAATTTGGTGAGGTTAACTACTATTTAACACAACTATTATCCGGACACGTTTACTTTTGTAAGTACCTGTTTAAAATGGGGAAGATGACACGACCAAATTGCATCTATGATGATGCGTCTGTTGATAATGCGGAACACACTTTCTTTCATTGTGAGAGATTTCAAAGAAGGAACCTTGAGGCCAAAGTCGGCGTCTGTACTGTCGAGAACTTCTGCGAATTAATTCTAAACATCGAGGAGAATTGGAACAGCGTAGCCAGTTACACTGAGGCCTTACTGAAATCAAAGAAGATTTACTTGAATGAGAGAATTAAAATGAATGTTTAGACACCTTCTCGGATATTGTTGCGCAATCCGGACGCAGATATGGATATTAAGGGGCCAAATGGCCAGACGGACTCCACTTCGAAGTAAAACCACAGTAGTTCCGGAGTGGGCACAAAGAGTCCAAAAGAAGAGGGGGAGATTTAGTGGGTGAGGGCCCCACACACGCGGGACTGTGTGACACTTTAACCTACATACCTATCCAATACTCAGAGGATGACCCCTACTAATGCAATCTACCCTTTTATGGTTCCAGATAATGTAGATATTTTTTTTTGTAAGGCCAACACTCAGGATTTAACCGTGGCTTCACAACGGACCGTTATGCATGCTCAAGTGTGCTTTTGGCTACCACTTCAACCTCCCTACCTACTTAGTACTCAGGGGATGACCCCTACTCATGCAGTCGCAAAATATGTTATGGGAAGGAGAAAAGAAGGAGTAGTGTTTGTGGACACTAGATTTGAATCTCTTTATATTATAACTGATAGGAAAGACCTTTGCAGGAAAGGAGTTCCACATGTAGGATAATAAAAAGTCAAATGAACTAGTGATTGAAACAAAATAACGACAGATAGCTTTCCATGAGATACGTATTCAAGAACTGTCTTCGGCAAATAGACAACCTGAAATACAACTTACAAATCGCTGTTCATTAGACCCAATTGTACTGAACATATTGGGTGCCACAGTCCAATACCAGGACACTTAAAATGGAAAGGACATACACACATTATCCATTGAACTTGGCTTAAAATCCATACATTCCTAAAAATGTAGGACTGAGAAATTCCATCCAATAAGTACAGACATATATATAGCCGAATAGACGCAATGTTATTGCAATAGGAACTTTGATAGCAGTTAAGTTAGCTGTGTTTTAAAGTGGCTGCCACTAACATAACCTCACTTTGCATAGGCGTATAAATGTAAGCCTATTAAGAGGTTTTAATATCGCTATGTATAAAGAATCCTTAACATTTTATATAAAATAATACAAATTGAATTAATCCGCAATAAATTTTATTTTTAATTTAGTTTAATAAACCGAATAAATTTTCCATTTGACGGTAAGTAAAATTTTTTAAACATTTTTTCCACTTCACCTCAGTGTTATTATTAAAAATTTTTTAAATGCCTATTTATTGTGTTAATTTGTCGCTCTAATTTTTTTGTTTACTTCTAATGTGTAAATTAAGATTTAAAACCTATTTTTTTCAAATATTTTTTCAAATATTTTTTCTATTTTTTTCCAGTTTTTTTTTGTAGTTCAACAGAATATCAGAAGCATGTATAATTGAGGATTTACATTTCATTTGAATGAATTTATGCGCAAATATTTTTCAAATAGAATATCCCTGGAAAAACAACAACAACATATACTACAGTTAACAACTGATACTTTGTCTTCTGGTCTGTCGGTTAAAATATAGAAAAAAAAAAATGTGGAAAAAAAATTTTGTTGTTTGAAATCGTTTGTGGCTCAACTTTTTGATGACATTTGATCTGAATTTTTTCTTTCCATTTTTTCCATTTTTTTTTCTCAAATTTGCATATCGTGTGTTGTGAATTTTTGTACTTATTATGGGGTTTAAATAAAAATGAAATTGTCACAACAACAATAAATTTTTTTCTTTTCTTTTTAAAGCAAAAAAGCAATAGACATTGGAATGAATATGTGCTAAATAATCAACAAATAAATAAACAAATACCATAACGTATATACATACAATACATACATATATACATATATGCAGAATATAAACATAAATAAATACTATAAATAAATAATTCATTTTCATTCCATTTCACAAAACAATAAAAAACTAAAAAAGGAAAAAAAGTAATGAAAAAATATTATAATATGGACGATGTACACTTTATAACCTGATAGGTATAAACGAGGACTGGATCTAAAATTAGCCAGCAAACTCTACAAATTAGTGAATAAATTTCTTTAATGCTACAACCACTCTCTTCTTACCATAGCTCGATACAGTAATCTACCACCATAATAGTTGGCACACCGTTCGCCCCCCAGTCACTTTTCCAAACATGGATATATAAAATTCAGGGGAACTAAATCTGGCTTATAATCAGCACGAAAATGCAACAGGAATACAAATATTTGCACTATTCAAGAGACACATAAGATTACATACTTGCTCAGACCTATTAAGCAAGCATTATAATGAAATCCGATGGATAGAAATGCCTGATCATGCCTTCCGCGAGAAATATCCTGACGACACTGTGGCAATCATTAGAGATAAGAACACTGAGGAAACCCAAAGCAAATTACAACAAGCTATGAGACGCACTAAAAGTCGCCGTAGTCTAGTAGGTAGTGTGTTGGCTTATTAGGCGTAAAGCCAGGATTCGAGCCCCAGGCCAGACATCAAAACAAAATACAAAAAAAAGTATTTCTTCGTCGACTTCCTCTCAGCAGATTTCTGGAAAAAACTCTGAGGGTCATGAAAAGTTTCTAAAAATCTGTCGTTCGGAGTCGACTTTAAACTGTAGGTCCCGCCACTCATGTATAAAAATTAATGCACTCAACATAAGTGGCGTGAGAAACTAGATCGTAATCCTGACTAAAGGGTTGTAATGACTAATTATGTAGGTATGTATGATACGCACTAAAACCTGGCTATATTCCCATGATCTTCAACGGTCAATGCATAAAACAGGACTTTAGTTATTCACCAGGCAATGTCTTCTAATTGTGAAAGAATTGTAAGCAGACGTATGAGTTGTCCTCACTAAGCCCTCGTGTAAATATTGTTACGTTTTTCCATTTTAAAAACATTTAAAATATGCGCTAAAAATAAATTTGTGTTTAATTTTAAATAGAATTATTTATTATTCGCACAATTCTGTGTGCCACTGTTCGCAACTTGATGTAAACAACAACAATTACTTTTCTTTGTTATTCCTCTGCTTACACGCTTTGCATAAACAATAACAATCACTAAACAATTCTTCGACAGATCTTTGTAACCGATATCTTCAAACCACGATTACTCTCTTCAAAAACACCGCGTTTTCACACAAGACTGACTGCACATCACTAGCCTGCTTTGCATTGCCTTTTATATGGCAGAGTAAACAGTCTGTTGAATGTCTTTGAAAGCGAATGTTCGTAGTTTGGCCTTCTCGAAATCTCTATAAATGTAAGCATGGTTGTTTCATTATTGTTGTATTTGGTTTACATTTATTCTAGTAGTGTTTGTTGTTGTATTTTTGTTTAGTTGTTTACCATTCTAATGTTAATTGATGTAAAACCAAAACAACAGTATCTAGATTACTAGGCTAGGTTCAATATAAAATACTCGCAAAGATAAGAACACAGTTAAGCGGACTAATGTTAAATATCAAAGTAGCTCTCTCAAGCTGAGCGAGAGGCTGATAATATTGTACTTTACCTACTGGATCTGAAATCTGGGAACTAGAAACCTGGACCAGAAGGTAAAAAATGCAATGTACGTAAATGCACAGATATTAGCTTGCCACCCAGCATCGCAAAGGCTATCAGGACAATAGCTAGAATAGTTTCCGAAGATCTCTAGGGCCAGCTGATATTCAACGTCAGGTAAAAGCACTACTCAGCGGGAAGGCTTTCACAAGTGGTAATTAATTTGGACAAATGAATGCCACAATATGTGGATGTATAAAATTATGACCGAATTTTTGCTTTGGGACATATACGCCGCTAGAAAACTTTAATTTCGACGCAATCACATAAGAGATATACTAGCGTAGACGTAACTGATATTCGAACCAAAAAGAAAAAATCTACACCTAGAGGTGGTTCCGAGGCGGATTACTTCCGTGCTAAGCAGAAAAGGTGGATTTTACGCGGTATACCCATGGGTAGAATCAGACACTTCCTGTCAGAAGAGGACCTTCATAAAAGCATGACGTTTTTCTCCTCCAACAATTAAATTTTTACCAAATGCGACCCGTTTTTTTCTAATTTCGTGTAGAAAATATTGGAAGGCTAACGTAGGTCCTCTTCAAGTACTCTGGAAATATAACACGGTGCCTAGAATAGAACAAAGCCTGGATAGAAAAACGAATGTCACCCACTCATAGTGACCTAAGTATCACTACATTCGTGGTTGCGAAGTAGAAAAGTAATTCCTAAGAATTGTTGCAGACATTACCTATTCATCAGAACGTTTAATTTTGTTACGACCCTCGTATGTATCAATGTACATTTAATCATGCATATTCTTTTTATAAATAAATGCTGGCCATATTTACATTTAAATCTCATAAATAATGGATAATGTGAACGTATTAAAAATAAATTTAAAAAAAAAGTTTCAACAAAAAACTCCACACTATGTGCGGGGAAAAGCATTAAAAAGGATTCATGCATGTCCTACTTATGATGTGTTGACTTTAGTCTGCTAAAGGTGGAATCAATTTAAGCCATGAAATAGGAAAACAGAAGAATTCGAATTGAGTGGCAATTAAAGAGAACTTCTCGATTCTATTCTGCTCTTTTCGAAGACGTTTTCTAGGCTTTTGAGAAGATTGCTTATAAGGCTAGAGATTATTAAGCAACATGAGTTCTAGAATTCTGCTCAAGTTGCCTTAGTCTAGTAGGTAGTGTGTTGGCTTATTTGACGTGAGGCTGTGGTTCAAATCTTAGCTTAGACATCTCATATCAAATGAAACATGATGAAAATATTTCGTTGAGCGTCTTCCTGAGTTAACAGTCCTCTGGTGAAAACTCTGCGAGTATCGAAATCGCCTTTAAACTGTTGGTATCGCCATTCATGAATAAAATTAACACACACAACTTCTGGGCTGAGAGAAGCAAGGTTTTAAACCTGACTAAAGGGTTGTAATGACCAATTAAATAAGTGAAGTACTCAAGCAATTATTCGTAAGCCTGGTGTTGAGATATACGTCTTGAAATTTGTTTTGAATACACTCAGTGGAATAAGAAAGGCTCTACATTGCTTTCTCTTGTGCCTATAAAATATTGCGAGGCTAGTGGAGTTTAAAACCCTTTTTTCTAAGCTAAAATTTTTTTTTACCGTCAAACCACTTGTTTAGCTTTGTAAGCATTTTATGCATTACAGTGGGTTACAAAAATTAATTCTTTTTTTGTTGTTGTTTGCTTGGTTTGGTGAGTGTGATTATTTTTAATTTGATTATTTGCCAAAAAAGCATTGAATTTTTTGAAAAATACTTTCCTTCTTTTTTTGGCTTTTGTTTCTTTGTTAAATAAATATAATTGAGGTTATATTGCGGATGCAACATTGAGCCTTTGGGCCAAATGTCAGACATTTCAAGACACAATATTTTTGTGAAGATAGACAGACGCGATATTATCTAGTTGGGGATGTTTTTAAAAATAGAAAAATATCATCATCAACATCATCGTGAACAGCAAGCAGATGGTTTAAATTAAATAATATATGCTGCTGATGCCATATCTACATACATATATACATATCTAAACAAAACAAAACATTTCAATTTCAATTTCTCTAACATTATAACACCAGGCTACAATGAATTATTTACAGTAAAAATTTTGTTTTGGGCGCGATATTTGTTTAATTTTTTGTATAACAAATCCGGCATACTTTTGTTACCCAGTGTTGTTAGGTGTGTGTTATGAACAAAACGGAACATTTCCTCTGTAACAAGAGAGAGAGAAGGAACTGAAATGAAAACTATTGCGGTCTGTCATCGACAATTCAAGCGATTAGCCAGCCAGCCAGCCAGCAAAAACTGACTGAATTGCTGCTGCTGCTGCTGCCAATAATCATGACATTGTATAGTTTAAAATGCAAGAGAATAGCTCTCCTGCTTTTATGCATTTCTGTGGCATCTGATTATTGTGGCAGGCTGCTGCTGTTGTTGTAAATATTTTTTCATATCCTCTGATCTGACCTGCTAAATAAATGTGTGTGTGTGTGTCCGTGTAGGGGGATTTCAATTCATTGCATTTGTTGTTTTTCATATCAGAGGTTTTTATGTTTTTACTGCGTATACTGGCCCCGATGCTGTGGTCACCATTAAGGGACCAATTAATGAAATAGAAAATAAATACACAGAAAACCTAGGCCCGTGTATTTATGCAACCGATTAAAAACGATACAAAACAAAATACATTCTGATAAAAGCCTTTTTTGTTTTTGTTTTTAAACACAGCAAACATTGTTAACCACAGTAATTATTGTTTAATTTTAATACGAAGGAAGAATTTTATAAAAAGAAAAAAAATTAAATTTCAATTTTAATTGTAAATAATATGCCAATTAAGCTTTGAAATAAAAAAGTAAAGTCGAGCCGAGAGCTGAAGTCGATAGCATCAAATGGGTTTGCAATCCAATTTAGTCAGGATTACAACGTAGCTTCTCTTACCACCCATATTGTATGTGTTAATTTAAGTCCTTGAGTGGCAAGACCTACGATTTAACGTCAACTGCGATCTACCAATTTGTGAAGAACTTTTCATGGCAATTTTATTTACTTTCAGAGTTTTTTGGCAGAAGATTGCTGCGAGCTAGTCGCCGAAAGTAATATTTTCTTTATATTTCGTTCTGATCGAAATGTTTGAGCCTGGTTTTGAACCACGGCAACAACTACCCACTTGACTAAGGCGTCTTTAATCCAGTTCAACTGTTCTTAATTCCAATTGGATTCGCTTAACAATTATATAACAAAGTGAGCCGCAGATCAATTCATATGGTTTTCCATCTGGGACTTTTACACTTTGACATTTAATAAGAGCCATTTAACTGAAGCAAAATCTGTCAAATTCGTTGTCATTTATTGAGCTTCTTTTGCCAAAATCACTTTGGATGGATACAGCATTCATCAACACACCCAGATAATAGATTTGTTTTATCAAAATGGGTGTTATGTCAGCACGCGAAATATAATCTTAAGCAACGAGTTCCATTCCTGGATAAATGGATGCGTGTACAAACAAAAATTGTCGTATTAGGGACAATACATTCAAGATACAAGAGCATGAAATTCAAAAATGCCAACGCATCCCGATAAAATCACTGTTTAGTGTTGATTTTGAGCAAACGGCCTTATCGATCAAAATTTCTTTGAGAACGATGTAAGCCAGGTGAGCACTAATTATCAACTTCTTTTTGATCTAAATTGCATGATCTGCATACCAACGTCATGTGGTCTCAACAGGACGGTAGTACGTGTCGCACTGCTCATGCCACATTTTATATTCGGCACGCGCAATTTGAACGAATGGTCCTGTCACGTGGAAATGATGTTGTAAACTGCCCCCGTGAGCGTGCGTTTGACACCTACGAACTTTTTCTTTGTACCAATATCCTCCTCTTCAATTTTTGTGAACAAAAATTCGTTCAACATGGCCCGATAACGATCGCCATTGACTGTAACGGCCACTCCTTGCTCATTTTCGAAGAAAAAATGGCCCAATTATGCCTCTGAACCAAAATCCGCACCAAACAGTGACTCGTTTTCGGTGCGTCGGCTTTTCAATGTATGCGTGCGAGTTTTCTGTGCCCCAAATGCGACAATTTTGCTTGTTTATATACCCGCCAAGATCAAAATGAGCTTCATCTGAAAAGATGATTTTTTTTGCCAAAATCGGCATCTTCTGGTGTAGGCTACTGCATGGCCAGCCGAGGCAGCCAGTTGAATGAAATTATTTTCCATTATTAACCGGAAGGATTGTACTTTCAAATAAAAGAAGAAATTTGAGAAAATATTCAGTAGTTTTTTTTTAAAGCATTTAAAAAAAGTTATTTGGCGGACCCTTTATTACCATAGCTTTTCCATCAGATTTAATGGCCACTTCAGTATCATTTTTCAATTTTAATTTGCTTTAACATTGTCTTTGAATATGTTCCAGAGATCTCTCTTGTGGAATGTGGCAGGCTAGGATTCTGAACTACTTGATGCTGAATACTTGTAGTTTTTTCATTGATTTCACTTTCCAACAAACAGAGTAGACTGCTGAAGTGGGTTTTCTATGCATGGTTTGCATTGGATAAGGCCACATACCGATTGTAGCCATCGAAATGCTCTCCCTTTCTTTTCTTCTTTTACATGGTCTTATACTGCCTTAATAACACTCTTGAAATGCTCTTATACTACTTTATAAATTCATAACGATGCTCTTAATTTATAATACATTTGTTCACGCATATACTTCTTCTGCAGTGTTCTTATGCCATTATTATACTCATTTTACAATGCTCTTACACCACTCTTACAATTGTTTAAAGTGATCCTTTACTACAGTATATCATTCATATTTTGTATTGTAAGTTTTTTACTGCTCTTATACCACTCTTATATTGCTTTTATACCATTCTTATAATGTTCTCTTACTAGTATTAATTACCGCTTTTATACCACTCTTTTACTGCTTTTATACCATTCTGCTACCGCTCTTATGCTAGTCTTATACGGATTTTATACCATTTTTATTACGTTCTCTTACTAGTATTAAGTACCGCTTTTATACCACTCTATACTGTTCTTATTCTACTTTTATACGACTCTTATACTACTCTTATACAGCTTTCATACTGCTCTTATACTACTCTTATACAGCTCTTATATTATTTTATTTTTCTTTATTAATATTTAAAAAGTTTTTATGCATTTCCTTTTTCCCATTCCGTATTAAATATATATATTGTGTGTGTGTGTGTATTTTTACGTTAATCGGCTTTAAAACTCTTCTTTTGCTTCGCATTTCTCGCTCAACTTCATAAACATTTAATCTTGCAAGTTGTGTATAAGACAAGTCCATAAAATAGTTTAAAATTTGAAAAAAAAAAGTAATAAAAAAGAGGAGATGAAGAAGAAAATAACAAACACGAAATACCTTCATAACAGCAAAGGGAAGGGAACGGAAGGGAAGGGGGTGGGGGGTAGTGTGGAGAACTATCTATCGGATTTTCTTAAATGCTTAATATAAACATGCCAAGCATATGTTGAACGCTGTGGTGGTGGTATATTTTTACGCTGCTGTTATTTTTATTTCACATACAATACATCCGCCGGAAGAAATTTATGTAGCGGAGTTCAGGTCATAGCGGCGAGAGTGTGTTACCTCTCACTCTCTCTCTCTCTTTCTCTTATTTTCATTGAATTGAAATGCTGGAGCTACGGCGTGTGGCTCAACAACAGCACACATATTCATACATTCATGCACTTGGTGAGATAAAAACCATATGTCCGGTATATAAAAATTTATCACCATGGACAACGTATGGGGTTATATGTTTTCACATACATACATATACACATATGTACGTACACCTATAAACAAAAACAAAACAAAAAAAGGGAAAAACGTAATGTTAACCCACATTTACCTCAATACCTTTGGATGATTTCGTATTTATAAGTTCCTTTTGCAAGTGACTATGTGTCTGTAATATCATCATTTGTTTCTGTGTGTGTGGGTGTGGGAGAGCGAGAAATTGTTTAAACAAAACACGCTGAGTGTATGAAGAACAAAATGATACACAGGAAAAAAACAGAAAAAACAGAAAAAAACAGGAGGAGGAAAAAGAAAAAGATAACAGCAAAAATTATGAGGCGAAAAGATATAAAAAAATTACGGTTATTTGCACGAAAAGCAACATGAAAATAAAAAACATAAGAAGAGAATGTGTGTACATGGCTTAATAAAAATGATACAAGAAACAACACCAACACAAACAAAAACAAATACTCAAGAAGTAAACAAAAAATTAAGTGGATTATATTTTCATGCTCGAGTATGTATGTGTGTGTATAGTTTGTCTGTCCATATCAGCATTTTCCCATAAACAATATAAGAAAAGCTTCAAGAAATTGCTTTGGGTATACGTGGAAATCTTAATAAATTTTTAAAACCCAAAAATTCAACTGAAAATACTACGAAAAATAAATGCCAGCCAGCGGAAGTTCAGCAAAGGTTGGTAAACGAAACCACAGATACAGTTCAACAGTCTTTTACGCACGCATATTACATCATCAGACGTGGAAATGGAAGTCATCCTTGTAAAATAGCCAAAAACGGGCGACCTGAAGGATGATAATATTGCCCTGCTTAACAGAATATAAAAGGCGCTGTCTGTCAGCCATAAGAGGTGATGACATTGCCTGGCTAAACAGAAAATACAAGGCGCTGGCAGTTATATTACGGGCAGGAAAAAAAGGAACTAATTTGGGAGATAAAGGAAGAGATCTCTGATTGAAAAGAATCCACCAATACCTGATAATGCCCTGTCCTAATGACTTCTATATTATAATGAGTATATTGTAATGAGTATATTGTAATATAGAAGTCATTAGGACAGGGTATTGTAAAGTATCTTGGGTTCACCGATTTCAAGACTGCTATTGGCGCCATTGGATGAACTGCTTTACTAAAGGGTTTCCACACTTCCACCGTTCTTCATGCCAGCAGCAACGTTCAGCCATTTTATATAAACACATTGGATGCTTTCAATCATTTTAATTGCACACCAGTATTCTAGATGATATCATGTATTGAAGTCGCCGCACTCTATTAGGTAAAGTGTAGGCTTATTACCTGTGAGGTCTCGGTTCAAACCCCAGATAAAAAAAAATATTTCTTCGGCAATTTCCTCTGAGCAGATTTCTGGCAAAAAAACTCTGAGAGCAAATAAAAATGCCTTGAAGTCACCGCAGCCTAGTAGGTAGTGTGTTGGCTTATTAGACGTAAAGCCAGGGTTCGAACACCAGGCCAGACATCAAGACAAAATACAAAAAATATTTCTTCGGCGACTTCCTCTCAGCACATTTCTGGCAAAAACTCTGACACTGAAATAAAATTGTCATGAAAAAGTTTCTCAAAAATCTGTCAATTGGAGTCGACTTTAAACTGTAGTTCCCACCACTCATGTATAAAATTAACACACACAACATAAGTGGTGTGAGAAACTAGGACGTTGTACAATGGTCAATTCGACCTCCGGGTACTGTACTTGTCTTAATTGACAAGTACACGTCCTCTAACCGAACCTAACCTAAAAATGCCTTGAAAAGTTTCTTAAAAAAATTTGTCATTCGAAGTTGACTTTAAAATGTAGGTCCCTCTACTCATAAATAAAATTAACACACACAACATCAGTGGTGACAGAACCTAATGGCCACCTTCTTTTGGCCTGCAATTGAAGGTTATGAACTGGGCGGTACATGGCTTGAGAAATACGGTGCCATAGCCCACAAAATATTGCCGCATTTAGCTGTGTTGCATGAAGTTTTCTAGAAGAATACATTAACGTGTTGTCGACGTCCTCCAAGATAATTCGTCTTGACGGCATTAGACGTGCCTGCGTTACAGAGTTTTTAGACAAACATTTGTGAAGCTATTATCGATACGCAGCATGAAATGTACGAAGCAGAGGTGAAATTTCAAAAGGATGGACTCCTACAAGCAATCCAGAGCCGGTCAAATGAGATTCCCCACCAAGATAATCCGATTTGACGGCTTTAGACGTGCCTACGCTGGTAATCGCTTAACATTACAGAGTTTTAAGAAAACATTTTTCGAATGAACCCCTTTACGCCGCCCGAAATCTATGAAAACATGACAAAAGCTATTCCAAAAGGATCGACTACTACAACCAATCCAGAGCTGGTCATTGAAATGACAAGACGGCATTCTCATCGATGCTATAGCTTTACGAGCATTTTATTGAACTTTACTTGGGGGGAACTTGGCATACGAACAACTCTCCTTGCTAATCTCTATCACTTAAAGGGTTAATATTTTTTTATTTCGAATCCTTTTTCCTTTCTTCTTTATTAAATTCCTTCCAACTGATTGCCGAAAAAGATCTGCTACAAGATTTTTTTAATTGAAGAGAAAGAAAAAGAATTTCAAGTGGCTTCCTTTTTTAAGCTACTCAAAGAACAGTAGAATGCCTTTGTATAGGCGTTATAAAGAAGCCTAAATATTCCTTTTTCCTTTTATCCTTTTTTTCATAATTATTTGATTATGTGTTCGAATTTCTCTTAACATACCTTTGTAAAGCAAACAAATACGAGGGCATGCTTTAGTAGGCATTCATTCCATTTCAATTTGTTTTATTCCCCCTGTCTTAAAGAGCAGATTTTTGTTGTTGTTTTGTTTTCTATTGTTTAAGATCAATGGCACTTCCTTTTGTGTGCGCGTGTGTGTGGATGTTTTTAAGGATTCTTTTTACTGATTATGGCGGTTATTATGGATTTTAACGCTTTCCCACAAGTAGGCAAACCTTAACAACAATAGTAAGCGTGTTTTTGGTCGAACACAATAGAAATTGCCAGCAGGTAGCTAAAGTGAAAGGATCTCATGTTTCTTGTTTGCCTGGCAATAATAGTTAAGGAATTTGGTTGAATATCTTCTAAGTTCAAAGGGTAATATGGATTAACGATATTTTCTATAAACGCTCGAAGCGATTTTATTCTTATTTCTCTTCTTTTATTGATGCACGCATCGGCTTTTTTGCGGAATACGACCGTGTCCTTTGTCCTGTCCTGGAAAAGGAAGACCAAGGGTGCGCGCCAATCATATGGACATAATATACTCCACAAGACGTTCATCTTCCCTGTGCTTCTTTATGGCGCAGAGACATACATACATAATTGGTCATTACAACCCTTCAGTCAGGATTGCGACTTAGTTTCTCACACCACTTATGTTGTGTGTGTTAATTTTGTATACATGAGTGGCGGGACCTACAGTTTAAAGTCGACTCCGAACGACAGATTTTTGAGAAACTTTTCATGGCGATTTTATTTACTCTCAGAGTTTTTGCCAGAATTCTGCTGAGAGGAAGTCGCCGAAGAAATACTTTTTAATGTCTGGCCTGGGGCTCGAACCCTGGCATTTCGTCTAATAAGCCAACACACTACCTACTAGACCATGGCGCAGAGACATGGGCCCTATTAACCACTGATGCAGCACCTTTGAGAGTATTCGAGAGAAAAGATCTTCGGTCCATTGGGAGTTGGCGATAATTTCTGCATCCGATCCAACAGTAAGCTGTATGAGCTACTCAACGACATAAACGTTGTGCAGCGTATTAATGTCCAGTGGCTGCGCCATGGCCATATTGTTCAAATGCTGGAGGATGCCTTGGCGAGACATGTATTTGATGCGAAGATTTGCGGTAGTTGGCGAATAACACGACCTTACTTGCGTTGGAAGGACCAAATCGAGGAAGCCCTGTCATCGATTGGTGTGACCAACTCGCGTAAGCGCGCAAGAAGCAGAGGCGCCTGGAAGGATGTGCTACGGTAGGCCGAAATCCGTTAATCCGGTTTGAATCTCATCAATGAGAGAGATTTCAGATCCAGTCAGTCCACTAACGACTAGATGTTTACGTGAACTCTTAGAATGTAAGAAAAAACCTCTCCTATCCTTTTGAAATCATGCGTGGTTTCAGAAAAGGCGATCATATGATCTTTTTTACAAAAGTATAGAGTGTCTTGCGTATGTCGACGACATCTACATCATACGGTGTACCAAGCGAAATGGAAACGCTGCTATAGAAAGTTAGTCTGGTAAGATGGGTTTGTCAGTAAATGAGCACAAACCGAAGTATATGTTGTCGACAAGTTGGGACAACGTTAGCAAGGAATTTCTTTTCTTTGGCTCCTCGGTTACGAGAGAAGAATAACACAGTCTGACCATCAACCGTAGAATTCACTTGGGTTTAAAAGGCCCCACTCATTTGACGAAACTAATGCTCTATAAATGGCTCATATACCCCGTGTTCCAGTGAGTAATCTGTTGTGTGGATGGTTCAAAGACTGGTAATAATATTGGTGACAGCCCAGACTAAAAATACACAGAACACACGAGGAAACTCGCATATATTTTCTAAATGAAAAGCATTGTCCACAGTTGGAATTGCTTCAGGTCCAATATGTACATTCAGTGATGAGTATAAAGAATCATCAGAATAGATACGTACACAAATTTTCATAAGTTAAGGTTCATTAGATCTACAGGGTGAAAGCATACATTGGAGGGATAAATAGCTCGCTGTACCTTAGTACCTCTAAAACACAATGTTCGATATTTGTCTAGTGGGGAGTGGCTTGGCTTATGAGATGCGACCCTATGGTTCAAACCCTTGCCCAAACATCTCGATCAAGAAGACTTGCCTTTTAGAAGTCTCTTTGCAAAAACTCTGAGAATGAAATAAAATTGCCATGTAAGAGTTTTTCAAAAATCTATCGTTCGGAGTCGACTTTAAACTGTAGAGCTCGCCACTCATAGATAAAACTAATACACGCAACATATAAGTGGTGAGAGAAGCTAGGTTGTAATCATGACTGAAGAGTTGTAATGACCAATTATGTATTTATGTATCTGTGTATGTAGTAAACCGCTTTTTAACAGAGCGCTGTAGACTCAGGATACATTTATTCTGAATGAGGGTTGTCTCAAACCCAACATGTAGGAACACATTCCGGCGTCCTAGAAATAAACATCTGGGTGCATATCAAGCTTTAGGCAGGGATATGGCATTGATGAATGGTAAAAATTGTCAGGATAATATGCTTAGAAATTTGAGGGGAGTAAAACAGATTGTGAGCACACAGACTAAAGCACCTTTTCACGACAATATTATGACCAAATGTAGAGACAACATGGGTTTCAAAAAGAAAAAAATCATCATCAGCATCCTATGATAGTGCCAATGGTAGAATACTGTATGAAGGCCAACCAAGTGAACCTTTTAATGCCATTTCTTTAGCAAATACAAATCAAGTAACAGTTCAGTCAGCGAAAGCGAAATGCGATCTTGACTATACGGATGGTAAATGTTTAGAAAAATTCAACACCAAGATTCAATTAACACTTAAAACCAAAAATAAAAAAAATAAAACCTTAGGTGTTGCTGATTTGGACTTCCCTACTGAGATTGTGAGATACCTAAACCTGCTTTCGATATTGGTTTTATGATACAAAGATAATCGGTTCAACCATGCAAACCTTCTTCGAATATGCACGACAAACTTGAATATAAAATTTTTAGATTTAAATTTAAGTTTGTCCCATAAAGGGTTAATGTGGGGTAAGCTAGGCAGAAGTAATGGTCATGTAATCAGCATCTAAATGTGTTTACTATGAAGATATGTATATTGATTGGGTGTGTATACTTACTTATTCCGTTAAAGAGAGAGCACACCACATCGAAGATTGATCGACTTTCGTCATTATTAATGCAGGAAATAGTGGAAGATATTCAATAGGTTGCTGTTTTTAAGGAACTGGAAGGCAACAACAGTCACCGTCGCTTGTGTTGTGGTTTATTAGACACTAGCCCGAACAAAGTCGAAACATAAAAAATGATTTCTTCGGCGACTTTCTCTCTTTTTTATCTCATCATTTGAAACATTCTGCTTTTAAATTATAATTTAAAAATTTAAATACTTTCTGTCAAGTCCTTTGAGAAATATTACAACAGCGACAACACTAACAAAAATCATTAATTATTCATATAAAAATAATTGAAAAACAACAACAAACGCCTATTGAAAGTGTGCCAAATTTCAACCGAAAAAAATTAAAAAAAAATAGGAAAACCACACTTACTATTACAATGTTGGTGTAATTGTGTAATTGTAATTGTAGTTGTTAGTTTATAAATAAATAAATAAATGAATAAATTTAAAAATAGAGTAATTTTTTTTTTAACAATAATAATGTATGTATGTATGTAGGGATGTATGGATGTTATATACATATATATACACCATAATTTATTTTAAATAATTAATTAATGCATCGTTATGTGGGTAATTAAATAATTTGTTTGTTTGTTGTTGTTGTTATGAGTTTTTGAAATTTTTTATGATCATGTCGTGCATGCTTTCATTACACAAAATTGTTTTACACTTAAACACACAGACGGACAGACAGACAGACAGACAAACCAACATACAGATGCTGGAAAAAAAATTGTCAAAGTTAATGAATTATTTCGTATATAACAACGAGCATAACTACATGCAAAGTGATAGAAAATAGGGGAAAGGGAGCAGTAATAAACACAATTAATTAAGGGATTTACAATAATTTTAATGTGCATAGAGACAGAGAGAGAGAGGGGAGAGAGAGAGGGAGAGAGCAACATAAATATTTAATTATGATTTTATCCTGTATTTTTTGTTACTTTTTATACTCCAGCAAATCGTTGCAAAACTAGGAAAAAAAATTTTAAAACTATGCCATGGTAAATCTAAAAATGTGCTTTAAAACGGAGCATATATTAGGTGTTCGATAAAGTTTGATTATAAAACCTACAGGTTTTTGAAAAAGGATATTTTATGATTCACTTTCTTAGTAGACTTTATTAATAACAATTAAAATACCAAATGGATTCTATTCATTAATCGAATGTGGAATCTTTTGGTAATAATTGAAGCTTAGATCATCCCGATTACTGTAGACCTTTGCAGGCAAAAGCAATGTCTATAACGTCTGTGGCTATGCGAATTTGTCATCAGAATATAAAGCAGAAATTAAATTGTGTAAAACGGCCATTAAACCCCTAGAAAGCGAGTACACCACACCTACGACGAGATAGCAAAACATTCGATGGGCACCCTCAAGTCTGCTCCCGGACACAGTGACATTGAAGTGAGCAAGAAAGCTGATGCACTTGTGAAGGCTGGCGCAACAGAAATTTCGAGAGAACTCATATTGAGATGAACATTTTTCTGCAGAGGGGAAAACCAGTGTTCACACTTAAAAACTTTATTCATTTGCAATCCAAAAAATGGAAAAAGGAAACCAATTGCATATATGGTTCGCCATAAATGTAAAATTTCGGAACAAGACTTGCGTTAAACCTAACCAGAGTCCATCTTAGGAATCCTATAGCAATCCTGGTCATTCGCAATAAATTTTTCAGCAGCGAAATCAGTGAAAATTGAGAAGATCATAGACCTCAGCACCCCAGGGAAAGAACATCTTCGGCTTTTTACACACATAGGACACGAAGATCAGCAATGTTCGTTAAAAAGAGCGTAAAAATGCATTCATTTGCTTGTCAGCTTCTGAAGAAGAAGGTTCATGTCGCTTTTTTCAGACTTCAATTATACACCCAAAGAAATATCACAGTTGGATTCACTAACATCAATGAGAAATGTTTTCGATTTTTACAAGAATAATTGCCAAGTTAAATACGGAACTTTTATTTAGGGACTTAGCGCAGTACAATTTTTCTATATTTTCCGCTCACATATGTATATGTACAGACTATTGGGTTTATAAGTAGACTTGAAAATATTACTAATAATTTTCCTCTGGGTTAACGCATGTCTCTCACTAATACACTCACATTTTTATCATGTTCTCTTTGTGCCAATGTCTGATCATGGAACATCTTCTCAGTCATTATTTTCTATGGCTTGAGAAAAATTCTCAGATGCTGGTAATGCCTACATTGAAATCAGGAAGCGTAATGACGATTCCGAAGGACATATTTTTGGGAAGCTTTTCACGTCTATTTTACGAACTCACAAGGCTTTTTCCAGAAGACTGCTTAGAGCAAATCACGGAAAGAAATATTTTCTTTATGTTTCGTTTTGTTGGAGCTGTCTGAACGGTGGTTTGAACCACGGGCTTTTATCTAATAAGCCAACCTATGATTTACTAGCCAATGGCGAATGGTCATCAACATCGTTTTATTGGAGGCTGTTAGGATCTTTTTTGTTTTGTGGGGCTACTTCAAAGACCTTGTCTACGCGTATACTCGTTGAAGGTTGTAGTATTGGAAAACACTAACATTTGTCTTTGAGATACATACATAATTGGCTATTACAAGCCTTCAGCCAGGTTTACAACCTAGTTTCTCATATCACTCATGAGTGGCGGAACCTACAATTTAAACACGACTCCGAACGACAGATTTTTGAGAAACTTTTTCATGGTAGTCGCCGAAGAAATATTTTGCTTATATTTTGTTTCGTTTGAGATGTCTCAGCTGGGGTTTAAACCATGGCCTCTAGTCTTTAAGCTTTGAAAATTGAGGAGATGATAAAACATCTTCTCTGTCATAATTTTTTCTACGGCTTGCAGAATTTATGAACAAAACATGTTAACATTCCAAAGGTGATTTGAATAAAATTCACATCTTCATAAAACCATCAAAAGGTTTGAGGAATGGCAACCGGGTTTGAACCACGTTCTCTTGTCTCCTAAGCCAACACATGATTTCCTGGCGATATTGCATTTCAATTGACGCAGTTGGAGCCATTTTTTTCGTGGGGCTACTTCAAAAACCTTCTCTACGCGAGTATTCCTGAAGTGTTGGAATAATTAAAAAACAAAATTTGTCAAGTTATCGTTGAGTTACCATCCGAAATGTGCGAAAAGATTGTGGAAAACTATCTCAAAAGAATGAAAAGCTGCTACAAATCCGGAGGTCACTTAAATCAGCTGGTATTTAGAAATGAATGTCGTAATCTGAGCTTTATGTGGGTTTTATTTAAATTTAATTTTGAAACAGAGACATGTACAGCTATATGAATCCTGACATACCTGCAAATTTTTAGTTTTTCATGTTGCCATTGACAGAAGCCCTCTTTGGATCACTGAACAATGAAGTGTATGCCTGCAAAAGAAAGAAACGGGATTAGATTTGAATTTTTAAAATTTTAGATTAAATTTTTAGGAACACATGTGCACATAAAATCAATTTTTTCTATTTCCAGTCCCAAATCGAATACTAAAATGTAACACTTACGGACAAGACCCTCTTTTCTAGGTGCTTGCGATAACAAGATTTTTATTTTTAAATACGTTTTACAATAAATATGTATGTACATTGCGTTTATAATTATTTAAATAATTCCATCATAAATATCAATAAAAATGTCTGTAAATATTGTCCTGAATAAATTTTTTTTTTATTTCCTAAACAAACTGAATTATCAAACAGCTGGTAACCATAATAAATACAACAGAGATTACAAAAGTATTCCAAAAATAAAATAAAATTTTATACTACAATGAGTCAATAGTGGAGGAAGAAAAAAATGAAATGAAATTAAAAACTAAATGAACAAATAAATGGTGAAATCAATTCACTGATAAGATAGCTACGCACAAGATAACCACCAACAATGGCAACCTGAAACAATATTACTGAGAGAGAGCAAGAGGAAGGAAGACCTTTTTGTAGCAAGATAAGGAACAGAAAATAGAAAATTATTGGAATTGTATGCATACAGACAGACAGACAGACACTTGGAATTGACAATTAAAATTAAAAACAAAAATGTTAGAATAGCTTGTTTATAATGCATACGATGGTACACTACTAAGCAATGTAAAGAGTTATCCATATTTCGGTTTCAAATGTAAAATTAAATAAACCGCATGTGAGGCTATGATTTCAATGAATACTGTCATCGTTATGTACGAAAGACCAGGTCGTTTTAATGACCGCCTCTGATTTGACGGCATTTGTCGATTTGAAATCCTTTTGAAGTACATATCGATCAGTTTTTTTGCACGTTTTAGCTTTCAAAATTTTCTAGAATATCAGTTTGGAATAGTCTTTGGTATAAACACTATCACCTCCTGCAAAAAGTCTAACGGCGTCTAATCACATGATATTCATGGTCAATTAACGTTGTTGAAACCTGAAACTGCATTTTCCAGAAACTTGTCAAATAAAAAAGGCAAAATTGTGTCACGTTTTGTGGCTCGCAGTACCATCTCCTTGAAACCGCATGCTCTCCAGTTCATAATATTCAAATTTCAAAGCAAAAAACTTCAGTTTTTGCACGACCATAATGCTCACTTTCGGAAAAATATGGTCCAGAGAAATCTCCAGCCATAATGTGCTCTAAGCAGTCACTTTTTTCGGATTTAATGAGTTTTCTGCAATCGCTTCTGGGTTTTCCGTTTTTCTTCTTCAACGTTGAAGAAAATTATGTCCAACACTGAATACTTGTTGCTCTAGCACCCAATCAGCATATAGACAGCGTGAGAAACGGTAGGAGGGATTTGATTGTTGGTTACGTTGGATTTTGTAGGCGTCCATAGCCTAGACATGACCCCAGGTCGCACATCTAAATTTAAAAAAATATTTCTTTCAGTTGCTTTCTCTCAGCACTCCTCTGGCAAAAACTCTCAATGTAAATAAAATTGCCATGCAAAGTTTCTCAAAAATCTCAAAAAATGGTTGTAATGACCAATTTAGTATGAAAAGAAGAGCAAATTAAAGTGCAACACATTTAATAATGAATCGTTAAATAGGTCTAATTATCGATAAATTTAGATTACCAGCTACACTTTCTTTAACAGCGGCGACATTTTCGCCTGTAGGTACATGGCGATGATGCTTTGGTCTGATCACAATTGTAACATTTTCAGTTTCTCTTGCAATTTCTTTATAATCGTATGAATTGCTTACAAAGCATTCAAATCCATTCACCTCTTGCGGATATTTTAAGAAATTACTGAATTGGAGATAATCAGTATCAAATATTAATAACAAAACTACATAGAAAGACCATGAATTTCTAGAAGTTGCCAAATCAAAATATTACTGAAGTATAAAAAGATCGAAGGGTTACCAGTTAGGTTAGGTTAGAGGACGTGTACTTGTCAATTTAGGCTAGTACAGTACCCGGAGTTCGATTTGACCCATTGTACATAACGTCTTTAAGAAGGAAAAAGGAGCGGAAGTAGGAAGGGAGAATGGGAAGCGAAAGAATTACACAGACCAAAAACAAAACAAAATGGGAGAACGCGACTACACCGATGAAGCACTAGCACTTCTCAATCAGCTCAAGTTACTAATGAATCTGTGGAGAGTCTTGATGTCGGCTCTCGACACAGAATCAAAACCTTCAAGCCCCTGCCAAGGGTCCTCAACCTCAACCTACCAAAGGCTGGGCAGTTACAGATTAGGTGCTCGATAGTCTCCAACTGCTCCTCATCGCAACATACCCTGCAATATTCCGGCTGAGATTTGTTCCAGATCCCCGTCAGCGACATAATCTAGCAGTGCCCTGTGATAAACCCTATAATTAACCTTAAACTAGCCTTATCCAAGCCCGGCAGCCAACCTGTTCTTACACTGTCTATAGCAGACCATAAAAATCGAGAAACATAACAACCCGATCCACTCCCCCAACGCCTTTGATCTTCCTCCCTGACCCATCCATCGATGATTCCGTAGAGGTGGCAGATTGGAGGGTCAGGACCAACTATCAAATCGCCCTCAGAAAGTGAACCTAACCTAGCGAGCGCATCCGCCGTCTCATTGCCCAGTATTCCGGTTTGACCCGGAACCCAGCATAGATGGATACGGTCTGGTCTAAAAGGCAAGGCAAGGAGTCCATCTGTGAACGAGCCGTGATTTACATCAGTACGCAATGGCGACGAAGATTCCGAATCCGAAGCGGGGGCACCAGCTATGGCCTCAACAGCCTTCAATATTGCGAAAATCTCCGCCTGAAACACGCTGCGGTCATCATTTAAGGTTTACCAGTTAGTTGTATTAAAAAGGTATAGAAATAGTGTAATATTACTTAGTGTCAATTACGATTTCTTTATTAAAAGCGTCACCCGAGAAACAGAGACTTACACGCTCTTAGCAGAAGACTAAAAGAATTTAAGAAAATTAAGCATCAGAAGCTGTAGAAATTCAATACTTTTGTTTACCTTTGATTGTTCTCGGGGTAAAGAAATCGAAATTTCTACTAAAAATTGTCTACCCTCCCCCTTTTTTTGCCAATTTTTTTAACGCTTTTTTTGACTTTAAAGAAAAAATTTCTTTCAAGTAGTATTGCCAACAGCATTTAAATTGCTTCCGGCAAAGAAATTTGTGTTGTAAGGCCACACATTAAACTGTGATTATTTGAAATCAAATTACCATAATCAAATAACTTGGTCAACTTTAAAATGTGTTTAAAATATTCAACAACTCAACCAAATAGAGAAGAAATAAATGGTCATTACAAGGACAGAGAGGCAGAGTGAGCAGGCATTTATTAAAATGATATTTTAATTGGTAAAATAACAATTTATTTAATATTTTAAATAAAATTATCACATAAACACACTCTCTCACATGTACATATTTACATGCAATTGCTTTCCACATATGTACATACACATACATTACACATACATTGTATAAATAAATGTGGCTTTAGTTTGCTAAATTTAAACTGCATAAATAATTGATGCAATTATCCTTAAAATCATAATTAATAATCAACATTAGAGAGCATGGGAGAGAGAGGGAGAGTAAGAGATAATCAAAATTTATCTTATAAGCAGGAGGAGAAAACCGAAAATCAAATAAAATATTAAACCAACACACACAATATATGCACACGTTTACTACTGTGGGTATATCTTAAACACCCAGCAAACACCCGTATCCATAACATTGTTGGTAACGTTTCAATGTATGCGTATGGGTATGTATATACAATACAAGAAATGTAAATTAAAAAAGTATGAGATAGAGAGAGAGAGAGGGGGATAGAGTGAGAGAAAAACTGTTTTTTTTCAAAAATAACCACAAGATAACAACCACTGTTGCCAACCAAAAAATAAATGAATTTTAAATATTGTCTCTCCCGTAAGGCAAACAAAAGTGGAAGAACATGCATGCAAGAGAGAAACAGTAATGTAAGTGTATGTGTGTGGGTGACTTACACACACTCTTTTGCAACAGGATGTTTGTAGTTTAAAGACAATTAAATGGATAAACATCTCTCTAAGGATTTACTTTTCATATGTTCATGTATGCGATATTCGTGTGTTTGAAACGAAGAAGAAGGGACGAAGAAGGAAAAGAAGTATAATAATAGCAGTAATGGAGTAAAAGAGGTTAGTGTGTGTGAGGGTGAGGGAGAATAAAGTTAATTAAACATGAATATTAAATTCATTAATTTTAAAATAACAGCACAAGCACCAGCAGCAGTACCAGCAACGGTGGCGCCAGTTAGCAGGGGAATAAAATTAAAAAGTCATGCAAATAGTTGTTGTTGAATGAAGGTGGGAAAAGTTATTTAAATTTACTTTAAAAAATAGTTTTTTTTTCATATTGTTGTATGCAATTTTAGCTAAATAAGCTGGTTCAGGATAATAACTGAATAAAGCATTACGACAGGCTGACAATATATCCACGGTTTTGGTCATTAGTGGTGGTAATTGTGACCAAATGCCTTCGAACTCATTTGTATCGAATAAATACACGTTAACTGGGACATGCCTAGTTCTTGTTGGCAAAATAAGAAGTCAAAGTTATCTGGTAGGTTGTGTTATTAGATGGCAGCCCATGGTTTAATCGGTTACTTCAGGGAGAACACCATTTCAAAGTGGCAACAACGATGGAACGAGGAAGATAGTGGAAGATGGACGGCGAGACTTATTCCGGACAGAAGGCAATGGATTGGTCCGAAAATTGGAGAGGTGAACTACTACGTTACACAAATGCTATCGGGTCACGGATATTTTAGGAAATATCTGCACAGAATGGGCAAGGCCGCCTGCCCTTACTGTCTTTACGAGGAAGGGAAGGTAATTGATGACGCAGAGCACACTGTTTTCGAGTGTGCACGCTGGCAGAGCTATCGCTCTGTACTGACGTCAATAGTTGGAACGGTCACAGCTGCTAATATTGTCGGGGTTATGACTGCGAGTAGTGAAAATTGGACCTCGGTAGTGAATTACGTAGAGCGCATTCTGAGACGGAAGAAGAGAGATCTTGAGGCTGCAGAACGAGTAGGCATGTCGGCATAGGTGATACTGTCACATGTGCCAAGCGTGACCGAGACGATGATTTAGACAAAAAGAATAGTGGAGACGCTTAGATGACTGCTCAACTTTCGATTCGCAATCCGGACGCGGATATAAAGTCCAAAAGGACTCCACTCCGAAGTAATACCACCGTAGTTCCGGAGTGAGCACAAACAAGTCCACAGGTGACGAGGGAGGGATTTATTGGGTGAGGGCCCCACACACGGAGGACGTGACGACTTCCTCTATGGTGCGGTTAGGTACATTTAGCCCTACTCGGCGAAAAAAAAATGGTTTAAACCCCAGCTCAGGCATCTCGAACAGAAACAAAATAATAAAGCAAATATTCCCTCCGGCAAAAACTCTGAGAGTAAAATAAAATTGCCTTGAAATGTTTCTCAAAAATCTGTCGTTCGGAGTCAAATTGATACGCTAGGTCCAGACACTCATGTATTACATTAACACACACAACTTGGGTGCTGTGAGAAGCGGGATTGTAATCCTGCTTAAGAGTTGTAATGATCAATAAAGTAAGCAAAAGTTTCAGAATTTGTCAGCGACCGATAAATACCACTGTCACTGGTAGATAGTCTAACAAGAGGTATATTTTTGCCCACATATGGTTTACTAAACGATAACAGTGTGCCTGCCCTAGCAAGTTTATAAGTTACACATCGGTCCGGCTTATTCCTGTCACTAGGAATTCAATTTAAATTGACAAAAATCAGTCGCAATTGCAATCGCAAATACCAATCACTTTAGAAAGGAAGGTTTTAACCAACAAAGATCTGATAGCCGTCTAGCTGTCGCAGAGTTTAAAAATAATGCTACCTGAAGGTGTCTTGCTCAGGATGCGTGCCATAGCGAGATTTCAGACCGTAACACATTACAGTGACCAAGGTCTCGGAGAGATATCTTAAGATTAAGATTCTCGAAGAGAATTGCACAGCCTACCAGCCTACATAGTTGCAGACTTCCACAGAATCAGGGCAGCAGATCAGTGGTAGAGGATTTATCTTTTCTAATTGAAATTCTAATGCGAAATCTCTTTTAAAGAATGAAACTTTCATTGCATTGTCACTGTGAGTTCATGAATTCATTTATTTGTGGTTTGTCAACTTCTAGAAAGTTAGAGTTGATTTGTTATTGTAATTCTTTTCTTTTTTCTGTCTTTCATGAACTTTCTAAGGGGTTTTGTTACTGTGTCTTTATTACTGTAGGTCTGCATAGACTATATTTTGTAAAAACCAAAGAAAACATACCAAATTCCCGAACTGAAGTAGGGTGTTCAAAACTGAAATTCAATTCCATCTTAAATTTAAATTTCCATTTCCACAAAATGCTTGTAATTTTGGGAAATAAAAGTTTTTGATAAAAAAACCCCAGGCATATATTCATACAAACAAAGCTAAATTTATAGGCTTGTGTATGCTTATGACTCTGATTATATGTATGTATGTACGTACATGTGAGTGAATGAGTGAGTATATGCGTTTCATCATTACCCAAGTGGCTCCTTGACCCAATTTTTTTTTATTTTAAATGAATCCAGCATGTGTTGAAAATACAATAACGTATAGCAACAACAGAGGCCTTTACAATTACCAGACAGTTGGCAACACAACCGAAAGTACGATTTCATCGACACAATTCTGGCGTGTATCCACTGTTTGGTTTATGAAGCTTATAATGTGCCGCTCTTAGTTCATGTGAATTGTTACCGTTGCTGTTGTCGCTTTCGCGTGCTTTTGGTCGATGTAAAGTGTCCATTTCCCATTCTAATGGTTTTCAAATAAAAAAAAATTTACAAAAAAAAGAAGATAAAAATGCGGAAGAACAGCAGCACCAGCCAGCCAGCCAGCAACTTGTTTTTCTGCATGGCATAATGAAGTACAATATTTACAGCGAATAAAACACTCCCTTTAAATTGGAAGAGTGACAGAGAGAGAGAGAGAGAGAAAGAGAGAGGAAGAGGAAATAAAAAAAATAATTTTTAAATTGTTAACGAACGTTGATAAAATGTTTAAACAATTCAACACACAGAATTGAAATTTTTAAACAACGGATGAAAACATTTTAAATCATAGAGATTGTGGAGAATGGAAGACAGAAGTTTGACATTTAAAAGGGGACTTAAAGCAGTAGGATATTGGAAAGAAAGATTTTTAAATCGACAACTTTAGCTTGTAGTTACAAAACAAGTCGTTAAGCTAAACACTGAGATCTGCCTCACTCTCGCTCTTGATAGTGCTGTCGATAATAGAAATTAAATCGATCACTAAAGGTGTTCAGTCTAGTTTTCAGTTTGATTCTATGGGAGTTGTACATTAAGCGCGTCTTGTGGCAGATTGTTAAAACCGCCGTGTTAGTTACTCTCTGCGTTACCACCTCATGTGATATTGCAACGAGCTCTCAAGTATGTGTGCTCGAGTGAGCTTTGGCTGAAACTGGAACTGGCCCTTCCTTCTATCCTAAGACTTCTTAAAGTAGTCTTTAGGATTGCGCTCATTATTGAGAAAAAATATTGTGAAATTAGCTGCACAAAGGTGTTAGAAGTCACAGTAGTCTAGCGGATAGATAGTGTATTAGCGTAATAGTCGCCAGCTAGTGTCGAAAACAATTTTTCTTTTCGGCAACTTCCTCTCAACACTCTTCTGGCAAAAACTCTGAAGAGTAAAATTACCATGAAAGGTTTTATATGAAAACTGTGGTTCGAACTCATTAAATTTAATTAATAAAATTAACAAACAACATGGGTTGTGTGAGTAACTAGGTTGTAATCCTGACTTAAATGATTATAATGATCAGTGAATGAAGCCACCGTAATATAGTAGATAGTGTGTTGGCTTGGTAGACGTACGGCGACAGTTCAAACCTGAGGTCAAACATCTCCTACAAATCGAAATACGAAAAAAATATTTTTTTTGGCGACTGCCACAAAAATTCTGTGAGTAAATAAAATTGCCATGAAAAAATTTCGCAAAAATCTGTGCTTCGAAGGCGACATTAAGCTGTAGGCTTTTAGTGGTGCGGGACCTTCAGTTTAAAGTCAACTCCAAACGATAAATTTTTGAGAAACTTTTTATGTTAATTTTTTTTTACTCTCAGAGATTTTGCCAGAAATCGTCTGAGATGTTGAAGAAGTCTGACCTGAGGTTCGAACCGCGGTCTCACGTCTAATAAGCAAACACACAATCTGCTAGACTACGGCGTTTTACAGCAATCTTCCATTATAAGCCAATCACATGTCCCAGCCATATAAGGAATCTCCAATAATTTTGAGAAGTTTCATTCAATCTAAGCTTTCACAAGCATAGTAAATAAACAAACAAACACTTGGCATGTGCCACATTCAATAGCAACAAAAATAATTCAAAAACTTAAAAAATTATTCAAGAAAACATAAATAATAATTAACAACAATTTCTTCTTCATTCTCCTTCTATATAAAGCAATATTGAAATGAAATTTATTCATACACGTTGACACACTTGACGTGGTTCTTTCGCAAGAAAAGAAAACTGAAGAAGAGTTTCGATCAAGCCATTGGAGTTACACACACACACTGTGTGACATATTTAGTGTCAGTGCCACTTGTGTTATGAAAACGTGTACTAAAGTTCGCTTTTTATTTACAAGCGACGTTCAATGTTCAACGTTTAATGTGTTGTCTGTCGCCCCCTTCAATGATATTTTCTTTCTTTCTTAGTTTTTAAGTTTCCAAATAAGGTCCCCCCCTCGGCATGTATTATTTATCATTGACTTGATTAGTGGGCTTGTGTAAGTGATGGGCTATGGGCTTGCATTAAGTAACTGTTAACTTCCTGCTTCCCGTTTTGTTTTCTCTTGTTGTTTTTTTTTTACGAAATTTTTATTTGGTGAAATGAATTCTAATTTCACTCGCTAACTCACTAACTGACTTGCAATAAAAATTTCATATTTTATAGGGGTTTTCTTTCTTTTATTAATTAATGTTGCTTACATAGGAAATCATTATTTAAAGTAGACTTTTGTGGATGAAAGCCTACTTTAAAAATTTCGGTTTTTTGGTTTTCTTTTTTATGAAATGAAAATGAAATTTTAATCACATTCCGCTTTAAAGGCTTGAATGTTTTTGTAGTAAATTAAAAGCAAAAAACCAAAATTCTTCTTTACTCTTTAAGTTTAGATATGTATCTATAAGGCCCCCTTTTACGTTTGAAGCTTAAGCTTGTTATAAAAAAGTTATGCCCGCCATTTCTTCCGCACATGTCGTTGCCCAAAAGAATTTATTTTTTGTTATTATTGTTTCAGAAATAAATTCCTTAAAGAAAAAAGAATAAAAATTCTAAAAACTGCCCATGTTGCGGTTTCGATTTTCAACAAAAATTCTCGGTAAAAAAAATTGTCGCTTAAAACCAACCGGGTTTGATTACAATCGCCAACATTTTCTGTTTCTAATTATTCGTTTAGAATTGTTATAAAGCAACCCCCCCAGGAAAAAAGATTTCAGTTTAAAAAAAAATTCTGATTCATTCAAAAAAATTATAATTTATACAGTGGGCAACAAAATTCATCATACAATACAATAAAATTATGCAAAAAAAAAAAATTAATTCCAGGAAATAAATTGAATTTGTAGGGCAGCTTGGTTTAGAATCAAATTTTTTCTTTTATGGGCTGGTGTATGCAGTGTGATATACAGTGTTACTTACATAATTAGTCATGACAACCCTTCAGTCAGGATTAGTTTCTCACACCACTTATGTTAAGAGCGTTAATTTTTATACAAGAGTGGTGGGGCCTACAGTTTAAAGTCGACACCAATTGACAGATTTTTGAGAAACTTTTTCATGACAATTTTATTTCACACTCAGAGTTTTTGCCAGAAATCTGCTGAGAGGAAGTCGCCGAAGAAATGCTTTTTTTGTATTTTGTTTTGATGTCTGACCTGGGGCTCGAACCCTGGCGTTACGCCTAATAAGCCAACACACTACCTAGTAGACTACAGTGTTATGTAATCTTTTTATGGGGGTTAGAACCTGGTGAACACGATAGTCTCCTTGAATCGTTCAATCCTTGGCTGCGTAGCCAACTACGATCACATAAACGGCCTATCAACAGTCAGCAATACGTTGTGTTCTCTTTGCATTGCTTTTCAATCATGTTTTCGACTGTGTGTAGTGCAGCGAACCTAATCTATACCGTAACACCATGCATACATAATTGATCAGGATTACAACCTAGTTTCTCACACCACCTATGTTAAGTGTGTTAGTTTTTATACATGAGTGGCGGCACCTACAGTTTAAAGTCGACTCGAAATGACAAATTTTTTGGTAAACTTTTCGTGGAAAATTTATTTTTTACTTTCAGAGTTTTTGCCGGCAACCTGAGGAAGTCGCCGTGTTTCGTTTACTTGGAGATGTCTGATCCAAGGTTTGAATCGTGGCCTCACATTTAATGTTGGCTTATTAAACTATCTACTGGACTAGGACGTTTAAGATTACTTAAGCAGCCTAAAAATTATTATCGAGCAATCCTTTGTGTTCTCTCTCTTCACTGCTTTCCATTCTTGTTCTTGACTGTATGCTGCGGCGCACTTCATCTACACCGTTTAACACCATACAATTTGGGGTTATAATATAAGACGGACATAATGGTTTACCTAGGTTACATCAACAATCACATTTAGTGGGAATGTTGGCAACCTGATTAAAGTAAGTAAAAGAATCCACTCTTGTGGATGTTTATAACATGCATGACGATCCCTTCACATTACGATGTAAACGTAAATCGTTGCCTTTCACTACCAATGGAAGCAGCAACTAAGCAGGTTAATGCGGTTTAGACATGCATTACGGGCTAGTTAACCAGCAGCAATCTCTTATCATTTTCTATGGTTGGGAACGACCTAAACTCCAGTGAAAATGGAAATACTGCGGCGTAAATAGAGGTTTTCTACATACACTCTAAGAAAACCTGATTGAAATATTGAGAGGGCTACTTATAGGATGAAATCCACAAAGCAAAGGAAGAATTGGAAGGCCAGTTTAATATCTGAATTGGAGCCACATAAGAATATTGACTTTGGACAGGCATGATTGCCATTTGTTATGGTCCTACTCATAGGCATATCGTACAGTGTCCGCTCGAGCCGTACTGTTGATACCAGGTAGAATCCCTGTGGATCTGCTGACAGCGGAGCGGATGGAGATTTATAAGGCGAAATCAGCTGGAAATCACATAACCGGCTACTTCTGGGAGAACACCATTTCAAAATGGCAGCAACGATGGAACGAGGAAGATGGACGACGAGACTTATTCCGGACGTAAGGCCATGAATTGGTCGGAAATTTAGAGAGGTAAACTACTACGTTACACAGAAATATCTGCACAGAATGGGCAAGGCCGCCACCCCTTACTGTCTTTACGAGGAAGGGGAGGTAATTGATGACGCAAAGCACACTGTTTTCGAGTGTGCACGCTAGCACAGCTATCGCTCTGTACTGACGTCAATAGTTGGAACGGTCACAGCTGCTAATATTGTCGGGGTTATGACTGCGAGTAGGGAAAATTGGACCTCGGTAGTGAATTACGTAGAGCGCATTCTGAGACGGAAGAAGAGAGATCTTGAGGCTGTAGAACGAGTAAGCATGTCGGCATAGGTGATACTGTCACACGTGCCAAGCGTAACCGAGACCATGATTTAGACGAAAGGGATAGTGGAGACGCTTAGATGACTCAACTTTCGATTCGAAATCCGGACGCGGATATGAACATGAAGAGGCCAAAGAGCCAAAAGGACGCCACTCCGAAGTAATACCAGCGCAGTTTCGGAGTGGGCACAAACAAGTCCACAAGAGACGAGGGGGGATTTGGTGGGTGAGGGCCCTACACTTGGAGGATGTGACGACTTCCTCTATGGTGCGGTTAGGTACATTTACCCCTCCTCGGCGGAAAAAAATTGTTTAAACCCCAGCTCAGGCATCGCGAGCAGAAACGAAATAATGAAGAAACTATTCACTCTAGCAAAAACTCTGAGAGTAAAATAAAATTGCCATGAAATGCTTCTCAAAAATCTCTGGTTAGGAGTCAAATTGAAACGCTAGGTCCAGACACTCATGTATTAAATTAACACACACAACTTGGGTGCTGTGAGAAGCGGGATTGTAATCCTGCTTAAGGGTTGTAATGACCAATAAAGTAAGCAAGAGTTTCAGAATTTGTCCGCGACCAATAAATACCGGTGTCTGGTAGACAGCCTAACACGTAATATGTGCACTTTTACCCACATGTGGATTGGTATACGATAGCAGTGTGCCTGCCCTAGCAAGTTCATGAGTTACACATTGGCCCGGGTTATTTCTGTCACTAGGAATTCAATTTAAATTGACAAAAATCGGTCGCAATTGCAATCGGAAATTCCAATCACTTTAGAAACGAAGGTTGTAACCAAGAAAGTTCTGATTGCCGTCTAGGTGTCGCAAAGAATAAAAATTCTGCTACCTGGAGGTGTCTTATTTAGGAGCCGTGCCATAGCGAGATCTGTGGTCATTATTTTGGCCTCTAACACTTTATACTCACCAAGGCCTCGGGGAGATATCTTAAGATTAAGATCCTCTAAGAGTATTGCACAGCTTATCAGCCTACATAGTTGCAAACTTCCACAGAATCAGTGCAGCAGACCAGTGGTAGAGGATCGATCTTTTCTAATCGGAATTCTAATGCGAAATCTCTGTTAAAGACTAAGTTCAGACTTGGTGCGGTTAGGTACATTTACCCCTCCTCGGCGAAAAAAAAACTCACAGGCATCACAATGGAATTGATATATGAATTTTAAGTTTGCAAAATACATAACCTAACCTAACTTAACATAACCTAATCTGTTAAATTCAAAAACCTATCACCCGTTGGTAGACTTTTAATCATCACTGTATATAAACACATAACAAAACAGTAATTTGTCGTACGAATAATTATTATTTTAAAAATACAAATAATTTTCAAAATAAAAAATGATAAGGGGTTGCCTTTTTCTTTTTTTTTTTTTGTAGGGCCTAGCTGCTCTACTGATAACATACGTTCTTATACCATAATTGAAGTGAGGGGGAGGAGGGTTTATTTATGTTTTTGCGGTTTATTTTAGTTGGTCTTATCTTTCGGGTAGAAATTTATTTGAATACAGAAATGTACGCGCTTTTTTTTCAATTAAAAATTATTTTTTTGTTTTTAAATTATTATAGAAACACAAAAAGGGTTTTTGTTTTACACAATTTATTTATAATATTGTATATAAAATGTTATTTTAAAAAATTCTTTTTGATTTTGCAATCAAAAAATTAAATTTTGTGGGTGCCCTCCAGAGTACTCAGTAAAATGTTGTATAAAAAGTATAAAAAATAGCAAAATTAGTACGTTTTAAATTAAGTACCTTATTTTAATGGTACTTTTGTACCATAAATTTACAAAATTTAAAAAGCTATTCCTCATCTTAGTACTTTGTGTCATTTAATACTTCAATAAGTACTTCGTTCTTACAGCTACAAAGGTACTACAAATGTGCAGGAAAGTTATTTAGTTTTGCTAGTAAGGAATGGTAAAAAAAGGGCCATTTTGACTAACTCGGATGTATGAAATTGTAAAAAGGGACGCAATAGTTAAATAGACGTAATATCCATTAAAAACAATTTACTTTGTCCTTCCATGTTGTCCTGTTTTCTCGCAAAAGGACACTTAGTGGACTTTAAAGTCTAACATGTCGGACAATTTCGAAATCTATTATAAAAACTCGCTCTGTTAAGTATTCTGGCGATTGATTTAGTTAAAGGGACGTCATATGCATTAAAAACAATTCACTTTGTCTGCCCATGTTGTCCTGATTTATTCCTATATGGATTTATTCGCCGGAAATCTGTGATTATCTGCTTATTATAGTCCTTTATACGCAATATTTTGTATTTTATCAACTTTTACTTTTTTACCTAATTTAACCTAGGAATTGTAATCCTTTTTCCGTTTTTTCTTTCCAAGCTTTAAATTAATTGTTTAACAAAGTTCTGTTAGTACCATAACAGTGCTCTGTTAACTAAAATGGTTTGCGTCCAGGGTAAAAGATTTTAAAATTAATCTTCACAGACATTGTTTTTCTACCTATTTTAATAAAGGAATTTAATTCCCTTTTTTCCTGTTTTTCTTTCCAAGCTTTAAATTCATTGTTTAAGAGAGCTTGGTTTGCGTCCGGGGTAATAGATTTTATCTTCTAAAACATAATTTTTTTACTACGGCGAAGATGGGCTGATTGTTTCCCACTTTTTTGTATGTTTAAATGGCGAATATCATAAAGAAAGAGTTGAACCTGCCCCTGATTCTGACTAAAATTAAATAAAATTAGAAATGAACCTGGTCCATTTAGATGTTCCAATATTATCACTGAAATACCATCTGAAATGTGCGAAAAACTAAACGAAAATTGTTTCAGAAGGATCGGTTGTTGCTACCCATCCACGGGCAGTTGTTTAGTTTAATGACATTATGCTTCAGGTCTCATGATGAAATAAAACTATCAGCGAAATCTAAGCTGCAAGTATACACACAGTTACTAAAGTATACATACGGTTAACAAATTTCAGAAATTTTTTAACCAATCCGTTTTCGTTGAAAATCTTTATAGTTTCCTCGATTTTAAGACGGTCTTTTGCATTGGTTAAAAAATGTCTGAAATTTAACTGAATTGTGGCCCTGCACAGGCCCACAAAAGTATACATCCGATTAACAAATTTCACAAATTTCTGAACCAATGCAAAAGACCGTCTTAAAATCGAGGAAAGTTTCAACGAAAACGGATTGGTTAAAAAATTTCTGAAATTTGTTAATCGTATGTATACTTTTGTGGCTGAGTGTATGTATGTATGTGTATATGTATGTCTGAAGCTTCCGTAGTCTAGTAAATAGTCTGTTGATTTATTAGACGCCATGGTACAATCCCAAAGTCAGACATCTCCAATAAAACGAAATACAAAAAATATTTCTTCACCAACTTCACTTCAGCAGAATTCTGGCATAAACTCTGAGAGTGAAATAGAAATTGCCATTAAAAGTTTCTCAAAAAATTTAACTTTCGGACTTGACTTCAAAACTGTAGTTCCCGCACCACTCATGTATAAAATTAACACACACAACATAAGTGGTGTGAGAAACTACGTCATAATCCTGACTGAAGGGTTGTAGAGACCAATTATGTATGTAAGTATGGACGTGTATTTTAATTAACTTGACTTTTGAAACCCAAAAAATGGATAACCCTTTATAATAGATGTATATTTTATCCTCTTTTTTTGTTTTAAGCCCTTAATTAACGTTTTCAAGTGGTCTTCTCCTCTCCAGTATATTTTTTTCCCGATTTTTTTATTGTTGGACGTGAATCAATTGCAGTATTTGGCGTTTTTTATTTGTCGTTTTTTATTTTTTTGTTTGTTTGTTTGTTAGAATATGTATTTGTTTTTGTTGTTTATTTATTTAAATTGATTTCAATTAATTTAATTGATATGATATGACATTAATTAATTTGCTGTGTTATAAAAATAAATTTTTTGAAAATTCAAAAAGAGTTTGTGAAACATATGGAGAAAAAAATTTCAATTTTTTTGTTTAATAAAGTGTCACACACAATAAATAACGAATTTAATTATGAATTTGATGAAGAAAATGAATTGATTTTGATCACAAGTTAATAAAGAATGTTTAATAGAATCTTAATAAAAATATTGTCTGAAAAGCTCTCTGCCTTTAAGTTTTGCATTCTTTAGGGAAACAAATTCATAAATATCTGTTGGAAAATTATTTTCCTTTGCAAGGAACATAAAAAATCTTCGTAGAAGTTCAAATACATCTTCCATTTTATCATAAACGAGTTCAAAATATTCTTAAGCCTTAATTTCTAATTCAGTGTCTGGTTCTGTAAGGCCCTCAAACACAAAAGTGTCTTAAAAAATCCTGAGATTTTCAAGGTAAAAAATGTGTACACTTTACACTTAAAATACGTGACAAATTTTATTTGTAATCTTCAGAAATTCGTCGTATAATTCTGAACCAGAGAGATCTGAATTTGGCTGTTTATCTTGTACAATCTTTCCTGCCGGAGGCAGTAAAAGGTTTTGGGAAAACAAACGCTCGAAGAATATGACAGAAGAATGGGCCCCCTAAACATAAAATAAAGTCCAACTAAAAAATCCAACGGCAGAAGGCAGTGCCGCATATGATTCATTCTAGGGTAGCTCGCTGAAAATATTCGATGGTCATCGAACCGAATTTTCTTTTCTTGAGTTATGTTAAGGTGGAATGGCTCTAATAAAAATTGTATTGTGGAGCTCCCTGATCACGGGTGGTTTGCCCTCTTTCACTATAAAGGCCCTCTTTATTTTACTTAACTGGGCTTCATCTAAATTACATGCCAAATAACGTGCGCCACTTGTCCCAATGCAACTTAATACCCCTTCGCTCTGGTACATTATTTCATCTGGGCTTTCCTCTAGCCTATGTGAGGATCTCCAAACTCTGATAGAAGTTCTCACTTAAAAATTCCAAGCAAATATGGTTTTCTTCAGAGATTCCGTAGATATCTGTCTATACCAAGGGCTCAAAACTTGCGAATAACTTAGTCTGTGCAATTTTCTACGAAGAGCTTAATCAGAGACACAGAGTTTGATGACTGTAAAGCGTTTCAGACAAAGTTAATATCCATAAATCGTGCTGAGGAACTGTTTCTGAGTTAAGAATCTCCAACAACTCGCGTTTCTTTGCCTTTCTGATAGCCAGGCAGCTGTCAGAACTCTCTCGAGCTCTATTTTCAGCTCTAAGCTGATCAAACCCTGGCTTTACGTCTAATAAGCCAACACACTACCTACTAGACTACGGCGAGTATCAGAAACACTCTCTAGCGACTCCCAATTATGGATTTGTGTCTTGGCAGGCACAGTTCTAGCAATATATGCATGAATATATATAGGAATAGCTATTACCCCAGTAATGTTGCCTATAAGGCCAAGGCATTTACTGGCCGCTGACAAATCATGTGATAATCGTAACAATCTGGTATTTGAACTCGATAGTGGGGACAGCTCTGCCCGTGACTCTATTCTTGTAGGTCATTGTGTTGTGGCAAACGCCCATATCACATCTGAAATGTCCCAGCGGAAGTGGAAAACTTATCTGAGAAGTTTTAGTGCATATAACGTGTAGAACGGGCCTTGTATTTTTGGGTGTCACTTGTGTATGTTAATTAATCATCATCATCAATTTTTAGTGCAGAACATACGGAAGGCCTACTCGTGTTCCAAAATTAGCAAAATTATATCGATTAGAATGGCACATATTCGGTTGAATAAAGCCTGTTTCAAGTATTGGTTTAATTTTCAATAAATAAATTCCAATCCGTGCCTATTATTTCATTCAACACTGTAAATTTGTTTGAACAACTTTAAAGTGAAGAATTATTGCTTTTAAACGGGGTGTTGTTGCGACACCTCTGGCTTAAGTTTTTAAATTTTTTATTTTGTTATCAGATTTATTGTGCACGTCATTTATTTCGTATGCAATTATAAAAATTTAAAAATATTTTTCTTTTATTTTTAACAGCGTAACATACCTTTTGTTTGTTGGTTTAAAATAATTTCAGGTCCTTACGATTTTTAGTTTTTTTTAATATTTTAGAATTATTAACGAATCATATTTGAATTTTCTTCTTAATTAAGATTTTTTTTAAATCTTAAAATCCTTTTTCATAAAACCACGTTCTTTAAAGGGTTAATTGTGATAATTTTATATTATGCTTCTCTTTCTCTTTTATTCAACAGTTATTCAAACGATTTTGTCACTGTTTAATTAAGTGATTAATGTTGCCAATGACACTTGTTTTATAAAAAAAATTAAATTTTTATTGCATTTAGAATCACCACAAATATTTTAGTTTTTAAACAGCCATTCAATTTAAAATTTTTATAACGTACGTCATCATTTATACGATAAATTTTAATAAAAACTAAGAGAGCTTTTTCTCTTGTCTTCCACACTCTAGTCTCTCTCTTTCTATAACCATATGCCCGTAGATTGTTTACAGAAGAAGAGCAAGACGAAAAAAAAATAGTTTTTACTTTTTCTTTAACCCGTATCATCCTCCTGCCTCAATGGTTTTTATTAGACTGACTGTCCCAAATATTTTCAATTGTCAAATGAAAAATTTTCGCATTTTACGCTGTCGTTGTTATTGTTGTTGTGCGTTTTTTTCGTTTTTATTTTTTCGTGCTTGCTTAATGGCAATAAAAACCGAAAGGGAAGAATCACAAACAAAAACCAACAGCAAGAAAGAATTCCTTGAGCATTCGTGTCGATGACGCCTTCGTATGGAAGTAATAATAGTTGACTGAGGCTGCTAAGCTGCTAATGCTGCTGCTGCCGCTGATGTCTGGTATTTTATGAACACAGGAACAACCAGAAAAAACAAGAAATATTCTCAATAATTAGAATTTACACTCATATGTATCACCATATGTATGTATGTATGCAAGCATGTGTGTATGTGAGACATTGAATTTAAAGGAAATTACACACACACTCTCTCACTTTAAATTCTTATCATTTATTCTCAAGTGTTACTCTACTTTAACTACTTACTAGCAGCAGCAACAAAAAAACAACAACAACAACAAACCCTATAACATTCTAAATACGCGTAATTTTTGTTTTTCTTTTCTTTCGTTTTTAAACATTTGCTTGCTTGCTTGCTTAAGCATGCCCATGCCCTTGTTTACAGGCAAAAATGTTTGTGTGTGTCTGCTTACTTTTAAGTAAACAAAGTAAACACCGCAAGAACATGCCAAAGCAAGAGCGACAGAGAGAGAGGGAGAGCGAACAAAATAAAGAGGAAAACACACACACTCTCGTCTGGTAATAGTAAATTATTGTGGCACGAAAATACAAATCGTTTTGCTTATGTTTATCATAGTTTAAATAAAAACCCCGTTATAAATACAATATTAAAATGCAGTCGCTGTTTTTTAAAGCAGCACGAAATGCTGCTTATGTCTACATAAGCATTGTTGAGTAATGAGATTTTTTTTATTCTGGTTTTAGCAGTGCTTGCCTGTGCTTGTTGCTTCTTGACGTTGGCATTGACGTTTGCGTTCATGTTGTTGTTATTGTGTTTTGTTTATTTTATACTGCAAGTAATGATCATACAAATATATGTACATGTGTATGTATGTGTATGTGTGTAATATTTTCAAGAGTATTCATGTTTATTTCTTTTTTTATAGTTTTTCCTGCCTTTCGCTTTCATTTAAATATTGAAAACCGTTGCTAGTTTGAAATTCTGTATGTTTTTTGTTGTTTCTTTGTTCTCTTTTCTTTTGGAAAGCAACAACAAATATTGTTTAAAAAAATAAACAAACAAACTGTTGATTTTTTTCTTCTCGCGTGTCTGTGTTTGTTGTTTTTGTGTTTTTTGTAAGCGTTAATGAGTAGCCATGCTCTTGGTTTTGTTGCTAAGATAAGGAAATTTTTTTTGTTCTAAAGCACAAGTACAATACAGTACAAGAAATAATTGTAACTGACAGTGGATATCTCGTATCATTTAAAACTAAGTCACGTACATATTTGTAAATAAATAAAGGATTGTCCATTTAAGGACTTTAAAAGGACCTTCTTTCGACTGCTTGCGGCTACACTTTGTCGTACATTTCGAATGATATTTCGTCACTAATTTTACGAACTTTGGTTTTAAAGAGTTCCAACGTTAGGGTATTATTCTTATAGGCATAGTCTTTAACGTAGCCCTACAGAAAGAAGTGTAGGGGCTACAAATCTTGTGAGTTTGGTGGTTTATTGACGTTGCGTAAAGCGTAAAATTAGTTTTTCAGGAAGCTTTTCATGTAATAAAGCCAAAATCGATCGTAAAGCGTAGCTCGTAATATTGTCCAGTTGAAATCACAAGCCATCTTTAATTGGAGGTCAAAAAAGTTGGTTATTATATGATCATAGTGCTCTTAATTAAGGATAATTCTTCGTCCTTACATACTTACTTAATCCTTCCAGGCGCCTCTGCTTCTTGCGCGCCTACACCAGTTGGTCACACCAATCGATGACAGGGCTTCCTCGATTTGGTCCTTCCAACGAATACAAGGTCGTCCTCTTCGCCGACTTCCGAAGATCCCCGCATCAAATACCCGTCTCGCCGGATCATCCTCCTCCATTCGAACGACATGGCCGAGCCAACGCAGCCGCAGGATATTAAAACGCTGCACAACGTCCATGTCGTTGAGGAGCTCAAACAGCTCACTGTTGGATCGGATGCGGAAATCATCGCCAACTCATACTGGACCGCAGATCTTACGCAGTACTTTTCTCTTAAATATTCTCAAGGCTTCGTCCTTAGAATTTTTTAAAAAATATGTGTGGGTCCTGCCACTTAAGTATAAAATTAACACGCACAACATAAGTGATGTGAGAAACTAGGTTGTAATCCTGACTAAAGGGTTGTAATGACCAATTATGTATGTAAGTATGGTAAAATTTGATTAAATCGATTAAATTTTTCGCTTCGGTTTCGTAATTTTAGAATTTGAATTTAAAAATCTCTTTATTGTCCATAAAACTGTTACTACAGTTACTACAGGGTCTAATGGCGCATGGCTGATCATATTTTGCATATGTATGGGTGGGTAATATTTGTTTTGCTTAGCACAGCAACACATCAACATTGAACCGACGAAGTGACGAAGAAAAAAACATATGTTTTTGCAACGCAGGTAGCGAAAATCAAAAGTATTTTGATAATCTTCAAATTCTTCTCAGTCTATACGTGTGAGTATATTTTTATCAACACATTAACAAAAAAAAAAAAAAAAAAAAACGCCAGTTTGATCCATTATTTGATGCGTGGCCGGAAAATTAACGTTTTCATTCCTTCAAATCTAGTATAACGGTTTTTATGCGTTCACTTACCTCTACCATTTCCTTTAGTTGTTGATTTTTATTCACTCTCCCTCGAAATATGATTAAAATCGCCTGCAATTAAACGGAATACAACAAATATTTCATTAATTAAAATATTTTCATTAAATTTATAACAAAATATGTATGATTTTGATTAAATTCATTGATAAAGACATATTCTCTCCCTATCACTCACAACTAACATAACAGCCTTCGAAAAAAAAATAATGAGCATAAGGAAGAGTGTGAGAGTGAATGTAACAAAATCGAAGATAAATAATAATTGTTGCCGCACAAAAACAATTAATTAATTGAACTTAATAAAGAAATAACAATGAAAAGAAAAGAGGAAAAATACAGTAAAATTTACTTACTTACACTGTTACACACATGCATGCATGCATTTGTATGCGTGTAGGCATACACAACAAGCAGTGTCTTTATCTTCTGTAGTAAAAGCAACAATTATAAATGATAACATTTAAGTGCACTACTCTCTCTTTCACACACTCTCTCCTATGCTCTCTTTTAAATAGGTTCTTAACGGAACAAACAATAACGATTATCTACTATTGTATATGAACATTATTGTTATTCTTGTTATTGTTATTATGATTGTAATAATTTTTTATTAAAAAAAAAACATGTCTTATCGTATCGTTTCGTTTGCCTAGAAAACTGCTATGATTACAGTACTTTTGTTGTTCGTGTTTTTTTCCATTTATACACTCTTGTTCTTATTAAAGTGCATGCCAGCCTTGCAATTGAGAATGGGCAATCACACACGAGAACAATTATGCTGGCACAAAATGGTAGCTTGTAGGCAAGAGAGTTGAGAAGAGTGGTTTTTTGCTGGGATAATTTTTAAACTAGTTTCTGCCCCACACAAACCAATACATAAGCAACACTAAACCAATACACATACATTTACAAAACAGCAGCTTAGAAAAAACCTCATATATTAAAAAAAAAAATAATACTCACAAAGCAGAGTACATGTATACAATTGTATGCCATATGAAATAGCCTCGTGTGTGACTGTAGGAACAAAAATTGTGCGACTTAAAAATAGTCTCGTGTGTGATAGCACATTGACGATGATGATGATGATGCTTTACAGCACAGCAACAAATGTTTACAGACTCTCCTCCATTATTAATCATTAAACTAAGTAATGAGTAATGAAAACAGAACGCAACTGAGAGAGAGAGAGCGACAGTGAGGGGAAATAAAAGACGGCCTGGGAAACAGTTGAATTTAGTTATTAAACCGTTAAACAAAAACAAAAACAAAATATACTCCAATAAATGTTTGCGGCTTTCTTTAAATTAAACAGAAACAATTTAAATATTAAAAACCAAAAATAACAACAACAACAACAACAAAAATAAGAAGAAAAAATAAAGGAATTAAAGACTGCAAAACAATAAAAATATTTTTAAACAAATTTATTGTGTGTGTTCTAAAGCACAGCGAAAATGTATGCCGCAAATAACAATACTATTAAACATACAGTCAATGAAGAAAGTGTACATACACCCCTTTATTTACAACTTTTTTGAACAAAAGAAAAATGTGCATGTGTTTTAAAGCAAGAACGAAAATGTGTATGGCTTTTAAACATACAGTCAAAGAAAAAAGTCTACATATACCCCTGTATTTGGAACTTTTCTGAGTTAAAGAAAAATGTGCAATAATTTTATTGCATGTGTTCGAAAGCAAAAACGAAATGTATGCAGCTTTTAAAGATACAGTCAAGGAAAAAAGTTTACATACACCAACTTTTTTTCTTAATTTTTTTTGAATATATTGGTTGTCGTCAGATTTTTGTATTCATTTGCCTAAGTCAGTACAACATTGAATTAGGATTACGACCTAGCTTCTCTTATATACTAGGCAATGTGTTTATTCTAAATTCAGGCAGTTCCTTCAGCCTTGACAAGAATAATGTTGCCAGCATTCTGGCACACGTACGCGTGAGGGCTCGGCAGTAATAGTTTAGGTGACTAACGGTGTTTTCCTTCTCCTCAGAGTCACAATTGATTTAAAAAAAGCCAAAAAGGCTCCTACCCAACGAGCATGCTTCTCAATGTCCCGTGAGAAGAGAGTCCACATAGCCATTTCGTACTTCTGGCACACGTTCTCGTGAGGGCTGGGCAGGGACGATTTAAGTGACAGACTCTCTCTTCCTTCTCCTCAGAGTCATAAATTCTTTAAAAAACACACCAAAAAGGCGCCCACCCAATGAGCACGCGTTTCAGTGTCCTGTAAGAACAGAGCCCACATAGCCATTTCGTTCTTCCGCTTTTGAGATTCAGCCAGTTCAACCTAGTATGTGGAGAGATTTGTTCTGGGCTAAGATTCGGCTAGTTCAACATGGCAATTGGAAAGATTCTCTACCAACTCTCTAACTGAGTCGTCTTTGAACGTCAGCTTTTTGCGAAACGTTTCATGGTAATTTTTTGATTTGCTCGAGCAAGCTGGGCATTGAGCCATACACTGGCACCTACTGCGGACTACAGCAACTTAATTTTTAAAGGGAATCCTTTTTATCATCTGACCAGGTATTACTGTTCCGCTAAAGCTTTAAAATTCCTGTGCTGTATGTAGACTTTTTTCTTTAACTATATATGGGCATATACGCAGTATACATACGCAAGTATGAGTAAGAGATTTAAATGCTAAAAGGGTTGCCATGAGTTATAAAATTAACTATCCTCGTAATAAAATCTGTAAGAAAACTTAGGTGCATTATGATCCTCCTGCTAAGAAAATCCTGTACTCATCTGTGACTATTTATGTCCTTTGTCTTTAAGTGATTTGGCAACCCTGAAATTTTTAAATTATTTTTTTTGTTGTTGCTTTCTGTAAATGCTCTTAAGATAAAGTCATATTGCTTTTAAATAAGAAATAAAACAAAATTTTTCTTTTTTTCTTTTTGTTTTAAAGAGAAAACGTACGAAAACAAAACATTTGTGCAACACATGTCAGTGACATGCTTTCAAAAACGCCAGTAGCCAGGCAGCACTAAGAAACATACAAAGAAATACACAAAGGAGGAGAACTAAAACTCGTTGTTTTCTTCTTTTTCAAAAAAAAAAAAGAAAATTCATTCCAAAAATTAACAATTTTTGCTACAAATTTAATTTTTCTTTCTAAAATTTAAACAATACTGAGACACCTTTTTTACTACACCCTCTTTGAAAGGAAATGTTCATTCCATTAGAAATTTAAATTTGAATTCTTAATGCAAAAGCCATGTGATTTTCTGCTGTCGCCGCCTTAATGATATGATTCTAAGCAACCTTGAGAGAGAGACTCATTGAAGCTGCAAAATTATGCCATCGATGAAGCAAGAAATTCTCAAAAAAAATGTGAAGAAACAAGCAACGTTTCATTATCGTAAAGTGAAGTGAGTAATCACATCGCTAGGCACATGCATATAATTTTGAAATATTTTTTTCTCAAGGTTATTAAAATAAGAATGGAATACATACATATGTAAGTATATTCGTATATGCACACATACATATATACATACAATACACACATGTACTGCAGCATTTAATAATTGTCACGATTTCCTAGAGCTTTAATTGTAATCTTGAAACTGAACTGAAGGCCAAAAAAAGTAACAAAAACTTCGGCATTGTTTCTGATAAATCCTATGGACGTTCCTTTATCCTGAACAGCATTATTGCATAATCAATATTCAAACCGTGGATCAAACATTCTCTAAAGGAAACCAACCCGAGTCCAATATAAATCTCGCTATTACAACAATCTAGAGTGCTCAATCAAGGATTTTAGAAAGTAGGACGTCGGAATCCTCCTTATTACAACACCCGTTCACCGACACTTAAGGTAAAAGATAGTTCCATCCTTAGAAAGTCGAAGGTCGGAATCCTCCTTATAACAAGACCCATCACTGACACTAGAGGTGAAAAGACAGTTCCTTCTTTAGAAACTGGGAGGTCGGAATCCTCCTTATAATAAGACCCCACCTCTGACACTTGAAAAGACAGTTTCTTAGCAAGTGGGAGGCCGGAATCCTCCATATAGCAACACCCGTTCACTGACAATTGAAGTGAAAGACAATTCCTTCCTTTTCCTCAGTTCCAAGGCTCCTGTAGAAGTCATTTGCTGGAACATCAAGTCTTTTGACATGCCTACCAGAAGGACAGTGGGCCGTGCGAATCGCTATTGTGCGATAAATGATCGTGCGATGAATGATCGTGCGATTTAAGAGTAGGAGTGAGTCGGTTCTCTTCTTATCCAAACGTGTCCAGCAGAGTTTAGCAGTATTACACGTGCTCTCTTACCGCCAAAGAGGTATTTGGAATGCCTATACCTTCTAATATACAAGAGATTGTGAACTCCGTAACGGCTATGGGCATCTCATCAGCAATGTAAATTCAAACGATATCTCTGTCCTGAAACTCATATGAGAGTTCTCTTCGATTAATCCGAAATTTTCCTGAGAAATCCTTGGCATTCATGGACAAGGATGGCCGTTGAAACTATGTTCGTTAGGGACTTACTTACAGACTGGGTGTCCAAATAAATCAGAATACTTTCAGGAAAAAGCCCGCCATTCAATAAGCATTGCAACGCTTTCAAAATAGCCATGACCTCTGCTGAAATGCACTGCAGGAAACCGATTTACAATCTAATAGGACGTAGCGGAGCTTTCAAATCTTCTTCATTGATGGATTGTAGCAAGAAGTAGGCACTGCTGCTGAGGCCTTTTGCTCTCGAGACGTTGCTTCTTCAATTACAAATTCTTGCTTCAATTTAGTTGACAGCCAAGCTGACCTGATGTCGACGAGTTCGGTCTTGTGTAAATCACGATTGGTTTGTTATTGTAAGGATTCCCAAATTCTCCTCATTAATGAATCGAAACTGGACGAATTGGCACTGATGTGCCAATGTGAACTGAAGTTCGAATACAGATTGAACAACAATTACAGCGGCTTTTAGGCGTTCTTAAGATTGTTGCTGGCTGATGTCGATAGCGACGCTCTGGTGTAAATCACGACTGACTTGTAACTACAGCAACTCTATAAGAACTCTTGGAATGGAAAGAATCAATCTCTGTTCTCCGACTGTAATCCTTCACTGTGGAGATGGTTGTTGGTCTCAATCCCCCAGCCTACTATCCTTATGGAATCACTGGGTTAAAGTGAGGAAATAAAGGTGCTGGCAAGTCACCGTAATCTAGTAGGTATTGTGTCTGATCTGAGGTTTGAGCCATGGCATCTCGCTTAATAAGCCTACACACAACCTTCTAGGCTACGGTAACTCCAGTCGACTTTTAGATCTTGTTTATGTCGAACGGAATTGATGATAGGATTGCCTCAATCATTGAAATATTCTTTTGGAATCCTTGTCAGCTTGATGGAGCTGTCATCCATTGATGTCAAGGATATTGTTTCGTTTATCAAACTTTCAGGCTGTTTTTCCAGAGTGGGTTAGTTGTACTTTAAATGGGCAGCCCTTGCGTTGACCAACTGGTTCCCTGGGTTGGGTGAACTTGGTTAGTATAGGGACTGTAGCATCACAATGGGCTGCTATGCGTGCTCAAGTGAGCTTTGGTATCCAATTTACCTAACTATTCTTCTGAAAACCGTAGCCATACATACATAAATCCATAACTGGTCATTACAACCCTGCAGTCAGGATTACGACCTAGTTTCTCACACCGCTTATGTTGTGTGTGTTAATTTTATACATGAGTGGTGGGACCTACAGTTTAAAGTCGACTCCAATTGACAGATTTTTGAGAAACTTTTTCATGACAATTTTATTTACTCTCAGAGTTTTTGCCAGAAATCTGCTGAGAGGAAGCTGTAGAAGAAATAATTATTCATGTTTCGTTTTATTAGAGATGTCTGACACAGGGTTTGAACCGTGGCCTCACGTCTAATAAGCCAACACACTACCTACTAGACTACGGTGACTTCAGCCATGTGGCACAAAGTTGCTTTGAATTTGTCCACTACTTCTAGAACTCTGAAGATATTTGTCTCTAGTAACCAGGAGAGATATATTTAGGCCGCGACAGTCACGACAAGTGACTACAATTAGTGCCTTCGGAACAATTTTCATTACTTTATTGAGGAGACACACCATTTAGCCTCAGGTATTCCAGTTATCTACGCTTTCGGTGGGAGATTAAGCTCAACCTTGTTGTATTATTGGGACAACTGTTCGCGCTTCTTAAAAAGAGCATTGATTGCTCTCCCACTATCACTGATGCTTTTCTCACTGGTCACTGCTGTATTGGCAGTCATGCCGATAGAATCGGAATTCTCTCGCATAATTTCTGCAGAGACTAAGAAGCTGAAGAGGAGGCCGTTGCATATCATGAAAAGGTGATGGTTTTTGACGTCTTATTTCACAATTGTTTGATTTAACTCTCCAACATGAAGATAAACGCTGTAGGAAGACTTAGTTTGGAGTCGTAATTGTTTCTGTCTGAACCCCGCATTGAAAATCTCTTAAGCTACGATTACTGCCGGTATTTTCCAGAATAATATCGAACTCCAATACAGAGGGCCCTAAAGGACAGGGTTATCATTCCAAGGTTTCCCCGCTTTAGAGATCAGTGGTGCGGAACTGTTCAAATATATTTTCAGGAGACTTAAACGGTCCTTTTAACCTTTTAAACCCTTTGACGGACACTGACGCCTATAGACGTCATTACAAGGGTTTCTGGGGGGACATGACGTGTATGCACGTCATAAATTGTATAAATTTTCGTATCTTGCCAAATAACGGAGATACAGCAAGTGTCCCACGGGAAGGCCTCCTAAATTTTTGGTGTCCGTCAAAGGATTAAACAAATTTGAAACAACAAAAACAACAACAGGAATCCAAATAAGAAGTGTTAAGTAAACAAAACCCATATACGAAGACAAACATTCACACACACCTACACACAAAAGGATAAGGATACTTACATATGTATATATATGCACAGACATACACACAAATAAAAATAAAGGCAAGTACCGATGGTGAGTATTTGTTCAGCGCATATGAATATAAAGGAAGCAGGACATATAAGTAGACATGGCACATACTGACGAGACACAGAGACAGACAGACAGACAGACAAACACATTGTTTGAGTGCAATACACACACAGGAACAGGACACTTATTGCATTCCTTTTAGTTGTTGTTGGGTTTTTGTTTGGGTTTCTGTTTTTTGTAATTTCCAGGATATAAAAATCATCAGGACGATAAGGATGACGAACAGCAACACCATCACCATCATCATCGTCATGGTTTTAGCGTTTTAAGGAGCAGCAGGAATGGCAAAAAAAATGGCAACACAACGTCTTTATTGAAGTGTCCTTAGGATGACTTGAAAGTGAATGGCTGAAAGGAGTTTAACAAAAAAGGCTCTTGCAACAGCAACAACTACGACAACAATAACATGCTCTTTTGCATGACTTAATATGTGTTGAATTTATGTCGTTGTTGCCGTTCATTTATTAACACAACACAACACAACACTGTGTCACTAGTGTGCCACCGGGGCACTAACTTATGAGTACGAGTTGCATATCGCTGCAGACTTTTTTGTGCGGCATATGGCCACGAGAAGAGAACAATAAAAAAAGGACTTCTAAAGGATAAAAAACAAGGATTTTTTTGTTAAGAATTTTTGTTTTAAAATCTACAAATTGCGGAATTATTTTCAAAACTTTTTTTCCGTGTTTTTTTGAATGTCATTGTGTGACCCCTTTTGCCGTATAAATCATAAACATGTTGAGGGGAAGTATTCCCGAGCAGGAAGAAGGCGCGGAGTATTTTAATTTCTAAACAAGATTTATGCTCCGTTTTTTTTCCTTACGTTTACGGTTTGCGATTTTATTGTAAACGAGACACAAAATTCTCTTCTTTTTTCCTTTTTTTTTTTGTTTTTCTGAAAACAAAAGAGGATTTTTTTGCTTCAGGCAGGAAGTGGTTGAGTGGTGTGGCATAGCGAAGAGTAGAGTGCACTTACATACATAATGTAGAGCAAATACATTATGGCCCACTCCTTAAGCAATGGTGGTAAGGAATTAAAGACTTTACAGGAGAGAGAGAGACGGAAAATTACTTTCAAGAGAATTTCATATTTAAACGGACGGTTTCGCTATGTAGTTTTTTTAATGAAATTTTTCTTGGATTGGATTGGATTGGATTGGATTACATCACACGGATTATTAAGTCACCTTGATACCAAATGTCCTGTTGTCAGTCATGAGCTAATCCTAGATGGACAGCTCTAAGAGCCTATTCTAATTGGCAAACGTTGAGCACAGAAAGCCAGAAAGTTTCGTATGTAGATGCAGGACATTTCACCTAAAGGATCACTTAAATAACTTTTAATCGTGAGCGATGATAAGCTGAATTTCACGTCTAATTACAGCAACAAGAAGTCAAATCAATGTGACCCTTTCTCGCATGATGCCGAATACAGGAGGTCCTTAACAGGATAAAAAAAATATGATCGGTAGAGCAATCACGTCAACTCTAATGCATGCAGCACCAATATGCTTCGCAAGTCTCACCATGTAGTGGAGAAGGAGAAAATTGTTTTCGGTATGTAGCCTAACGACTGTCAATGATATATTGGGTACCATTCCCATACACATATTAGCTGAATAGATATGGAAATTGTGTGAAATAATCCCTAATGCAGTGAGAGAGAGAGATAGAGAACCATCTGGGATAAAATGGCAAAATTTTGGAAGTAAAGTCGGAGAGGATGTTAAAGAATAGGGTTGACAAGGAGCCCTGGTGGTTCAAGCATTCCCACAATTTCTTAGGGGTGATGGCATAAGTTACCTCTACAATTGCCATTGAAAAAAGGTCCTTAAAAACTTTGTCGTTCGACGTTTAAACTGTAGGTCAACCGCTACACATAGCAGGATAACTCCACTCATTTAAAAAAAATTCCTCAACTTGATAAGACTCTCGGAATGGTTAAGAGATGCCAACTAGGCAACTGTAATTATATGACGGAATAGGTAATATTGGTGTTACAATGAGTTTTTATGGGACCTAAGTATGCTGTGCTTTTTTAAGGCGGCTGCCAGTTGAAACTTATCTAACCTAGCTCCACTCATTCCCCGACATCTACTAATATAGTCGACGATGCTAGGTAGGTAGGTTGGTAGAGGTGCCTGTCTATCCAAAAAGGAGTTGGCACATGAGTGAAGACCATTGTAATATCACAGTCTCAAGTCTCCAGGAACCATAAGACACTTCTGATGACGCTACTCAGGATTCCAATGCCTACGCCAGACTGTTCGTTCACATCATTCTCATGGTAAACGTCAAGATGACTTTTCTCTCATTGGAATATTGCTGGGCATGTACGCAATAGGCGAAGAACAGTTCCTAGCTCTTCTTCATCTCTACAGCTTCTGCAGAAATCGTTGGTCAAATGTTCAAGACCATTAATGCAAGGCCAAGTAGTGAATCCAACAACAACAGCAACCAGGTCATACATACATACATAATTGGTCATTACAACCCTTCAGTCAGGATTACGACCTAGTTTCTCACACCACTTATGTTGTATGTGTTAATTTTATACATGAGTGGCGGGGCCTACAGTTTAAAGTCGACGCTGAACGACAGATTTTTGAGAAACTTTTTCATGACAATTTTATTTCACACTCAGAGTTTTTGCCAGAAATCTGCTGAGAGGAAGTCGCCGAAGAAATACTTTTTTTTTGTATTTTGTTTTGAGGTCTGGCCTTGAACTCTGGCTCGAACTCTGGCTTTACGCCTAATAAGCCAACACACTACCTGCTAGACTACGGCAACTAGGTCATACATCGGAGGTAATCGAGTTATTAGAAACAGCGCTCTCTTCAGTATTCTGAACGTTTTTATTCGTTGATGATGATAAGGCATGGGTTTATGTCTGGGTTGAGTGAAATCGCTTGAGATAAGGCCTTCGTGGAACGATGGAAAATTCTATTATCTTTCCTACTGATCGGTTAAACCAACCAAATGGGAACACTGGTGCTTGCTTTATTTGTAAGAATGTCTGACTGAAGTTAAATGGTAGCCTGAATGAAAACTGTAGTGTTTTTCAGGTCGCGGTAATATACCCCAATATGAAGGCTCTTTGCTAACCTCTCTTGTTCTTCTGTGATTTTCGTTCACAATCAAGCAAGTCTGTTGTAATAGATTTGGTCTGGAGGAAGTAACCAGTCCAAACTGGATCGATTCACTATCTGTTATGTTCTGGGCCATTGTGTTATTCCGGGCAACGAGAGAGCTGAGGCATTTGGGAAATTGAGTTTTCACTTTATTGTCGATGTGGTTGTTAGTCGTAATCCTCCAATCTGTAATCTTTATGGACTCATCAGAAGATGGGGAGTTTGTGTACATAGCTAGAAGCCTTTGGCTATCTAATAATGCTGGTAGAATTAACTCGCTGCAAGATCTCAATATGCCCAACCTGACTGCTTACTGCAATTCTTACAGGACATTGCATCATCAAGTCGTTGTCGGCGATCTGGGATAGCTTTCTGCAGGGTATGTGGTTATTGGCGATGATTTCTACATCTGATCCAACAGGGAGCTGTATGAGCTGCTCAACGACGTAGACGTTGTGCAACATATTAACATCCAGCGGCTGCGCTGGCTCGGCCATGTCGTTCGAATGGAGGAGAATGCTCCGGCGAGACGTGTATTTGATGCGGGGATCTGCGGAAGTCGGCGAAGAGAACGGCCTTGTTTGCGTTAGAAGGACCAGATCGAGGAAGACCTGTCATCAATTGGTGTAACCTACTGGAGTAGGCGCGCAAGAAGCAGAGTCGCCTGTAAAGATGTGTTCAGAGAGGCCGAAATCCGTTAATCGGATTGTTAATGGCCAATTAAGTAAGTAAGTAAATAAGTGAAGAAATAATGTTCATTATCCTTGACAAAGGGTTTGTTTGAGGGTTTTTAATTCGGTTTATAAAGGCATTACACAAGCTCGAATGTTTATCCTCACGTAGCTGAACCTTCTGTTTTGTTTTCATGTTTCTTTTATTCCACTTTTTTCTTTTTCTAAGACGAATGTTATGGGCCCCACTAGGAACTTTGCGTATTCTTTGTCTTGGGACGCTGCCTCCAACGTACTAATAATAAAATACGTATGATGGGCCTTAAAAGAAATACTTTTGCCTGCAATATATGGCCCTGCAATATATGGCCTGCTCACCATGTCGCCTGATTACAAGGCTGTTTTTTTCCTTAACCTCACTAAAGCAAATATTAAAACATGAGTACGTATTGAAAAAATAATGTAATCAACCATAAAATTATCAACTAATTGATTACAAATTTTATGCTTTTAATGCCTTTAATGCCAATTGAATAAGCAAAAAAACAACCACAAATCAAAAAAACCCCCGGGTGTATCATAAAAAAGAATCGAAAGAAAAAACTTTTTATCAACACAGCAGAACATTTTAATGCAAATAAACTTCAAATCATACATAAATATGCCTTTAAAAAAGCAAAAAAAACTGAGAGAAAGAATTATTATGCGAATACAATTGAAATAAATATTAAAAAAAAAAGAAATCTTTTGTCTTGCTTAATGACAAACGAAACTAAAAACCAACCCCTATAGCAAAAGGCAACAACAACAACAAATTGCAAAAAAAATTGCAAAAAAAAATGCAAAAAAAAGCATTAAAAAAACTGAAAAATATGCCGTAAAAAAACACAATTGAAATAAGAGCAGAAAATGAATCTTTTGTTTTAAATATTTCCGCTATCATGAATGTCCTTTAAAATTGCAAAAAAAAAACACATGCACACATACGAGGGTAGAGAAAAAATTACACTTTAAGCTCACAACCCTTTTTTTCTGCGATATTCAATAGAATGTGTTTAATTATGGGGTCCTTATTGGATCAGCCAGCGCCTCATAGGTTCTAAGTATGTGTTCTAGTGTTATATTCTGCTCATTACGTGAGGCCATCCTTACTCTGAACGAATAGCCTTTGAGTCTTAAGTGCCTGATCAAAAGGCCATTTATTACTCTCAGTTCACTTCTGAATAGTCTGATGCATGATTCAGATTTTTTTCTTATTGTAGTTAGACAGGTAAAGGTTGTATAGGCATACTTAGGCCACTTGAGGGCTTATTGTGATACCACAGTATTCAAATTTCCTCTAGTCCTGCAACCATTAGGAGTCTCTGAATAAACAATTCGGACTGCCAATTACCAAGCCTAATAGTTCGTTTAGATCGTCTATATGGAGTGCAGGTAGAGGTGATTTTCTACCCAACAATAGGTTGTGATAACACAGCTTCCGATTTTTACTCTGGTCCCGGAACCATTAGGAGTTTCTGAAGAAACGACTCAGACTGCCAATGTTCATGCCTGATTGTTCGTTTAGTTTCCTTCTCCAGCATAGTGCTGTGATCATGTATCCAAGTTTTGAAACACAGTTTCTGTTTCTTCCCCATCTTTACAGCTTCTCTAGAAATCGTTTGTCAAGTGTCCAAAATCAATGCGACTTGCATGAGCCTCCTTAATACAATGGCCAGTAATGACTGCAGCAACTATACCAAGTAAGTATTCTCCTTTGCATGTTTAAGCAGACTTTTCGTAAGCTTTCTATGCAGCCTCTATCAGATTTTCTACTCCATTCTGATGCTCATCTGATATTGACGGAATCCAAGGCTGCATTGTCAATTATAAGCTTGCAGGTCCCCCAAGTAGAAAATTCATCGGAGTGGTTTTATGGTTGTAAAGAACCTGACCAGTTCATTCCCTCTACAGTTACCGGAAATATCATTGAGCCCATCATATCATTCCAACATTCCAACTCGTTGAGATAGCTGCGACAGCTATACACTGTCTTGAAGTTTATTATAAAGGATCCGCCAAATAACTTTTTTTTTGGAAAATGCTTTAAGAAAAAAACTACTGAATATTTTCTCAAATTTCTTTTTTTATTTGAAAGTACAACCCTTCCGGTTAATAATGGAAAATAATTTCATTCAAATGGCTGCCTCGGCTGGCCATGCAGTAGCCTACACCAGAAAATGCCGATTTTGGCAAAAAAAAAATCATCTTTTCAGATGAAGATCATTTTGATCTTGGCGGGTATGTAAACAAGCAAAATTTTCGCATTTGTGGCACAGAAAACCCGCAAGCATACATTGAAAAGCCGATGCACCCAAAACGAGTCACTGTTTGGTGTGGATTTCGGTTCAGAGGCATAATTGGGCCATTTTTCTTCGAAAATGAGCAAGGAGTGGCCGTTACAGTCAATGGCGATCATTATCGGACCATGTTGAACGAATTTTTGTGCACAAAAATTGAAGAGGAGGATATTGGCAACATTTGGTTTCAACAGGACGGCGCTACGTGCCACACAGCCGAAGCTACACTCCATGTTTTGCGCCCTGTTTTTGGAGATCGCATTATCAACCGCAGAGCTGATGTCGTTTGGCCACCACGGAGCTGCGATTTGACACCGTTGGACTATTATTTGTGGGATGCCGTCAAAGATAAGTGTTACGCCGACAAGCCAGAAACAATTGACGCTTTAGAGGACAATATTCGTGAAGCCATTGGTGAAATACAGCTGCACACAATCGATAATGTGCTTAAAAATTGGACTGATCGTGTAGGCTACTGCATGACCAGCCGAGGCAGTCATTTGAATGAAATTATTTTCCATTATTAACCTGAAGGATTGTACTTTCAAATAAAAAAGAAAGTTGAGAAAATATTCAGTATTTTTTTTCTTAAAAAAAGTTATTTGGCGGACCCTTTATTGGAATCTAGTGTCTGCCTCACTGATATTTTCATACATACCTACATAATTCGTCAATACAACCCTGTAGTCAAGATTACAACCTAGCTTCTCACACCACCGATATTGAGTGTGTTAATTTGTATACATGAATTGCGGGACCTACAGTTAAAAGTCGACTCCGAACGACAGATTTTTGAGAAACTTTTCCATGGCAATTTTATTCTGTTTGCAGAGTTTATGCCGGAAAACTGTGGAGAAGGAAACATCGAGTAAATTATTTCGTTTCACATTTCGTTTTGTTGGAAATTGTCTGAGCTGGGTTTTGAACCGTGGCCTCAGGTCTAATAAGTCAACACGTTCACAGTTAGGCTACAGCGACTGATATATAGTCTGGGGACATTTGCATCTTCAAAAACTCTAGCCTCAGCCTACATAGCCTTATACCTGCGCCTGAAAGATGCTACAATAATTCGGTTGACTTATGGACTAAGCTATGCCAATCCGATCCCTAAAAAATTCTGTGTTTCTTTGTAATTTCCCAATAAAGTTGCCTGCCTTTCTTCATTATGCCCTCCCTCGTATGTACTATAAAATATTAACAGAAGGACGAATCGTATGTCAGCTTGTACTACTACTGTGTGTTGGTTGCACTTAAACAATGGAAGCTGGATGGTTGGCTGGCTGGCTGGCTGACACAGCCATAAACACTTGAAAATGCAAAAAAAGTAATTCGAACGTTAAAATGTAAAAAGAATCCTTAAAAGCAAATGCAAATTTAATATTGAATTAGAGGAGAGGAAAGAATACCAAAAAGGAAGAAGAAGAAAAAAAGAATCCAAATGTGCGTTATTCTCTCGCTTTTTTTCTGCATTTCTTTGTAATTTGTGTTGTTGCAGTTGATAAGGAACTATTGCAAGAATCCTTTGTGTGCATAATCACATTAAAATTTAGTGCCATAGACTCGGCAAAAAAAAAGGAGTGCAAAAATTAAATGGAATTCTCAAAAGGAATAGGAAATGAAAAGAGCAGTGAAAAAATTATGATTTTTCAGATTTTCAGATTTTTGGCATGATTTGAACACGTTAAAGTACTTTGGAAAAAGGGGGCCTATTTACCAGGTTTCAAAGGCAAACATTCTGAGAAAACTCTGGCAATGAATGCGGCTCAGAACCTAAGGTTCAGAGCTTCAGAGATTGTATGGCATTTGCTTTACATAGGTTGAAATGGCTGTCTGCTCAAGTGAATGGACTTACTTAAGCCGCATAGGGCCCATTGTGATTGAAACTCAATTGAGATTAGGGCTTCAAATTGGCATCTATTTCCGAAAAATGGTTCACACTTTAGACTGTAGATTGAGATGTGATTGCAGTGTCATTGAAACTAATTTATCCGCTGGTTAAAGTATGTTACTGAGTAGACGAAAGCAATGTTAGTTTCCTGCCTGGTAGCTAGAAGGGTGGAGTGCTAGCTTTGATACCAAAAGCTCACTCACGCGGCCCGTTATAACGCCACAGGTAAACGCAGTTTCCTGAATTGAACGAGTTTCACTAAACTAGGGCAAGGGCTGCATTACACAATCAAATAAATCTGAAGGTTCATTCTACTACCAGGTTTGAATACCTCCAGATGTAAAGGGTGTTTTTATAGAGGTATAGAACTTTAAGTTGCAATAAAACAACGATGGATTAAACGTGGTGCGAAAACGTTCCATGGTTATTCGAATTAACTGCTCTGATGGACGATTTTGTCGACGATAAAATGGACGTAGTGCGCGATACGTTTTCCGCACAGAACCATTATTTTCGAAATAAAATTGCACTATTTGCAAGCGTTGTTCAGGCGTGAGTCTATTCATGATGAATTGCCAAACCAAACTGAGAATAAATCACTTGACAGCTGTTAAATCGGTCGCCATCTTGAAAAGTAATGCCAACTTAAAGTTCTATACCTCTATAAAAACACCCTTTATAACAATTCCTCGACGAAGACTATAATAAAGGGATGCTTTGATTAGAAATCTTAACAAATTAATGTAAAACGAGAGCTGGAGTTGAACCCGGGCTTCTATAAGAGATGAATAGATATGTAGATAGACTTGAGCATGACTGCAGTGGCGAAATTCCAAATATCTGCTGTTAGTTATTTGTTGTCTAGGTTTCGCCGAATATATGTCAGAGCTATACGAGTCCTTGTACCCTATGGAACTGCTTGGAAGACCTGACGTGCAATACTTGAAGACATATTTTGATTAGGCTACTGCCAGGATGACTGTAATGCGGTGATTGAAGCCACCGATTAGATAATCGGAGTGCCGTACTATACTTATATACGTACAGTGGTGGCCTTATAATTAGAAACGACTTAGCAACATGCATGTTTGTTAATTTGTTTTACAGTTTTCACTGTGTACCTGGGATCAAAGGCTTTGTTTGGAGGACGTCTTATATACGTTTTTCCATCAGATTGGGAAAAATTGAACTTAGATTCGTCACTCCAGATAACTCTGTTCCAGAAACATCGTTTCTAATTATAAGGCCACCACTGTATTGGTAGCGTGACGTCATATCACCTTCATGCGTAGAAAATTCAGATTTTGCGCGTCCTATGTCGGAGGCTTACATACATACATACATAATTGGTCATTATAACCCTTCAGTCAGGATTACGACCACACTTCTCACACCACTTATGTTGCGTGTACTAATTTTATCCATAAAAGACGGGAGCTACAGTTTTAAGTCGTCTCTGGACGACAGATTTTTGGGAAAATTTTTCATGACAATTTTTATTTACTCGCAGAGTTTTTGCCAGAAGACTGTTGACGAGAAACTGCTGAAAGAAACATTTTCTTGTAATATTTCGTTTTGTTGACGATTTGCGAAGGGTGGGGGGGGGGGGGTATTCCAACCTTTGCCTGAAATCTAATAAGCCAACACTCTACCTACTAGACTACGGCCGCACTATACACGATTTGAGTTGAAGTTAACCTAGGTCAGATCAGTTGGTAGGATCTGTTTGTGTATCTTGGTTTTAAACACGAACTATGGACCATCACTTTAATAACCACTAAAGGATAACTTACTTACTTACTTAATTGACCATTAACACCGCTATTAACGGATTTCGGTCTGCCTTAACACATCCTTCCAGGCGCATCTGCTTCTTACGCGCCTATACCAGTTGGTCACACCAATCGATAACAGGGCTTCCTCGATCTGGTCCTTCCAACGCAAACAAGGCCATCCTCTTCGCCGACTTCCACAAATCTCCGCATCAAAGACCCATCTCGCCAGAGTATTCTCCTCCATTCGAACGACATGACCGAGCCAGCACAGTCGCTGGATGCTAATACGCTACACAACGTCCATGTCGTTGAGGAGCTCACGCAGCTCATTGTTGCATTGGATGCGGAAATCACTGACAACTCCTACTGGCAGGAAGATCTTACGTGGGACTTTTCTCTCGAATACTCTCAAGGCTGCTGCATCAGTGCTTAATGGTGTCCATGCCTCTGCGGCATAAAGAAACACGGGCAGGATGAGCGTCTTGTAGACGAGAGAGCACTCTGCTACTCAATTGCCAACAATTGCCTATTGAGACCATTGTAGCACCTGTTGGCAAGACTGATCCTGCGCTTGCTCTCCAGACTGACATCATTTTTGGTGGTAAAGTTTAAAGGATTTCTTTCAGAAAAATATTCCCACTTTACTTGAGCTTATGTAGTGCCAATTGGCTTTAGAATGGCCCTTTGAAGGGATATCAAATTATGTAAATAAAGGTTATGTTAGAAAAAGAACCACTGAATCGAACCTCGTCTAAACTTATAAAAAATGCCTCTCAAGAGAATATTTTTGAATAAATTTAAACGTAAAACGATTTGCATTTTGCATATTTTGCCTACAAAATCTCTAAACTCCCCATGAAAACACAAGCATTTCTGAATAACATTTCAAAACAAAAACAAAGAACAACAACAAAAAAATTAAATCTATTCAATAGACTATATCCGGTATAAAATTGTGATAAAATAATACAAAAAAAAAAACAATAATAACAACAACAATTCCAACATTTATAAGCTCATGGCAACGATCTACACACGATCTAAACACTGGCAGGAAAATTTAGTCTCGAAAAAAAAAAACACACAGAAACTGAACAAAAAAAACACAAAAACTGAAAATATTTCACACAATTTCACAAAACTATGCTTGAAAATATTTTAAATATTTAATAGGATACAACAACAGCAACAACATCAACAAAATCACATACATGGTACAAAAACAATTCAAATGATCACTCATTCACTTACTCACTCACTTACTTGTTTACTTGCTTGCTTGCTAGCAAATGTATATGACCACATGGATTTCACACACACACATACTCGTATAGCGTGTGTATGTGTATGTGTGTACAGACAAGGCAAATGTAAAAATTAATGAACGGCTGGCTGGCTGGCTAGCTTGCTGTATAGTTCAATGGATGAATGTATGTATGAATGCATGAATAAATGAATGTGTGAATGACTGAATGAATGAACGAAATGAATGAATTGATTATAAAATTGTCGCGACGCATGTAAATGGGGGTTTATCAGTTTAAAAAAAAATCATCATCATCATCATGGCCATCATCATCATGGCCATCATCATCATGGCCATCATCATCAACCATTGTTGTCACTGCTATCATAATCATTAAAACTAGCCCGTGACTACTACTGAGTCGAGTGTATGAACACAAAAAAAATATTCACAAGAATTTCATCTTCAGTTTTTCCGTTTGTCATTGTCACTTACGTTTATCGCCTTCATTAGTCATCTTACACAGACAGTGAAGGACAAAAAAAGTCGACAAGCTGTTGCCCCACTACTCACCACTCACTTTAAAACCAATCACGAAGACTATTTTGAGACTTAGCAATTAAATGCAAGAAGTACATGGCAAAAGTGCTCTTTTATGGTGGCAGTGTATCAAACTTTTCTGTGCTTGAGGGAAATTCTTACTTAAAGGGTCCCTAAAACTCTTTTAGTCAAGATTACAACCTTGCCCAGCACACCACTAACGTTGTGTGTATTAATTTTACCGGCAGAATCTACAGAATCCGAAAGACTGACTTTTAAACATTTTTCCATGTCAATTTTATCGACTCGCAGAAGACTGCTGAGGGGAAATCACCGAAAGAAACATTTCCTTGCCTTATATTGTTTTATTGGAGATGTCTAAGCCAAGATTTGAACCATGGGCTCTCTTCTAATACGGCAGCACACTACCTACTAGACTACTTCAGCTTTTACTGTCACTTACAATATAATAAAGAGTTCGAGAAATCTAACGTTCCTTAGCACTACTCGCTCTTTCCTCATTCCCACAAACTATTTTCTTAGTTCCAACAAAACATATCAAGGGGGGGGCATTCCCCTAATTGTTGATTAAAATGACAACTCGAGTTTTTTGTAGAAGGAAATGGAAATCTAGTACAAGGCGAATTGTCATTGGAAAACGCAGAACTATCTTCGCCAAGCTCTGTAGAAGTGTCATACGGTATTGCTTCGCAGTGTGGTATTGCTTCGCCTTTCTCACACGAACTGTCTCGCTGTAATGGTTCCACTTTTATTCCTGGACGCTGTGTTAATCACTGTAATGGACGTTACACCACTAAATAGTTCCTTTCCACAGTCAGAATAGAGGTTTACGGATATGCCGAAGACATACAGTAGGTCAGCCGTGAGGATATTCGGTTCCATGGCGAATTTTTCTAAACCCTTAGGAAAAACCGCTGGAACCTTTGAAGTGGAAGATTACGTCATCAAAGGAAGTGCTCAATTCAACTTGAGAGTGCAATGGAAGGGATTTTGTCGAAGACATACAGTAGGACAGCGGCGGGGATATTCGGTACCATGGGGTATTATTCGAAACCCATAGGGAATATCGCATGTTACATTGAAGTGGAAGATTACGTTACTAAAAGATGTGTTGAATTCAACTCGAGAGCAAAATGGAAGGGATTTTGTCGAAGACATACAGTAGGACAGCGGCGGGGATATTCGGTCCCATGGCGTATTATTCGAAAACCATAGGGGATATTGCATGTTACTTTGAAGTGGAAGATTACGTTACTAAAAGATGTGTTGAATTCAACTCGAGAGCAAAATGGAAGGGATTTTGTCGAAGACATACAGTAGCGGTCCCATGGAGAATTATTCGAAACCCATAGGAAAAACCGCGGGTATATTTTATGTGGAAGATTACGACGATTACAAAGATTACCAACGAATGATGTGCTTAATTCAACTTGTGTGATATTCAGACCGCATAGCACGCACTCGGCACATGTGAGATTAACTCTAGAACAGATTGCAACAATCTGAGTAAGCTGAATCAACGTTTGTGTGATTTCACGGCTGTGAGAAGGCACATAAGGTTGAGAGGAATGGAGCTTCAACAGCGCTGATAGGCACAGGAAACTTTTTGGGGAGCGAGAAGAGATGTTTAGAGAAGTGAAAGGTATGATAGAGAGTCGGGAGAGTGGGTATGAACTTTTATTGTTCGATAACAATGACAAGAGATTTGAGCTATGCACCAGACTATACAGAAGTATTTTAGGGATAGTAATTGGCCTCTCGATCGATTCAGAACAAGGATATCCTTAAGCAGAATACGTACATGAAATATTTGCAGGGTTTAATGGAAGAAATAAAGAGTAAACACATGAGGGCTTATTAAGTACTAAGCAAGGAGTTGATCTTACTAGCACTCAATAACATTTTCAATTTCATCAAGAACAACACTGAGCTGTGTAGGCATCTCAACGACATATATGTACCAGCGGCTGCATTGGCTTGGCTATGTCGTTCGAATGGAGGAGGATGCTACGGCGAGACAGGTATTTGATGTGAGCATCTGCGGAAATCGGCGAAGAGTACGACCTTGATTGCATTGGAAGGACCAAATCGAGGGAAGCCCTGTCATCGATTGGTATGATCAACTGGCAAAGCGGCGCAAGAAGCAGAGGCGCCTGGAAGTATGTGTTACGACAGGCCGAAATCCGTTAAGAGCGGTGTTAATGGCCAATTAAGCAAGTAAGTTCAAGTTCAGAATTGATAAGGACATTATAGACATACACTGTACAGGTTCAGAGCACCACAATAGATCGTATGATTGATCGTAATACCTCATACTATGGCTCCTCTCTACGGCAATAATGCGTAATAATACCTTTAGAAACTTAATGATTTTCAGTGGTTCAAATCCCAGCTTAAATATCTCGAGTATAAGGAAATATGGCAAGAAAATATTTCTTTTGGCGACTTTCTCTCAGAGTTTTTCTCAGAAAGCTGCTATGAAAAGTTTCTCAAAAATTTATCGTTTGGAGTAGAATTTAAACTGTAGCACACACAACATGGGTGGTGTAAGGAGCTAGGTTGTAGTCCTGACTAGAAGGGTTGTAATGCCTGAATAAGTAAGTTTTGTTCTTTACAGTTTTCATTGGCAAACTTCACTGTTGTTTGATGTATTAATGAGCTGCTAACAATTTAAATTTCTTTTTTAATCACTTTTGTTTGCCACTGTAGTAAACTGTTTACTGTTCCCTGACCATTATTAGTCGAGAGAGGTTTATTTCAATTTTTCTTTCTTTCCTTTCCTTTCCTTTCTGTTTTTTTTTGCTGTATTTTTGCATTTGTAATCCACCGAGTGTTTTAATTAAAGCAATAGGACTAGACAGACAGACATTCAAATTATTTTCGTATTTGAATTTCAACACAACAAAACGCAGAAACAGAACAAAAAAAAATATTTTTAATTTCTATGGGTATGGTATGGGTCCTAAGCATATTGGTAGCGAGTGTTATAGTGGTTGTCCCTGTATACATTTTGAGAGGGTCGCTGTTGTTGTTGTTATTTTTAATTTGAATTTCAATATAATTGTTGTTGATGATTTGAATTTTTACTTGTTGATTTTGATTTTTGCCTCTCTCATCTCTATTGTTCTTGTTTCTTTTGTTTTGCAAAACATTCGGTATGGTTTTGTTGAGTTTTTTTTTTAATTTTTTTTCTTTTTAATTTTTTTTTAGTTCAGGATCATTAACATTTAATGACATGAACGAAAAAGTCAGCAACAACTACCACCACCAGCATCATCATCATCACCACCATCACCATTACATGCTTATCATTGTTTAAAATCACTATCATTGTTGTCATTCTCATCATCGTCCTCATCAAATAAAACAGCAGCAACAGCCTCATTATGAGGCCAACACAATGAAATTTGAGTTAAAATTTCCAAAATGTGCCACACAATCAAACGGATTTCTTTCTAACCAACCAGCATAATTTCTTTTTCTTTTTAGGGAACCATTTAATGTTTTTTTATTTTCAACTTTAAATCTTGAAAGAGATTTTTTGGAAACATTTTTTGGAAACTTAAAACTGACTTTAAAATGTTGATGACAAAATTTGTCTAGAACATACAAAAAAATCAATTTTTCTAAACCCTTCTCACACTCGTTGGAGAACGAAGAAGCAGACAAATCTCTCAGCACAGTTTTGTCGAAGCGATAGAGAACGCTAGAGATCAGAGCTACCATCAAGCTCTACTGCCAGAATTGAGTTCAATAAGATAAAATTGTTAAGGGTCCGCCAAATAACTTTTTTTCTGAAAATGCTTTAAGAAAAACTACTGAATATTTTCTCAAATTTCTTTTTTTATTTGAAAGTACAATCCTTCCGGTTAATAATGGAAAATTATTTCATTCAAATGGCTGCCTTGGGTGGCCATGCAGTAGTCTACACGATCGGTCCAATTTTTAAGCACATTATCGGTTGTGTGCAGCTGTATTTCACCAATGGCTTCACGAATATTGTCCTTTAAAGCGTCAATTGTCACTGGCTTGTCGCAGCTCCGAGGTGGCCAAACGACATCAGCTCTGCGGCTGATAATGCTATCTTCAAAAACAGGGCGCAAAACATCGAATGTAGCTTCGGCTGTTTGGCACGTAGCGGTGTCCTGTTGAAACCAAATGTTGCCAACATCCTCATCTTAAATTTTTGTGAACAAAAATTTGTTCAACATGGCCCGATAACGATCACCATTGACTGTAACGGCCACTCCTTGCTCATTTTCGAAGAAAAATGGCCCAATTATGCCTCTGAACCAAAATCCGCAACAAACAGTGGCTCGTTTTGGGTGCGTCGGCTTTTCAATGTATGCGTGCGGGTTTTCTGTGCCCCCAAATGCGACAATTTTGCTTGTTTACATACCCGCCAAGATCGAAATGAGCTTCATCTGAAAAGATGATTTTTTTTTCAAAATCGGCATCTTCTGGTGTAGGCTACTGCATGTCTAGCCGAGGCAGCCATTTGAATGAAATTGTTTTCCATTATAAGCCGGAAGGATTGTACTTTCAAATAAAAAAAAGAAATTTGAGAAAATATTCAGTAGATTTTTTTTAAAGCATTTTCAAAAAAAAAGTTATTTGGCGGACCCTTTATATGCGACAATTTTAGCCGGTTAGCCAAACGTCCACGGAACGTAACGCAACGTACGTTCGTTTTTAGAATACGAAAAGCAATGATGAGCGGTTAGCCAACCGTAATGTAATTTCGGTAATCATTTATATTCCTCCTCATACGCTAAAAACGTACGTATGTTCCGTGGATGTTTGGCTAATCGGGGCTTTTTACATCAGCTTTTGATCCTTCAGTGAATGTTTGGCTGAAGTTTGTCAAAATATGATTTTGTTTGGTAGTTTTGTTACAAAACAGTGTATCGAAAGAGAATTTTAATATCAAGATCATGATAATAAACAAGTGCTCTTAGATTTGACTTGTCTAATGCATTCTCCACGATCTTTGGCGCGGCATGTACAGCAATGAGGCTGATGCCCATAAAAGCATGGTCCCGCCAATCCATTTGGCTGTACTCATTGCCTATAGGATAACAAAATTCGCTTTCGTTACTTGGTTTTGTAACAAAACTACCGCAAGGATCATATTTCGATAAACTTCAGCCAAACATTCACAGAAGGATCAAAAGCTCATGTATAAAGCCCCGGTTAACCAAACGTCCACGGAACGTAAGTTCGTTTCTAGCATATGTATGGAATGGAGTGTAAATGCTTATCGAAATTACATTACGGTTCGGTAATCGCTTTCATTACTTTTCGTATATTAAAAACGAACGTACGTTGCGTTCCGTTCCGCGGACATTTGGCTAACCGAGTCTTAAGCTGAATCACTGATTGCACTTTAAACAAATCAATTCTAGTAGCAGAGCTAGCATTAAAAAAAGTAGCCATAGAACTAATACAGTATGGGGGTACATTCCTGGAGAAAACACCGAGGATTCGAAGATAAATACCAAGTAGTATGCAGAAACAAGCGAATACAGACTTGACGTTAGCATTCCTCTCTTGGTCTCACTGAGAACTCACTCTTTATGATTGTCATGTAGAGGTGCTGGAGTACTAAAACCATACGATCTATTGTACTGCCTTCAACCTATGGTATATAGGCCATTCTGAAATATCTCTTCAACTTCAGGATGCTACACGCTGTCATTAAACACAATTTCCTGTGCAGCAACCGATACGCTCTCAGATGTGTCTTCCTGAAATCTATTAATGCCGCCCAAATTGTAGGTAAGTGTTCTGGTGCTACATCTTCCTCATCATAGGGTCTACGTATTAAGACAGCGTCTACAGTTGATCGATCAAAAGGCCAGTTATCATCCCCAGTATATTCCTGGACTCAAACCTCATTTTCATTGTTTTTCTCAAAACTTAGATTGCATTAAGCCCAGTGGTCTTAAATAGAGTTTCAACCACTCTCATTCATTCGTTTCGCGGAGTATAAAGTTCCAAACATCTCTTTCCACTTCACAGAAAAGTTGTAACTCTAACAGCGGATTGAGCGCTCCCCTCTTTGCAAATTCGTTTGCCTGCTTATTGTCATAATGTCCACATGACCTGATAACCAGCAGCAGAGTGACCCTAGTTTCTCTGACTAACTGATTCAGGCATGAAATCTCGATGAAACTCAAACGGAATAAGATGGAGGAGTCAGTTTGCTACAGTTTTAATAAAAAAGAAATTCAAGGATAATAAAAACAGTCTTGCAGCGGCCTTTTCTGAAGCTAGTCTTAATGGGAAATTTCACTCTAAAATTCAAAGCACGGAGGACGGGTTTGCTAACTTGGCCAGCCTAGGGGATTTCAGGGAAGCCAACTTGGGAATAAGATAGGCTGTAGAAAATCCCTCATTGCAGGTTGCCTAGAGTGGTCTAATATTCATCCTTGTTTTAGCAGCTTCAACGGAAGTCGTGTTATGATATTACCAGAATCCTAGCCAGCATACTCTAGCTTTGCGTAAATTTCATTCACACGTGTTTGACTAACCGCAGAGAAAAGCTAATCTTATATATGAATTCGTTGACATCTGTCCGCTTCCCGCGGAGTGTGTATTAAAGTGTGCTTTAATTTTAGCAAATCTGTTGCTCCCTTCTATTCTATTTTAAATTGGCCTTGTATAGGACATACACTAAGAAAACCACCAGGAAAAATCAGATAAAACGTAGCCCTAGATTGAAACCCTCAACGACAAAGATAGAAATTGTAGAAGACAAGTATACACATGGAGAAGGTAGCTGGTAAAGGAGGCTATGAGGCCATAATGACAGGCTGCTGGGATAGGTTTGCTATGAAATAAATTTTTTTACAAGGTCTATGCTAGCTGTTATCATTTATTTCTATTTACCTTGTAACTGCTGTATTCCTATTCAATAATATTTCTTTCTACACGATTATATACGTCTGTTTTTTAAGTTTGAATGTAAATGTAAGTGTGTAAGTGTATAACGTGTATGTGTTTGTATTTTAAATCATTATATGGCTCCTGGCTAAAGGTTGCAAAACATGATTGAAATGATTGTGTTATCAACTCAAAATAAAAATCATATTACAAGGGAACACCCGAAAGAGGGATACAGAGAGAGTGAGAGAGAGAGGGACGAGACATAATTATTGTGATTTGATTTTTCCTGTTTTGTAGTTGTATACCGTTATTTGTAAGGCTTATACTAATATTGGTAGTCATTTTTAGTGTTTTTCCTCCTTTGCCCTTACTGTTGTTGTTTTTGTTGTTTCGTTCGTTTGTGTTGTTGCTATTGTTCTCTTGTGTTATTCGTGCGATGGTGATTTGTAAGAGGAAATCGTTTCGGTTTTTCTAAATCACTGCTTGCATTAGTGACGATCGATTTGATTTTCGGTAATTTCTAAATACATTTAATACATCACATACACACACACACCCATAGACAGACATACTCAAACAGAGCCATACAAGCAAACAAGCAAGTATGCCTGTTTGTGGAGTGAATTCATGAATGTGTGCGGTATGATTGCTGGTATTCATAGTCATGTTTCAGTAATGTGTGGAATGACTCTGGCATATAAAAATAAACTCTTGGATTTCGTTGATGTTATTATTTTTTCTCTCTTATAAATTTATTAATACTACAGCAAGAGAGTGAGTATAACGTTAGTAATGTTAGTTTTTCTTGATGTTTTCTTGTTTTTCTTTTGCCAGAACTTTAAGGATGACTGATGTTAGTAGTGCTTGTAGTAAATGTTTTGTTATTGGTGGTGGTTGTTTGCTATTGCTATTGCTGTTGTTGTTATTGCTGCTGCTGTTGTTATATATTATTACACATATTCCTAGAGTACCCACTCATGCTCAAATATGTTGGCAATAATTTTTCGTTTATTTTTTTTCATTTCTTTTTCTTCCTTTTTGTTTTTGTTCTGATATGATTATCGTATTTGGGTGTGTGTGTGTGTGTGTATTTTTTTTCATTGTTTTTGTGGTTTCAAGCATTTCTGATTCTTAAAGGCATTTGTCTTGTAGTTATGAAGCAAGAGAGAGAGAGACAGAGAAAGCGAGAACGGCAAGATATGAAGGGTACATAGTTAAACTTACATTTTTGTGGTTTTGACATCTGTATTAAAGCGTAGCAAGAATAAATAAGTCGCTCGAAATCTGTCAAAGTTAAGATAATGTACGAGTATGTAGTACAAGAACAAATAAAAGGGGAAACGAAAAACAAAGAGAAGGATTTTGTGTATTTCTTACAATTCGTATGATTGCTATGTTGTTGTAATTAAACCTTTTAATGAGTCATTAATTTTAAATTTTTCCTCAAAAAAATTGGGGGCCGGGGGAAAGACAAATGAAGAGTAAGGTTTTTATAATTAAGCGAAAGTATGTAAATAAAACGATTAAAAGACGGGATTCTAAAGGCATTTTGTGGTTAACCAAGAAATAATCTTACAATGGAGAGAGTGATTATGGAGGTAATATTGGCAGATATAGTTGTGGACACATAACTAGAAATGATGTTGAGTAACTTATTTCACTACCTACAGCGCATTCCATAATTAACAGAGTGGACAATCAACCTCCTATTATTGTAAGCTATGAGAAGTTCTAGGTTTACTTTTAGCAACAAGAATGAATATGAATGAATGCCTAAGGAGATGATTATGTCTCGCAGTGTTATTAGAAGCGAGGAATTTTTGCTTTAATTTTTGAACTTTTTTTATACATATTGAAATGCAAGTTTAACTTTCAAATTTTCTGTAAAACACTTTGTTATCGAAAAGTTTTCCGAACAAAAAAATTATTATCCAAAAAGTTTTTGATCAAATAAAATTTTTTGGTTATCGACAGTCTTTTTATAAAAATGTATTATTTAAAAATTTTATTGTTGTCGAAAGACTTTCTCTAACAGAATTTTTTCATAAAAAATTTTACATTTGTAATAAGAAATATATCGATAATATTATATGGATAGTTCGATGTTACTCGATAACATAATTATTGATAATTCGATAATATAATTATGGATATAGTATTATTCGATACTATAATTGGCGATATAATATTATTCGATGCCATAATTTTCGATATAATATTATTCGATAATATAATAATAAATATAATAAATTATTCGATAATATAATTATCGATATTATATTATTTGATAACATAATTATCTATATAATATTATTTGATAATATAATTATCGATAATATAATTATCGATATAATATTATTCGATAACATAATTATCTACATTTATAATATTATTCGATAATATAATTATCGATATAATATTATTCGGTAATATAATTAATTAGTTCGATAATATAATTATCGATATAATATTATTCGATAGCATAATTATCGATATAATATTATTCGATAACATAATTATCGGTATAATATTATTCGATAATATAATTATCAAAAAAATTATCGATAATATAATTAGCGATATAATATTATTCGATAGCATAATGATCGCTATAATGTTATATAAGTTTTTGTATAAAAATATGTGTGATCGAAAATAGTTTTTTACAATACTTGTTTTTTAATTTAAAAATTTTGTTATCAAGAATTCATTGCTAAACAACCGTTACCAAAAAATGTTTAAATTGCTATTGAAATTTTACTATATTTTGCATCAAACATTTAAAACCAATAAAAAAGTATTGTCAAAAATTTTCAATATACCGTTATTATCAAGAATTTTTAATTGAAAAAATGTTATCGAAATTATTGTATTATTAAAATTGTTATTGAAAATTTTTTATTAAAAGGTTTTTATCGAAAATGTTTTATTAAAAGAATTTTTTATTAAAATTAGCTCATAGCAATTGATTAAATACATTAAGAATATCGACAAACTGTTTTTATTTTGAACATGTTATCGAAATTATTGAATATCGAAAATGTACATATCGAATATCGATTCTATCGAATTAAACCTTTTATTTTTTTATTTCTTTGTTAAGTTTGCAGGCTCAATTCCCCATCAACAGCTAGATTTCGATTGATTATTTTTTGGTTTTCGATTTTCTCGAGAGTATTTCTAGCAAACATTTTTTATGCACATTTATTGTATCAATTTCACAGGGTGTTCGTTATGCTTTTATTTGATTGTGTTTTTATTTTCCCTCTGTTTGTTTTTTTTTATGTTATGGTATTAAAAACAAAAACATCGATATCTGCTTTACAAATAAAACAACAATAACAAAAATACTAACAAACAATTTACCGTAGTACTCCCTTCCCATTTAAATAAATACACACACACACCTGTCTAATAAATATTCACCACACTGTAGTCCTCTAAGCCACGGAGAGAGAGAGAGAGAGAGCTAGAGAGAGGGATAGAGAGGGTATCAAAAGAAGTTTACCGTTATTTTTTTGCTTGTTTTTGTTAGTGGTACAACACTATTAAAGCGGGAGGGAGAAAAGGTCAAAAAGTTGTAACAAAACACCAGAGAAAAAAAGGGGAGAAAAAAACTGTTTTTTTCATTTCATTTTAGTTGCTGCTGTTGTTGTTGTTGTTGTTGTTGCTACAAAGAGCACAAGAGCACTTAAGTGCGTGAATTAGCATACATTTGCCATAATCAGTGACACTTCATGTGTGTAGGTATGTATGTTGTTTGTGTCTATGTATTGTAAGCTTTATCTGTTGTTTTCTCTCATTATGGTGCATTCGTGTGTGCGAGTGTATGTGTGTGTGTTAGTGTAGATTGACGTAGAGAGTGTTTTTTAATATTCTTTATTATTTTTTGTTTTTGTTTTTCATGCATAAACATTTTATTTTTATTTTCATTTTTAGTAATTCAGTTCAGTTCATTTTGTTGTTGCTGCTGTTGCTGTTGTTGCCGTAGTTGTATAAACATTTTATTGTTTTGTGTTCTTGTCTTTTCATAAATATTTAAACAGTCACTTAAATATTCATGTTGGATTAACACTACGCAACCCTGATAATATTTTTGTATTCCTCTGCCTTCTTCTTTTTATTGTTCTTTTGCTTTGTGAACTTTGAAACTCATCAAAACCAAAGGAATATTCTTTCAATATTGAAATGAAAAACATTTTTTTAAAGAATGATTTTCGTTCTTCTTCTTTAAATTAGAAAAATCATACAAAAACTGGGAAATAATTTTCCATGAAACAAAAGCAAATTCTAGCAAAAAGGAAGGAAGAATTTCAAAATTTGTTTAATAGTTTTGTGTTGCTTTAAATAAAGTTTTCAGTTTTTGTGATACAAGACAAGCAAAAATAAGCAATGATTTCGATAAAAACTTTTATTTCATTATAATGCTAGGAACCAGGGCATGTAAATGACCGTTTATGATTAGTTTGCAGCCGTAGATCCTTTTACAGTAGTTTTCAACCACATTTTTGCAAATTTCAGGCAGTATCTCTGCAATATCCTGACCTATATTGGTTTTCAAAGGCTTTGAAATTAAAGAATTACCAAGTAAACACAGTCTTTAAAATAGACTCTTAGAAAAATGCCTGAAATCATTAAGACGCATGATCTTGGGGGGCAAATGACGTCACCAAAACGTGAAATTGCTGTTGTTCATACAATTAGTCGCGTACGGTCACTCGTGCCATCATCTTGCTAAAACCAAATACTATCCAATTCCTAGTCGTCAATTGTAGACTAAAAAATTCTTATTCATATTGCCATTCTGTTCTAAATAGAGGAGAATGGCATCTTTAGGGACATATGCAAAGACAATTGATCATTACAACCCTCTAGTCAGGATTACGACATAGCATCACTTATGTGGCGTGTGTTCATTTTTATACATGAATGGCGGGACCTATAGTTTAAAGTCGATTCCGAAAGATAGATTTTTGGGAAACTTTTCAAAGCAATTTTATTATACTCGCAGAGGCCTGCTGAAAGGAAGTCTCCGGGGAAATATTTTTCATATTTCGAGTTGATCGAGATGTCTGAGCTGCGGTTTGAACCATGGCATTACGTCCAATAGGCCAACACACAACCTACTACATAAATTACTCCGGTGAAATGGCCATCTTGACATCTCTTTTGAACTGATCATTCCATTTATTAATTGGATACTAATAATACAAAAGCGAATTCATTACTTTAAGGACAATTTCGAAAAATTACAGTTCAACGATACCGCCTGAATATAATGCATACATCCAACAGTCAGTTTTTCTGCATTTAACCACATTTCCACAATAATTTTTGAGTTCGCGGACCTCTTTGTATGAAAATATTGCCAGTTGACGTAATACTTGCTTACTTAATTGGTCATTACAATTCTTTAGTCAGGCTTATAACCTAGCTTTTTTCCCTGAGTATAGGGATCTACAGTTTAAAGCCCACTCCGAACGGCAGATTTTTAAGAAACTTTTCATGACAATTTTATTTTACTCTGAGAGTTATTGCCAGAAGCCTTATGAGAAAAAGTCGCCGAAGTTTTTTTTTATGTCTGAGCTAGGGTTTTAAAAGCTTAACACCATAAAATAAAGTGCAGTTCCCTTCATAAGTCTGCCACGAAGCATCTGTACAAAATTTTAGTACTTCTTTTGCTTGTTTTCAATTTAATACATCAAGTTTTATCGCTAAGCCAGTAAATGGTTTACAGTAGCATATTCTAGTATGCCAGGGTTACCACCTCATACATACATACATAATTGGTTATTACAAACCTTCGGTCAGGATTATGACCGAGCTTCTTACACCACTTATGTTGTGTGTGCTAATTTTATGCATGAGTGCCTCAACCTATATTTTAATGTAGACTCCGAATGACTGATTTTTGAGAAACTTTCATGGCAATTGGATTTACTCTCAGAGTTTTTGCTACAAGACTGCTGAGAGGCAGTCGCCGAAGAAATATTTTTCATATTTCGAGTTGATTGAGATGTCTGAGCTAGGGTTTGAACCGTGGCATCACGTCTAATAAGCCAACACACTGCCTACTAGACTACGGCCATCTAGACTGCGTTGCCATTTCTTGTTGTCTAAAACAAGGCTGCCTGTGAAAGTGTCTTCAATTATTGTATGTGGTGAACGGGTGATCACATTGCTCAACCTTCCTATGACGTTTCTTGTTTCTCTCCCAGGATTATTTGTAGGGCCAGTGAATCTTGGGAATTTTAAGCAAACAAAACTATGCCACCTTTTGCCTTTAAATTCGTTCAAAGTCTCTTTAAATTTATTTTCATAAAAAACCCATTCAACTTATTTCCTTATTTTCATGATATTTCTTGTTTGTTTTTTTTTTTTTCTTGTTTAAATAGATTGATTTTAATAACATCGATACCAAAGGGATTTTAAAATATCGAATGCCATCGATTCAATAACAAAACTGTATTGATATACGGGTTGTGTGCATAGGAAATCGACTCACAGGAGAGTACAACAGAAAGCAGCAAGAAAGTTGCAAAAAAGAAGAGGAAAAACTCTACAATAAATAAAAAATTGAAATATTTGTTCTCACACATACATACGGTTACAATCGTATATGCATAGTTGTGTACAATTGCTAGTGGTAGAGTCTCTCTGTGCTACCACACTCTTCTATTAATTTTTAGTTAAAAGAGCTTGTGTTTCTAAATAACTGGTGGTGGCATGAGTTGAATACACACATACTGTGACAGTTTCCTTTGCCATGAAACCATATTGTCTTGTGTTTACGAAACCAAAAAAAAAAAAACACACGAAACTGTAAAGGGAATTTAAAGCTAAAAAAAACACACACACACACACACATAGAGAGAGAGAGTGTGTAAGCAATACAGTAAAGAAAATCAAAATTTATGATTATTAAACTGGCTGGCTGGTTGCACTCCTATTTTTTTGGTGGAGGTTAACAATTTTAAAATATTGAATTCCCTGGTTGTTATTGTTATTGTTGTATATTTAAATACAGTAATAAATTTTATTTTGTTCTCTTTACAACACACAGCAGCACTTGTTGATGTTTATCCTTCTCTGACCCCCTCTCTCTCTCTCTCTCTTTGTAATCGTATTTCCTCCTGGTTTTTTTTTGCTTTCTTATAAATTGTTGTTGTTATTGAATTGAATTTAAAGTTTTTAATTTTTTTTTATTTTTATTTTATTACGTAGTATACTATTACAACAACAACAGCAACAAACAACACTGTATTGTATTGTGAAAAGGTCCTTCAATTGCCTGTGATATTTTTATAGCCGTCATTATTTTTATTCTTCTCTTCGTTTTCGTTGTTCTCTCCAATTGTTATTGCCATTGAAGCAAACATTTGTTTAACGTTTATGTGTGTTTCACCAGCTCCCTTCTCCATTACTGTGTGTCTGTTTAAATGTCTGTCAAAAAGTCTGTCATTTTTTTATTGCCTCGCTATCTCCCTCTCTCTCTGTGTCTTTGTATTTAGCGGCCTTTGTTAGTTGGGTTCGATTCAAAGTTTATTTAAATAAACTTTTAATATCGTCGTTGTATTTTATTGTTTTTCTTTCTTTCTTTCTGTCCCTTTTTCTTTTTTTTTTCTTTTCTGTATTCATTGTTGTTTAGTTGTTGAAGGAAATCAATTCATTTTTCTATGACAAGCGTTTCAATAGATTTTTTCCATGTTTTTTTTTTTGCTTTTCATTTCTTTTGCTTGTAATTTATGTAAATATTGTTCGCTTTATAATTTCAAAAGAATTGGCGAAACTCATGCTTTTTTTTGTAAACTTTGCTGGACGTAAGGCCACCATGCAACCAACCAGTTGTAGTAAGAAATGCAGTTTTCTAAGCTACTTCACTGGATGCTATACTAAAATAAGATCACAATAATTCCTTAATAAAAAAATGTACAATGTTCACCTCTACCCCTACAAATAATCTTGGGAGAGGTCTTTTTATTGCTAGAGAGGATGCCATCAATAATATGTATGATAGGAAAATAAAACAAGATGACATGTGATCACAGTTTTTCACTCCTACACCCAATACAACAATTTAAAGTATTTTCATAGATCCACTTGTTTTTAGGCAGTGATGGATGGCAACCCTATCATTCTAGAACCGGATATAACTCTGCAATTAAAGGTTAAATTATAAAACTGGATTTATGAAACTGAAACCAAGGAAAATAAATAATAAAAAATTATCAAAATGCTTTGTGACAGACTTATACTCCTTATAGCCATGAAAATGTTTAAAAAAATCAAGAGAACTCCTCTTTGTTTACTGGAGTCAAGCTGCAAAGAAGTCGCAGTAGTATAATAGGTTTTGTGTTGGCTTATTACACAAGATCCCGTGATTCAAACCCTCGGCTCAGTCATCTCGAGCAAAACGAACTACAAAGAAAATATTTCTTCCGGTGACTTCCTCTCATCAGACTGCTGGCAAAATTTCAGAGAGTAAGTTTCTATATAGAAATTAACTTCAAACCATTAAGAGATTTCAGCGGAGATCGAAACAAATGATAATCTGAAAGTGGATGTATCAGAACTTCCCAGCTAAGCTCTCTAAAATTTTTGCCGATTCATCAAAGATATGATGTGTGGTCTGGGGCGTTGTCATGAGGGAAACTCGACAGTGCGTTACCTTTGTTAGTGTCAATCCTGGCTTTGTTCCGGACTGCGAAGTTTCTTTCCACTTATGTCCTCCATAATATTTCAAGTACAATATTGTAGCAAGTGGTTCTCTTTTCAACGCTGGTAGTTATTCTCTTCAGAAATGGTTTGAGTTTGTTCTGTTTTAGTACAAAATTTTAAATGGAAATTCCGGTCATTAAATAAATGTTTCACTGTTAATTTATGTGGCAACCAAACGCCGAATTTCTTTGTGTCAACAGCTTTCTCCAAATGATTGATAACTTGAGTGGTTGGTTGATAGCAGTGTCCACGCTGTTTGTGAGGAGGTTTTTCTCATTTTTTTTTCTTCTATAATTTCTGCAACTTTTTAGTGAAGTGAAGTTGTACTAGTCTAGTAAGTAGATGTTGAATAATTAGGCGAGAGACCCTGACATCCCTCTGAAAAAATTTTTCAGTCTCCTAGCAAAACTCTAAAACCAAATAAAATTGTCATGAAAAGTTTCTCAAAAAGTCTATTTTACAAAGTCGATTTTAAACTGTACGTCTCGCCACTCATGTATGAAATTAACACACACAACATAAGTGGTGGGAGAAGTTAGGTCGTAAGCCTGACTAATAGATTGTAATGAGCAATTTCTATTTACAGAAATTAGGAGTCTTTCCCAACAGCCTACAAGGATACGGGATCAAAAATTGTCCTGGAATACATGTAGGCTACTAGCAATTACTTCAGGCGTAGAATGCCACGCATTATATGGGTGTGTAGGCATCAAGGCAATGAGCAAGAGAATATTGTGGCTAAAAGATCTAAGGTATTAATCACCTAAGCTCGTATAACCCAATGCCTTTCAGTTCATTGAGGATCACAGTGAAAAAGATGGAGTGAATATCGCATCAACTACTATTGAAATAATGGCGCAATAGGCTGAATTACAAATATTTTGAGATTGAATAAGAGCGTCTTAAGACAACTAATGAGCACACTTACGGGACTCTTCGACTTAAATGTATGAATGTAGTTGAAGCATTATTTATGTCATTGCTCTCAGCCTTCATACCGCCATACTTCCAATACCTCATGGAAGATAGTAAACTTCTTCGTCTAGAGGAGCGGACTGGAAAAAGTAAAGAAGCTTTGCGCAGGAAATGGGAAGTAGTTTGAAGATTGCAATACTCCACTTAGAAAATTGCCTGCATTCAGTCTAAAAAGCCAAAGATAGATAAAATTAACACACACAACATGGGTGGATTGTGTTGACCAATACATACATAATCGGTCATTACAACCCTTCAGTCAGGATTACGACCTAGTTTCTCACACCACTAATGTTGTGTGTGTTAATTTTATACATGAGTGGTGGGACCTACAGTTTAAAGTCGACTCCGAACGACAGATTTTTGAGAAACTTTTCATGGCATTTTTATTTACTCTCAGAGTTTCTGCCAGAAATCTGCTGAGAGAAAGTCGCCGAGGAAATACTTTATGTACTTTCTTTTGATGTCTGGCCTGGGGCTCGAACCCTGGCTTTACGTCTAATAAGCCAACACACTACCTACTAGACCAATAATCTGAATTTAATATTGTCTTATAACAAAGCGAAGCTTAAAATATCGTTTGAATCAAAGCTATAGTGTTGGCTACTGTAGTGAATATTTCAAGAGATATTGTAGAGGCATCTGCAGACAATTTATAATCGAACTATTTCAAGATCCTATTCTTTTAAATATTTAGTGTTCGCAATTTCGTTTTGGATTGTAATGCTGATACCATAAGTAAATGCGATTTTAAATTTTATTAATTTCTATTCAAAATATGGTTTCAATATTCCTTTCTAAGTAGAAACATGACAAGAAAAAAATTCTTTTTTATTTGTTTTAGAAATTTTTAAAGGAAGTATTAATGGCAAGAATGTTTTAAAATATTTAAGGAAAATTATAAAAAAAATTATTACAAAAGTAAAAATTGAATTGAAGTAATGCTTGTATAAAAAACTTAAATAAAAATAATTTTCTAATGCTTTAAAAAATTATAAAAAATCTGCATTATATTTAAAAAAAATAAAGATTTTCTAGGATTATTTTTTATAAAAATTAAAAAATTATTAAAATATTCTTGTATTTACCTTTCCAAACGTGTTAAAACACAACATAACACAATTAAATTTGTTCATTTTATTTCTTGTTGCAATTAAAGTATATTAAACGTGTTAAAAAAAAGAACAGTAGAAAGACTGCAGCACAGTTACACTTTAAATTCCATGTAATGTTCGCACATATTTCCAATTTCCGCAACAACTTCCGGTTGGGCAATGCAATGCAATGCAATGGCTGGTTTTACATGCACTGCACACAATTACAACAACCGTACACAAATATACTACATACAACCACACATACAACACGTATTTAGAAATAAAAATTAAGTCTTTAGCATATTTTTTTAACACACAATTTAAAGCGAACATATACAAATACACGCATACATGCACATTTTTAAATGTCTTTAATGTGCACACAGTTAGAGAGTAAATGTTTGTGTTAAATATATGTATGTGAGCAGCCATAGGGAAGTTTTTTTTTTGATATGAATGTGGTTTTTCATAAAAATTAAGCATCACCAGCAATGGAAAAAAAGTTAGAGAGAGAGAGAGAAAAAAAAAAAATATTTATGGAGATAAAAGCAAGATGTGCATCATTATTTATGTGTTAATGTTAGTTTATATGGTTGTTGTTGTTGCTGTTATGGCTTTACTATGCCGTTACGTTGAGATAAAAGTACACATGTTAAGTTTTTTTCTTCTTATTTTTATTCCATTTTTTTGTATGCAAAAAACGTTTATATTTTATAAGGATTTTCTATTTCCTTCTTTTTTTTATTTAAAAACTGTTTTTTGTTTTTATTTTAATTTTCTAATTTAATAACTGTAAAGTTAGTTTTTTTATTTTTTTAAATAATTTTCTTGCGTTTATTTGCTTATAAAAGACTTGTCGCGTTCGTTAACTGCAACTAAATGAATTTTAGGAAATTTGCAAAGATGCTGTGAACTCCCTCAACATAATAAACACAAAAGAAAAACCAACAACAACAACAACTACAACAACGGCAACATAATGTTATAAACACGCATACTCCAACACACATGCATGCACGTTTAGTAAAAATGCACACACAAGTTAGGATTTGTTTTGTAATAATTTTACTCAATTATCTCTTATTAAATGAATGACGACAAGGCGTAACATCATCGGCACAGTAGTAGTAGTTGACGATGTTGGGACTCACGCTCTCTCTCTTTCTCTCTCTCCCTCTCTCGGTTTTTAAACTGTAAAGCTTTTGTGTGTGAAAAATTGTCAGAAAACAAGGAAATTTCAAAAGCAAAATGAACTCTTTTAAGGAAGAAATTTTTGCAATCGCTCTCCCGCTCTTTGTTTTTGTAACAAAGCAACGTAAAAACAGAGAAAACAAAAACAAAATCTAGCAAAACAGATTTCCTGTTAGAAAAATTACATGGAATTGTAAGCAAAACAAGAGTATTCAACAGCCAGGCTGGTTTTTAATTCTAAATTAATGTGAGTGTAATGATGTTTAGAAATTCATTTAAATTTCTCTCTCGCTCTCTCTCTCTCTCAATCTGTTTGCCAAGAAAGGTTCATTTTCCCCCAAAATAAAAAGCTTTTCTCTTATTCATCTCGTGTTTTCCTTTATTTTACTTACAGATTCTGTTTATTCTTTTCATTTTTTTCTCGTGTGTGTTTGCAAGAGAGCATTATAACAGTTGTAAAATTAGTGTGATGAGAGAGAGAGAGAGAGAGGGAGAGAGTGTGAGAGACGTAGTATTTTTGTGTTTTTGTTGTTCTTTCTTATGTTTTTATTATTAAATTGAAAGCAATTGTGATAAATTGAGTATCTCTGTAAGTATTTTTATTATTATTTTTGGTATTTTATTTTTGTTTTTGCATTTTGTCGTTAAACAAGTAGTAGCAGCAACAATACCCACCCACCCACTATACACTTACACTTTGCTTACAGTTTTATTGCTGTTTTTATCAAGGCTAGTGACCTTTTCTCTGTTATACTAACAGTTGTCGTTCATTATTACTCTGTTGTCTGTTCTGTTCTGTTCTGTTGTTGTTTTATTTCTGTAGAGAATATTGTATGACATACACCGCATAAGTATGCTGTAAGCCTGCTAAGTAACCATGTGCCCTAGTATGAGTGATAATAAAAACAAAAAACAATGCTAAAGCAGGCTGAAGCAAGCAAGCAGACAGGTTTTGTTGTTTGCTGCTGTTATTATATGATAACTACGCGTAAATGTATTACAAACAATAATTGAAAGAGAGCGGAAGAGGGAGAGCGAGAGAGACTTCTTTGAATATATGTATGTTTATGCATGTCCATGTGTGTATGAGTGCAGTCGAATATATGCGTATAAACACTATGGCTCTGTTTATTTGTTGTATATTATTGCATGACATACACGTGCTAGAAATGTCAAACAAAATAATTTTTATTGTTTTCTTTGAAAAAAACTTCTCTTTTAAATATGAAAAGTTTTCAAAATAATCTTTGAAATGCTTGAAATTCTTTAAATTTATGCAGGATAATTGTTTGGAAAAGTATTTTAAGTAGAAGACGAAATGGAATGAACATGGATTTCCCAAAATGGAAAGAAAAAAATCTCTGCATAAATGGCTTAGAATTTACATACATATGAAATACTCTTCCAATAATCGAACCTAATCTGACAACATAACGTGGTTATAGGATTTACTTAAAACCTTTGGGGAATAGCAGCTCTTAAGCTACTCTTCGTACTTTTTTCATTGGCAATTACAATACTTTAGTCAAGACTATGACGTAGCTTCTCACACCATTTAATTTTTGTGCGTTAATTTTATACATGAGTGATGGTACCTACAGTATAAAGTCTCATTTCGAATGACAGGTTTTTTGGGAAACTCTTCATGGCAATTTTATTTACTTTCAGAATTTTTGCCGGGAGACTACTGAGAGGAAGATGGCGAAAGAGGTATTTTTTCGTGTTTCGTTTTGTGCGAGATGTCTCAGTAAGGGTTTGGCTTGCTGCTAATAAGTCGACACATTATTTACATGGCTCACAGCATGGGTGGTATGAGAAACTAGGTTGTGATCCTATTTAATGACCAATTAAGTTAGTTAAGAGTAGATAAATATCGTTGATATCATCGTAGTGTAGTAGGTAGTGTGTTGACTTATTAATCGTGAAGCCACAAAACGAAATACGAAAAAAATTTTTTTCGACAACTTCCTCTCAGCAGATTACTGCCAAAAATTCTGAGGGAAAATAAAATTTCCATGAAAAGTTTCTCAAAAATCTGTCGTGTGGAGTCGACATTAACACACACAATATAAGTGGTGTGTGAGGCTAGGTTGTAATCCTGACTGAAAGGTAGTAATCACCAATTATGTATGTTATGTACGTAGATAAATTACATCTGAGTAATCCAAACATTAGATGTTGGCTTTAGAGACTTAGAATATTTCCTCTTTCACTCAAGAAGAAGGTGCATATTTCAGGCGATTGATTGAAAGCATTCTCGTTTCACTTCCCTTACTGTACGAGAAGACTGACGGATCCAGTCGCTGAATTGAACAATCTGCGGTGCATACGATGATTCAAAACATGTTCTGTGATGCTCTCTTCCATATCTACGCTTTCCGTATGACAATCCCTCTGACATTATAGAAGCCTATCGCTTAACAACAATTACAAGAGAGTACTTCATTCTAATGATAGATCTTCTATAATAAAGCACGCAGTATTGACCATAGAATACCTGAAATCATTATTTTTGATGAATTTTGTGGCAGGATTAGGTTACTGAATACTAATTGCACATCTCAAATCGGAGAGCCACTTAAGCCAGTCTAAATCAAATGCTTTTATTTGACCGGAACTCTGCATTGTTTACACAGATAGTGCTTGCAAGTCTTCCTCACAGTATGATGGCCAGTAATTTTTATGTTGGAGCACTAATTTCTTTTTAAATGCTGCTGTTATCCTGTAAGCTGCCAATTTTTATTTATTTTAATGAGGAGACATTTATCTCAAATTGATTACAGCGTTCTATTCCATCTAGATTGCCGGGATGTGTGGCTAATTTTGACCTCAGTTCGAAGAATTTTAGTTGCTGTTCCATTTGAACTCCTTGTCTTATAATTTCTTAGTTTTTTCTCCTGTTACTTCATTTGGACTAGAAAGTTTGCCTACTTATTTGCTGCCTACCCAGTGACCTTAAGAATAATTGTTTACCTTGTAGGCCCATTAAATTTAAATTTATTACCCCACGCTGTATTAAGGAAGTCGCTCTTAAAGAAATTAATTTTGAAAATATTGCGTCTCAGCTGTATGGTAGTCGTGTTATAATCGTAACAAAAATTAAAAAGGTTTTCTTTTGAACACACAAAAAATTACAAGAAACCCCAAATAAATTACGAGGAAAAAAAACATTGAAACAAGCAAACAATTCAGCTTGTATTACAAATTTATCAACATTGACAACAAAACCGTATTATTAACCGAACCGTCATCATTATCTCTCTCCCTCTCGCTCTCTCTCTTGCCTGTCTTGTCTTGGTCTTGCTTGTGTTTTTCTTTTTATTTTTAATTTTAAAACACCATCATTTTGTTTGTGAGTAAATAGTTTATGCGTGTGTGCGTGTGTGTTATTATTATTAAGTAAAGTATGCGTATGGTTTCTCTTCTTTACTCACACTTATACACTTCCTTTCGCGCTCACTCAATCACACACAGTTTTTCATTCATGCATTCGGTCATTAATCATGTTCTATGTGTGCGTGTGTGTGTGAATATAAACAAAATACGTGCGTTGACTTTAAAATGATTTTTTTGTCGTTTGTTTTGGGTAATGGTCGCTTGAAATCCCTCTCTTTCTCTGTACTTGTGTGTGTGTGTATGTACAGAGTCTTCCTGTGTGTTTACATTAAATTATCCGTTTAGTGGTTTCACAGCCTCCGGTCTAGCAAGGCCGAGTAAGCTGTGCCTTTAATGTAGTGAAAGGTATGCCATTTAGAAACACAGATCGTTGAAGAACCGACGAACGCGGCAAAATAATTAAAACGTGGCTAGTTTTCAAGCATAGCATACAGTGCAAGGAATTGTCAACTTTTATGGAAGAGAATGAAAACGCTACGTATGTTTAACGCCTTAGCCTAGTAGAAAGTGTGTAGGCTGAGTTGAAGATAGCTCAACCGATCTTAGCTCCGCTCTGACATCTAGAAAACAGAGTCCCCTCTCAGCAGCATTCTGGCAAAAGCTCCTGAGAGTAAATAATTACCACGAAAAAAAGTTTTCAGATCTGTCATTAGGAGTCAATGTTAAATACGCTACGAAGTCGCCGTGGTCTACACCAGGTAGTGGTAGTTGGCTTACTATTCGTAAAGCCCGGGTTCGTATCCCAGGTCAGACATCAAAAATGAAATATGAAAAAAAAATATTTCTTCGGCGACTTCCTCTCAGCAGATTTCTGGCAAAAACTCTGAGAGTAAAATAAACTGCCATGAAAAAGTTTCTCAAAATTCTGTCGTTCGGAGTCGACGTTAAATTTTAGGTCCCGCCACTCACGTATAAAATTAACGCACACAACATGAGTGATGTGAGAAGCTAGGCCGTAATCCTGACTGAAGGGTTGTAATGGCCAATTATGTATGTATGTATGTATGTTAAATACGCTTCTTTTGGGCAAAGTGAACAAACAACATGGAAGTTGGGAGAAGCTAGGCCGTAACCCTAACTGAAGGGCAGTAAGTGAGTAAAAGTCTCCCAATTTTGCATGTGCCTTAATGGCAATAAAGAAGTTAAGCCTCCCTAGAAATCAAACATAGTTTAACTGAGGAAATTCGAAGACCTATGCCCTGTTACATGTCAGTGATGGTGAGCTCTGTACTAGCCCGAGAAGTCGCCGTAGTCTACTAGGTAGTGTGTTGGTTTATTAGACATTAGGCCTCGGTTCAAACTCCATTTCAGACATCGGAACGAAAATATGAAAACACGTTTCTGCGGTGGATTCTTCTTAGCTGATTTCTGGCAAAAACTCTGAGTCAAAAGAAAATTTCCATTAAAAGTTTCTCAAAAAACTGTAGGTCCGAACACTCATGTATAAAATTGACACACACAACATAAGTGGTGTGGGAAACTATGTCCATAATCCGGACTGAAGGGTTGTAATGACAAATTATGTAAAGGGTCCGCCAAATAACTTTTTTTTTTAACTGCTTTAAAAAAAACTACTGAATATTTTTTCAAATTTCTTTTTTATTTGAAAGTACAATCCTTCCGGTTAATAATGAAAAATAATTTCATCCAAATGGCTGCCTCGGCTGGCCATGCAGTAGCCTACACGATCGGTCCAATTTTTAAGCACATTATCGATTGTGTGCAGATGTATTTCACCAATGGCTTCACGAATATTGTCCTTTAAAGCGTAAATTGCCTCTGGCTTGTCGGCGTAACACTTATCTTTGACGGCACCCCACAAATAATAGTCCAACGGTGTCAAATCGCAGCTCCGAGGTGGCCAAACGACATCAGCTCTGCGGCTGATAATGCGATCTTCAAAAACAGGGCGCAAAACATCGAGTGTAGCTTCGGCTGTGTGGCACGTAGCGCCGTCCTGTTGAAACCAAATGTTGCCAATATCCTCCTCTTCAATTTTTGTGAACAAAAATTCATTCAACATGGCCCGATAACGATCGCCATTCACTGTAACGGACACTCCTTGCTCATTTTCGAAGAAAAATGGCCCAATTATGCCTCTGGGCCAAAATCCGCACCAAACAGTGACTCGTTTTGGGTGCGTCGGCTTTTCAACGTATACGTGCGGGTTTTTTGTGCCCCCAAATGCTACAATTTTGCTTGTTTGCATACCCGCCAAGATCAAAATGATCTTCATCTGAAAAGATGATTTTTTTTGGACAAAATCGGCATCTTCTGTAAGTCGATCGCAGGCCCACTTAGCGAAGCGAAAATGCATTGGATGATCAATTGGCTTCAACTCCTGAACCAATTGGACTTCGTATGGCGTCATACCAAGGTCTTTATGCAAAATTCGTCTCAATGATGTCTCCGAAATGTTCAATTGTTGAGAACGACGGTGAATTGATGCTGCTGGCGGTTCACGCACATTTTCTGCCACAGCAGCAATATTCTCGGGTGTACGCACTGTTTTTGGCTTTTCACGCAATGGTTTATCGATTAGGATGCCAGTTTTTTCACTTTTTTCACAAGATAACGAACATACGGAGCTGACGGTGCTTCTCTTCTTCCAAAATCCGTACGCAATTTTCGCACACATTCTACAACATTACCATGATTTTCAAAGTAACGTCGTAATATTTCCCAGCGTTGTTCAAGCGTATACACAACCACATGCGTTCAGCGGAAGGATAAAACTAATTATCTGTCAAATCAGACATGAGCTAAGTGTTACCATTCACGAAATAAGCACTAATTGATAAAAAAAACACGTTAGATGGCGGACCCGATATATGTGTATGTACAAGCTATGGGCCGTTCATCAACAATACAATTTCACCGATAAATAGTATGTCCTGGAATTTATTTAAATTATCTTCGGATATTCCGAAACCGCCCGGTTTTTATGTACGAAAACGAACGTCGAGGTGATGTACGTAAGAGACGCTTTTTGATCTCATGTATCGTCACAAGTTTAACAATTTCGTTTGTTCACGCGCCTTTTCATTCAGACAAAATTCGTTTTCGCTCAATTCATACTTCATTTATTTTCCATCTGGCAACTTCTAGAACCCTAGTGTTGAATTGTTATTGTTATTATTTTCTTTCTATCTCTATTGAAATGTAACGGCAAACATACTGTAACAAGTCGAATATAAAGTTCAACTTAAGCAATAATTAAAGCCGCGCTAATCATTCACTACACCTTAGATAAGCTGATTAAGTGTTTGAGCAACAGTTCCGCTAAGAAGGCTTTTTCGAATAGAATTTCCTTCAGCGTAGACGTTGGTCTCTTACACGTTGATTACTTCAAGAAACTAAATTGTACCAGCATGTATAACTCACAGAAACTCCAAGTTAGGGTGGAAGACCATTGCATTTGGAGAAAGTCGCTGTGGGGGACATTATGGTCTAAATGGTCGTAAATTTCCGGGGATAAATCATTACCTTTAATTATAAGCTTTATAAGCGTATGATAACCAATGTTTTTTGTCTAGCAATTGAAGATTATGATGTGGAAGGCATGTGATGTCAATAAGAAAGGATTAACTGCAGCAATTAGTCCAGAGGCGGTCATTTAAAAGATCGTGTAATTCGATCATAATGTCAGGATTAAAGTAGCCCGTGTATGGGTCTTTTGAAATCCAAGGTATGTCTAACCCTGTAATTTATGCGTTCAGCCTAAATTAAGGATGAAATTTTCTATCAAAACAAAAACCAAAGAAAAAAAAGGAAATTTTTATTTCTTTTGCTTCTTCTTTAAATGCCAAGAAAAATGAAGCGTAACCGAAATAATGAAAAGAAAAACAAAATTAAATTTAAATGGAAACGAAAATGAAAAATGTAAATAAAATTAAAAAAAAGTGTTTGTCTGTGCATAATAAAATATTTTCATGCTCCTCTCCACTCTCTCTCTCTCTTTCTCTCTTCGAGACTCATTTATTTTGTTTGTTTCTCAAAAAGTCTTGTGTGATATTTTTTTTATGGGATTCTGTGGCATAAAGTAAAGGACATGTTCGTGTCTGAGGTATGATAAGCTTTAAATTTGTTTTTCTTCTCGTTGTTGTTGTTGTTTATTGCTGCTGCTATTATTTGTTGTTGACTTATCGACATCTGTTCGTATGACAACGGAACGGCAGCTTATTTACTTCAAGTAAATTTTAATGTTTTTATGGTTTATTTGCAAAGCTTTAAAATTATTAAAAAAAAAGAAGTTTTCTGCATTAAAATTTTTAAGCAGAGATTCTCAAACAGTTCAGTCAAAAGTTCTGGCATTATAAGAGTATTTTTGGTTTTAAATTTTCATTTTCATCCTTGCAAGCAGCAAGCGTAAGTGCAAGTGCACGTGCAATATGAATTTGTTTAAATATTTATTTTAAATTAAAACCTAATCAAATACCCTCTAGGAAAAGAAATAAAAATCCTGTTGAAAATCTATTTTTTGTGGGATTTTTTTTATTAAAAAAGGATGCAAAAAATTTTATATTTACTTAAGACACTACATGCGAGAGGAGTTTAATAAGTGGCTGATATGATGAACACAACAAGAATGCTGCTTTTGCTACCAGTTACCAGGGCAGTTGATTTCATTAAACAATTTTAATGCAAAGGCCTTCCATCATGATCTCATGGCTTTGTGCCTGACTTAGCAGCTTTGTCGTAAAGAAAATTTTACTCGAAAAAAACAGGTTAAAAGCCAGTTTTTCAAGCACCTTTTCAGTTTATCTAAGGTATTGTAAAAGTTAAGACGGCTTTATTTGTTACTTGAGTTGGACTTTATACAAAGTCGCCATTAGTCAAGTAGGTAGTGTGTTGGCTTATTAGACGTAAGGCCTCGGTTCAAACCCCAGGTCAGACATTTCTAACAAAAACGAAAATATGAAAACATATTTCTGTGGTGAATTCCTTCATCTCAGCAGATTTCTGTCAAAAAACTCTGAGAGTAAATAAAAATTGCCATGAAAAGTTTCTCAAATATCTGTCGATCGTATTGCACGTTAAACTGCAGGTCCCTCTACTCATAAATAAAATTAACACGCACAATATAAATGGTGTGAGAAACTAGGTCGTAATCCTGACTGAAAGGTTGCAATGACCAATTATGTATGTATGGTGCAATATATATTTGAACGTAAGTAAACTCGCCATTCGATCTCGTACCTGAAATCCAGAAATTTTTTAAGGAAATTCCGCATCATTCAAATGGTAACTTACGATCCACAACATGTTACAAGGCATACATATGCTGATTGTCTCAGTTAAACTTACCTAATGGGTCATTACAAGCCTTTATTTAGGATTACGACCTGGCCATTAAAATTTAATTTGAGTTTCACAACCATTGCCCAATTGAACTGGGTATGCCACTTGCCTTGGTCAAGTTGGACATTGCGCGGAAATTCTCTCGGGACGCCAACCTATCTTGGGTCAATGAGGAGTCCTGCTCCACAGCTAGACTCACCTGGCCCTTGATGGATAGAAGGCGTGCCAAGCAATTACTTGGTCTTGGTCGTGACGTCAAATCAACCACAGTGGCCGTGCTTACAGGTCATTGCGTTATGGGTAGACACGCGGAGAGAATGAGACTCCCATTTAACGACTTCTGCCGTGGATGCAGGTCCACTGAGGAAGAGGAGACTGTTGTTCACTTTCTTTGTCAGTGCCCGTCCCTCGCTAGGTGTAGATATAGGCCATTTGGCTCGCCATTTCTTGTCAGCTTGACGGAGCTATCCTCTATTGATATCAAGGATATAGCTTGGTTCATTACACTTTCTGGCTGGTTTTCCAGTATGGGGTAGTCGTGCTTTTGTTGTGCAGCCCTTGCGCGGACTAACTTCTTCCTTTTCCCTGATTTTGGTGGAACTTGGTCACTACAAGGACTGCGTTCACCCGTGGCATCACAACGGGCCGCTATGCGTGCTCAAGTGAGCTTTGTGAAATCAGAGCTACCACTCAGACCTAACCTAGACCTAACCTAACACAACCATTGCTAACAGATTTCCATGAGATTTGAGAAGAAAATGAAAAAGAAAATTGCGAATAAAAATCATTACTGAAATCATAAAACGTTTTCCAACAATCTGTCGTTGGAAGTCTTCTTTAAAGCTGTAAGTCCTGCCACTCATAGAACAAATTAACATACACAACGTGGGTGCTGAGAGAAGCAAGGTTGTAATCCTGATTTTAAGGTTTGTAATGATTAGCTAAGCAAGCAAGAGAAAACATGGAGGAATGTTTGGAAAGTTACATTGTCAGCGATTGTGAGCTCTATATTAGCCCTGGGCCGTTCATCAGCAATACAATTTTTATCGATTTTTAGTATTTCCTGATGATAAAAATGATTTGTTAACACAAAAACCACGGTGTTTCATTCATAGTTTTCTTTAACCACCCTCGTATGTACCTATACCGGTGTTATTATAGTCAATATTACGTAGCATACTCTACAGCTGGGTAAGAGAGAGTTTTCTATGTTGTAAGCAACTCTCTCTCTCTCTCACACTTAGAACACCGTTTGTTTTTTTTTCTTTCTTAAAAAACCTCAAAAAAAAACTTACGTTGTGTTGTTTCTACACACACACACACATACACTTTAAATTTTGTTTTTCTCTTTCCAGCCACAAAACATGGCTGCGTGTGCATGTGCATGTTTGACTGTGTTTTTGTTTTCTTTTAGTAGGTTATTTGCTGTTGTTGCCGCTGCTGTTGTTGTTGTTGTTAACGGTGTCATCACTATTTTGTTCCAGTGCCTTTAAGGCTAAACACACAAAAGTTTGTTTGGAAAAATGCAGGTTAAATGCTGCTGCTTCTTGTTACACTTTTCAACACACACACGCATTCGCACTGAATAAAATTTCTTGTTCTTTAAAATTCAATTTGCATACATAACTTACGTGTTTGTATATGTGTGTGTAAGACAAATAAAGATAGCGAGAGATAGAGAAGGAGAGTGTATTTAACACGTTTTTTTCTTCATTTAATTACTAAACAGGCTCTACTACTGCTCACGACTATTTTTCTATTTGTTTTGAGTGTTTTTCGTATCTTTCTCTGTCTCTTTCTCTTTTTCTATTTACCTTTTACCAAAGGGAATAATTGTTCATTTTGTTAGGGTTTTTTCATATTTAATGGTACTTACTTTTCCTTGGCCTTTTTTTTTAACGCCGCGTCATTTTTTTTTGCTCTTTTGCGCTGCTGTTCCTCATGTAGTTTGTTAAACTGCAAGCAATAATGTTTTGTTGGGCAAAAGAAAAAATGTTTTTAACAAAAACCGTGTCTCTTTTAATTACTAGTCAGAGAGAGCGGGACAGAGAATACACCCACTGTAAGTGTAGGTGTGTGCGACTGTGAATTTTTGTCACACGATTTTTCTTTTTCTCCCTTTCAGGCATTATTGTCATCATATTTCCGTAAATAAATGTTTAAAGAGAGCTGCAAAGATAAATGGTAAAAGAAAAATACAGTAAAGGTTAGAAAAATAGCACAATAAAAGGAAAAAGAACAAAAAAAATAAATAAAGAAAACATGTTTAATATTTAGATTAGAAGCCTATTTCAACAATATGCATGAAATATTTGGTTTTTTACATGAATTAAATTGAAAAATTTTGTACTGCACTGTAACCCACAAACTGAAGTTTTATGCGTATTTATTTCGAATCCATAAAAATCTTAAAAATGACAAATATTCCTTCACACAATCTTTCTGCACTTACTTACTGAATTGGTCATTACAACCCTTTAACCTTACAACCTAGATTTCCACACCACCTACATATGTAGTGTGTTAATTTGTATCCAGGACCTACAATTTAAAGCCGACTCTGAACGACAGAATTCTGAGTAATTTTTTTTTGTGGCAATTACCTACTCTCAGAGCTTTTGCCAGAAGACTCCTGAGTGAAGATCTTTTTCTTTTCAATATGACAGCGTTGTAGACTACGAACGACAGATTTTTGAGAGACTTTACATGGCAATTCTATTATACTCACACAGTTTTTGTCAGAAAACTGCTGAGAGGAAGTTGCCGAAGAAATATTTTTTCCCACATTTTGTTTCGTTGGAGATGTCTGGCATGGGGTTTGACCCGAGGCCTTGCGTATAATCAGCCAACATACTACCTACTCCACTACGATGCCTTCACTTAATTGGTCATTACAACCATTTACTCAGGATTACGACCCAGCTTCTCACACCACTTATGTTGTGTGTTAGCTTTTGTCCATGAGTTGCGAAACCTTCAGTTTAAAGTTAATTACGAACGACAGATTTTTGTGAGAAGCCTTTTATTGGGAGTTTTTGCCAGGAGATTGACTCACTGAATGTGCATTATATCTGGTCGCAGCTAGAGGAAAGTCTGCGGTAGGGCCTTTCCTAAGCTCCTTTATATTTACTGGATGGTTTTGTGTTGCATGCGAAATGCCTAGGCTCTCATATAACTGTCACAGGGATGACATAAGCCCTTGCATTAATACTAATGAGACACCAATTAGTAAATATCTCCAATAATTGTACGCCGATCCTTCCTGAGAATACAAAAATGAAATCGTGTGATAATTGATCCTGGAGATCATATTCATAACATCTCACCTTCCGATTAATATTTTTGATTAGAACATGAATTTTTATTGCATTCCACACATACATACATACATACATATATGATTGATCATTACAACCCTTTAGTCAGGATTACAACCTAGCTTCTCACACCACGTATGATGTGTGCGTTAATTTTTATCCATGAGTGGCTGGACCTACAGTTTAAAGTCGATTCCAGATTTCTGAGTAACATTTTGCATTCCATACCATTATTAAGAAATTTTTTCATTTTTCTTTTGCTGGCCTATTCATTTCATTAAAAGTCTTAAAGAAAGAAAATTCAAATTTGTGGGAACATTTTTTAAATTCGAATTTCGTTTTCCAAATGAAAAGACGACATAAGTTTTTTATGCCATTTTTCCCATAAAAAAGAACCCCAAAAGGAAATAAAAGGAAACGTCTAAAGGCTAAACGAAGACCTCGTAATTGTTTTATCAGCAATTATTTGAAACCGAATCCCTAACAATTATCAAATGCCTCTCAACAGCCCAGCTTAGCTCATCATCATTATCAGCAACCCAGTCATCATCATGCTTATCATCTTGATTTCATTGGGCATGTTTTCATCTTCTTCGTCTTCTTATGTTTCTAAATGCCCAAGTGATTATTAAAAAGGTATTCCCATGTTAAACATGGCCATTGTTTTCAATTCATATTTCCGTTTCCTTTTTTAATTTCATTGTGTTGGCAAGTTTTGTTTCTCCGGGTTTTTTGTTCTCCTTTTTTTTTCTTTCTTCTTTTCTCCAAAACATTCTTGTCTAACCAACTAAACGGGTCAGAAAAAAAGAAGGAATGAAAGAAACAAAAAAAAAATAGAAAACTGAACAATAGAGAGAGATTTGAACTAGAAAAACAGGGTCATTAGGCCCTCTTTCGCTCTCTCTCTCTGTGGTAATAGTTTGCCAAGCAAGATAATTTAATTATTTTTTATTGGGGGCCTATTTCTCAAGTTGCCAGAAATTTTTAAGAATGTTTGTTTAACATCTCCTGAAAACGTAAAAAATCTAAGCAAAGCTTAAGCAAAAGTTTTTTAAATTTTCTTCGATTTTCACTTTTTAGTTTAAGGGCCTATTTACCAAATTTAAATGATTGCACAAGGGCTAGAGCATTCCTTTCTTTAGTTAATGTTATCCAATAAAAATATTGAAAAGAAAAATCAGTAAGGCCGTACAAAAGTAGCGGTAAAAGGGGGCCTGGTGTATGAAATGTCATTTGACCTGATATTCTTATATTTCTTTACCAACCTGAGACAGGCTGTGCCATCGAATGCAGTAACAGTTGTGCATGAAATGATGAAAACAAAGGAAGGTAATGGAGGGAGAGAACACAAGATTTATAGGAATTTAATCGAAGTCCAATAACCCCATATTAGTGGAAGTTTTTTTTTGGAATTCAGTTTGTCAGAGTAAAATTTTCAGTCAGTCAGGATTACGACCTAGTTCCTCACACTACTTATGTTGTGTGTGTTAATTTTATACATGAGCGGCGGACGCCACAGTTTAATGTCGATTCCGCACGGACAGATTTTTGAGAAACATTTCATGGCAATTTTTTTTTTACCCGCAGAGTTTTTGCCAGAAATCTGCTGAGACGAGGTCGCCTAAGAAATATTGCGTTTCATATTTCGTTTTGATGTCTGACCTGGGGTTTGAACCGAGGCCTTATGTCAAATGAGACTACACACTACGTACTAGACTACGACGAGGTACGGGGAAATGTCATTAACAATTCCAGCCCTGCAAAGCAATATTACAGCGGGTATGTATCTTCATTTTTATTTTTAATTATCAGAAATCAAAATTATCCGTTGGGACAGAAAATTTTAGAAAGGAGTAATTCCAGTAATTTAAGTACAAGGAGTTTCAAAGCTAAGCTCAATTAGTACCAGCAAAGTGCTCTTTGCCAAAGCAGTTTAACCAGATTTCGCAAGAAGAATTTCTTTCCATCAGTGCCCGCTTTAATTCTCCTGCTTCTTAGGCAATGAAGATGTAGATGTCCTGATATGTATGTCCTGGAAGCTGCACAGACTATAATGCGAAAATCCATCAGCTTTTACTGCCATAGTAAACGCTGCAAAAAAGCAGCATTTTGAAACCTCCGGCAGTAGATAGAAATTCAACAAGACCTCCTATAAACTCAAACGACTACTTGAATCCATCAAGCACTGAGTATTCCTAAAATTACATACGTAAAGCAAAAATTCGTGAAACATTTCTTTAATGTTTGGTCCGTTAATCATGTATGACAACTTAATTCGCCATTACTAGCATGTTAGTCAGGATTACAACCTAGCTTGTCACACCACCCAAGTTGTGTGTGTTAATTTTATGCATGAGTGACAGGATCTGACCTTGACCTTGCAGTCACCGTGGTCTAGTAGATAGTGTGTTGGCTTATTAGACGAAAAGCCAGGGTTCGAGCCCCAGGCCAGACATCAAGACAAAATAGAAAAAAAAGTATTTCTTCGGCGACTTCCTTTCAGCAGATTTCTGGAAAAAACTCTGAGAGTAAATTAAATTGCCATGAAAAGTTTCTCAAAAATCTGTCGTTCGGAGTCGACTTTAAACTGTAGGTCCCGCCATTCATGTATAAAATTAACACACACACAACATAAGTGGTGCGAGAAACTAGGTCGTAATCCTGACTGAAGGGTTGTAATGACCAATTATGTATGTATGACAGGGCCTAGAGTTTAACGATGACTTCGACTTCGGATAGATTTTTCTGAGAAACTTTCTCATGGCAATTTTTATTTTCCGCTCAGAGTTTTTATCAAAAGACTGCTGAGAGAAAGTCGCCGAAAAAATATTTATTTATTTCGATTTGCTTTAGATGTATGAATTGGGGTTTGAAGCACGGGCTCAAGTCTAATAAGCCAACACCCGACATACTAGACTACGGTGCCTTTATATCCGAGAAATGATTTTATTTTACCTGGAGAACCAACTAGTAATAGTATCGACGCCAGGCTGTAGTAAGCTGTCTGTTATTGTAACCCCCGAATAGACAGTAAGTCGCCTTAGTCTAGAAGGTAGTGTGTTGGCGATAAGACGTGAGGTCACGGTTCAAACCCCAGGTCAGACGTCTCCAACAAAATGAACAATGAAATAATATTTCTTTGGTCACTAACTAACCAGATTTTTAGTAAAAACCCTGCAGGCAAAAAAGTTTCTTTAAACTCTCAAAACTTATACGAAATCGATCTTAAACTGTAGGTCCCTTTACTCATGTATAAAATTAACTCACACATCATAAGTGGTGTGAGAAACTAGGTTGTAATCCGGAATGTAGGATTGTAATGACCAATTATGCATGAGTAGATAGTAATACGCTGCCAGTAATATAAAGTCGAGCGAGGATCAAGTCGATAAGTCCCCATAAAGCAAGCTTCAAACACTTTACATGTGTGGTTGAGGTATAATGCAGTCAACTTGTAATCCTAGACAGTTGGGCAAGTGCTACAGCTTATGTAAAATATTAAACCAGTACCAAAAATTTATGCAAGGCTATCTAACGAATGATTCTAAAATCTCGAAAAGATCTTCTATGGTAAAAGTAAGAGACATTCCGTATATAGCCGCTGAATAACTGCTGTAACAATTTTCCCGTTCATGATTATCTTTCTTTACAAATGCCATGACAAGGCAAATTATAAACAGTTTCCTTTGCTGCATTTCCTTTGGACTTTAAAAGTTGCAAAGCCTTTAGCAGGCGACTATTTCCTCTTGTAGTTCCTTTCACAAATCAAAACAATACACAGCAGCACACACAAAAGACTTCACAAATAATAAAAGAAAACACACACATACTTACTCTTAAATAAAAAAGAAAGAGATAGAGAGTGAAAAGGAAAGAAGCAAAGAAAGAAAAAGAATTACTCCCAATTAACCGAATACATCTTAAAAGAAAATTTTGTGGCGTTGATTAATGTTTTTCTTATTCTTCAACTGACAGGACATGGGTCAGAAAATCTTCTTGTTTTTTTTTCTTGTTGCTTTTGCTACTTATGTATACTTACTCATGCCCACACACATATACACATACTCGTACACTTAGTTTTGTAAAGATATTCTAAAGAAATATTGTATGTTACGCTCTCTTCCTCTCTCTACTTCTCTCTCTTTTTTATTTTTTTATTCTCTTGTTTTATTATAAATTAAAGCAAAAGCAACATGTTTTTCTTTTTTTTCCTTTCTCTCTCTCTGTCTTTAATTTGTTTTTTTTTCTTTTTCTTTTCATTATTTTTTCCTTGTTTTTTTGTCAAGCAGGGATTTCTTGAGATACCGTTAAAGAAGCTTAAACATTATTTACAGCAACAACAACAACAACAAACAGAAAGTCTTATTAAAACTGTAATAAGCAATTGCCTCATGGTTTTCATTTCATTTCTGCTGCTGTTGTTGTCGTTGTCTTCGCAAAAAGATACAAAACATCTGTATTCCCTTGAAAAGAGCTGGTGAGAGTATTATGCATGGGTATGAGAATATATATGAATGCGAGTGTTAGTGTGTGTATGAATGTGTATGTGTGTGTAAGATAAGTGTGTTTAAAAACAAGTTTATCACTTTAAGCAGAGACAGTAAAAAACAACAGCAACAGCAGCTGAATCTTTTGAACGATTTAATATTCTTTATGGCTTTTGCCATCCTTTACCCAAATGATGATATGAGTAGGGATGTGTGTTATAAAATGCAAACGTATGTGTGAGTTAACAGCGGTGGTCAAGTAGTTAGAAACATTGTTTTAAGGAAATAAAATTGTAGTGAATTTTTTAAGGCTGACGTGGTCAATTGTGTTAAAAATTGATTGTTTGAGTGGATTATGAGAATGATGGCGATCATGATAACAGATGCCCTTAAGACTACATTATCCAATGCATTGTTTTATATCCTTAACTTGCTACCCTCAGGCATGATTGAAAAACAAATGTCTGCGCATGTGGATGTGAATTTGAAGCCCATAAAAGCATGATGTACAGAAGCTTTGGTCATGCCAAAATCTTAGGTTTGGTTGGTCTGCACATATCTATTGACTACACGATACCTCAACTTGCTTTTGATCCTAGATTTACAAAGAACACACTGGAAAGATCTTTAATGATAATGGTTTACAACCCCCCGTGTAAGGTTAGGTTAGGTTAGGTTAGAGGACGTGTACTTGTCAATTAAGACAAGTACAGTACCCGGAGGTCGAATTGACTCATTGTACAACGTCCTAGTTTCTCACACCACTTATGTTGTGTGTGTTAATTTTATACATGAGTGGCGGGACCTACAGTTTAAAGTCGACTCCGAACGACAGATTTTTATTTATTGAGAAACTTTTCATGGCAATTTTTAATTACTCTCAGAGTTTTTGCCAGAAATCTACTGAGAGGAAGTCGCCGAAAAAATACTTTTTTGTATTTTGTCTTTGATGCCTGGCCTGGGGCTCGAACCCAGGCGTGTAAAATCATTCAAGTTTTCACTGCTGGTTCCAGTTCATGCAACAAAGTCGGATGTGTAATCTTTTCAAAACAGTTGAATCTTAGATTATCCATTGGAATATCGGATTACTATAGTACAACTCAGGCTGGAATAGTAGCTATAAAGACTGCCGCTGGGCGAATACGACATCAGTGTATATCTTACGCATATTAACCAACAGCAAAGAGGCCATTTGATACTTAGAGAGCATGGACACCACTTCTAAGATTGTTCAGGAATACCGGGTGTCTTTGGAGGAAATAGCGATACATTCGACTGGTTACTCTCATATGGGTTCTTGGATACAGGAACAACAAAGGTAACAACATAGCGGACACTTATGCAAACGCTGTTTTAACAGAAAATTCAATTGAATTCCTATATAAGATTGGCGTTTCTCCACAGAGAGGCAAACAAATGCTTCCTCATATAAACTTCATTCGTTTGCAAAGATAAGTTGTAAAAATACAAGACAGATCTGGCCCAATATGGATATTTAGTATGTAGAAGACAATTCATAATAAATCTAACAAGATTCCTACTGAGAAACCTCATAGCTAGTAGTACACTGGCCTCTAAGTGTTCACGTTCGGAGATTGGTAATACCTCATAACGTTTTCTGCAGAAACTGTAATGACAAGCAAGTATCCCATCCATAGAGCAACTTCTTAGTTATTGTCCGGGGCTTGGGAACCTAAGGAGATTATTTCTTTTGTATCCTGAATTTGATGACAAAATATGTCTAGTCGAAGACTATTTGAAAAAATTCTCTTTCATAAGACTCTCTCGTGGTGGTGGAAAGATGTCAACCATGAGCTGTAATCATAAGTAAGGATCCAAGTAAGCTGCGCCCATTGAGGCTACTGTCATTTAAACCTGACCTGATCTATCATCAAAAAATTTGTTGCGAATGGTCATATGTTTAGATACGAGCAGTTTTCTGTTTTATTTCTGAACTGGTCTGACGATTACTGACAAAGTGATTGCAATTTAATACATAAAATGTAAAAATAATAAAATGTAATAATAATAATAAAAATAAAAAAATAATAATAATAAAATGTAATAATAATGATACATAAAATGTACATATGTACATAATTTATCATTACAACACTGCGGTTAGGAGTAAGACCCAGCTTCTCATACCACATGAATGGCGGAACATACAGTTTTAAGTCCACTCCGAACGACCAATTTTTTTGAGAAACTTTACATGAAAATTTTATTTAACGCTCAGAATTTTTGCCAGAAATCTGCTGAAAAGAAGTCGCCGAAGAAATATTTTGTTTTGTTGGAGATGTTTGACCTGTTGTTTGAACCGTGGCCCTACGTCTAATAAGCCAACACACTACCTACTAAACTACGACGATTTCTGTTGAATTGTAATCCCTTTATTACAGTTTAGATCCCAAAAAAGAAGCCAAACAAGTTCTGTCCTTTAAAAATAAGGGCTATCGGAAGTCAAAGTTTTTCTATGCCAACAACATGGCCTTCAAAGCAATAGTTTTGAAAAACATGTTCCTTGCAAATATTTTTACTAATTAGAAGGCCACCATTCTATACATAAATGCATGAAAATAAATTCTTTCATTTGTTTCCAATACTGTTTCAGTTTCTGTAACAAATTTGAGTATGAATTTAGTTTCTATGGAATTTTTTTAATCTCTCTTTCTCTCCCTGCTTTCTTGTTCTTATGTTATTTTATAATTTCCTTTAAATATTTTTAATTAAAAAATTGTTTTAATTAAGGGATATTAATTAAACAGTGTTTATTATTATAAAAATTGTTTTAAAAATTTTTAATTTTTTTTTCTTAAATTCCTCTTCAATTTCTGTAAAATCTTAAAAAAAATTTTTTGTTTCCAAAATAAAATTTTTGGACAGAAAACACAATAAAAATTTGTGATTATTTTTCAACACTAATTAGTGTTTAATTTATGCAATGACAACATGGATGGCATTACTTTTCTTTTTTTCTTTATTTTCTTTTATTTTTTATTTTCATTTGAAATGTTGTTTTCTCTCGCTCTCTGTTTTTATGTGAACATTTGCAAAAAAATGACCTCAAAAGTATCATTAAAGGGTTAAATATTCAAATTAAAAGTAAACACAATAAAAACAGAGTTCCTTCTACACACATACACACACACACAGTAGTAAGACTGACACAAAAGACAAAAAACTGAGAAATAATAACAACAACAGCAACAACAACAATAATAATAAGAAGAGAACAACAACAATAATATTTTTATCCTTTATTTTAACATGCCTTTACAGTAATCTATACTTGTATTGTGTTTTATGTGTTTTTTTCCCTTTAGTAGTGGCCCCTTCTTTCTCTCTCTCTCTCTCTCTCTCTCTCTCTCTTTGTATACTAAGCATACTCTTTACAATGATTTGTTGTTGTTTTATTTGTTTTCTTCTTCTATAACTTCTTATGCTCTGCTCTTTTACTTGCACACTCTTGTACATACAAACACAAAAGTTTTCTAAAAAAAAGAACGAATTCAAGCTTAAAAAGAGAAATCTTTTGTTGTTTTGGTTTTTGAAAAAAAAAAAACTTTTTTGTTGTGTTTCTTCTTTTAATTTTTCTTATTTACTTACACACACACGGGCATACATGCACACATAGTGCATAGTGGAGCTTTGGTAATAAATTAGTTGAAGGATAATGCAGCTGTTCGTAGAAGGCATATTTTTAAATGCTTATAAATCCTATTAAAATTTAAGGAATGCCGGACATATTATATATCATTGGAAAGGAAATTTTATCAGCTATTTAACTAAGTTACTCAAAATATTACAAATCTTTTCGTACATGATCCCTGAGCAATTATGAATGCCACAAGGTTTCTTTTGTAAAAGTAACAATAAAAAATTGGATTCAAAATTTAACTAAATTACGTTTACATTACTTATAGGCTCTTGAAACACTGACTTCTAAGCTTTGGTCATCTTGCAGCATCATTAATAGCATCATCATAGACAACGACAAGTTTTTGCTGACTGGGATCGGGTGCAATTCAAAAGTAAACGTATTTTCATCGAAAAACCATCTTCAGCAATGAGATCCATTTCTTCATGAATACGTGGTACGTGAATAAACACAATTATTGAATTTGAAATGATACCAATTCATATGAGATGAATTCAACGCATCCAATGCATTCCAAAAGAGTCACTGTTTGATGTGAATTTTGGACTGCCGGCATCATCGGTCCAGAAGTCTTTGAAAACGTCGTCACTTTCTATGGAGAGCATTATAGATCGGTGATTACCAAACGTCTTTAGGTTTGAATTTAATGATCTGGACACCAACAACATATGGTTTCAACAGAGTGTTGCTGCATGCCGCACAGTTCATGCCATATTGGATATCCTGTGCAAGCGATTTGAGGGCAAGATTAACTCACGTGTAAGTGATGTGAACACGTTTGTATTGCATTAACATGGCCTAGGGATTTCTAAACTGCTATTAACAATTAGCATTGCATGTACTGATTCAGCAGTTTTGAGAGTATTCGAGAGAAAAGTCCTACGTAAGATCTTCGGTTCAGTGCGACTTGGCGATGATTTCCGCATCCGATCCAACAGTGAGCTGTATGAGCTCCTCAACGACATGGACGTTGTGCAACGTATATTAACATTCAACGCTTTCGCTGTCTCGTCCATGTCATTCGATTGAAAGAGGATGCTGCGGCTAGATAGGTATTTGATACGGTTGATCTGCGGAAGTCGGCGAAGAGGACGACCTTATTTTCTTTAGAAGGACCAGATCAAGGAAGCCCTGTCATCGATTCGTGTGACCAACTGGTGTAGGCGCGCAAGAAGCAGAGGCGCCTGGAAGGATGTGTTAAGGTAGGCCGAAATACGTTAATCGGGTTGTTAATGTCCAATTAAGTCAGTAGGCAAGATTAACAATCAGGATTTGCTATGTATTTAATGCGATTGATAGAGAATGATTGCTCTTAAGCTAACATGAGAGGTGTGAGACTCTAGATTGTAATCCTGACTAAATGGTTGTAATGAGAAATTATTTACGTTCGCATAACAAAAAACCTTGTTAAAAATATGGAAACTGATACATTGAACTGACTTGTCGTTCTTAAATTAAATTAAAACTTTAGTTGAAATTTGTTCCCTTAGAAAATTCGATCCATTTTCTGAACAAAATTTTTCTTTACAAAACTTCTAAAGAATATTATTCTACAAAATTTAAGGAGAATATAAAATGAAAGCGATTTGATATCCACCAAAGCTTATTTATTTCTCAAATAAATATAAAAGAAAACAATTTTTATTTTTTTTTTATTTTTTACCTTCTGGCCCACTGTATGCTATGTCTTATAATCAACGTAAATTTCTCTTAAAACATTGTCAAAAGTATTGTTTACATTTGGTTTATAAATCAGCATCAGCATGTACATATATGTATGTGTGCTTGTCAATGTGTATGCATGTGTCTGCGTTGTTAATAGAAATTTGCATTTTCTCTCTCCATTTAAAACTATTACTTGCACACACACACCATACTCAACAATGAACCAAATTCCACTGTCCTCTCTCTCTCTCTTTCTCACACTGTCTTGGTTTTGTTTTTATTTTTTAACAGGTTTTTTGTTTTTGTTCTTCTCAAACTTTACTAATACATTTACCAGAGAGTGTAATGATTGTAAAAGAGCTTCACTTGTATTTGAAAAATAAAAGAAATCTCCCGACGTCATTGTTATTCTCTTTGATTATACAACTTACGATGAAACTTACGATGTTAACCATTCGTTCGTATTTTATGTGTGTGTGCAAAAGAGTGGCATAAAGGAAGGTAATGTGTGTCTGTGTGTGAGTGACTGTGTTGGTATTGTTATTATAAGAAGTAGTTTATTATACCACTACCGCTACTAGTCGTAGAACTACAATCATTATCACTACAATTACAAGTTGATTCTTGGAAAAAATTAAGTATTCAAGTATCCTACATGGACAATATGGCATGAAGTTGTCTGCGAATGATTTAAAGGGGTAGATGCAGGTAAAGAGGTGAATCATTGGCCTTAAGGGCAATTGTTCACGAGGTTTTTAAGCTGAGCTTCAAACAATTTCGGTGGGCACCACATATAAGCCACAGGGAAGTATCACGGGGGTGTCCATAATATAATTTTTAAATTCCAAGGATTCATTGAGAGCACAGGCTAAGTAACAGAATTGTGGCTGGCCCTGATGTACTTTGGTAATTTGCGGCGATGCAGAAAGTTAAGCTTTCCTGCCCCCATTTCGCTGTGTGATCGCTGGCAACGAAATCGATGATGAACTAAATGATGATGATGAATTAAAAGATCCGATGCAGATGTACGGTCAATCGGATCTAGGCTAACCATAGCTTTGTGCTTCTTACGCTGTACTTAGCCATATTGTCAGTCGTTGCGAAGGCTTTTAAAATAGTTTTCTTATTAAACCACATCTTCCAATTACTCTATTGTCCTTTTGAACTAGTTTTCCTGCATTATTTTCCTTCTTTTCTTCTTTTTTGCCTTTTTTCCCTTATGCTTGTCCTTTACAAGGCTGGTATAGGTTTTTCATTAAATTTTTTTTCTTTTTTTTCGTAGAGGAAGTTGTAATGGCTGCCTGTTCCTGCTGAACAACAACAAAAAAACTTACAGACACATTGAAAATTTTTAAAAATTATTTTCTTTTCTTTGCACAAAACAAAAAATGACAACAAAAAGAAAAATGGAAAGCAAACTCTGATTTATAAGCAGGAGGCCTATTGTTCTAATTTCTTTTCTTTTTTCTCTTCGCCTTTTGCCTGGCTTCTCGAGAAATGCATAAAGTTTTCATAATAATTTCAGTTTTTCTAGGAAAATAATTGTTTAAATAAGACAATTAAAGCAAAAGAGAGGCAGAGATAAAGAGAGAGACAGAGAAGCAGAGGAGGAGCATGATTTTATAACCACTTTACAACTTTCAAGGTAAAAAACATTTATTTGTACAAGGAAAAATTGTAAGAAATTCATGGAAATTCATGGTAATTCTTAGAAATTCTCGCACAATAAATTTTGAATACACAAAGTAGAAGAAGAAGAAGAACAAGAAAAATGTTATGTTTTAAATTAAGTTTCTTAACTTTAATTGTAATGCCAATTTCACTGCATTAAACCTGTTATAATTATTATATTGTAGTTGGCATGAATTGCTGGCTGATTTTATGTTTTCTTGGCCTTAAAAATTATTTTCGTTTTTGGTCTTGAAATCACAGCTTCTGTCACAAAATTGAAAACTTAATTACAACAGTGGAAGGGGGGCTAAAGTGAGTGCATGTGTAATATATACTGAGTGGGATTAGTTTGCATTCATCTCACTAAATTACTTGTAGTTTTGGCAGTACTTTGAAAACCTTAAGCGAACAGCTGCATTCCTATTGGACAGGGCAAGTCAAACGTTTCCTCGTGACTTTCTTTTTATCACAAGGAAAGTTTCTTTTGTTTATCACACGTTCCTTCTTTCTGAGCGCTTCAGTGTCTCGCTGGTCTGGGTCCCCGGGCACAGTAATGTTCTGCGGAACTGTAGGGCCGACGAGCTCGCCAGAGCTGGTGCACTCCTTCCGGAATCATCTTCGATTGAGTTCGGCATGCCACTTGCCTCGTTCAAGTTGGCTATTGTGCGGAAATTCTTTCGAGACGTCAACCTATCCTGGGTCAATGAGGAGTCCTGCTCCATCGCTAGACTCACCTGGCCCTTGATGGATAGTAGGCGTACGAACCAGTTGCTTGGACTTGGTCGTAACATCATCTCGACCACAGTGGCCATGCTTACGGGCCATTGCCTTATGAGCAGACACGCGGAAAGGATGCGGTTCCCATTCAACGACTCCTGCCGCGGGTGGAGATCCACTGAGGAAGAAGAGACTGTGATCCACTTCTTCTGTCAGTGTCCGTCACTTGCTAGGTGCAGGAACAGATTACTTGGTTCTCCGTTTCTTGTCAGCTTGACGGAGCTATCATCTATTGACATCAAGGATATAGCTTCGATCACCAAACTTTCTGGTTGGTTTTCCAGCGTGGGTCAGTCGTGCTTCTGATGAGCAGCCCTTGTGCTGATCAACTTCTTCCTCCTCCCTGATTTTGGTGGAACTTGGTCAGCACAGGGACTGCGTTCACCCGTGGCATCACAACGAGCCGCTATGCGCGCTCAAGTGAGCTTTGTGATATGATCAAAGTTACCACTACGACCTAACCTTATCACACGTTGTGCATCTCTGGATCTCAGAGACTTTAGTCACAAATGCATAACGTGGCGGAATTTTTCACTGAAAATCTCTTGACTTACTAGCACTGTCAGAGAGTTTTAAAGTCCGTTCTTCTGCATGTATGCCGACGATTTTTCAGAGAAATTTCGATTCATTCAAACGTAACTTTTATATGGATACCTGCGCATAACGACATACATACATTCATACATAATTGGTCATTACAACCCTGTAGCCAGGATTACAACCGTACTTCTCACACCACTTATGTTGTGTGTGTTCATTTTAATACATGAGTGGCGGCAACTACAATTCAAAGTCGACTCCGAACGACAAATTTACGACAATTTTATTCACTCTCAGAATATTTGCTTACTTGCTTTCGTAATTGATTATCACAAACCTTTTCAGTCAGGATTACAACCTAGTTTATCATGCTAACCTTGTTTTCTGTGTTAATTCTACCCATGAGTAGTAAGACCTACATTTTAAAGAACTTTTCAAGGCAATTTTATTTACTCTCAGAGTTTCTGCTTACTCACGTACTTAATTGATTATTACAAATTTTTTTTAGTTGGGATTACAACCTAGTTTCTCACACTACCCTTGTTTTATCCACAAATGGTGGGACCTACAATTTAAAGAACTTTTCATGGCACTTTATATACACTCAGAGTTTTTGCAACAGGATTGCTTAGGGAAAATATATTTCCCATATCAGTCTTACTAGCCGGCGACTGATCGATTTATTGTTAAGGAATTTCATTAGAATTTTTTCTCGTATATACTAGGCTCAGTAATAAAATGAAAACCCATTGAGCACACATAATCTTTTTTCTTAAACTGCCGATAAAGTGGAGAAAAGCAACAGAAACATAAAAAATATTTGAAGCACATAAATAGGCGCCTATCCTAGACAAATTTGTAAAACACTTAACTATTTTGGACAATTTTCTGTGTATTAGTGTGTTAAAATAAAAATGTTGACAACAATTTCTCTCTGAGTTAAAATATTTAAAGCATATAAATAGGCGTTTATCCTAGGTTACTTTTTAAAACAATTGCCTACTTTTTTGTATTTGTTTTGGTGTATGTTAGTGTGTTAAAATATAAAATAAAAATATTTTGTTTTTCCTTTCCAACACCTTGAATTATAAGAAATGCCTACGTATGCAAGTTAAGAAAAAATCAAAACACATGCTATTACGGTATATTTACTACTACAAAGAAAAGAGGGGGAGAGAGAGACAAAAATGGAGACTATAAATGAAAATTTTATTTTAAAATTTAAGGCAAATGCTTCAAATAATGCTTAAATGTTGGCATGTTAGTGTAATACGTTTAGTAAAATTACTCTCTATCTCTCTCTCTTCCCCTCTCTCTTCCTCCCTCTAGCCTTACAGTGCATTTGCTAAGGGAGATTATAAAAAAAATATAAAAAATTTAACATTTTTCTTGTTCACTTCGTATATTTCCATTCACATTCACAGGCATATTTACACTCCCACATACAAACATACATATACGTATACTAGGTATATAGGTATGTGTATAGTATGTATGTATGTGTATTTGTGAGGCAGTTTGTAGAACGTAGAACATCTTTTTTAAAACAGCAGGTGGTAACTGTGGCATTCCAAAGTAATTTTAATACCCACACACTAATCCCCACTGTAAACATCATTAGCCAATATTATTTGAATTAAATTTTATGATGAAAGCAACAACAACAACAACAGCAGCAACAACAATAAAACACAGTTTCTTTATTATCATTATCATCATCATCATCATCATCGTTTTACTTCTTTACCTCATCTTCATTATGTTGTTGTTTAGTTTTTTTTTATTTGTTTCTCTCACTTTTAATGGCATTTCCTTTGGTTTGCTTAAGTTGCGAATAACATTTGGAGAGGGCGAGAGAGAGTATAAGCATAACTGTTTAATTCTCACCCAAAAGTAGCCATACAGTACTAAATTTATTTACATGCACACACACACACATATATATATTCATTCCAAATGTAATATGTATTGCGATGTAAGTAATGTTGTTTGCCAGTGTGTTGTGTCTTTTAAATTGTGTTGTGCAAGAGTAACAGTGTGATAGAGAGAGAGAGAGAGAGAGAGAGAGAGAGAGAGGTGGAGGATGAAATGTAGCATTAGAGAAAACTAAAGGGACATTTGCAAACAATTGTGGTCCATTTCAAATGCTCTGTCATTCTATGCTTCACTACAGTATGTGTGCTTGCTTACTTGCTTGCTTGCTTGCTTGCCTGTGTGTGTCCGTGTTCTTGTGTAAGCACAAGTGTAAATTAATATTGTTGTAAACCATTACAATATGGTTGAAATTAATAGCATAGGTTTTATATTTTTAAATAATTCATAAAGATTTTGAATAGATTGTTGCGTGAAACAACACAAGCTTTAAATGGATTCATACTGTTTACATAAAAAAGGAACAAGAAAAGCAAACAACAACAAACAAACGAAAGTAATTACAACAACAATACAACAACAAGATTCTAGAAGTTGTCACATGGAATATAAATCATGTATAAAGGCTTGAGAAACGTAATGTTTCTCTCAGCAGTTTTCAAGGAAAGACTTAAAAATTCTCAAAAATCTATCTTACGTAGCCCCAACACTCAGAAATAAAATTAAAACATACAACATGAATAATGTGTGAGAAGCTAGGTTGTAATCCTGACCAATTACTGTATGTGGCAATCAGATTCCCAATGAAGACACAATGTGCTGATCTATATTGCAACATCCTTTTAAGTCGAAGAACACCAAACCTCTTATGCTATACTATGATGGTCCCACTCATTATCCAGGGAGGCTGGAAACTGTTCCTAGGCTCTACTGAAAGCGTATGACTGAGTACAGTAATCCTTCGATTTACGTCGCCTCGATTAACGTTGTTTCGATTTACGTCGTCAATTTTTTTCCCCTCTAACTTTAATTTGCGTCGTCATTTAAATTTTTTGGAACCAACTGCGACGTAAATCGAGGGATTACTGGAACTTTTTTAAGTTCCTTGTTAGAAACATACTATTTTGTCGTATGAGCAATATGAAATTCGATTTACGTCGTTTAGATTTACGTGGCCTTTTCTAGAACCAACTGCGACGTAAATCGAGAGATTACTGTATCTATCCTTAAATTGTAGGGTTATTCATGGCACAATAGCGATTCTTATGGGCCACTGTTACTTTGGTACTCTTGTCAAAAAATTTGAAAGTCTTCAGCAGCAGCTAGAGATCTCAGAAAGAGGAAGAGACTGCCTTTCACTTCATCTGGCCAGTGCCTCCTGCTGTTGTCACGGAAAGAAAGAAGGGCTTTAACCACACACTTTCTAACATCCTTAAGCCATCTCTTCAATATAAAGATTGCTGCAATGGCAAGATGTATTTTAGACTTGAGTTTGCTTCCTTCCAGGGAATGTTTGATTAACGTATACCGTGGCACTGTTTTGTAAACATTGGGTTGCACTCAGGGCTTTAAAAACATAATCAAAAGGGAAAGTACTCAAGTGGTATGCTTAATGGGGTATGGAGTTCCTACCAAGCCTCCATTTAAATCTGAATTATCAGCAGCAATGTTATATCAATAGGAGCGACACGGTGTACTGGTTGAAGGACTTCAAGAATCCGAGAAATACCGGTTCAAATACCAGGTTAGGCGAAAAGGAATTAAAAAGGAAAATTAATGAACAGAAAATCTCAGCATATAATGAATCGTAGCTTCCAGACAGTGCAACACTAACAATGAACCTCATAGGAGGGCTAGGGAACGCCACTCTGGTTGAAAGAATGGAACTCATTAGCAAAACGTTCCTTACATTTATACTCAACCAGTCAGGAGACATGTAATGCCTGCGTTACTATTATACGAGACGTACTGGAATAAAGCTTTACGAACAGCAAAAAAAAACTCCTCAAGTAATACCGTGAACTGATATTGTAAAAGCAATGCAGTGCTTTAGAGGATACATACACTTTTAAGAGATCCCCTCTCGTGACAAATGGATGGCTCAAGGACATACAGTGGAACTGTCGTGAGAATGACTGGTAATGGAGTGAACTATTTGTCACCCCAAGGGAATCTCGAGGCCATCTACACCATCAAAAAGTATGCTCAAATGATGGCAGTATTATCTGATAGCCAGGCCGCCATCTAAGCATTTAGCTGCTATGAGGTTAACTCGAGAATACTGCAGCACAGGCTTGATAAGCTAAACTAACTAGGCAGGATAATTGAGTTCCACCCTGTTGGATTCCATTTCATAGAGGAACTCATAAGAAGATACATTTGCCTGGTCCTTGCTTGTAATGATATAGTGGAAGGACAAGTATGGTAGAGAATATTTTGTAGCAGTGGGAAGAAGGGAAGATGGAGAGCGTAGGATATTTTTCTCAAGGCAAACGGGCTTGAGAGAAACTACACTCCACTACACCTTCGCTAAATAGTTACAGGAGGAACGGATTAGAGTATTGGATCAGACTATTCAGCAACAGCCTGAGTAAGTAACCGGCAAGGCATTGTAGACTATAAGAATACTTGTGCAGAAAAGGCTGGAGTCTAGTAGGTAGTATGTTAGCTTATTAGACGTAAAGACTCGCTTCAAACCTTAGGTCAGACATCAAAACGAAAATATGAAAAAATATTTCTACGGCGTGTTCTTCTCAGCAGATTTCTGGCAAAAACCCTGGCAGTAAATGAAATTGCCATGAAAACTTTCTCAAAAATCTGTCATTCAGAGTCGACTTTAAATTGTAGGTCCCAACGCTCATGTATAAAATTCATATTTGCAACATAAGAGGTGTGAGAAGCTAGGTTGTAATCCTGACTGAAGGTTTGTAATGATCAATTATGTATATGTATGTATGCTCAGAAAAGGAATCGTACAATATGAGGATGAATAAGCAGAACACATACCTCAAACCTGAGTTGGGGAGTTGAAGTGAAGGAAAAACCTGAATTGTTTCGAAGGCAGGTAGTTATACTTACTGAGACTGAACCGCATTCTGCAGTTTATTAGGACAACAGTACTGGGGGGGCCATCATAATACCCTACCTAGACAAAGGGCAGTACAACAGATTATATTATCTCAGTACTGTAGTATCTAAAGACCAGATGGTTTCGCTACTAGTTGCTTGAAAATAGGATCTGAAGGATATTATCATCCAAAAAATTTTTACAAAAGTTCTTACAGAATTTCATGTAAACACCACATTAGTTGCTATTATTTTCCACTCTATTGTTTGCCTTGTAATTCTCAAAACATGGTTTATAAGATATGGTGTGGCTGGCGTTGGCAAAATAAGTTGGTTTTATTGTACACATGTATGAGTGCGTGTCTGTGTGTGTATGCATTACTGTATGTTTAAATGTGTGTGTTTTTTATTTTGCCTAGAGATGCTATGCTGGTCCACCACACTAATGCAAGTGTTGTGATTATATGGGATGCCCTCATATTTATTTTTTGTTTTCTTCTGGCTAAGTAATGTGAGAGGGAGCGAGTGTGGTCTGTAAAACAGTGACAGTATTGGTGAGCATTTTTTTGGTTTTTTTTAGGAAGCAGCTACAGCTCTCTCTCTCTCTCTGTTTCTGGTAAAAATAATCTATTTGTGTAACCCAATACAGAGTGAGAAAAAAACAAATAAAATTCTTACACTCACAGAAATTAGTGCATTAAATTGTGAAATTTTTTTGTTATCGTACTTAAGTGTCAACATTAAAAGCAAGTCAAATTAAAGAAAATTCTTCTGCTTTATGCCAATATTTTTTTTTTTTTTTTGTGAGCGTATGCAACAATTTTCTTTTGCTTTTAAAAAGCATTTTGAAAAATATTTTTGACCAGTTTCTCTCTCTCTCTCTCTTTCTCTCTATGGCTGGCCTGCATGTGAATCTTTAAGTTTTCTAACCACAAATCTTTTCATAACCACAATTAAACATTCTTCCCTCGGTATCAAGACAAAAATAAGCCAGAATTTCTGGGTTTTTTTTATAAAAAAAATTCCTTTTTTGGTTTTGTAACTGTTGGTGTAAGTTGGTATGGTTAGAATACATATTTAAAAGTTTATTTTTGTTTTAAATGGCTAATGAAAGGTACTAAGCAGTAAATGGAAATAAAAAAGACGATAAAAAATGAAGAAAATTTTTATGAATATTAAAGAAGCAGGCTTTTATTCTTTAAACCAAAAAAGAATCATCACAGGTTTATTTGAATAGATTTTGTAACCACAATTCATATTTTAAGATGAGCTAATGGAACTTAGAATGTTTAAATGACAGAGTATTGCAAGAAGAATTTCAAATTGCAAAAGAAAAAATAGTTTTCTTTATAATCTTCTTCCAATGCGTCAATTGAAGCGGGCTTGTCTGTATAGACATGAGCTTTAACATAGCCCCACAAAAAATAGTCTAAAGGCGTTAAATCTCACGATCTAGGCGGCCAATTGACCGGTCCCGAACGTGAAATAAAATGTTCACCGAACTCGCCATTGTTACGCGTGCTGTGGCATGTGGCACCGTCTTGTTGAAACCACATGTCATGCAAGTCAAGCTCTTGCATTTTGGGCAAAAAAAAAAAGTTGGATATCATCTCACGGTAGCGCTCACCATTCACAGTTACTTTACGATTCGCAGCATCTTTGTAGAAGTATGATCCAATGATGCCACCAGCCCATAAACCGCACCAAACTGTGACTTCTTCTGGATACATTGGTAGCTTTTGCAATGCTTCTGGCTGATCTTCACTCCAAAATCGACAATTCTGCTTATTTACGTATCCATTGAGCCAAAAATGAGCTTCGTCGCTGAACACAATTTTTCGATAAAGAAGTGGATCTTCGGCCAACTTTCCAAGAGCCCATTCACTAAAAATGCTGCGTTGCGGTAGGTCGTTCGGCTTCAGTTCTTGCACCAGCTGTATTTCGAAAGGCTTCACACCTAAATCCTTCCGCAAAATTTTCGACCTTGTTGAATAACAGAGGCCCAATTGCTGCGAACGGCGACGAATCGATAATTGATGGTCATCATTAACACTGGCCGATACAGCTGCGATATTTTCTTCAGTTCGCACTCTACGTAAGTGTTGGTGGTTTAATGTCCAACAATGTAAATTTGGTGCGAAATTTAGTCACAATAGCCCGAATAGCCGCTTCAGTTGGTCGATTAAACTGACCAGCGCGCGATGAACTTTCTTAACAGAGCACGCATTTTGATAATAAAATTCAATGATTTGCAAGCGTTGTTCGTTTTTAAGACGATTCGTGGTTAAACTGAAGTTGTTTGACAATGAAACAAAACACGAAACGTGCCTGAGCTGTTTAAACCAGTGTTGCCAAAAAGATAATAGCTGAAAAACTCACCCGTTAAAAGGATCGTATCATGATTTAAACTTTAAATACCAGGGTTTGTCTCTGGCTTGAACCTTTCTCTCACTCTAGAGGGAAAGAGTGAGTGTACAGAAGCAACAACGAAGCCAGAAGAATTTCAGATTCCAATAAAAAAAAACCAATTTTCACTACAAACGGATCGGATATCACGATTTATTCTTTAAGTACTAGCGTTCATCTCACGGCTCAACTCCTTTCTCTCACTCTTTCTCTATAGCCTATAGAAGTGCCAACGAGCCCATTAGGAAACCAACCTTAAGCTGCCAGATTGCAAGTTAGTAGCTTTTTTCATAATCGGAAAATGGAAATACTGTAGGCTGTTTGAGGCTGTACAAACATCTCAAAGTTCCTAAAAAGTCTGGAAGAATTATTTTAGACATACCTACGTAAATGTGACGAAAGTATCAAATGTTTTGTTCTGGAAGTTGCACCTTAAGGGAGTAAAGGACTCTTGCTTTTACTGTAAATAATTGTGTGGGAAGGAATCTTAAAACAAAGAAAAACAAGCCAAGATGAGCTAAATCCGTAGATATTGGCACAAAACATACGGCGGTGATATTCCCATCTGATGATCGGAAACCTTAGGTTATTTAGTTAGTTATTCAAAGTGGGGATCAAACATTGATTGGAGAAAACCGTCCAGAGTCCACAATAAATCTTGCTATTGCAACAATCCTTATATTAGAGAGCTCAGGGGAAAACAACCCGATTCCACTGTAAATGTCTCTATTGCAGCAATCTTTATACTAGAGTGCTCGGACAAAGACGACAGAAAGTGAGCGGTCAGAAACCCCCATCTTTTAATGATAAGAGTAGAACACTGATACATGAAATGAAAGACAGTTTACTCATGCTCCTCAGACCCACAACTCCTGCAGAAGTAATTGAAAGAAATGTTAAGTCTCTCAGCGTGCTTACCAAACGGCCAGCTGTCTGTGAAAATCGCCACTAAGTGATGAATGGCCATGTCATTTTATAATAGAACTGAAGCTGTCCCCTTTTTATTCACACTTGTCCAGCAGAGTTTGGCAATATTGCACGCAACCTCGAGCTATCGACGAGGTATAGTCATGAGATAATCGGAATACCTATGCCTTGCAACATTTTGGAGATTGCAAGCTCCATAGCGGCACTAGAATGGTTATGTGGTTTTAAGATAGAACTGAGTCTATCTCCTTTTCTCCACACTTAACCAGCAGAGTCTAGCAATATTTCACATGCCCTCGAACTTTCCATAAAAGGAGTGGATAATCTCCTATTTAACTGAGACAAACCAAATACCTATGCCCTGTAACATGTCGAAGATTGTGAGGTCTGTACCGTCCCGAGCCAGCAGATCAGCAATACAATTTCCAACGATATCCCTAAGTCCCGGTACCCAATAAGATTTGCGATAGAATGATTACGAAAATATCAAAAGTTGAGAGCTGCAAACCTCTACAAAAACCTCGGGCTATTCTAAGAATTACTCTTTAATTATGTCGGCTGAATGTTGTAGTCTTCTTTTTACATACGCACATATAGACATAATTCGGCATTAAAACCCTTCAGTCAGAATTACAACCTAGCTTCCAAAACCACTTATGTTGTGTGTGTTAATTTTGTTTATGAGTGGTGGGACCTACATTTTAACGAGGAATCCGAACGACAGATGTTTGAGAAACTTTTTCATTCCAATTTTTGTTTTTATTCTTAAAGTTATTGCCTGAAATCTGCTGAGAGGAAGTTGCCGAAGAAATATTTTCTTCAGATTTCGTTTTCTTGGAGATATTTGACCTGTGGTTTGAACCGAGGTCGCACGGCTAATAAGCCAACGCACTATCTACTAGACTATGGCGACTTCAGAATCAGAATAATCACGTAATTTATGGGGTTTGAAACAAGGTCTCATGTCTAGTAAGCCAACTCACTGCCTACTAAACTACGGCGACTTCAAACTTCTTCTTTTAATTTTTATTTATTGTCATGGACGCTCTCTCTTTTTCTCTCTATCTTCCTTTTTCTACCTTCTTGTTTCGAATTTGTCTTTCTTCTTCGAGAGCAAATATAAAGGATTTCTTTACCTCCAGTAGAATGTATTGAATTATAGGCCATACCTGAGTAGGGAGGAGGCTTTTGCCTACAATTTGAACATCTTTAAACAGAAATTTAAATTTTATTTATTTTTTTATTCATGTAAAGTTAAATAGAAATTTCAGAAAAATTTTGAAATCTTGCTATTGCCCTACTATTACCTTCATAAATGTTATTAAAACTTAACTTCTTTTTTTGCTTTTTCATTTTGAATTTGAATAAAATCTCATAAATTTCTTATGTTTCATAAGAGAATAGGCCCGTTTCTCTTAACCAGTTGTAAAGTAATGGCGTATAAATAAAAAATTCTTATTTAAATTAAAAGGAATTTTCTAAAAAAAAAAACAGGGAGAAAAATCTCAAATTTATTAAATGCTGCACAAACTCTCATACACTTGCCATTAAAAAAAACAAAATAGACACAGAAAATGTTTATAAAAGTCTTTGAAATTTTTGTTTTAAAAATGCGTATGTGTTGCATGGCATTTCAACATACACTCAACCAACATACAGGCTGGTTTCTATACGAGAAAAAAAAAGTATTTTAAAAGAGAGAAAGACAAAGTTTTTGTTATAAATCTTAACTTGACATATTAAATGAGTGGAGAGAAATGTTTTAAATAAACACACAAACACACACACACACGCATATGGTCTCTTTACTTAGATTCATTGCTTTACTTAGATTCGTGTTTTTTTTTATTATTCAACCACAAAAGGAGAAAAAAATAAATAAAGGCTGTAGAAAGGAGACGAATATTTAACACCACATTATTCATTAAACACGCAACAACAACAAACACACACGCATTCGCTTACACTCATTCGCACTCACATTCATACGTAAATAAATAAACGAACATTACCGAGAGCTGTGTAATAGAGAAGAGCACGAGTGAGGCTAGCATATGAACTAATGTTAGTGATCTCTGCTTAACACCCCACAATATTCTTTCTTCATCTCATAAACATGCTACAAATACTTGTCGAAAAAAGAAAAAAAATCTGGGTTTCAACACACACATACTGATACATGTAACCAGCAAACAATTATTTTAAAATGCTGTTTAGCATCCATATACGTAAGTCTGTGTGTGTATTTTTTCTTAAAAATAATTTAAGAGAGTCTTTTCAGTATTCCAGGTTTAATGGAGAGCGACATAATAATGAAAGATTGACTCGCCCCATGCATGTTTACTGCATGCATAGCTAATGGCATGGTTTATGCACTCATTTACCGTATGTGTAGTTGTAGTACGAAGACATTTTTAAACTGTAAAAGGTCTGTGTTATATACTTATATAGGTGAAGTATTTGTTGCTGTACAAGTGTAAATTGGTGTTGAAATGTTGAATTTATTTGTGCATCGGAGTAAATAGAAACAAACAAGTATAATAGAAACAAAAGTTTTACAACCACTTGAGTATATTAGCCAGGATGTGTGTGCTTTATTTTCAGTTTTCTTTGGTTGGTTGTGTTATATTTAAGCCCTGGTAAAATGAAGATGAAAGCCATCTTAACAAATTAAGAAATTAAATTTAAATGCCGTGGTATAAACACATAGATTTGTATATAGAGTTACAGTGAAGGCCGGAACTAAAAGGACTGCCAAACAAGGAAATCAAATAAAACGATGAAAGGGAAGCATTTTACAACATTTACTTCAGATTGAATTTACTGAACTCAGTTAATTGTTTATTACAAACCTTTAGTCAAGACAAGAACCTATCTTGTCACAGCATTTCATCCACGACTGACGACGTCTACAGTTTAAAGTCGGCATAGAATAACAGATTTCAGAAAATTTTCTCAGCAATTTTATTTCACTGTCAGAGTTTTTGTTAGAAATCTGCTGAGCGAAAGTCGCCGAAGAAATATTTTTTTAAAGAAGGCTGAAGAGGACAGATAGTTGCCGATAGAATTATTTCTCGTCCGGCAATTTGATTTCACTCTCAGAGTATATGCCAGAAAACTGAAGAGGAGAGGAACTTGCTGAAAGTAATATTTCTTATCATATTTCGTTTGGTTCGAGATATATGAGATTGGATTTGAACCGCAGCCTCTAGTCTAATAACCCAAGACACATACATACACACACAATTGGTCATTACAACCCTTTAGTCAGGATTACAACCCAGTTTCTCACATCACTTATGTCGTGTGTGTTAATTTTATACATGAGTGGCGCGGGACCTACAGTTTAAAGTCGATTCCGAACGACAGATTTTTTTGAGAAACTTTTCATTGGAATTTTATTTTACTCTCAGGGTTTTTGCTAGAAATATGCTGAGAGGAATAACGACGGAGGTCGTTTCGTTAGAGATATCTGACCTGAGGTTTGAATTGTGACTTCACATCTAATAAGCTAACACACTGCCTGCAAGACCACGGCGACTTCCAAGCCAATATCAACTTTCATAATGCGAGAGCTGCTATGGAGGAGATACAAAACAAGTGTAACGTTTTGGATATTAGTTTTGGGGGACCTGTAAACAGCTAGTAGTAGTGTGTTGGCTTATTAGAAGTGAGGTAAACGATTCAAACCCCATCAAAACGAAAATATGAAAAAATATTTCTTCGACTATTGCCTCTCAGCAGATTTCTGGTAATAACTCTGCGAGTAAATAAAAATTGCCACGAAAAAGTTTCTAAAAAAAATCTAACGTTCGGAGTTGACTTTCAACTGTAGTTCCCGCACCAAAGTGGTGTGAAAAACTAGGTTGTAATCCTGACTAAAGGGTTGTACTGATCAATTATGCATGTAAACAGCAGCTACATTAAAAAATTTTTTGTTTGCTCGCCTATTTGCCATCTATAAGCAGATTTCTTAAATATTTGTCCTCCATTTGATAACAAAAAAATCACAATTTTTTTCTCACTTCTTCACAATACGCACTCAAAGCATTTCCTAAGCGACAAATGTTGTCAAAAAAAAAATGTTGACCTAATGACTTCTGATGGCCTCTATCTCTTCCAATATCGTTTGGTTTTTGCTCTTTTGCAAAATCATTTATGACGGCAGCCAGAATAAAACTACCAACTACCGTTAAAATAGTAGGACAATAAAAGCAAAAAAAAGGAAAAAGTGTGTGAAGGAAAATGAAAAAAAAGAAAAGAAAAAAACTATTAAATTCAAATTTACAATAAATCATTTGGAAAACCATTTAAACTACTAATACACACGCACACTCGCACACATACACACCACACGAAATGAATTTTAAAATACGACAAAAGGAAGAGAATGACAATAAATGCTGCTAAAACAACAACAACAACGAACAGCCATCAAACAAAAATAAACACACATGCAGATAAAAGTTTCCCAAAAAAAAAGTCTTCTCTTATATTTCCATTTTAAAAAAGAGAGAATTTATGAAAAGTCTATTGAAAGAGAGAGAGAGAGAGAGCCTATATACTCGTTGTATGGATAACAAACCAGAGTTGAAAACATTTATTTTGAAAAATATTAGCAAAACGAGCAACAATTTCAACTAAAACGGATATGCCAGAGAGCAACAGCAAAAGCAAAACAAAAATGGAAGAAAAAAAACAAAAAATAATGACGACAACAAAATGTACGACGCTAAAGACTTTAGGGATAACGAAAACGGAAGTTAAAGTTGCCGACAATAAAGGAAATTCACTCTACTCGGTGACTCTCTAAAGCAAAAAAGTGCAAAAAAAAATGAAAATAAAAATAAAAAAGCAACAACACTAACATAAAAATGTTGCAGTATAAAACATAAATAAAGGGTTATCCATTTAATGGATTCAAATGCAAAGCAATAATTCGTTCAAGCTTTCCTTTAATGTTTAGTACCGTTCATCATGTATATTAATTTAAATGCTAATGGCAACTCTTTTAGCCTGGATTACAACCTAGCTTCGTACAGCAACCATATTGTGTGTATGAAACGTTGGACATACCGCTTTTTGTCGATTCCAAACCACAGATTTAAGGAACTTTTCATGGCAATTTTTTATGTAATCTCCGGGTTTTTGCCAACTGACTGCCGAGAGGAAGGCGCCGAAAGATTTATTTGCTTAATGGCTAATAAGCTAACACGCTAACTGCTACATTCATATAAAAGGACCTCGCAAAGCACACTGCTTTCGAGTGTGCACACTGGCAGAGCTACCGCTTTGCAGTGACGTCGCTAGTTGGGACGATCACGGCCGGTAACATTGTCGGGGTTATGATCGCGAGTAGAGAAAATTGGACCTCAGTGGCAAATTACATGGACAGCCTTCTAAGACTGAAGAAAAGGGAACTTGAGGCTGCGGAATATGTGGACACGCCGGCATAGATGAAACTGGCACACGTATCAAGCGAAATTCGAAACAGGGACCTCGACGAAAGGAATAGTGGAGACACTTAGATGTCCCTTCAACTTTCGACACGCAGACGTGGACGCGGATATGACCACGCAGGGGCCAAAGGGCCAAAGGGACTCCACTCCGAAGTAATACCACAGGAGTGGGCACAAACAAGTCCACGAGACGAGGGGGTGAGGGCCCCACACACAGAGGATGTGACGACTTCCTGTATGGTGCGGTTACGTACATACATTTACCCCTCCTCGGCGTAAAAAAAAATATAAATGGACCTCTATTCCTCTTTCCTTTGAAGCAGCAATAAAACAGTGAGATTATAGTCACATTGCGATGAGGACCTTCTGAACCCTAGAGAGTAGAGAGAATAGAGTTGGATTCAATGCAGTCATTAACAAATACTTTCTACCTTAAGGGTACCTAAGATAGACTTCGAGGTAGATAGAATAACTCCACGACTTTTAGTTTCTAAATACAGAAATATAAGGGCATTATTACTTTACGCTGGGTCTTTGACGTAATCCCACAACAAAAGGATATAAGGGTGTCAAATTGCATGATCTTACTTACTTACTTACCTAATTGGCCATTAACAACCCGATTAACGGATTTCCGCCTGCCTTAACAAATCCTTCCAGGCGCCTCTGCTTCTCGCGCACCACCGCCAGTTGTTCACACGAATCGATGACTGGGCTTCCTCGATTTTGTCCATCCGACGCAAACAAGGTTACCCTCTTCGCCGACTACAGCATATCCCCGCATTAAATACCCGTCTCGCCGGAGCATCCTCCTCCATTTGAAAGACATGGCCGAGCCAGCTAAGCCGCTGGATTTTAATACGCTAAACAACGTCCATGTCGTTGAAGAGCTCGTACAGCTCACTATTTGATCGGATGCGTAAATCATTGCCAACTTACACTGACCGGAAGATCTTACGTATGACTTTCCTCTCGAACACTCTCAAGGCTGCGGAATCAGTGCTTAATAAAGGGTCCGCCAAATAATTTTTTTTTAAATGCTTTAAAAAAGAAAACTACTAAATATTTTCTCAAATTTCTTTTTTTATTTGAAAGTACAATCCTTCCGGTTAATATTAGAAAATAATCTCATTCAAATGGCTGCCTCGGCTGCCCTTGCAGTAGCTTACACCAGAAGATGCCCATTTTGGTTAAAAAATCATCTTTTCAGATGAAGCTCATTTTGATCTTGGTGGGTATGTAAAGAAGCAAAATTGTCGCATTTGGGGCACAGAAAACCCGCACACATACATTGAAAAGCTGACGCACCCAAAACGAGTCACTGTTTGGTGCGGATTTTGGTCCAGAGGCATAATTGGGCTACTTTTCTTCGAAAATGAGCAAGGAGTGGCCGTTACAGTCAATGGAGATCGTTATCGGGTCATGTTGAACAAATTTTTGTTCCCAAAAATTTAAGAGGAGGACACTGGCAACATTTGGTTTCAACAGGATGGCGCTACGTGCTACACAGCCAAAGCTACACTCGATGTTTTGCGCCCTGTTTTTGAATATCGCATTATCAGCCACAGGGCTGATGTCGTTTGGCCACCTCGGAGGTGCGATTTGACACCGTTGGACTATTATTTGTGGGGTGCCGTCAAAAGATAAGTGTTACGCCGGCAAGCCAGAGACAATTGACGCTTTAAAGGACAATATTCGTGAAGCCATTGGTGAAATACAGCTGCACACAATCGATAATGTACTTGAAAATTGGACCGATCGTGTAGGCTACTGCATGGCCAGCCGAGGCAGCCATTTGAATGAAATTATTTTCCATTATAAACCGGAAGGATTTTACTTTGAAATAAAAAAGAAATTTGAGAAAATATTCAGCAGTTTTTCTTTAAAACATTTAAAAAAAAATTATTTGGCGGACCCTTTAGTGTCCATAAAGCATACGGGGAGGATGGTCATCTTGTTGAGTATTAGTTTTGTCGTACGAGAGAGGTCTCTGCTATTCAATTACCTATTGAGTCCAAGAGTGATCCTGCGCTTGATCTTTAAATCGCATGAACCTTGTGTTTAATTGTCGTCGCAAAAACATAAAATTTCTCTCTCTGGCCAATTCTCATGCAATAAAGCCAAAATTGGATGTGTCGTGTGGGTCATGGCTCGATCTGGTAAAAACCATATGCCTGTCCAGTTCAATATGCTTCTGCGGCATAGCTACGGCATTGTAAATATTCGGCCGGAGATGGACTTTGTGCAGATAGAGGTGGAAATCCAAAGGCAAAGGATGCCATACTATGCTGTTAAGTAGGATCAATTGCTAGGGGCGCCATTGAATTCTGAGCATTCGTATTATCTGCCACTATTTAACTAACAGAAGAGGCACACGCTTGCAGTCATTGCACTATTTCTTTATAAACTTGTGTTTAAGGCTAAGCACAGAATCACCTCGAATCGATCGTAAAAGGTGAATCCTTCACTAAATAAATGCCTCTTCTGCTACGAAATATTTAATAGCTGATAGCTTTGCCTCGAAGTCGCCGTAGTAGGTAGAGTGTTGGCTTATTAGACGTAAAGCCAGGGTTCGTGCCCCAGGGCAGACATCAAGACAAAATACAAAAATTATTTCTTCGGCGACTTCCTCTCAGCAGATTTCTGGGAAAAACTCTGAGTGTGAAATAAAATTGCCATGAAAAAGTTTCTCAAAAATCTTGTCGTTCGTAGTCGACTTTAAACTGTAGGAACTTCCACTCATGTATAAAATTAACACACACAACATAAGTGGTGTGAGAAACTAGGACGTTGTACAATAGGTCAGATCGACCTCCGGGTACTGTACTTGTCTTAATTGACAAGTACACGTCCTCTAACCTAACCTAACCTAGCTCTGCCTGATCAGGACTTTTGAAACCATTAAATGGAATACACTTTACAAATGCATAGTTGACGGGAGAGAGAGAGCGCGAGAGAGAGAGAGAGAGAGAGAGAGGGAGTGATGAAATATTATCACACACAGTAAGGGTACATGTTTATGCGAGTGTATTATTATAAGAATGAAATCGTGTTTGTGTTTGTAATTGTTTGTGTGCAGTTTATTAAAAATAATAACTATTAAAGCATATTTTTTCTCTTTCTCTCTCTCCCTCTTTATACTCTCTCTCTCTTTCTGCATATGCTTGTTTGTGTGTACGTTTGTTATGTAAAGGATTTCTTTGGTTTTATTTTTATTTCTCTCGCTGTAATAAAGCCTTTGATGGCCGCAATTCCTTTTTATTGCTGATAAAGGCAAAGAAATATTTGTTAATTAAAAAAAATATAACAATTGCATCATAGCATAGCATAGCATAGCGTCTAGGGCATGTACATAGCGTTCAAAAAAAAAGAACAATGTCTCGTAAATATTTTGCAAATTATGAAGACAAGTTTTTTTTTCTTTTTGTTTTTCTTAAAGTTTGTGGTTTTTTGTGTTTAATTTTCATGGCATTTCCTTATCATTTAATTAATATAAAATTTATTAAAGCAGAAATTAATTTCAAATTAAATTTAGTGATCTCTGAACACTGTGCTACGAATATAATCCCATTAAACAGCTTTTTGAGGCCAAGGCTTACAAAGGAGCTTATGTCATACGACATTACAATGCCATGTGAAAAGCTATGGTATATAAAACAGTTCCTGGAAAAAAATTATTATCATGAGGAAGTCATACAATTGCTGTGATATTTGCTTCGATGTCTGTCAGGGTCTGCAGACTGGCTTGACAATGATTTCAATTCTTTAAAGCCAGCCTAATGACTGGATCACTACTGTACTGGTCTTAACACTGTGCTCATTCAGCCTTTTTTAACAAAAGGAATTTGAAGTCGCCGTAGTCTAGTAGGTAGTGTGTTGGCTTATTAGACGCAAAAGTCTGGGTTCGAGCCCCAGGCCAGGCATCAAAGACAAAATACAAAAAGTATTTTTTTGGCGACTTCCTCTCTTGTCTTAATTGACAAGTACACGTCCTCTAACCCAACCCAACAAAAGGATTAAGAACACATTATATATTAACAGACCCTTGGTGGCATCAAGCTTTCACAAGCGACCAGCATGATATTTTGAAAAATTGTATTCAACCGTATTTCCAAGACGATCAGCTACAAACTGAGAGAAAATAAAAGTGATTTAAGCCACAAACGATCAATCTTAAAAAGTTTAATAAGTATCGGGTCCGCCATCTAACGTGTTTTTTTTTTGTCAACTAGTGCTTATTTTGTAAATGGTAACACTTAGCTCATGTCAGATTTGACAGATAATTAGTTGTATCCTTCCGCTGAACGAATATGGTTGTGTATACGCTTGAACAACGTTGGGACATATTGCGACATTACTTTGAAAATCATGGTAATGTTGCAGAATGTGTGCGAAAATTGCGTACCGATTTTGGAAGAAGAGAAGCACCGTCAGCTCCGTATGTTCGTTATCTTGTGAAAAAAGTAAAAGAAACTGGCATCCTCATCGATAAACCAAAGCGTGAAAAGCCAAAAACAGTGCGTACACCCGAGAGTATTGCTGTTGTGGCAGATAGTGTGCGTGATGCGCCATCAACATCAATTCACCGTCGTTCTCGACGATTGAACATTTCGGAGACATCATTGAGACGAATTTTGCATAAAGACCTTGGTATGACGCCATACAAAGTCCAATTGGTTCAGGAGTTGAAGCCAATTGACCATCCAATGCGTTTTCGCTTCGCTAAGTGGGCCTGCGATCGACTTACAGAAGATGCCGATTTTGGCAAAAAAAAAAATCATCTTCTCAGATGAAGCTCATTTTGATCTTAGCGGGTATGTAAACAAGCAAAATTGTCGCATTTTGGGGCACAGAAAACCCGCACGCATACATTGAAAAGCCGACGCACCCAAAACGAGTAACTGTTTGGTGCGGATTTTGGTCCAGGGGCATAATTGGACCATTTTTCTTCGAAAATGAGCAAGGAGTGGCCGTTACAGTCAATGGCGATCGTTATCGGGCCATGTTGAACGAAATTTTGTTCACAAAAATTGAAGAGGAGGATATTGGCAACATTTGGTTTCAACAGGATGGCGCTACGTGCTACACAGCCAAAGCTACACTCGATGTTTTGCGCCCTGTTTTTGAATATCGCATTATCAGCCACAGGGCTGATGTCGTTTGGCCACCTCGGAGCTGCGATTTGACACCGTTGGACTATTATTTGTGGGGTGCCGTCAAAAGATAAGTGTTACGCCGGCAAGCCAGAGACAATTGACGCTTTAAAGGACAATATTCGTGAAGCCATTGGTGAAATACAGCTGCACACAATCGATAATGTGCTTAAAAATTGGACCGATCGTGTAGGCTACTGCATGGCCAGCCGAGGCAGCAATTTGAATGAAATTATTTTCCATTATTAACCGGAAGAATTGTACTTTCAAAATAAAAAGAAGTTTGAGAAAATATTCAGTAGTTTTTTTCTTAAAGCATTTTCAAAAAATAAAAGTTATTTGGTGGACACTTTATAATTCCTCTCTTCTTATCAAACAATCTGTTGTTCGGAGTCGACTTTAAACTGTAGGTCCCGCCACTCATGTCTAAAAATTAACACACTCAACATCGGTGAGAAGCTAGGTTGTAATCTTGGCTAAAGGGTTGTAATGACAAATTATGTATGTGTGTGTTTACGTAATTCCTCTCTGATAAGAAATTTTGAAAATTTAGAACTCCTTTAATTGCAACAGATCTTCCAATAATTGAAAACGGCCATCTGGTTGAAGCTCCTTCAGGCAAATTAGTTGTCATTTATTAAGTCCATTGTGGCAATGAATCATGAGGCAGGGACTGTAACAACGTGTGTTCACTAAAGAGGCTCTAGAGCAGTGGGCAACAGCCCATAATTTTCATCGTTAAACCATCTTCAGCAAAGAGACCACTTTTTGGAAGAGAAGGTACGTGAACGAACAGACCGAATTGTCGAATCCACATCAAATCTAAGAGCATTCAATGCATCCCGAAAAAGTCTTGGTTTTGTGTAGATATCGGACTGAAAGAGACATCAGTCCCTACCCTTTGAGAACAGCGAACACTGTAGCACTATTAGTTTGGATTCAATTCGATGATTTGGATACCAAGGACATGTGGTTTCAACATAGTTCATGCCACATGGGATATGCAGCATTAGCGATTTGAAGGCTCAATGAGTGGTCTCGCATGGAGGTGATGGTCACCCACATCGTGCGATATGTCTTCGTTAGACTTTTTCTTGTGGGTTTTTCTTAAGCCGCAGATGTAATCATATAAAGCACAAACCACAGTTGTCCTCAAAGTCAACATACTCCCTGCTACACTTCACATTCAGCATGATTTATACGCCATAGGGCTCAATGTGTCGTCTCACATGGACGTGATATCCACCCACATCGTGCGATTGGACCTTCTTGTGGTTTTTTCTTAAACCTCTGATGTAAGCGAATAAACCACAAACCACAGTGGCTCTCAAAGTCAACATACTCCGTGCTACCCTTCAAATTCAGCACGATTTATACGCCATAGTAATAAATAGTCAAGTTGAAAATTTGGAATTCGCTCCAACCACAGAAGTTGTGCCGGACTATAAAAGGATGTTATATTCCACACAGTGACACTATTGGATATCAGAATAACATACACACATGCATACATAATTGGTCATTACAACCCTGCAGTCAGGCTTACAATCTAGCTTCTCATACTACTTATGTTGTGTGTGTTAATTTTAAACATGAGTGGCGCGACCTACAGCTTAAAGTCGACTCCGAACGACAGATTTTTAAGAAACTTTTCATGGTAATTTTGTTTTTACTTTCAGAGTTTTTTGCCAGAAATCTGCTGAGAGGAAAATGCCTAATAAATATTTGTTCAAATTTCGTTTTGTTGGAGATATATGACCTGGGATTTGAATCGAGGCCTCATGTGTAATAAGCTAACACACTACGTGCTGGACTATGAGGTCTTCAGAATCAGAATAACTACATAATTTAAAGTTTAGATTGGTGTTCAGCTTGATTGCAAGACAGTCGTGCTTTAAATGCAAAGCCATGATGCTGTCCAGATCGGTAAAGGGGGGTTTAGATGGTCATACAGTTGTACTACGTGTCAATTTTTGTGCAGAAGAAAGCGTAAAGTGCTCCTTAACCGATTTTATGTACGTTAACCTTTATCGTGTACATAGAAAGGAATTGTCAGTTAGGTTTGGACCTCCAAAGCGTGCTCAGAAGGGCTCTAATTTAACCAAGTTACCACTCTCTTTTCTTTTGCTATTTTATGATTCAATTTGAATACTAAGGGCCAGTTCACTTAAAGAAAAAAATACTTTTAAAGCTTAGTTTTTGTCTTTAAACCAATGTTCCTAGGCAACTTCACTGTTTCTAAAGACTTTCAAACGTAAAACGTGGCATTGATGTAATAAAACCTGTGTTTAGTGCCCCTGTTATTACGAATAACTGTATCAACTGTAGCTGTAGCAACAGGATATTAAACATTTTTTTATTACAATATTTTAAATATTTCTCTCTCTCTCGCTTTTTCTCTCTCTCTCTCTCTCTCTTGATTTTATTTACTTGCATACGGTTTTGTTTCGTTTCGTTTGTTTATTTATTTTGGCAGGACATGTACAAAAGGGGGGACCATACTTTGGAAAAAAAATTTTTTTTTTAAATTTAAAAAAAATTAAAAATAATAAAAAATTCTAAACTGTTTCAATATTTACTTAAAAGCCAAATAAAGTTTTTTAAGGAATTTTTCTTTTACTAACCATATTCTATGGGTGTATAAGCAGGCACTGGTTATCAAACTAGAAGTGCAAGTAAAACTTTTTAATGCTTCTGGTTTTTTTCCCTTTTTTTGGTGAGGAGGACTGTAATGTTTTTACTATCGGTCCATCTGTCTGTCTGTTGTTTGTTGTTGCTGTTGTTGCTGCTGTTATGGCTGGTGTTGTTTATCGCTGCTCAGCAGCAGTAAACAGATGCCACATGTGTTGAAAATCAGCCAATTTACCAACACTTTCTCTTTGGTTTTATTTTTTTTTTAATTCTATTTGCCAGTAAAAATTTTTTTTCTTACTTTTTTTTTCTGGTTTTTTTTGTATTTTTTGGTTACTTTTTTCCAGCTTCAGCTATTTGAATAGAGTTTTAATGTTGCGAGTGTGTATGTAGTTCCAGCATACACCATATGAGTGAGAGAGCGAACTGGTATCACAATAACAAAATTTTACAAAAACAAAAAAAAACGAAAAACACAAAAACTGGGCAAAGTGTCAAAAAACGTAAAATTTTTTATTTTCAGTTTTCCCACTCTTGTGTATGTATTTCTAGTATTCTTTTTGGGTTTTTTTTCTTCTTTTCCTTTTTTTCCCTTTTTTTCCTCTTTTTTTTTTGTTAATTTTTAATCCTCTACTGGAGTAAAACTTATCATTGCTTTTGGTTGCTTTGTTGTTGTTGTTGTTGTCAGGATGGTAATGTTGTTAAAGTGTTGTTAGTTTTGTTTGTGCTTTTTGGTTGTTGTTTTTATTGCTTAAACACAACACACGCTCACTCCTTTTCACACGTGCCACGTACGACGACAATATACAACAAATTGGCTAAAAGCCAACACAAGATTGTCTTTAACAGTGTGTGTGTGTGAGCCTTTCTGTGCATTTCTTTGTTTAATGGTGTTGGATAAGAGGGGTCGATGCTTAAATGCAGGTTAATGTGGTTAATAATCAGGTGACCAGATTGCTTAATAATTTTGGAAAGCATTTCATAGCGCCTTGTTAGGATAAGTACGTCCTCCCACTAGGTTCTAAGTAATGGTTTGCTTCTAAAGCTAGCTAAGCACAGATTGTTTTCGAAATTCCATCGCATTGATATTGTTTCTCTCCATGTTAAATACTAAATATCGATCGGTATTACTTCCATATGGATTTTGTTAAGCTTACCACAGCCTCTAGGAGTACGAAAACATGGGTCTTTAGATTTCTGAAATTCTTACTAAAATGTTCAGTTGAACGATAAAAGTATTCCTATTTGGTCATTTTTGGCTTTTAGTCAGGATTACCACCTAGTTTCTCACACCATCCAGGTTCTGTGTATTAATTTTAGCCATGAATGGTGTGACCAAAAGTTTAACGCCGACTTTACACGACAGTTTTCAATGGCAATTTTGTTTTACTCTGAGAGTTTTTCCCAGAAGACAGCTGAGAGAAATATTTCTTTTCATAGAAGGGTTTGCGTCTAATAAGCCTACATACTACGTTCTAGAGAAGACTTCAATTTATTGCTACTATTTGTGACACTCGTTTCGATCAGTTACTTATACCAGTCAGTGTCTAGAGGCCATTGGACAAAGATTTGATTTGAATATTGGCAACTCGAGAATTATGAAGAAATTGGGTATCTCTAGGAGTACAAACAGTAGAAGACCCTAAAGGGAATGAAACTTGCTCCAACTGGAATGACGGTCATAAATAATTTTAAAAATATTGGATTCTTGAACCCCACAATTGAGATTTTCTGTGACTCCTTCTATTAAAATTGTTTAAAACAATACTGTACACATACTGACTTGCTTAATTGGTCATTACAACTCTTCAGTTAGCTTCGCGTAGCCTAGCTTCGCACACCACCTATGTTGTGTGTGATAATTTATACATGAGTGGCGGCAACTACATTTTAAAGTCGCGTCCGAACAACAGATTTTTTGAGGAACTTTTCACGGCAATTTTTATTTTCCGCTCAGAGTTTTTGCCTGAAAACTGATGAGAGGGAATCGTCGAAAGAAATATCTTCTTGTAACATTTCATTTTGTTAGAAATGCTTAGCTGGGGTTAGAAGCACGGTCTAACATTTAATAAGTCCACACACTACCTACTAGACTACAATATCTTTTCATATTACAATTGAAATACAACAGTGAATCCTTCAATCACATCATTTGATTAGAATTGTCCTGTGAATAATAACATGAGCGCAGAACGGAAATCTGTTCCGTTACGTTCTATTCTTTGATGAAAATTCGAGGATTTAGATAATGCGCGTGTAATATTTTTCAATTTTCGTACAAAGAATATCAATCTACAGTCAAATAAATAGATGGCATCTGTTATTGGGGGCAGAAACTGAATTTAAACGATTGCAATTACTATGCAGCAGTACAGAAATGTTTAAATTATCTAAGTAAAGTCTACTCTTTGTATGAAATTGGAGTAAAACTTACAAATATTCTTCAAAAAATCATATTCTTCTGAGTCGTATGCAGGATACTCTAGTTCAACATCAGCAACATAACTAAATTGTACACCATACATACATACATAATTGGTCATTACAACCCTTCAGTCAGGATTACGATTTCTCACACCTACAGTTTAAAGTCGACTTCGAACGACAGATTTTTTGAGAAACTTTCATGACAATTTTATTTACTCTCATAGTTTTTGCCGGAAATCTGCTGGGTGATAGTCGCCGAAGAAATATTTGTTTATATTGATTCTGGGCTGGGATATGAACCACGGCCTAGATGTGAGGCCAATAAGCCAATCCACTACCCACTACACTATGGCTATACATGCTTCTACTTATCCTTCATATATTTTTTAAATCCTCCTGTATCCCTTATTATTCCTGAAATGTTTTTTAAGTGCCCTTAAATAAACAATTCTCCACCTGGCCACCTTAATTGCATTCATGACATAAACGCGAATTGCAAAAGATAAGAACGAAAACAAAAAAGAATCACAAAAAAAAATATTTTCCAAAATTATACAAAAAAAAAAACAACAACAATATTGTACAACAAATGTTACAAATACAACAACAGCAACAACAATAAAGAGAGAGACAATGTGTATAAATATTTGTAGGTGGATACATAACAGTAGCTGGCTGTATAGGAATGTATAAGGAATATAAGGAATGTATGTAAAATACATGTAAACACACAAAAATAACTTGGTTGAGAAAATGAGCTTTATTTTCGGTATCTCTCTGTCTCTCTCTTACTCCCATCCACCCCCCCCCCCCCCCTTTCAGTTTGTATTCTTGCTAGGCCTGCTACAATAACATGACCATCATAAAATGTTGCTTAAGGTTTTAAGCGGTAACGGTAACGGTACTACTCTCATCTAAAGAAACAGTTGCAATTTACATGACTAAGGATACATGAAAGAGAGACAGAGAGAACGAAAAAGAGTGTAAGTGTGTTGGTATTAGGCTGATAGAGAGTTTGCTTTGGTTTGCTTGTGTAGTGGTGGTGATGTTAATACCAACACACGGTAAATTTGTGGTAGATGAGGCTTTTTAATACAACAGCCTGCCTGTAGTTCTGTTTGTCATTTGGCGTGCTACTCTCTACTCTACATAGCATAGCATAGCACAACACATAGTTATTGTGTTAAAACAACCATGTTTTCTTGCCAGAAAGTATGCAGCAGTATTTGTATGTGTGTGTGTGTGTGTGTGTATTGCTTAATATAGAGCAGAGGAGCAAACACTAGCAAGTTGAGGTTTCTTCATTTCATGTGATAAACTGTATTCCTTTAGCTTGGCGAAGCCAGAGAGCTCTCTACTTGTGTGTGTTATAAGTGGGCCAAAGAGATAGTTAGTACAACACAAGAGGTAGAGTGATAGTAAGGGAGTGCAAGGGAGTAAGAGAATCTCAGCATTTATGCCTGTATGCCAAGTTATTTAAATAAAAATCTGTAGGCAAGTGTTTCTTAAAATCTACCACCGCCTATTTATAATATTAAGGCGCTACTTGTGGGTAAAGAAATATTTTTTAAAATCGCAAGGATTTTTTTCAAAGAAGTTGATTGGCTTGTTTATATGCAACCAGGATCGCTTAAGATGAACGCCTAAGTTTTGAAGTTTATTTTATACTCAGGCAGTTCTGACTGTCATTCTTCACTTACTCTCGATTGAGGAAAACGGGCAGAAGGTAGTACTTGGAAGCCCCTTTCGACTGAATGAGTTTGGTCTAGTGAGGCCTTCTAGAGTGGATCATTTGCCACTGCAGAAGGGCTATCACGGCCACAAATGCTCACTCCTGGGATACATCGAAGCGGTCATTAGGTTAGAGGACGTGTACTCGTCAATTAAGCCAAGTACAGTACCTGGAGGTCCAATTGACCCATTGTACATTGTATCGAAATGATAATACTTGATAAGGAATTCTGGGTAGTTTAAGATGGACTCTTCGACGGTTGGGCTATTTTCAATGACGGATTCAAAATTTCGGAGAAATATAATGTTTTTAATGCGGCGGTTCGCGGTGTCTATAAGGTCATCTACCTAGTCAGGAAACATATACCGTAGGGCTTAAGAGTCTTAAGTTGTCATCAGGCAACATCAAAGGCTTTGAGTGGAGATTTTTATGTCACATCTGGCCTGGGAAACTAATAGCCTACCAAGGAAGCAAATTTTTGTTAGATTATCGGCTTAGATTATGCTGGGTACCTGGTTAGTACGATGTTAATGAATGAATTGGCAAGATTAGGTTCCGCTTTGGAAGCTTTAACAGAGTAGAAGTCATTGAGACAACCAATAGGCTTCATTTTTTCAATTTATTGAGGAAAGTTTGATTCATTTGTGAACCGGAAATGCAGATGTAGAACGGCATGTATTGTTGCAACAGTAGTCTTATGGTCATAGCTCAATCCTATAGAAATTAATCGTTAGCAAATGTAGGCGGAAGATGAAAGAAATTATAAAAGTACTAATGGGGCATGGCCCCTTTTGACATATGATAAGTAAATGGAGTAGGAATACCTCTGATTTCTGTAGGCTATGCAGAAGAAACAGTGGATCATTTTTTATGTCACTGCCTGTGTCTTTAGATGCCGATTTGTTAAGGAACTGCTGGATCTGAAGGACTAAAAACTTGAGCATCTAACAAGGGTTATATAAACGGGATTCACCGGCTAGGGTGTGTTATCGTAGAAGAATAATTTATATATGAGTGCAATGATGGCTAACTTTTCTTTCTTTCTCTCTCTTTTCTTGCTTTTGTTCCTTATTAAGCAACGTAGAACAATATTTTGCCATGCATTCCCATATAAGATCGCTCTGTTCTAACTCTCGTAGTAACATAAGCTCTAACATTTAATAAGTCCACACACTACCTACTAGACTACAATATCTTTTCATATTACAATTGAAATACAACAGTGAATCCTTCAATCACATCATTTGATTAGAATTGTCCTGTGAATAATAACATGAGCGCAGAACGGAAATCTGTTCCGTTACGTTCTATTCTTTGATGAAAATTCGAGGATTTAGATAATGCGCGTGTAATATTTTTCAATTTTCGTACAAAGAATATCAATCTACAGTCAAATAAATAGATGGCATCTGTTATTGGGGGCAGAAACTGAATTTAAACGATTGCAATTACTATGCAGCAGTACAGAAATGTTTAAATTATCTAAGTAAAGTCTACTCTTTGTATGAAATTGGAGTAAAACTTACAAATATTCTTCAAAAAATCATATTCTTCTGAGTCGTATGCAGGATACTCTAGTTCAACATCAGCAACATAACTAAATTGTACACCATACATACATACATAATTGGTCATTACAACCCTTCAGTCAGGATTACGATTTCTCACACCTACAGTTTAAAGTCGACTTCGAACGACAGATTTTTTGAGAAACTTTCATGACAATTTTATTTACTCTCATAGTTTTTGCCGGAAATCTGCTGGGTGATAGTCGCCGAAGAAATATTTGTTTATATTGATTCTGGGCTGGGATATGAACCACGGCCTAGATGTGAGGCCAATAAGCCAATCCACTACCCACTACACTATGGCTATACATGCTTCTACTTATCCTTCATATATTTTTTAAATCCTCCTGTATCCCTTATTATTCCTGAAATGTTTTTTAAGTGCCCTTAAATAAACAATTCTCCACCTGGCCACCTTAATTGCATTCATGACATAAACGCGAATTGCAAAAGATAAGAACGAAAACAAAAAAGAATCACAAAAAAAAATATTTTCCAAAATTATACAAAAAAAAAAACAACAACAATATTGTACAACAAATGTTACAAATACAACAACAGCAACAACAATAAAGAGAGAGACAATGTGTATAAATATTTGTAGGTGGATACATAACAGTAGCTGGCTGTATAGGAATGTATAAGGAATATAAGGAATGTATGTAAAATACATGTAAACACACAAAAATAACTTGGTTGAGAAAATGAGCTTTATTTTCGGTATCTCTCTGTCTCTCTCTTACTCCCATCCACCCCCCCCCCCCCCTTTCAGTTTGTATTCTTGCTAGGCCTGCTACAATAACATGACCATCATAAAATGTTGCTTAAGGTTTTAAGCGGTAACGGTAACGGTACTACTCTCATCTAAAGAAACAGTTGCAATTTACATGACTAAGGATACATGAAAGAGAGACAGAGAGAACGAAAAAGAGTGTAAGTGTGTTGGTATTAGGCTGATAGAGAGTTTGCTTTGGTTTGCTTGTGTAGTGGTGGTGATGTTAATACCAACACACGGTAAATTTGTGGTAGATGAGGCTTTTTAATACAACAGCCTGCCTGTAGTTCTGTTTGTCATTTGGCGTGCTACTCTCTACTCTACATAGCATAGCATAGCACAACACATAGTTATTGTGTTAAAACAACCATGTTTTCTTGCCAGAAAGTATGCAGCAGTATTTGTATGTGTGTGTGTGTGTGTGTGTATTGCTTAATATAGAGCAGAGGAGCAAACACTAGCAAGTTGAGGTTTCTTCATTTCATGTGATAAACTGTATTCCTTTAGCTTGGCGAAGCCAGAGAGCTCTCTACTTGTGTGTGTTATAAGTGGGCCAAAGAGATAGTTAGTACAACACAAGAGGTAGAGTGATAGTAAGGGAGTGCAAGGGAGTAAGAGAATCTCAGCATTTATGCCTGTATGCCAAGTTATTTAAATAAAAATCTGTAGGCAAGTGTTTCTTAAAATCTACCACCGCCTATTTATAATATTAAGGCGCTACTTGTGGGTAAAGAAATATTTTTTAAAATCGCAAGGATTTTTTTCAAAGAAGTTGATTGGCTTGTTTATATGCAACCAGGATCGCTTAAGATGAACGCCTAAGTTTTGAAGTTTATTTTATACTCAGGCAGTTCTGACTGTCATTCTTCACTTACTCTCGATTGAGGAAAACGGGCAGAAGGTAGTACTTGGAAGCCCCTTTCGACTGAATGAGTTTGGTCTAGTGAGGCCTTCTAGAGTGGATCATTTGCCACTGCAGAAGGGCTATCACGGCCACAAATGCTCACTCCTGGGATACATCGAAGCGGTCATTAGGTTAGAGGACGTGTACTCGTCAATTAAGCCAAGTACAGTACCTGGAGGTCCAATTGACCCATTGTACATTGTATCGAAATGATAATACTTGATAAGGAATTCTGGGTAGTTTAAGATGGACTCTTCGACGGTTGGGCTATTTTCAATGACGGATTCAAAATTTCGGAGAAATATAATGTTTTTAATGCGGCGGTTCGCGGTGTCTATAAGGTCATCTACCTAGTCAGGAAACATATACCGTAGGGCTTAAGAGTCTTAAGTTGTCATCAGGCAACATCAAAGGCTTTGAGTGGAGATTTTTATGTCACATCTGGCCTGGGAAACTAATAGCCTACCAAGGAAGCAAATTTTTGTTAGATTATCGGCTTAGATTATGCTGGGTACCTGGTTAGTACGATGTTAATGAATGAATTGGCAAGATTAGGTTCCGCTTTGGAAGCTTTAACAGAGTAGAAGTCATTGAGACAACCAATAGGCTTCATTATTTCAATTTATTGAGGAAAGTTTGATTCATTTGTGAACCGGTAATGCAGATGTAGAACGGCATGTATTGTTGCAACAGTAGTCTTATGGTCATAGCTCAATCCTATAGAAATTAATCGTTAGCAAATGTAGGCGGAAGATGAAAGAAATTATAAAAGTACTAATGGGGCATGGCCCCTTTTGACATATGATAAGTAAATGGAGTAGGAATACCTCTGATTTCTGTAGGCTATGCAGAAGAAACAGTGGATCATTTTTTATGTCACTGCCTGTGTCTTTAGATGCCGATTTGTTAAGGAACTGCTGGATCTGAAGGACTAAAAACTTGAGCATCTAACAAGGGTTATATAAACGGGATTCACCGGCTAGGGTGTGTTATCGTAGAAGAATAATTTATATATGAGTGCAATGATGGCTAACTTTTCTTTCTTTCTCTCTCTTTTCTTGCTTTTGTTCCTTATTAAGCAACGTAGAACAATATTTTGCCATGCATTCCCATATAAGATCGCTCTGTTCTAACTCTCGTAGTAACATAAGCTCTAGGTGCTCTGTAGTTGCCTACTGCTTATGTTGCCTTAAAAATTACGTTTCAGCACTATCCTTGTATCTCGATCTACTCCGATAGCCAGGCTGCGATAAAGTCTCTGTCGAACGTTGCGGATAATTCCAGGATCGTCAGAGAATGTCGCCGCTGCCTCAATCTCCTTTCTGGGCGCTTCGGCGTCACATTTGTCTGGGTTCCCGGACACTGCGACATTCCGGGAAACTGCAGGGCCGATGTGCTGGCCAGATCAACTTAGGGTGCCACTTACCTCGTTCAAACTGGCCATTGCGCGGAAATTCTCCCGGGATGCGAACCGGTCCTGGATCAATGAAGAGTCCTGCTCCATCGCTAGGCTCACTTGGCCCACAATGGATAGAAGGCGTAACAACCAGATACTTGGACTTGGGCTTAATATCATCTCGATCACAGTGGCCATACTTACAGGCCACTGTGTTCTGGGTAGACACGCGGAAAGAATGCGACTCCCATTTAACGACTTCTGCCGTGGATGCAGATCCACCGAGTAGGAGGAGAAGACTGACATCCACTCCCTCTGCCAATGCCCATCTCTTGCGGGGTGCAGATATAGGTTATTTGGCTCTCCAACCCTTGTCAACTTGACGGAGCTATCGTCCATGGATATCAAGGACATAGCCTCGTTTACCAAACTTTCTGGCTGGTTTTTCAGCGTGGGGTAGTCGTGCTTTTTGAAAATGTGCAGCCCTTACGCTGACCAACTTCCCCCTCCTTGGATCGGAGGAACTTGGCCAGTACAGAGGCTGCGTTCACCTGTGGCGTGCTATGCATGCTCATGTGAGCTTTTTGGCAAATTAAGGCTACCACGCTAACCTAACCTAAGCTAACTATCCTTGTAATAATCTTAGACTTATTGTCATCGGTATGGTGTACACTTTAGAGATCGATGATCCATGTTGCTGATGTTGTTGAACTAGAGTATCCTTCATACGACTCAGAAGAACATGACTTTTTGAACAATATTTGTAAGTTTTTCTCCAATTTCATACAAAGAGTAGACTTTACTTAGATAATTTAAACATAAGATGCTATCTATTTATTTTACTTCGAATTTTCATCAAAGAATAGAACGGAACGGAACAGATTTCTATTCTACGCTCATGTTATTATTCACAGGACAATTATAATCAAATGATGTGATTGAAGGATTCACTGTTGTATTCCAACTGTAATATGAAAAGACGCTGTAGTCTAGTAGCTAGTGTGTTGACTAACGTTTAATAGGCCGTGGTTCTAACCCCAGCTTAGAATTTCTAACAAAATGAAATGTTGCAAGAAAATATTTCTTTCGACGATTCTCTCATCGGGCAAAAACTCTGAGAGTAAATAAAAAATTGCCATGAAGAAGTTTCTCCAAAAACCAATCTATTAGAGACGACATTAACCGTAGATCGAGCCTTAATAAAACTTCATAATTCTAACTTATGTATGACTTTTGATACATACTTGTAGTACATGGTATTGTCACGATTATTGATAGTTTTTGTTAAAAAATTTTAATATTTTAATTCATTTTAATAAAACTATTTATTTACTATTTTTACATTTTATTATCAAGCACTTCATGTCAACTTGATTTTATTTCTTTCTAAATGGTTATAATTTGACGTCTAGCACCTATGCTTTGTGACAATTTATAAGTTTCCAATTGCTTAGATAGGACAGCTTATTGTCACTCGCATCAGTAACACTCTCAGTTGAGCGCTGGCTGAAACCTGATGGTACAAACCATTCTTGTGATTCGTTAGAAATATTTGTTGTCAACGTCATGTGAGGTAAAAAAGTTTCCCGTTGCAATAGAACATCGTTTATCTCAATAAGAATGCTCTCTCCCTGATTCCTCTCCGGTTTCCCGGATATGGGTTTTCCCAAATACTGCTGTAAGTAGTTGCTGCGCACGTAGCATGTAGTTGAATCTAAAACTGCCAATTCGACTTCTGTGGACCACGAAATTCATAACGACCACCAAATTCAATTAATTACTAATCTACAGCGACAAAATTAAACATGAGTCGAAAAGGTAATAAAACAAAACAAAAGGAAAGAAAACATAAATCTATACCAAGCATTACTCCGTAAATCTCTTTCTGAAGCTTGATTTATACAAATCTCCTTAAATTAATTTCCCTAACAATCACTGTATGTATTCCATCATTAAGTATCAAATTTCAATTAAAATCGCTGGAGGTAATATTCATTTTCCACAATAAAACGAAAAAGTTTTTGAATTCCATTGCTAAAAACTTCAATTTGAGAAGAAAATATACCAAAAATGAACATAAAAAATAGGCATCATTATTTAAATATATTTTCTTTAATTTTCTTACCTTTTAGGCGAACAAAAAATTAAATTTTTAAAAATCTTAAAAAAAGGATATATGGGCTGATCTGAAAGTATGATAGCTAATCCCAAAATATTTATGCAGTATTATTTCTTACATAAAACTACAAGTTGTGTGATAAAAGTTTTATGAAAATGGTTAAAATTTTCTAACAAAAATTTAAGATAAATATATTTTTTTTTTTTTTGGAAAAAATCCTTTTCATTCGAATTTCAAAAAATACTTTTAGCATGATTATTAAAGGCTGCAAGATTTTCAGCTCATTTTTCGAAAAGGCGTAAACAGCAAATTGCGCAATTTATAGATAAAGTTAACACACACAACATGGGTGGTGTGAGCAGCTAGGTTGTAGTCCTGACTAAAAAGGTTGTAATGACAAGTTAAGTAAGTAAGGCAATATGAAATGGTTGTTAGATGGTTTCTTTGAAAAAAAATAAGATTTCTGCATTCTCTCTGGGTCATAGTCCTGAAGTTTCGAAGTATTTTGTGGGACGATTTCTTTTCCTCTTTAATGCTTGCCATGCGACTGTCTTTCAGTTGGTATCAAATCAAATTCTTTGAAATCCCTTAAACGACTACGGCATTATGTTGATTGCTGCATTACAATACATAAAGTGAGTATTGTTAACAATCCGATTCGCATTCAAAAAACTTTGGTTCAAGAATTTGCTAAAAAATAAACTGGCGTTCTAAGTGAAACGAAACCTTGTATTTGGCGCTTCCCTAATAATATCTTCTTGTCATCATCGCTATGTTTCTTTTTTAAATATTTTTTATGTTTTATTTTTAATTTTATTTTCCTCTTCTTTTTTATCTTTTTTATGCTCTTTTTTTGCTTTTTTTCCAGCATGATAAAGTATTTAAACAAGCAAATGCAGTTGATAAGCATTTTAAATGTAATACATTAAGTGCTTATAAACATTTAAGCAACTTTGAAATAAAACTGCCAGCATCAGCAGCAGCAGTAGCATCAGCGGCTGTAATAACACTTTAAACCGTGATAAAATCAAAAGCCAGTGCCTTAAAGGGCCTATGTGGGTGTGGAGACTCAACATTTGCTGAATGCTTATGGTTGTGAGGGTTTTAACAGCAAAAAAAAAAGAGAAGAAGGAAAAAATCTTGATACACAGTAAATAAAATAATAAAACACACATATACATAGAGAGAGAGAGAGAGAGAGAAAGAGAGAATAAATCCACAATATATGGTATAAGCATGTGTCTGTCTCTGTCTGTGTCCATCTCATTGGCAGCGTTTTAAGCTTGCCAAGACAAAATGCAACAGCAGTTGTAGCAGTAGTTGTAGTATTTCCTACATATCCTGTTACCCGGTGCACGTAGCATAGCAGTTGAAAATTAATTAAGCAGGTGAAAAGTACATACAAAATATTGCCACATTATGTAAAAACAAAATACTTTTTTCGCCATTATTGTCCTTATTGTTGTTGTTGCTGTTGTGGTAAATAGCCTGTAAATGAGGCAACTATTTACTGTCACGGCCAGGCAGAACACATTATCGATACTTTGCCTGTGTACATATGTGCACTTACACGGGGTATTTAATGTGTTTGTTTTTGGAAAGCAAAAAAAAAAAACGAAAAGCAGCATAAAAATTAATGGACCAGAGCTATTTGAAGATATTTTCAAAGATTTTAGGAGGCCTATTTGCGTAATTATAATAGAGAAATAGGTTGCCTGAATGATTTTAAAGCACGATCGGAAATGTTGAAAATTTAAGAAATTTTGTTTTAGATTAGAGAACAAGTTAAGCAAGTTCTAGTATAATAGGGTTGCCATCTGTTGTTAACTGTAAATTATATGTATATTCTGTGAAGATATATTGGACATAATGGTGAGAGACTGACTGAGCTCAAATAATTCTAATAAGCAAGAGGTGTGTAAAACCTCTCTTAGATTTTTTTGATTTATGAATAAGTTAGGCAAGTTCTAGAATGATGGTATTGCCATCAGCCGTTCGCTATCAACAATATTTACTTTAAAATGTATTGGAAGTAGTAAAGAGAGACTCTGATCATTGAGTTCAAAGCAAACACGTCCATAAGAATTGAAAATATTGGAAAAAAAATTATTTTTTATTTGAGAACAAGTTAAGCAAGTTCTAGGACGGTAGTATTGCTAGCAGCCGTTCAATATGAACAATATTTTCTTTGAAATGTATTGGGACTCTGATCATTGAGTTCAAATAATTCCAACAAGCAAGCACGTCCATAAGAATTGAGAATTTTAGAAACATTTTTTTTTTCGATTTGTGTATAAGTTAAGCAAGTTCTAGAGTATTGCTATTGCAAGATAGTATTGCTATCAGCCCTTCAACATTGAAAAATATTTTCTTTAAAATGTATTAAGAGTAGTAGAGAGAGACTCTTATCATTGAGTCCTAATAATTCTAACATGTAGCCGGGAGAAAACACTACCTCGTCATTGTATTTTGATGTTCATTTTTGATGTCATTCTGTCTGATAATGAAAGCCCTACTGGTAGAACAATTTAGACGGGTATTAAGGTCTCTTAATTGTTGTTTTGAATTAAGAAAATATTGGAAAATTATTTTATTATCTGCGGAACTTGAACTTGGATTACTAATCCCTGCAACCAAGCACTTTAATTACTACACCATGCCACCTCACACAATGTTGACCTAAAAGTAGAATGAGAACACGGGCATATGTATTTGCCAACCTTAACACCAAGTGCTTGAAAGAACTTTATTGTGTCCGTATAAAAGCAGAGAAGTTCTTAGATGTGGACAACTCTTTTTATGGGAATACTGTTGTTCATGGTATTGTGTTCTTGAAAGCATTATGAACACAATCTCTTGTGGCCCAGATGGTTTAAATTTTGAATAAACATTCAAGTATTGGAAAGCTTTCTGCAATATGAGTGCCATGGTTTGGCGTTGTCTTGCCTCGATATGAAATAGTATTTCCATCATTTCCCAAACGTGAAGATAGCAAAACATAACGGAGACCTACTATAAGTCGAAATAGCGCGTTTCTAGAACGACTAAAGAAAAACGAAGTGGCTACTGTTTTTTTTGGGACGCGAGCTGTATTATCCATACTGCATGCTATCAAAAGTGTAACATAATTGTAACCGTGAGCGAAACATAGAACCACTATAGAAACAAACGTTTATTGTAGGAATAAAGCACCTGTGATTGTCTAAATGGATTACCCTCATAGCTATGTAGGTAGTCGGCATAAAAAAGTTTCTATGGGCACAGTAAAGTCGCCATAGTTTAATAGATAGTGTGTTGCCCTATTAGACGTGAGGCCTTGGTTCAAACCTCAGGTCAGACAACTCCAACAAAACCAAAATATGGAGACAATTTTTCTTTGGCGACTGGCTCTCGGTAGGTTTCTGGTGAAAACTCTGGGAATAAATAAAATTGCCATGAAAAGTTTCTCAAAAATCTGTCGTTCGGAGTCGACTTTAAATTGTAGTTGCCGCCACTCATGTATAAAATTAACACACACAACATAAATGGTGTAAGAAGCTAGATTGTAATCCTGACTAAAGGGTTGTAATGACTGATCCTTACACGCATGCCATGATACCATAGTTAACCACAATTTTCTTCTAGTTTTGGAAACATTCAAAGCTTTTGATGATGCGATCTAGACATGTAATGCCCATTACTTACTTATTTAATTGGTCCTTACTACCCTTTTAGTCAGGATTACAACCTAGCTTCTTACACCATTGAGTATGTTAATTTTATGCATGAGTGGCGGGACCTACAGTTTAAACTCGATTCCGAATGACAGATTCTTGTGAAACTTTTCATGGCAATTTTTATTTACTCTCAGAGTTTTTTTTTGGTAGAAATCTGCCGAGAGGAAATTGCCGAGAAAATATTTTTCGTATTTCGTTTTGTCGGAGATATTTGACCTGGATTTCGATCCGGGGCCTCACGCCTAATAAACCAACACACTACCTTCTAGACTACCATGACTTCACTGTGGCTATACCACTGTGGCACTGGCTAGGCCATGTCGTTCGATTGGAGGAGGCTGCTCCGGCGATACAGGTTTGCGAAGAGGATAGCCTTGTTTACGTTGGAAGGACAAAATCGAGGAAGCCCTGTTATTGATTGGTGTGACCAACTGGTGTAGGCGCGCAAGAAGCAGAGGCGCCTGGAAGGATGTGTTGCGGCAGGCCGAAATCCGTTAAATGGGTTGTTATGGCCAATTAAGTAAGTATGAAAGTAAGTATACCAACTTCTTTAGATAGTCCTGCTATTTATAAGAATAATCTATTTAGATTATCTTTTGGTTAATGTCTGAGCTGGGGTTTGCCCCAAGATTTTGCGTCACTTCTCTTACTTCACTTCTCTCGCTTCACTTCTCTTACTTATAGATCTTTAAAATCACCCGTATAGTAGGTACCAACTAAACTTTTTCTCGTCCAACATAGTGCTGGGCATGTACCCAATAGGTAAAGAATAGTTGCCTCCTTTTCCCCATCTCTACATTCCTGTTATTTTTGGTACCTTTGAAAGTACCAAGTTATTGTGAGAAGTACTTTTGGGCCCTTGAAGGCTTAATTTCCTAGTTTTCATATTAATTGCATTACAGTCCCTTTGCTGGTGGTTTTTTTTTGTGGATTTTTCAAAATCTAATAAGTTGTATAAGTTGTGCCATAATTTTCAATGTTTCCCTCTTGTTTTGTTCCCTTTTTGCACTGTTTGAGAAACAATACAAGAAAAGTACTTATTTTTTGGGGTGAGGGCGGATGCAGCATGTTTTGTTATTTCGTTTTCATTTTCGTTTTTTTCATTACGAATATTTTATTATTCTAATGCAAATATGATTGATGTACAAATTTTATTTCATGCTTTTAGTTTTCCCCTGCTCTCTCTGCCGTTCTCTTGCTCTCTTATCCTTTTCATATCATAAGTGCTAGAGTGTATAAAGTGTCCCTAGTAATTTTTCCTTTTTCTGTCGTTTTTTTAAGGGCCTTTGACGATGGCATTTGCTTGTTCCGTCTGTAGGAAATGCTGAGTTTAGAAAATTTTCCGGCATTATTTTAAATTGAGGATATAAAATTTCTCTTTTTCTTCTTCTTCTTTTGCCACACATACGCATGAAATAAGAGGCAACAAAAAACAAAACGAGGGAGAGAGAGAAAATAAAACACCAGCAGCATTTTTGATTGTATTCTGGTTCCATTTCATTTCTATTTTTGTTTTTTTATTACGATGCACAGTTAACCCAGTTGCATGAGTGTGTAGCTCGTTCTCTCTCTCTCTCTCTGTCTCTGTATGTGTGTCTATTGCTGAGTTTTATATGACGAAAATATTTTATGGATCTTTAAAAAGCCTGTATAGCTCGGCACACTATCACTGCTACGCTACACTATATAGCCGACTTCTGCTGTACAGTTGAGTTAAGAGGGCAAAGTATGAACATATTTCTTCCAAAAAGATATTATTTTTCATTTCTGTTGTTACTGTTGTTGTTGTTACTATTGCAAATGTTAAAAGAGTAAAAGATTTGCTAAGATTTTTATGCTGCTGCTCTTTGAAATGCTTGCTACAGCCATGGTGTTTTTGTTCGTGTCTTTTTTTAGCTTTTTTTTGGCTGCATCAAGGAAGGAAATAAATAAATGCAATTTTATGAAGTCAAAAATTGTAAAAAGGATTTTAAAATGCTTACATATACACACTTATATATGTATACATACATCTACAAATATCTTCATTTTATTACTTCTCTCATATTCTTCTTGGTTCTTCAAAAACGTTTTTTCTTTCAGCAAAAGATTTTATGGCAAGAATTTGAAAACAGTTTTACAGAAAATGCCTTCATTTGAAACAAAAACTATTGACAACAAATACTATTATACAGATGACATACTATATGGGCAAAATATAGGTGAAGTAAAGTTAGTTTACGACTCTCAAGATGGGCGTACAAGGACTTGTATTGAAACACAAGGGTTTTGTTTAAAAAATCCTCGTATTTTTAACATGTTTCTTACTTCTGTTTACATACATATATACAGCGGTGGCCTTATAATTAGAAACGACTTAGTATGTATGTATGTATGTTTGTTAATTTGTTTTACAATTTTCACTGTGTACCTGGGATCAAAGGCTTTGTTTGGAGGACGTCTTACATACGTTTTTCCATTAGATTGGGACAAATTAAACTTAAATTCGTCACTCCAGAAGACTCTGTTCCAGAAACATCGTTTCTAATTATAAGGCCACCACTGTACATACATAATTGGTCATTACAACCCTTCTGTCAGGATTACAATCTAGTTTCTCACACCACTTATGTTGTGTGATTTTTTTGTACTCGCTCTTCATGTTATTGATGTGAACAATGTTTGGTTTCAACAGGATGGTGTAACTTGCCACACAGCTCATGCCACAATCGATTTATTTCGTCAAACGTTTAATGGTGATGCCAATTGACCCCCAAGAAGCTGCGATTTGACACGTTGGACTATTTGCTGTGAGGTATTGATGTGGACTATATTTGATTTCAACAGCATGATGCAACTTCGCGTCCAAATCATGCCGCAATCAATTTATTGTGTCAAACGTTTGATGGCCGTTTAATTAGACGAAATGGTGATGTCAATTGGCCACCACGAAGCTGCGATTTAAAACCGTGGCGTATTGATTTAAAATGATCTTTGGTTTCAACAGGATGGTGCAACTTCCCCTCCAACTCATGCTACAATCAATTTATTGCTCCAAACGTTTGATGGTCGTTTAATTAGACGAAATGGTGATGTCAATTGGCCGCCAAGAAGCTACAACTTGACACCGTTGGACTATTTTCTGTGGGGTATTGATGTGAACGATGTTTGCTTTCAACAGGATGAGGCAACTTGCCACACAACTCATGCCACAATCAATTTATTGCGTCAAACGTTTGATGGCCATTTAATTAGCCGAAATGGTGATGTCAATTAGCCGCCAAGAAGCTGCGATTTGACACCGTTGGACTATTTGCTGTGAGGTATTGATGTGATTGATATTTGGTTTCAACAGGATGGTGCAACTTCCCCTCAACTCATGCCAGAATCAATTTATTGCGTCAAACGTTAGATGGTCGTTTAATTAGCCAAAAATGGTGATGTCAATGGGCCGTCAAGAAGCTGCGATTTGACACCGTTGGACTATTTTCTGTGGGGTATTGATGTGAACGATGTTTGGTTCCAACAAGATGAGGCAACTTGTCACCCAACTCAAGCCACAATCAATTTATTGCGTCAAACGATTGATGGTCGTTTAATTAGACGAAATTGTGATCCCAATTGGCCACCAAAAAGCTACGATTTGTCGCAGTTGGAGTATTTTCAGTGGGACGCCGTTAAAGACAGGTGTTATGCCGACAAACTAAAGACAACTGAGCATTTGAAGGCCAACATTTGTGATGCCATTGCCGATATACGGGCCCATACACTTGAAAAAGTGCACGAAAATTGTTCTGATTGAATGAGGTACTGTGAGGCCAGTCGCGGCAGCCATATGAATGAAATAATATTCCATTTCTAACCGAAAGAATTGTGCTTCACAACAAAACAAATAAATTTGGCAAAATTTCAAATCGTTTTTGTTTGATGGCATTTTTAAATTTAAACTTTTAAATGGCCCACCCATATTTTAGAGGCAAATCTTTTCTTCATTACTTTCTTAATTGGTCATTACAACCATTTAGTCAGGATTACAACCTAGCATCTTACACCACCCATGTTGTGTATGTTAATTTTATCCATGAGCGGTGGCACGCACAATTTAAAGTCTCATTTCGAATGACAGCAATTTTACTTTACCCTTTTTGGAACATTTAAAGAAAAGTACTTTTCATATGTATTTCATACACCCTAAATGATTCCTGGGTTATATTCGTATTTTCTTTTTTAACTTCTTCCAAAACGAATTCGAAAATATTCGAAATTATTCGAATTATTTGTCAGTTGAAGTATTTTTTCCCTCGAAAAAAAACTAAAAAAGAAAATCAAATTTTTCTTTATTTTTAACAGTTTTCATTTGACTTTTCTTTGAGTCTCAGTTTATTTGTTTATTTTGTTCAATTCAACATCATCATATATTTTCTTTAATTTTCAATCAACGCACCGAAATAGCAACGAAAACATTTCACAAGTCATTTTAGTGACAACTTCTCAAGGCAAACAACCGGTTGCCTGAAATAATCAAGAATAAAAATCTTTTTTTTCCTTTCAACTGCAACAATTAAGAGAGAGAGAGAGAGGATATCCTTTAAAGAGAAAAAAATAAAACAAATAACACGCGAAAATAAAAATTATGAACGATTCGTCATCATCAATAGCAGCGGATCGTTGTGTTTTATGTTTGGATCAGAAACGTTCACCGGTGCGCATACAATGCGGTCATTCGTTTTGCTATGACTGTCTGGATGTCTACAAATCATATCAGAAACATGCCTGGGCCAATAGATGCCCCATTTGTAGGGGCCAGCTCAAGGAGAAGAAACGTGCGGTGAGTAGAGATACGAGATAAGCAGCCCAGTAGGAAATAATGCATAAAAATTATTTTAAAATTAAGAACAAAAACAAATATTGTGTGGATTTTTTCCTTCTTTTCCTTTATCGGTTTGGGTACCTTTTTCCAAAATATTTTTTCCCTTTAAAAGGTAGATAATATTGAGCTTAGTCTACTGCATTCTAATCTAATGATAGAGAGAAAGACGAGTCGTATTCATCCTTCAAATTGGATATGGAAATTGACGCGTGTTCAACTCTATATGGAGTGTTTACTACAGGCAGATCTTAAGCCTGGCTTCACCAAATTCCACCAATTTCTTCCCCCTCTACTGCTTCTTAAAATTGCAAAAAGGAAAGGATTTTTATTCGAATATCCTTGCCTCTATGCTTTGGTACTTTTTTGAGTTGCTCCTTAATGGAAGAAATTCATTTGGATACCATGACCTGATTTCATTGGTCATTACAATACAAGATTTTTTATTTAGTTTTGGTATTTTTATGTAATAAAGCCGTTCCTTTAGAGCTTAGGGTAAACGAAGATACCTTTTTAGTACTTATTTATTTTCAGAATAGTACTTAATGAGTAGTAGACAGTTATCCTGTCTACAGGATTGTAAAGATCAATAAGACGTACATACATATATTTGCTAGGTACGTTATTTTTCTCCCCTTTAACTTTAATAAAAGAAAAGATTTTGATTTGCATTTCATTACTTTTATAATTTGGTATTATACTCTGTTTTTCGGAAGCTCCGTGGAAATTATTATCTTCCTGGTACTTTCTTTCCTTCTTTATAATATGAATTAAAGAACCATTGCTTGTTTGCATTGGTAATTTTTTCGTAGTGGAACCTTTTGCTGATTAGTGTGTCAGACTTTGGATATTTCACGGGCTAATGATTAATCCTACATTTCGTAACATTGGAAAGCATGGAACATATTGGACGGTAGTTTTTAGGGTTACTGGCCTAACCCTGTCGGGAAGTGTCGTTATATTAACAAACTACTAGCAAGATAAGAAAATGCTGCCAGAGTAGGAACACTGAAAAGATGAAGAGCATCCGTCTAATAGCGTTACTTTAGACCAAAGACTTGTTTGTTTTGGCACCTGTAAGCACACCGGTTGAGCACGAAAAAGTACTGCATATAGTATGCTTTCGACAGATCCCTTGATTACTGGCCGACTGGTCTGAATTGTTTGCGATGAATACTCGATTATAAATTTGAAGAGTAGAAATTGAAGTGGTATTGTTGCGTACCCTTAAACTATTGCATCCCCTTGAATAGAAAGGAATTGTAGTAAAATATGTGCTGTTCGCTTCTTAGTGCCAAGTTGTGACTGTTTACCGAACCAATCAGATTGTGCTTAATGAACAGTCGATTAGTAGGTAGTGTGTCGTCTTATTAGACGTAAGGCCATGATTCAAACCCCAAGTCAGACATCTTCAACAAAAACGACAAAATTAAAAATATTTCATCGGCAATTTCCTCTCAGTAGATTTCCAGCAAAAACTCAGAGTAAATAAAATTGTCATGAAAAGTTTCTCAAAAATCTATTGTCCGGAGTCGACTTTAAGCTATGGGTCCCGCCACTCATGTATACAATTAATGCACATCACATAAGTGATGTGAGAAGCTGGATCGTAATACCGACTGAAGTGTTGTAATTACCAATTATGTACGTATGAACACTTGATTATTCATTCTATGAGTAGGTATCGAACTAACGCGTTATGTCTTGCCCTTCTAATGCATCGCCAAAAGCATTTAGTTCCCCTTGGAAAGAAAAGCGCTTTAGCACGTAGGTACTGCTAGTAAAATGCTTCTTTGCGACATAATACTGAGGCACAGGAAGTTCTAAAATTTGTGATTTCTGTCTTGTCTTATACACGGATTTTAAGTTTGAAGTCGAGAAGAAAGTCTAACTACACTCCCGAAACAGTCAACTTTCTTTCCATGTTTAGATTTCTTTATAGAAAAGCGAAAACATGCACTCTGGTATTGAATTAAAAATGGATCAAACATGGCATTTATACATAAACTTCATAACGTACATCTCAAGGCCCCTATAAAAATCGAAAAAGCATAAATGTTGATACCCAGATACATTGAAATTTTGTGGATAAGCATTTGCAGATACGGGGGTTTTACAAAAAACGAAAATATTCGTTCCATGGAGACACATGCAAGCATATGCAGCGAAAAATGTTCATCTTAGTCCGCGTATTTTGCATAAAACTCTTCGATGTATTAATTTTTTGTACATTTTTGCTTTAGTTTGGCTAAATAATACTAAACGTTTAAATTTTTGTGCTCCTTATTATGTTTTTCAATCGTGTATAAATAGTACCAAAGATTAAATTTTTAGTACTTTTTTTTGTTGTTTGCTTATGTTCCTACTGGGTGTTATTATCGAAAAAAAAAGAAGAAAGAAAATAAAAACAAAACAAGAAAAATTGTTTACATACACACTGAAAAAAATAAACATTTCAATATGACTTCAAGGTCAAACGAAAATATTCCACAACAACAAATGCAAGCTCTGAGAATCCGACATCAAATCCAACATCCACTATAACCAGTCCCTTAAGCGATAATCAAGCGGATTCGTATGAGCAAATATTCATGCTGGAAGAGTTTATGGCATGGGCTGCCGGCTATAACAACAGTGAGTCGCAAGATGGTAACAATGCTCCGGACGAAGAGGGTTCATATGTGGCACTAGATAATACAGACTATGATGACGAGGCCAACAATGTAACCGATTTAGTGGATGTAGATGCGCCAGACTATGATGACGATGATGATTATTATGATGATTATTACGATGATTATGATGATGATTTCTATGATAATGGTGACAATGATCAGGACGATGTTGTGGACTTTTCAACGGATTCGGATGATGATGAGAATAATTATTATTATCAGTTTAGTGAAGATGTTACACAGGAATACTATCATTCGACGGCTGATGTAGACGAGAGTATGGCGGCCCAGAGTCCTTTACAACAGCAGCAGCAACAGCAGCAACAGCATGATCAACAATTTATGTTTAGAGATTGCAACAATAATGTAAGCAATGCCAGCAGCTTCATTGATTCCACCATTGACTGGGAAGAGGCCATTGAAGTGATCATAATCGATTAGAGATTGAATCATTTTTAGGATTCCATATACTACGATATATTTTTGTAAAAAAATTCCTTTCACTAGTAATTTTATGTTCCATGTTTTAAGCTGTGATTTATTTTTTCTTTTGAAAAACTTAATTTTATAAACAAGAAAAATAAATTTTTTCTTAGAAAAATTCTTTTCAAGTGAAACGTTGTGATTGATTTCATTGCTCACGGGGTTATGCCCCATTTTCTGATACATTTTTAAAGTACTTTAATTGGAATAAGGGGAATATGGAAATATGGGAAAAAATGGTAATTATACCATGAAAATCATTCCAAATAAATTTAAATGAAAAAAGTACGATAAAAAGTACTTTTTAAAAAGTTATAAAAGTACCTGAAAAAAGGAACGGAAAGTATCTTTGAAAGCACCGTTACTTGCATAGTTAATTTAAAGTTATAAATAAAAAATATTAAGAAAAGTAAAATAAAAAAGATGATTTTAAGAAAGTACTTTTTACAATCAAACAAAACTGCTTATTCTATGTATTTATTGAAAAGTACCTTTTGCTTAAAACAAATGAAATCCATATAAAGTGTTCACTTTATTTAACGTAGTATATTTAGAAAATGAAAATATAAAGTTACCTTGGGTGCCCTATTAGCGTGAGGGTCGTGGGTTCGATTCCCACCAGAGACTATGGTCTGTGACACTACACCGAGCACATAGTCAAGTTACTCCGCTCGTATATAATGAGGATATAATTTGTAATTGTATTGTAATTAATAAATAAATAAATAAATAAAGGGAACTTTTTTAAAAAAATTACTTTAAAAAGAAATAAAAAAGAATAAAAAACTTCATTAAAAAGTACCAAAAACAGCTGACTTCATTTGCTTTGATTAATCATTAAAATGAAAACTCGTTTAAAATTAAAAAGAAGTTTGTTCTGAAAAAGTACCTTATAAAAAAGTACCTTATGAAAATGAAGCATAAAAAGTAAAACGCTTTTAATAATAAAAAATTATCTTTTGAAAAAGTACCTTATAAAAAAGTACCTTATGAAAATATAAAGATAGCTTTAATAACAGAATAGAAAATATCCATTAAAAAGTACCAAAAAAAGGTGACTTTATTTGTGTTAATTAATCGTAAAAATGAAAAAACCGATTGAAAATAGAAATATGAAATATGAAAAAGTACCTTATGCAAAAGTACCTTATAAAAAAGTACTTTGGTATGGAAAATTGTTAAAATAAATGTACCAACAGCTGCTCTTTATTTGCATTACTTAATTAATTCTTTAAAATAAAAATTCTTTTATAGAAGAGGTACCAAAAAAGTACTTTTAAATAAAAATTTTTTAAAAAGTCTAAAAAGTTCAATTAAAAAATATCATGGCGTAGCTTGCATTTGTATTTGCATGTCCATCCATATAAAGCCCAACTCCTGTCATCAATGATAGCCGGTGGACCATTCATAATACCGTAGATATGCTGATTGGCAGCTAGAGCTCTAGGCTTTCAGTGTTGAATTATTGAAGAAAATCTTGTTCAACTATGAACCCCTTTTTTTACTCGGTGGTTACGTTAACGTGAAAAGTTGCCGTGTATGGGGCTCGAAAAAGCTAGAACAGATTGAACTAAAACCATTGCATACAAAAAACATGATGGTTTAGTGTACATTTTCCTATAAACTATCTTTGCTGTATTACAACACAATGCACTGAATGAATAGGGGATATCTCCTGAGTGTTGGTCTCAAAAATGAAGGACATTATGGTCATTCAAGTGTTTTTTTTACCGCAAATGGCTTCGACCTGCAATTAAGGACTCTGAACCCTCTTATTTTATCTTCAACAAATCGATGCCGGGTGCCACATAATTCGATCGACTTTAACTTTACTGCAGGAAATGTTTCCAGACAAATTTGTTGCACGGTTTGCTGATGTCTATTGGCCATCAAGATCATGTGAATTGAGTTGATTTCTTTTTGTGGGGAGGGGGGGGGGGGTGCTACGTTAAAGACCGAAACTACGAGAATGCCTGCATCTGTCAAGTTATCACGGAGATACCGCCCGATATAGGCTTCAATTGATTGCTGTAACTAATCTAGAAGCTGTCACTCAAATGAGTTTGCATTTCTCACAGAATGGCAAGTTCCACGGTTTATAATGACATAAAAGTTTCATCGAAATCATAGCTTTATGTGTACTTATTAATGTCAATTGGTCATTGCATCCCTTTAGTTAGGATTACAACCTTCAACAAGCTTCTAATACCACCCATGTTGTATGTGTTAATTGTAGCCAGGGGAACCGCCTTAAAGTAGACTGCGAGCATCAGATTTTTGAAAAACATTTCTTAGCAATTTTATTTTATTCTCAGAGTTTTTGCCACACAATTGCTAAGAGGAAGACGCCGCAGGAAAATTTTCATTCATACTTCATTCTGTTCGAGATGTCTGAGCTAAGGTTTGAGCCACGGTTTAATACACTACTTACTAGAGTCTGGCGACAATTTCGTTTATTAATGAGCTTTTCAATCAAATAAATTTTTTGAAAAATCATTTCAAACTTGAAAACCTATGTATATGTGTGTGTTATTAAAATGCCGGATTGATTATTCATTGGCAATTAGCGTTTTAAAACTTTAAAATATTTTTTAATTTAAATTTTTTTAATTAAAATTACTTTTTAATGCAATTATTACAAATATTTTAGAATATTTAATTACAACAAAAATTAAAAAAAATTGTTTTTTTTTTCATTACAGCACTGGTGCATTTATTTGATGCTGATAATAATTTTTATAATTCTTTGTTACACACCCATTATGACGATAAATGGTGTTATCAAGTCCACTGAAACTGTTTATTTTTTTTGAAATTTAATTTATATTTATTTTATCTTATTTAATCGGTATTTAAAAAACATTGTTTTTTATTTATTTTTTTAATTTTATTTCATGTTCTTTTTTGTTGTAAAAACATTTACTTAAATGGCATTTTAATAAATAAAATTTAAATAAATTTATAACATTGTTATGGTAAGTATGCTACAAAAAAAATGGCCAATGAAACAAATTACCCGAAAGTATGCTTTAACTTTTAATATAAATACAAGAGAATTGAAGCCTGAAACTATGCAATAACAATTGAAGTGTAAAAAACTAGAAAATGTATCGTATCGTATTGCATAAACACAAGCAAGCAGGCAAGATAAGAACGGCTGACTGAATAAATAAATATTATTTTGTATTATTAAATACTCTCTCGATAATATTATACAAAATAATATGATTAAAATTAAAATTGAAAAGAAAAACAACTACAAAAAATATTACAATTCTAAACTATTTCTTCAATCAGGCATGGAAAATTCAAACAATAGCTCGAATGCTTTGGCTCCTAAAGGCTGGCTGCCTGGCAATAGAGCAAACGAAACTTCCGTTAAACAAGATTGTTAAGCCAAGTCAAGCAAAGAAGCAAGAAAAAAAACGATAATTTTCAATAGGTTTCCTTTATTTTGTTGCCTTTTCATTTGAAGGATTTTCAAAATTAAACACAATAATAATAAGAAAACATTGATAAAATTGTTAAATTTCGTTGTTTATCAATTTGTGCGACAGCAATTGTATTTTAAAACTCACTCAAGCTGAAATTATTGCCTAACTCTAGGCGTTTGCCCCTCTTTCTCTTTCTCTGCCTTGGAATTGTTTTAAATTTTTGTTAAGAATTTCAATTTTATTACTTGCCAGCATGCATCTCTCAGAGAATATCATATCTTTAGCTTTGAAAATTTCGTAGCCTACTTATAGGATATGAACACTAGTTTTTTTGTTTGATTGCATGCCTGCTAACTTGAAACTACAGAAAAGTGTTATGAAGAATAGTAAGCATATTGATAACGTACAAGCATAATATAAATCAAGGCAAATGCAGAGCGTTTAAATAATAAAACAGCCTAAATGGCAGAATTTGAAAAAGTAAAACAAAAAACAAGGCTGTCAGCTGTTAATCTTACATTCAGAGACCCATATATTTAGTTAAAGGTTTGCCAAGCTTAAAAATAGTAAAAAAGTGGTAATTTTTCGAGCATTGCGGTCCCATTAAGGGTAAACCACTGTGCAAGGCAGGCGTCACATTATAAAGAAATTTTAAAAGACTGTAAAAAGTACCGATACGGTCAAGTATATGTATCAATGCAATGTATGTACCGCCTAAAATATCCCTTTTGTTAGGGAAAAACAGACCGATAATCAGAATTTGAAATACCTAAGCAGTCTCAGCGTTTAAAGCTTTTTATACCTCATTGTGGCTCATTATGGCTCATTACGACGCTTGCGTCTTTTTATGGCGTATTTTGTAATGGGATTTGCATTAACATCCATATAGGCACTAACTCTTGACATCACTAAAACCAACTGACCATTCAAAACGCCATAGAACGCTGGAGCAACACACGTTTAATGTTAATTTTTCTCATACAATTTTTTCTCAGCAATAGAGCTCATTTCTTATTGGATGGTGGGGTCAGCAAACAAACTAGAAAATAATTGTGGAAAAGTAATTGTCTCCGGAAAAAGCGCTACTGTGATGCGGATCTTCCATTTCGCCTTACTTTTTCAAATTATGACCGCTTACGTCAATTCAAGGTTCTATGGCCGTGTGTCAACTTAGCTTAGAGCAGAATTCACCGATTTTTCTCATTTGATTTTCAATTGATAGACGCCATATTAGGCATGGCCAGTCATCTTGACGTCCATCATTCCATCAATCTCCCAACTTCCATATTACGAGGAGTAGGAGTGGACGAGTGATAATATGCATCCCTTATGTAGCATTCTTTTAACCACAAATGGGAAGGAACACAATGAGTGAGGAACACAATGCTAGCCAGGTTATAGTCATAATATAAGGTTCTCAGGTATGCCCAACATTTGTATTTCTAAACACATTATATTGCAGTTATTGCTGCCGTACGCATTTTCGCGGTCGAAACGAAAGTCCTCAAACAATATACAACCTCTACAGAAGTCATATGCAGGTAAGGGAAATCTCTCTAAATGCCCAGTCGTTATAGAATAACCTGTGAGAATAGATACACGGACAGCGATATCCTTTCAATCTAATTTGAGTAATTTATTGGTACGTTTCCTCTTCAATTTAGGCCAGATGTGACTGGTAACAGAGACAGATTCTTGTTAAGTCCAGAATTTGAAAGCGGCCAACAAATATCTCCACGTAATGGACAATCTATTTAGGTAGGAAAGTGCCTGGTAACTCAATCAGCTACATAATTACGAGGGAGGCGCCTGTGATCAGGAACTTATTATAGATTGACGGCGTATGCTAACCAGTTGAGATCAGAAGAGATCTATCAGTCAGAGAGGATAGCAATTCTTGTACTTGAGGACGCCCTACTCAGTAAAATTCTTATAAACATTGATTTTGTTTACTTCGGCTCGAAATATAGTCATGGAAGCATATATACAGGATCTTCGAGTAGAATTCTAGAATTCGACAAAATATCCGAAGCTGACAATGTTGAACCAGATCTACCTGCTTGGAAATCAACATCCAGTAGGGACTTGTAAAATAGCGCATTTACAATAAAAGTACTTTAATAAAAAAGCAGTTTTGCAAAAATGTACTTTTAAAAGAAGCACTTTTACAGATAAAAAAGCAGTAAAAAAGTAGTCGTATGAAAAAAGACTTTTACAAAAAAGTACTTTCATAAATAAGTACTCTTACAAAAAAAGTACTTTTATAAAGAAACTGTAGAGAAAGTACTCATCTGAAAGAGAACTTTTACAAAAAAGTACTTTTATAATGAAACTGTAGAAAACCTACTCCTATGAAAAAGCAATTTAAGCAAAAAAACACTTTTACAAAAAAGTAATTTTATAAAGAAGCTGTAGAAAACGTATGTCTATGAAAAAGCACATTTATAAAAAAGTATTTTTATAAAAAAACACTTTTTGAAAAAAGTACTTTTATAAAAAAGCACTTTCAGAAAAAAACACATTTATAAAAAGTACTCTTATAAAAAAACTGTGGAAAAGTACTCCTATGAAAAAGCACTTTAACAAAAAAAATACTTTTATAAAGAAACTGTAGAAAAAGTATCACCATTAAAAAGTACTTTTATTAAAAAGTTAAAAAAGTACTTTTATAAAAAATGATTCCCAAAAATTTTCTATAAAAATATACTTTTTATAAAAACAAAAAAAATACCATTTAATCCCTTTTTTCCCGCATTCGTTCACAATTTATTTTAAACACAAACAGAGAAAAGAATTTAAACGAGGTTATTACAAATGCATGAGGCAAATATTCGAAACAATTTCTTATTCTTTCCAATTTTTTGTTTCTTGTTGTTTTTATTCAGTTGAAGAAAAGTACAAAAAAAGTACCTGGGGTGTACAATGTTCTACACATGTTGCTGTGCCTGGCAAAATGAAAAAAGAGAACAAACCTTGAATCACAACTTTTTCTGTACTTTACATGGGTTATTGTTGTTGGCATTTAAGTGAATAGAAAAAATGCAACAACAACAATAAAAAAATAAAAAAAAAAATAGAAGATCTGTGTCAATATGTTTCATTTCGTTTCGATTTATTCCTAAAGAAGCACTATTTTTTTGGTTCTAAAAAAAACAACAAAAAAACAGAAATTGTAGCACGAAATATTTTAAGAACATAGCATAGAAGAGAATAGCATAGCAGAGTATAGCATAGCAGAGTATAGTTTTCATTGAATTTACTTTTCAGCTGTAGCTGTAGCCGTGGCTGGGGTAATAAATTTTCACAATGAAATACAAACGAAATACAAGTAAGTGTCCCTACCTACAACCACTCAACCACTCGTACCATATGAAATCAAATGAAATTTATTGTGAAATAAAAAACTTTGTTGTTGCAAATGTGTAGTGGTGCTAAAAGCGGGCGGGGGGCACAAAATTTGGTACTTAAGAGCTGGGGGTGGGGGTGTCATCGTCATGTTAAAAGCACAGATGTTTTCGGAATAAATGAATTGCTAAAGAAGAAGAACACACGAGAGAAGAGAATATAAGAGAATAAAACCTTGAATTATTGACTTTTTTAAAACAACAACAAAAAAAATTTCAATAATTTTTGAATATTTGTTTTGGAAATGAAATGAAATTAAATAAGAATTGTGTCTGAAGTAAAAACAAATGGCGGATTGTTAAATATCTTTCAATTAAGGTGCCTTTCCTTGCAGTGAATGCTTTGCCATGAACTTGGATCGACGAATAACCGAAGAACCAACGTTATGAGTTGGCGTGATCGTCATTATTCACATGCTGAGCAAGGAATTTGTAGGATTATAAAGAAATGTCAAGGGACTGAGTTAGGATAGGTACGATGGCGGTCCCTCCTTGAACCAATAAGTCTTACTTAGGCCAGAATTTAGTCGCATTGTAATACCACAATCAATATTCAACCCGGGTATCAAATATTCCCTAGCAGAAGCTAATTCGAATCCAAGGTCAAGGATGTCAGAAATTAAGACGTCAAAACCTTCGAAATTTTGTAACAAAATCAGGGCAGTGACACATGTGGTAAAAGGCAATCTCTTTCTGACCCCCTTCAGATCCACAGCTGCTGCAGAAGTCATTTGGCGGAATAGCAAGTCTTTCGGCATACCAACCAAAGGGACAGTGGCCCGTAAAAATCGCTATTCTGAGATGGATACGTACGTAACATAATTGGTCATTACAACCCAGGATTACAACCTAGCTTCTCACACCACTTATGTTGTGTGTGTTCATTTTACACATGAGTGGCGGGACCGAACGACCGATATTTTTTGAGAAGCAATATCATTAAACTCTCAGATTTTTTTCTAGAAATCTGCTGCGAGAGGATACATTTTTCCATACTTCGTTTTGTTGGAGATGTCTGACCTGGCATTTGAACTGTGGCCTCACGTCTAATAAGCCAATACACTACCTAATAGACTAAGGTGATGGATACCCAATACGATTTAAGGGCAGAAGTGAGTGTGTGCTCTTCTTATTTGTATGTGTTCAGCAGAGTCTTGCTGCTAATGAGATTGAACTTTTATGCCAATTTAATTGAGGCAATCGGAATATCTACGAACTGAAACATGCCAGAGAATGCGTGCTCCGTACCATGTCTGATCATCAGCAATATGATGTCCGAAGACATCCCTATGTTCGGGAATCCATATAAGAGTTACCTTTGAATGAAATTTTTTGGAGAAATCCTCGGTATTTATGGACAAGGATGGACGTGAAAACTATTCATTGGTATTGTATTCATCTATCACTGCCTCGAAAGCTACAGTAATTCTCACAAATCATGTTTTTGTCAATCTGCCTGAAGTCGTCTGTATTATGCTGCAATGACGGAGTACTATTTGCAGTTAAACAAACTAATTCGCGGCTTGGCAGTCCGAGGAAATCAAAAAATTCTCAGAGTAAATCTCACCATCTAACAAATCTAGCGCCTCTTCCAAAACAGCCATGACCTCCGTCTGGAAAACACTGGAGTGTTCACGAAATAATCGCTGCTGGAATGCCGATAACTCTCGAAAAGTCATTTGTAAAGCTTTGTGACAATAGCTGTAAGGCACATAACGCCATTTTGATGACACCACATGCCGTTAGTGTTCAGTTCATTAAATTCAGGCCAAAAAGAGTTCAGAGACAGAAACTATAGTACTTGCTAAACTGTTGGATCACCAACAATCCTTGTATAGGTCACCAAGAGTCAGACTACAACTGAGATGATGTTGTACGATCTCCTCTTCCTTCTTATCGTTACAAGTTTGGAAGAAGAATGAAACGAAGAACAATAACAAATCAACAGTAAAGTTCTCGAAGTTGACAGACCTAATGTTACATACATACCTACATAATTGGTCAATACAACACTTTAGTTAGGAAGGAAGCTTCTCTCACCTCTTATGTTGTGCGTGTTAATGTTAAAGTGAGTGGCGAGACTTAGAGTTTAAAATCAACTCCGACGACTGATTTCTATGAAGTTTTGCATGGCAATTTTATTAAACTCTCAGAGTTTTTGCAGGAATCCGGTGAGAAGAATTCGCCGAAGAAATATTTTTTCATATATTTGTTATGCTGGAGATATCAGACCTGGGGCTTGAACCGAGGCCTCACGTCTAATAAGCCAACACTTTACATACTAGATTAAGGCGGCAGGAAGCCGTAGATGTTCAGATCATTAAATTCAGTTCAAGGTTAGGTTAGGTTAGAGGACGTGTACTTGTCAATTAAGACAAGTACAGTACCCGGAGGTCGTATTGACCCATTGTACAACGTCCTAGTTTCTCACACCACTTATGTTGTGTGTGTTAATTTTATACATGAGTGGTGGGACCTACAGTTTAAAGTCGACTCCGAACGACAGATTTTTATTTATTGAGAAACTTTTCATGGCAATTTTTATTTACTCTCAGGGTTTTTACCAGAAATCTGCTGGGAGGAAGTCGCCGTTCAAACTAAGTTGATAATCAGCAAACTATAGTGATGGGCTGGCCCATGTCATTCTCAAAGAAACATGGGTCGCTAATACCGCCTACCTAAAGCCACACCATACAGTTTCTTTTTCGAGATGCATTGAAGGCTCTTGGTTCTCAAGTACATGGGTTTCGACTCAAATTCGACAAGTTTTTATTCACGCACCCATTTATACAGGAGTATGTCTCAACGCTGGCAATTTTTCTTCGATCAAAATGAGGTTCAATTGCCAACTACTCCACAGTCCTTTCAGTGGATACATAACGCTGCCTGTGGACCACATCTATCTGTTCATGGAGATCTGGCAACACAGAATAAATTAGAAACTAATTTGATAGTTTGTTGTTTCAACAATATGGCCGTTATCAAACACTAAACGTCGAATATTCCTGTTGTAAGCCCCCATATAACTTAGAATTAAAATTTAAGTTCCGTTTATTGGACAAAATTGTAGCCCTATGGCAACACTGTACTGGATTTCATTGTGTGTTGTTGTTGCGTTTTTTTGATAGGCATTTTATTTTTCTTTCTTTCGCTCAAGTTTCTACTTTAAAGTTCTTCAGCTTAAGATTCTATTTCAATGACTTGGTTTATCTACCTCATCTTCATCATTCGTCTTATTCGTATGCTTTTCACTTTGTTTTTTTGTTTTTGTAATATTTTCTTAAGCTTTACTTAACTTTTATTTAATTTTCGTTTACTTTTCTTGTTTAAATTTCATTTTTCTTATCAATTCTAACAAGTCCGCTAACCTCTCCACTCCTCGTAGCTGTGTGTGGCAGAACACTTGTGCTGTTAAAGACGATAATGAAGTATGAAGGAAGAAAAGGAAAATGAAAATGAAATGAAAGAAAGAAGACTGAATGAAGCTCTTAAACTTTTCTTATATACAACATAATTGAATAAAAATTTCGCTTCATTCGAGGAACTTTTTTCTGTGAACGTTTTTGATTTTTTTTTCTTCTCCTTGAAATTCTTATTTTTTTTGCTCCTTCTTTTTGTGTCTTCTGTGTCTTCTTAAACAATTTGTATCATTTTAATCATTATGTTTTTCAATTATCATTAATTTAGTTTTTTTCTTCTTCTTCATCTTGTTATTATTATTGTTATTATTGTTGGCTTTTATACAACAATAACAACAACGGAGATAAATATCATTTGAAAACACCTGCTCATTATAATTTTAACTACGAATGACGGTTAGTAAGTACTTGAAGTACAGAAGCCTAGTGCCGCTCAGTATCTTTTTAAAAAGCAAGAAAAAGAAATAAAACGAAATTATTTTAGCACCGTTAAAAGAGGCTTAAGTGTAAGTGATTTTTGTAAATATTTATGATGGAAATTATAATTATGCCAGGTATTATGTAATGCCACCACCATCTCTAACCTCCTCGAGCAATCTAAATTGCTTTTAAAACAAAATCACAAATGAAACTTAAATTTTCGAAAAAAAAAAATTACTAAAGCGGCTATAAACTGAAGTACTTCATCATTTTTATGGGTTTCTAAAATTACAATAAAAAATTTTACAAGAAAATACTTTTTAAGCTCAACAAAATCTGCTTGAAAAAATCTCATTAAGCCTGAGAATCTTCTCCCATATAAGCCTCACTGCTGACTGTAGCCATTCATCGCTGGAAAACCTTTTACCAGCGTGTAGCGTACATTCAAACGCTTTTATAAGCTGGCATAACACAGAGGCCATGTCATCGTTACGGCACCAAGATTGGTCATTACAACCCTTCAGTCAGGATTACGACCTAGTTTCTCACACCACTTATGTTGCGTGTGTTAAATTTAAGCATGAGTGGCGGGACCTACAGTTTAAAGTCGACTCCGAACGACAGATTTTTGAGAAACTTTTCATGGCAATTTTATTTACTCTCAGAGTTTTTGCCAGAAATCTGCTGAGAGTAAGTCGCGGAGAAATACTTTTTGTATTTTTATTTTGATGTTTGGCTGGGGCTCGAACCCTGGCTTTTCGTCTAATAAGCCAACACACTATCTACTAGACCACGGCACCAAGATTGGCGGATATATTTACCACATTGAGAGCATCGTCGTTTTTTTAAAAAAGGACAATCCCAGGTGAAATCCAGTGGCATTTGTAGTATTCTAAGGCGAACATGACCTGAGTATGATCGTGAAATTTTCACGGACCATAGAAAAACAAATTTGTACTCATTGTTGATTGATTTCAATCCTCACTGGCTACAGGGTAAGCCAGGGCCAGGTTCGTATAATACCTTTAGTGACCTTAAACTGGGTATGAGTTTCACACGGTGGCTTCTGGTGCCGAGTAAAGTAGTATTTAACGACACGGTGTACCTGCTCATGAAAAATTTCTCAAAAATCTGTCGTTCGGAGTCGACTTTAAACCGTAGATCCCGTCACTCATGTATAAAATTGACTTACACAATATAAGTGGTGTGAGAAACTAGGTCGGGTAGGGACTGAAGGGTTATAATGACCTATTATGTACGTATATACACACAGTTACTAAAGTATACATACGGTAGACAAATTGCCGAAATTTTTTAACCAAACCGTTTTCGTTGAAAATCTTTATAGCTTCCTCGATTTTAAGACGGTCTTTTGCATTGATTAAAAAATTTCTGAAATTGAACTGAATTGTGGCCCTGCACAGGCCCACAAAAGTATACATCCGATTAACAAATTTCACAAATTTCTGAACCAATGCAAAAGACCGTCTTAAAATCGAAGAAAGATGTCAGACAATTATAAAGATTTTCAACGAAAACGTATATACTTTTGTGGCTGAGTGTATGTATGTATCTGCACAATATGATAAGACTGAGCGGCCATGGAAACCAACCAATGTGCTACTAACAGTTGCCAGAAATTTGACAAGACTCAAGATATGCAAGGCTCCTATGACGGTTGGTTTCACAGCTCTGGGTCTGATATTCGTTTAGCTCTTAAGGTACCTTATTAGCCTTTCATATTGTGTCATTAATGCGTAGTTTAATGAGAGTGTTACCTTAGTAGTCCAGTAGGTAGTGTGTTGGCTTATTAAACATGAAACCACGATTCAAGCCCCAAACAGATTCAAGGTCAGACATTTAAAACAAAATTAAAAACGAAAAAATATTTCTTCGTCAACTTCTTCTCTTCCAATTTCGGATAAAATTTCTGAGTATGAAATAAAAATTGCCACGAAAAATTTCTCAAAAAATATCTGTCGTTCGAAGTCAACTTGTAAACTGTAGGTCCCTTCACTCATGAATAAAAATACACACACACAGCATAAGTGGTGCGAGAAGCTAGGTCGTAATAGTGACTGAGGGAACCAATTATGTATAGCAACGAGAGAATTAATTTTACCATTTGAAAATCTGATTACAAAGAGTTTTGTACTGACAATTGAAAAGGCTTCACTCGGCAGGAATCATTCTACGGTTCTAATGGCAATAGGGATCCATGCATGATTTACAATTTTTTAATAAAATACCACAGATTACGGCCTATAAGCTAGCATACGAATGTGCAACACATGTGTAAGCACAGCTGCCAGATAAATGAGACACTGAATCGTCAAATATTTGAGAAAAAAATCGTCAATATCGTCAAAGACGTTTTTTAAAATCGTCAAAAAAAATTGTTAGGAAAAATAAAGAAATAAATTAAAAGTTTTTAAAAACTAAAATTATTTCTATTGTAGTAAAACATATAAAGTCAATATATGTATGTACATAGCTGAGTTCAAAAATAAAACGTTTAACAAAGAATTTATTGGAAATTAAAAGCTAGCGTCCCTCTTCATTTAATATTATTTTTCCAAAAAAAATTGAGAAATTTTGTATCATTTTCAGAAAAAATTGTTTAAGGTTTAAACAATCTATCTCAGCGTTGTTTATTGACACATATGCCCAGCAATAATATTACATCATCTATATCTATGGGCGGTGTAGGCATTAGGGAGTCAGAAGCTTTTGATGTTCTAATCATAAAAAAATCAGTGTAATGCTGATACACTTTTCAGTTCCTTTTTAAGTTCTGATCAACTGATCTTACTATTTACACCGTTTATAATTGACAGAGAACGGAATACAACTCTCATGTATGGGTTGGTGCCTCAACGTCTATTTTGCGGTTTCTCGACCGTGTACAGAAGAGGCCATAGTATCTCGTTGATGACGGTAGTGTATCCAACTCCATTGAATCATTGGAGCATCGTTGGGCACTTTTTCGCCTTTTTTGGCCAGAACATCCGTATGCGGTCGCTTGGCCAGTGGATCGCACAGTGCATTACAGTAAAAATACGGTTTTTAGTCGGACTATCCGTATGTGGAACTCAGTTCCTGCAGAGGTCTATCCTGTTACTTATGGTATATATATATATATACCAGCCTAGTGCCCATAATTTATTATTATTTTATTATAAACATAACATAAATTTCCAATAGAAAACAATTGCAAAGTAAATACAAAGCTTAAAGTGGCTTTTAGTGTTTTTTTTTAATTTTTAAAAATCGTCAAAATAAAGGCAAAAACCTGGGAGTTATGACTGTGAGGCCAATATAAATGAAATAAAAATTCATTTGCAATCGGAGCAGTTGTAGTTCACAGCAAAACAATAAATTTATTAAAATTTCAAACTATTTTTGTTTTATTAGAATTTTAAATTTAAACTTTTTGATCGGCAACCTATTGGTATTTACTCACATTATGCTCATATTTAATAAGTAGTATGTAAAATTCATAATGCGGAGAACATATGTGACGTATGAGTTATATTTAATTCCATTAGTTTCATACATGATAATATCGAAGTATTTTTATTGCATACTTTTCAGGGTAACTATTCCAGTACATGCAATATGATGCGTATGAGTAATATATTTCAAATAATGGGTGATTTTTTAAGAGCTATAGGAAAATTTAAAAAAAAAGCACATAAAATTCAGTAAAATTTATGAAATCTTTATTTGAATCGATAGTACGGTCCATATAATTTAATGTTTGAAGATTATTTCAAGCAAATGTTGACCGCGACTGCGCCTCAAATGGTCCATCCGCTTAGTCCAATTTTGGCACACCCTTTCCAACATTTCGGCCGGTATCTGACGAATAAATGCTTCAATGTTGTCTTCCAATGCGTCAATTGAAGCGGGCTTGTCTGTATAGACATGAGCTTTAACAAAGTCCCACAAAAAACAATCTAAAGGCGTTAAATCGCACGATCTAGGCGGCCAATTGACCGGTCTCGAACGTGAAATAAAATGTTCACCGAACTCGCCTCTCAATAAGTCCATTGTTACGCGTGCTGTGTGGCATGTGGCACCGTCTTGTTGAAACCACATGTCATGCAAGTCAAGCTCTTGCATTTTCGGCAAAAAAAAAAGTTGGATATCATCTCACTGTAGCGCTCACCATTCACAGTTACGTTACGATTCGCATCATCTTTGAAGAAATACGGTCCAATGTTGTCACCAGCCCATAAACCGCACCAAGCTGTGACTTTTTCTGGATGCATTGGTAGCTTTTGCAATGCTTCTGACTGATCTTCACTCCAAAATCAACAATTATGCTTATTTACGTATCCATTGAGCCAAAAGTGAGCTTCGTCGCTAAACACAATTTGTCGATAAAGAAGTGGATCTTCGGCCAACTTTCCAAGAGCCCATTCACCAAAAATCCTACGTTGCGGTAGGTCGTTCGGCTTCAATTCTTGCACCAGCTGTATTTTAAAAGGCTTCACACCTAAATCCTTCCGCAAAATTTTCCACGTTGTTGAGTAACAGATGCCCAATTGCTGCGAACGGCGACGAATCGATAATTGATGGTCATCATTAACACTGGCCGATACAGCTGCGATATTTTGTGTTGGTGGTTTAATGTCCAACAATGTAAATTTGGTGCGAAATTTAGTCACAATAGCCCGAATAGCCGCTTCAGTGGGTCGATTAAACTGACCATAAAATGGAAAAAGCGCGCGATGAACTTTCTTAACAGAGCACGCATTTTGGGTAACAAAATTCAATGATTTGCAAGCGTTGTTCGTTTGTAAGACGATTCATGGTTAAATTATAGACCAAACTGAAGATGTTTGACAGTGAAATAAAACACGAAACGTGCGTGAGCTGTTTAAACCAGTGTTGCCAAAAAGATAATAGCTAAAAAATTACCCGTTACAATTAAAAAGAAAGTATACCCCATAAATTTGGAATTAAGCAAGTACATGATTTTTCGATTCTATGCAATTGTAGGCTATATTCTAGATTCCAGGAATATTACAGGGTGAACAAAGACGGATTCAAATACCTGCTGAATGTGTTGATGGAAAATTTGATTAGTAACAATTGCAAAGTAAATGCAAAGCTTAAAGTGGCTTTTAATGTACTAAAGTTCGGAATATGATGTAAATTTGTAATTTTTAAAAATTGTCAAAATAAGGGCATAAATCGTCAAATCGTCAATATGATATTTTTGGTGCTCAAAATCGTCAAAATGACTATAAATCGTCAAATCTGGGAGCTATGTGTGTAAGTGACAGACACACGCTGAAGTGAATAAAACAGGCTTAAACTCAAGAGCACTATTACAAGTAAGTCGTGCATTAAATAACAATCATTGGAATTCATTTGTTGCGGCTTCCATTTACCACGATTAATATTTTTTTAATTTCAATTTTACTTACCATTTCGTTGTTTCGATAAAAATTCTGAAAAGAAAACCAAACAAAAAAAAATTAATTAAATATTGTATTCAAGGATTGCATAAAACAATGTAAAACAGGGGCCTAAATATGGAATGCAAATTTGCTCACAATCGGAGCAATATTGCTCACAAACTATAATTTTACTTATCACTCTAAGGATAATCGAGAATAGCGTAGTATATTCGATTCAGAGAGGGAGAAAGCAGACATAAGTCCTTATGTTTTGATATAAAATCAGGTTTACATTTAAAGAGACAGAAAGGATTTTAGCAGCATAGTTTTGATAACATAGTGAAATACAGCAATTATCACCGACATCAAGAATCTTCAGTGCAAGGCTGCACCTTGTCAAGCATAATAACAATCAAAGGAGGGAAAGCCAATGAGACTTCTAGACTGTTCGGAGCTGTGACAGGAGATACTTTTTCAGAGTTGACAGGTGCAGCTGACTCGTTGAAGCAACTGCCTTACTGCAGCTCTTTCGCAGGCAGTACAAGCTGCGCAGATGATTGTTACCATTACCATAGTTTCTGGTAGCCAAGCCACTGCTACTGGGCAATGGATTCGAATATAATAACTTTCAGAATATTTTTGGCCACCACAAGCCTCCCAATGAGATGGCAGAGTGCATCAATACTCATATCAGTGGTAATCCAGGAAAACAGCAGAACCATACGAGCCATAACTGAGCCGGCCATATGTGGTGCAATCATCTGGAAACCCCCCATCAAGCATAGGATTGACCGTGCAGTAATAGATTCCATCCATAGATTGCCACGATGGCATCTTAAAAAACAGGCAAGATAATGCCCCCCGTCAAGCATAGGATTGACCGTGCAGTAATAGATTTCACCCATATATTGCCACGATGGCATCTTCAAAAACAGGCAAGATAATGCCATAAATTTAGTCAAGATTGGATAGAGAATTCACAGAAAATGTACTTAAATTATGGAGAAGAACAGTAAGCGTAGTTATCGGAGTCATTACTGGACATTGCAATCTGGCGACTAATACGAGAAGCCTTGTTTTTCGACAATAGCGTGCAAAAAGAAATCACTTGAGCTTCTACTATGCAAATGAACGTCTTGATCTAGCAAACGCAGGCCATAAAGAGCCCATTAAGATAAAAGGGAGATAATTTTATGATTAGAAGCATAATACGGTGATGTTACCTATAAAATCATGTAGTTGACGAGGTAACATGTCCCCTTAGGTAGAACAATTAATGAATCATTTTCTGATGAGTCTCTCACGACCAAAGTCTCTCTTGCTCTCCAGTATTTCACCATGGGAACAAAAACTCCCGCTTTCATCCCAAACTCCGTAAATAGTTGCGTCAGAAACGAATTAAGTGACAGGAGCGGGAAAATATTCAGAATCCTTGAAGAAACTCACGGGTATCTTTCAAACAGAAGTTTATGTCATCGAAAGATGTGCTCATTTTAAATTGGATTAAAATGACAGGACATAGCAACATTATCAGACAGTAAAGCCGTCGTTCCAGCACTCGGTTCTTATAAGGTTATAACAACCAAGACGCCATTCAAGAACTCGGATCATATGGAGTTTCTGTAGAAGCTGAATCGGCCCTCTGTTGGGTCTCAGGTCATATGGGAATTTTCGCCAATATACAACCACATGAGCTTGAGAAGATTGAAGCTTTTATGCCGTTGATGGGTATAGAAATCTTTTATGGAGTGGCTGTGGATGTTTGGAAAGGCATGCTTAACGGAAGGGAATACTTTTCTCAAATACAATTGGGTTTGAGGCAATCAAAGCACTTGTTGGGAAACTACAATAAGTCGAGATCTGTGTCATGCATCAGAATATCATGAAAAAACTTGAGATTAACAACGGGTGTTTTGGCAGGCCATGGTAGACACAGGTTACACTTATTCAGAAAGAGCCCTACATAGAGATTTTGTGATGATGAAATTGAATCATTCGAACATATTGTTGGAAACATATGTTTGCTTACCAGATTCTGGGCAGGGAACTGACATTGTCGGCATATTCTATAAAATATGAGGGGAGTTCAAGAGATCGTATGGTGGCAGTACTAAGCTACTTCTTGACAACAATATCATGTAATAATCGTATCGTGGTGACTTCTACCGGCTTATATTTCTTTTAAAGTTTGGCTATTTAACCATTAGGCGGGAATTGTTGAATTTTTTCATAAAAAACTTTGGCATTAAAGAAACTATAAACTGTTCAGCACATTAAATAGGCCACTAAATATGAAAACGTGCTTATTTTCCTCTTCATTTTAATAAATATTTGATTACTTTTCAGTTTTCCTATTCAATTTCCATTCATTATAATCCTGTGCCGCACATGTCCTTGTTATTACAGCCTGTGTTATGCCAATTGGCATACCATCCCATTGCCATGTTAAGAAAATGATGATAATGCCAGGCTTTATTTGCCTTTTGAATCTTTTGTTCGGTTGATGGAACAACAAACCCCTTAAATTACTAAAGGATTTGCTAACTTTTTAATCAACAGCGTTTTTTTCTCCTTTTTTTATTTTTTTTTTTTGGGAGAAATTATACGCTTTCACACTCACTCACATACATACATGCAAACACACAAGAGAATTCAAAGAAAAAGGAAGAGAAGGGCAAAGGGAAGGCTAGGGAATGAAAGAAATACTCTTATGTTCTTAAGAATTTATTTGTCTTCCTTCATTCTGCAGCAATTCAGTTTCAATTTCGGTTTTTTTTTTTTCTTCTTTTTTTTGGCATGAAATTTTCGTATAATTTCTGTGATTGTTAAGGAAACTTTTCTTTTTCTTTCTTTCAACACAGAGAAAGGCCACACACACACACACACTCTCGTATGGTTTAAGAAGAACAGACGACAGACAACATACAATTGTAACATGATAATTTACTTTTTTATGTGAGTGTAAGTAATTGTAGTGTAACTATTACTACCTACTACTACTACTACTCGTATGACAATTTTCCATACGTGTGTATGTGTGTGTAAGTGTGTGTAAATTTTTATTACTCGTTTTCCCTTCCCCCTTTCATTCTTTATTTTTATTTTGACTTGCCTGATGTGTTATGGTGTGTGTGTGTGTGTGTGTCTTGGAAAAACTTGTGTCTCCAAATGACTGGTTTGGCTGGCACAATTCAATTTGTAACTGAATTCTAGTGTCTCTAGATGGTGTCATTTGATGTTTTATTTTTTTATTATTGTTGTTACCAATGTTCGGATTGTTGTTGTTGTTGTTGTTTTTGTTCTGGTTTTCCTTGATATATTTTATTAGTGGGTTAACACCCACAAAACTAGACTATACTTTGGCTTCTTTTTTCTTTTTGATTTCTTTTTATGGCCATTGTAACGTCGTATAGTTTTCGGAGTGCATATTGAACAATTGTAGGAGAGAATTATTACAGAGCATCACAGTTTCTTAAGGCATGTGGGCTGTTTTATGCATGATTTCTACATATGGACGTAGTTAGATTTAAAAGAACAACTTGAATTGAACTTTTAAAACCCAAAAAGGTGAAGCAACTCATGGATAAAATTAACACACACAGCATAGGTGGTGTGATAAGCTAGGTTTTAAACCTGACTAAAAGAGTTGTAATGACAATTTAAATTCGGTAAAGAGATCTCTTCAATTCCTATCTGCATCTTCTGTAAGGAGAGTAATAGGCCACTAGAACACGTATTTGTAATCCGGACGGCAACACGTGTTGCTTAACTATTACCAGGCCAGAGAGTATTCCTACCGAAAAGGGAATCTCATTTTAAATTCAAGTTGAGCAACAGGATTGGCGGATACATTTACCACATTGAGGACAGTGCATTAGTTCTTCGACATAACAACGTAATCGTCGACACTTCCATGCGAAAGCCTATGGCGCCTGCATCATCAAAAAGGCAACCATGTCTTCAGTATGATCACAAAGCGAGTGTTTACAGGCTACAGCAGAATAGTCACAGGCTGATTGGTGACCAAGGGATACTTCTAACTAACAACGTAATCGTCGTTTTTTAAAAAAGGACAATCCCAGGTTACAACCAATGGCTCCTGTAGCATTCGAAGGCGAAAATGACCTCAGTATGATCGTGAAATGTTCACGGGCCATAGAAAAAGGAATTTATACTCATTATAGATTGTTTTGAATGGTCACTGGCTACTGGGTAACTCAGGGATGGGACTACTGCATAGGAATTATTTTCGTAACTGTTTGGTCGATTCGTACAATGCCTTTAGAGACCTTAAACTGGGTATAAGTTTCACACGGTGACTTCTGGATGCTAGTAAGGTAGTATTATTGACACGGTGTACATGCCCATGAAAAGTTTCTCAAAAATTTGTCGTTCGGAGTCGACTTTAATTTTAGATCCTGCCGCTCATGTAAAAAATTGACACACACAATATAAGTGGTGCCAGACACTAGTTCGTAATCGTGACTAAAGGGTTGTAATGACCAATTATGTACGTATGTATGTATGTATCTGCACAATACGATAAGACTGAGCGGCCATGGAAGCCAACCAATGTGCTACTAACAGTTGCCAGGAATATAACTGAACTCGAGATAAGTAAGACTCCCATAACGGCTGGTTTTACAGCTCTGGACCTTATATTCGCTCGGCTCTTTTCATACCATGTTAGTATCTCACATTGAATCATTCGTGTGCAGTTTCATGAGAATGTTAACTTCGTAGTCGGTGTAGTCTAGTCGGTAGTGTGTTGACTTGAAGCAACGGTTTAAACCCAAAGTCAGACACTCCCAACAAAACGAAATCTGAATAAATATTTCTTAGGCGACGTCCTCTTAGCAGATTTCGGGCAAAAACTCTGAGCGTAAAATAAAATTGCCATGAAAAGTTTCTCAATAAAAAATCTGTCCTTCGGAAATGACTTTAAAATGTAGGTCCCGCTACTTATTTATAAAAAATTTAACGCACACAACATAAATGGTGGGAGAAGCTAGGTTGTAATCCTGACTGAAGGGTTGTAATGATCAATTATGTATGCATATATGTATTTGGGCCTGATGTTCCCTCAGCCTGCTGTTTCCTCAGCTTGATATTCCCTCAGGTGCTCACTCAGCCCTTATTAGTATCTTATCTTGTTAGTCTCGCTACTGTTCCTACGTGGCTCGTTCCACAAGAGTCGCCTCTATTCCCACACAAATTATTTCTTCCTCAGAAAAAAAAAAAATTAAATTGTTTACAGCCACCTATACGTATGAGTGACATTTGTTGCCAGTATTTTAGAATACTCATACGCCTGAGTGTTCGCTGTATACTTCTGTGAATGAACCTATTCAACTGAAGGTTACATTGTAACACCACCCTTATATGAGCATTAGAGATTGCCAAGGCCTTTTATTACTTTTTTCTTTTGTTTGTCAATTTTTATTTGAAATACTTTCCTTCCTTCTTTTCTACATTCTTTTTTTCTCTCTTCTTATTTTAAGTTATTCCTTTTAATTTTACACAAATTTCTTTTCATTTAATTTTGATGCTCTTCCTTCCTCTCTCTCTCTGGCATATCCTTTTTCTGTTTTACTGCTCAACTTTGGCTTTTAATTAAGTGTAAATGATACTCTACCATAAATAAACCATACGTATAAATAACAAAGGAAACAAACACACACACACACAGACATAGAAATATTCTCCCACAACTGTACACATACACATGTCTATATATATTCTCTCTCACTCTCTCTCTCTTTGAGATAAGCTTAGCCCTGATGGATGTGGAAACATATGTTTTGAAGAAGAAAGAAACGAATCCTTAATGATAACGAAGTAGTTGAATACACAAGAAGGAGAGGACAAAGAATAAGAATAAGAACAACTGCCAGAATGATATGTTGCCCACAATTTTAATTCTATTTCCTCTCTCTCTCTCCCACTTGTTGTTGTTGTTGCGTTTTCTTTTTATTTTTTTTTTTTTTTTGCGAAGTGAATTGAATTTATATGGCACAGACGAATTCCATTCACAGTGTAAAATTATAAATTAAAATCTCTAGGCAAACATCAACAAAGCTTTGGGGTTAACAGTGATTTAATGCTGAACTTAAATAAGTTTTTAGGCATTATTTTACCAATATTATAGGATCTTCGAAAATCGAGTTCAAGAACTTGTACCCGCCTTAAAGGCGAAAACAAAAATATCAGCAGATCCCCAATGAAGTAAAAGGAAAGCGAAACAGCGAAAGAAATCTCGGAAGACCGTGAATTTCTGCTGCCAGCAGAGTCTTTAAACACTCAAATAATTTTTCTACCATGTTTTCTACAAAGACTCTCATACAAATAGTTGAACACCCCTCATCTCCACATGTCCTCCAATCACGTGCATGCCAGCAACCTAACATTGCAATGTTCAGTCACCAATTCTGGCTTACTTTACTTAATTGCTCATTAGTCAGGTCTAATGAGCACAGCAATTTTTTACATAAGTGGCAGGACCTCCAAATTAAAATCGACTCCGAATGACAGATTTTTGAGAACTTTTTCATGTGCAGGTCCACCGTGTCGATAGATACCACTTTACTCGGCACCAGAAGTCACTGTGTGAAACTTATACCCAGTTTGAGGTCTCTGAAGGTATTATACGAACCGACCAAACAGTTACGAAAATGATTCCTATGCAGGAGTCTCTTCCCTTGGCCTGTGACCATACAAAACCATCAAAAATTTGTGTAAATTCCTTCTGCTATGGCCTGTAAACTCTCCATTCGCTTTGCGACCATACTGAACACATGGCTGCCTTTGGATGATGCAGGCTCCATAGGCTTTCGCATGAGAGTGTCCTTAAAAAAACGACGATTACGTTGTTATGTCGAAAAACTAATGGACTGTCCTCAATGTGGTAAATATATTCGCCAATCCTGTTGCCCCAATTGATTTTAAGATGTTGTTCGCTGTCAGTAGGAATATTCTCTGACCTGGTAATAGTTGAGCAAACACGTGTTGCCGTACGGATTACAAATATATGTGTTTTCTAGTGGCCTATTACCCTCCTTACAGAAGCTTCAGACGGGAATTGAAGAGATCTCTTTACCGAACAAGTGTTTTTTGAGTTCAATTATCATCACAACTCTTTTAGTCAGGTTCACAATCCAGCTTACCACACCACTCATGCTGTGTGTGTTAATTTTATACATGAGTGGCAGCACCTGCAATTTAAAGTCGACACCGAACGACAGATTTTTGAGAGAATTTTCAAGAAAAAATTTTTTTAATGCTCAGAGCTTTTACCAAAATACTGCTGAGAACAAATTTCGTTTTGTTCGATATGTCTGAGCTCGGCTACCTACTAGATAGCGGCGTCTACGATTCCACCACATGCCCGCCACAAACCAAGCTCTCTGTAAAGAACCTCACAACACAATGTCCCGTAAGAAATCCAGTCACCATTTCACTTTGCACTTATTGAGTGCCAGCTACAAGCTAGTTCCACCATCTTCGAATAATGGCTGACAGCTACTTATTGCGTAATGCTCCAATCTATCCTCAGTGCTCCATATCCCACACTCTTATCCCGATTAGTGTATTGGCAAGACAGGTTGAACAATTATTACCCACATCTACACTATAAACCGATTGAGAACCCAAAGTGGCAACAAGCACGTCAGCTATCTCTTTTCCAGGAGTATTACTATGCACCGGCATACAACAGAAAATGACACGGTCTGTTGCAAAGGCTCCTTTAGAGTCCTTATAAACTATTCATATGACACTAAGGGCCTCTTGATTGAATCGAAACGAAATCATGTAACTATCCGTACTTAAAGAAGCAAGCCGTCCACACTCTCAGGAACCTTCAAAATAGCAAGTATCTCCACTTGAAATACGCTGCAGTTGTTATCTGATTTATCAAGAAGCTCCAGAAAGAGATCTTCACAAAGGTTCTCTCCCGTTTCATAAAATTAGTCTTCCAACCCGTATTAGAAAATGCCCTCAGCAGGAGACGCTCTTCATTTTTCCATACAATACAACTGGCCGAGATATTTGACGTTTATTTTTCACTTAATTTTTCGTTAAGCATTTCTATTGCATAATCGCGTTGAACTATCGATCACTATATGTTATCGAAAATGCAATGGGAAGTGAGATAACCATCTACGATCCCCATTTCGAGGCAAGCTCTGCTGACCAATGATGGACAGAATGAATGGCTACGGCGTGCCATCCAACAATGCATTTTTTATCCAAAATATTGCATGAATTTCTTAAACTATCATTGGATTCAAGTCTTATGGACCATTATTTTACATTGTAATCTCTAAAGAGACAATTAAAGCCTTAAAAAGCAACACTGGCAATGAAATTATCGAAATAGAGTCACAATTATTCTGACAAGTCAGTTTTAGAAAAGGAGTCAATATTTATTGGTCATCATTTATCCTGCATAAAATATAGGCCCCGTATTCATAAATTCCAGTCACATGGTCACCTTAATAGCTGAAGTTATTCAATAAATCCATTTATTTAATGCCAAACAAAGTCTAAAACTATTTTCGTTTTTCCTTTTTTTCCTTTCTCGCCTGGCATATTTATTACAAAATACCGTTAATTAACACACGCTAAATACAGTTTTAATGGCTGTTTTGCCAAATAAATTAACACCAGAACTAGTCTGTGTATGTAACAAACACAAATACAGCCACACACATCACATATCTAACAGCCTGTATGTGTAAGTATGCATGTGTTTAAGTATCAATATTTATATACAGCACATCTGTGTGTGTGTGAGTATTCATTTAAGCGTGTGTATGTGTATGTCTGTTTGTGTATTAAATTTTGGCTGACTTAAAACGTTTATTAGTCTAACGGTTGACACATTTAATGTCACTAGTTTTGGTATTTATTTTGCCGCAGCTAAGACCCGATAGGTTTCGCTGTTTCCCATTTAAATTGTTATAATGGATGTCAAATTCATGACACAACCCTGTAATATCTTTGCGGAAGGGTTTGACAAACTTTCAAGTCATTTCGTAGAGTAAGCAAAACAAGCATCCACCACAACATAGCCAACAGCTGTCAAAATAGGAGGATTATTCGATCCAAAGGGTCCAAAGATGATTAAATTGTGTTAGACAGTTATAATGGGGACTTTTTTTTCTTAAGCACACGTTATATTTCACGTTGTGTACCTTCAAATGGGTCAAATGTCATTGGGGAATATTATCCCCAGGCTCAACTGGCTCGGAAAGTGGCTAGAATAACCAAGCAACTTGAAAATTCTCTCCCGCCTGCTTCAGAATATCATGGTGAAGGAATTGCCGATGGAGCTAAAACAAAGTGGTTTTGAAGTCAGGGATTATTTGGATGGTTTGACCATCGTAATTTCAGGTTATGCTCAATGAAATTGTCCAACCTAGAGTATGGACATGCGGTAATATTGGGAAGCCACAAGCACTTGATTCTTTACAATTTTCTCTAGGCTTGAGTTTAGGATTTAAATTAGGAAAGTCTGACCTGACGAATACGAGGTTTCCAACAATGCTCACAATATATATAACGACGGTTCTTACATTAAAATTTCATATAATCTTCCATACCACTGCAGTTTATTTCACAGTTGGACTTCATGAACATTACATTATAGCAGTTAACTATGTATTCTACGGTTGTTGCATAGGGATGCTCAATTTTACTGCCAATATGGGGCCATGTGCAGTATTACTAGATTTTGATGAATTGGTCGGGAGAAGAAGAGAACTGATGATATGCTTTCCATATTCGCATTGCCATTCACTGCACAATTGCCCAGTCCCACAGGCAACTATCCAATTGGAAAGTATGCAGAAAGAGTTGGTATACCCTCCATTAATTTCTGCAGAACCTGTATGAAAATGTGAAGAATTTTGGTCTTTCATTTCCTTCTTATTTCCATACTAACAAGATTTATTTTGGAAACAGAAATCTGTTTTAAAATAACTCTTTGATCTCCTGGTAGGATATTTTTTAAAAGAATGAACCTAACCTCTTGCCTAAATGGGACTTTAGCCTTCAAGAAGAGTTCAATACTTCCTATTAACAATTACCATGAAACAGCTTCTCAAATTTGTAGCCCATACCAGACTCTCATTAGATTTCTGGCAAAAAATCTGAGAGTGAATAAAATTGCCATGAAAAGTTTCTCAAAAAAAATCTGTCGTTCGCAATCGACTTTAAACTAGAAGTTCCTGCCACTCATGTATGAAATTAACGCACACAATATGGTTGGCGTGAGAAGCTAGGTTGTAATATAGGCTAAAGGTTTATAAAGGCCAAGAATGCGTGTATGAATGGAATTTGACAAGAAAGAAAGCACCAGGACTGGCCATGCAGTAGCCTACACGATCGGTCCAATTTTTAAGCACATTATCGTTTGTGTGCAGCTGTATTTCACCAATGGCTTCACGAATATTGTCCTTTAAAGCGTCAATTGTTTCTGGCTTGTCGGCGTAACACTTATCTTTGACGGCACCCCACAAATAATAGTTCAACGGTGTCAAATCACAGCTTCGAGGTGGCCAAACGACATCAGCTCTGCGGCTGATAATGCGATCTTCAAAAACAGGGCGCAAAACGTCGAGTGTAGCTTCGGCTGTGTGACACTTAGCGCCGTCCTGTTGAAACCAAATGTTGCCAATATCCTCCTCTTCAATTTTTGTGAAGAAAAATTCGTTCAACATGGCCATTGACTGTAACGGCCCTTGCTCATTTTCGAAGAAAAATGGCCCAATTATGCCTCTGGACCAAATCCGCACCAAACAGTGACTTGGTTTGGGTGCGTCGGCTTTTCAATGTATGCGTGCGGATTTTCTGTGCCCCAAATGCGACAATTTTGCTTGTTTACATACCCGCCAAGATCAAAACGAGCTTCATCTGAAAAGATGACCTTTTTTGCCAAAATCGGCATCTTCTGGTGTAGGCTACTGCATGGCCAGCCGAGGCAGCCATTTGAATGAAATTATTTTCCATTATTAACCGGAAGGATTGTACTTTCAAATAAAAAAAGAAATTTGAGAAAATATTCAGTAGTTTTTTTCTTAAAGCATTTTCAAAAAAAAAAGTTATTTGGCGGACCCTTTAGTTAAAAGTGTCATTTCAAAAGTTCAAAACTCATTAAATTTTTTGGCTTCATTGGGTAATAAATTCTCCGCAATTTTTTTTTCGCGTGTAATACTCCATTTTGCAGTTGCATTTCTGTTGATTCTAAATACAAATCCTAAACAATTTTAATTAAAAATTGCATTTAAAAGTACCATTTACACCTCACAATACAATTCAAATAAATTTTAAATTTTTTTGGAAATTTTTTTTCATTTATTTCACGGTGGAAAATGCTCAAAATAATGCGGGTGTTAATAAAAATTAGCGTTTACACCATAATTATTACACTTTATTGTACATGTACATGTGCATGTACATGCAGTAGTAGTTGTTGTTGTTGTTAGTGTTAGTGTAGCTGTTTTTAATGTCATTTTGGATTCCAATAAAATTTAATTATTTTCAAACATGACACACACACAGACAGCGGTAACTCAAATACAACGCAACAGACATAGCAGCCAGCCAAGTCAGCCAGCTTTATACGTAAACGTAATAAAATTAAGGGCGAATAGAAAAATAATAAGAAGAACAGGAAAAAGAAACAACAACAAAAAAACTACCAATACTAGCGATACCTAATGCCAGCTATGCCGGATGCCCTCCATGCCATCTATGCCATGCATTTAAACGTTAAAGCAACTCTACTCAACTCAACTGAACTAAATAACTCACTACCATAACCTACAAAAAAAAAACGCTGTTAACGTTAATTTATAACCATGAAGGCAAAAAAAAGCCCCGTAATTCCCTAAACTAAACTGTATGAACAGAATCACAAAAAACAAAAAAAAGAAAAACTGTTTAAGAGCAAGGCATACTGGGCTTTGGCAGATGTGATGAGGCTGTCGGTTTATAAATTGAAAGAGGCAAAGGAACTGGGGGCCATAATAATAAAAATCAAATGCAATTAGAAGCCAAGAAATGAAACTCAATTAGACAAAAAAGATTGTGTAGTAAATTAACGGCGAAGCAGTTAAAAAAAATTATTACGTTTAACCTTTTAAATCGCTGGAGAGACAGAAAAAAAATTTAAATTAAAAAACTTTACAATTTAAATTAGAATTTAAAGGGAAATCAGTCCCAACAGCCTTAAAAATTAAAATAAACTCACACCAATTGCCTGATTAAGAGCAAATTGAATTCCTTTATCATATACACACTCCCTCCTACTTCCACACACTTGCAATTTATTCCTTTAATTCTCCTATAATTTCTCAGTCTCCACACCGCTCTAATTCCAAATTGAATTCCTTTATCATATATACACTTGCTTCTGTTTGTGAAAACCTAACACACTCCCTACTACTTCCACGCACACTTGCAATTAATTTCTTTAATTCTCCTAAAATTCCTCTCTGTTTCTCTCTACCTTTTACTTTTTTCAACACTTTAAAAACCGGTTTTCGCCCACACTCTCTACTCACACTCACCCACACTCATGTTTGTTTACTTTCTCCCTTAATTAGCATAAATAATTGATACGTTATTGTTTTCAGTTCAGTTACGCTTTGGCGCTTGAACAAGTAATTTGTATTTGTTCTCAATAAAGTATTCGTATGCCAAGAAAAAAAAGCGCATCCTACTCTAGCACACACATCAAAAGTATTTGCATATTTGAACTAAAAAGCTGTTTGAAAAGACAAATAAATCAATCAAATAAAATAAAAGCCTTTGTAGATTAAATTGGCAAATAATTTGGAAGAATATCTTTCATATTTTTCCTCTTTAATTAAATTGTAATGAAAGTAAAACAATATCAAATGGCATAGAAAATTTAAGACCCTTTTTTGTCATTTAATTATGATTGATGACAATTGTTGTAGTAGATGTCGCATTGCTTCTGTCATAAGCATACTAACTTACTTACTTAATTGGACATTGCCTGCCTTTAGAGAGAATTTCTACCTAGCTTTTCCCATCACAAATGTTCAATTTGCTTATTTTATCCATGAGTGGTAAGATCTGCAGCTTAACGTCTCATATAGGCTATCTTCCAAAATGTCTCAATATAAAGTTTGTTTGCAGTTCTACTACTGTATATAAACTATGTAGATATGCAAAATAACCAAACAATACATCAACTATAAATCCCATGCCTGATTGTTTTTTGACTGGGTTAAAAATACACATTGATGACGTTCTGAAATAGAATACATTGTACATATTTTGTACAGCGCCATTATGAAACACGATCCTTTGTTCAAACACAAAGCAACTAACATTTTGAAACGCAGCCATACTGTCTCATCTCTCATACAAATTATATACCATAAGGTTAATAACGATTTATTTAATCTCTCGAAATTCGTTCTGTGCTTGGTTTTTTGTAAGCATGTTTCCATAAGTTTTTTGACAGCAACTTGTTTTCTTTCTTTAATTTCCTCAAGTATTTCCTTGTTTCTCTTTAACTCACTCAACATCTTTGTTTTGGTGGGTATCTATATAGAGATCTGGAATGACTCAATAATTTCGTCCTGCCTGTAATACATACTCTAGGCTGTTTCGTTTATCATACATTCATAATCATTACAACACTTCAGTCAGGATTACGAGCTAGTTTCTTACAACATTTATGTTGTGTGTGTTAATTTTATACATGAGTGGCAGGACCTACAGTTTAAAGTCGACTCCGAACGACAGATTTTTGAGGTACATTTCATGACAATTTTTATTTACTCTCAGAGTTTTTGCCAGAAATCTGCTGAGAGGCAGACGCCGAAGAATTACTTTTTGTATTTTTGTTTTCATGTCTGGCCTGGGACTCTAACTCTGACTTTACGTTTAATAAGCCAACACACTACCTACTAGACTACGGCGACTTTTTCGTTTATCTTCCTATAAAAAGACATTTTTATTAAACCGTATTCATTGTTGTGGCCGTAGTCTATCGAGCAGTGCAATTAATTACTAGATATAGAAGGTACTAGTATGGCAGAGTTGCCATTTACCCTTATCTAAAAAGAACGCCTCTGCGTTTTACAAAGGCTACCTCGTTATCTTCTTTAGAGTATCGGAGGATATCTCTAAGAATTTCTTTTATTGAATCAAAATAGCCGTGACAAAAGTTATTTGTGTTTTGTTACTGAGATAGGGTTTATCAACATGACACATACGCATGCTACATGGATAGCTCTAAGCATGAAGATAGGATACGACTAAGGCTGTATACAGAAAAATTGCAACTAAAACTATATCTCCAGCTACCGGACCATAACACGGTTTCCCAAGCCGTGGTAATAGCTATCAGAGAATGTATGATCTGGACCAGAGGTCAGCAATGAGTACTCAAAACGATGAGTAGATTCGAATCATACTTATAATTTCTGATACTTATACGCATTCATACTTATTTTAATGTCATACTCATACTACTCATATTCAAAGTTTGAAATACTCATACTTAACAATACGCACGATGTTATTGATTTCAACTCTTCATGACTCATCGTATACACGAACCACAAAATAAGTATGATTCGCGTACGAACACAACATACTCACAAGAAGGTTTGGGTGTTTGCTCTGCTTGCTGTGTTTGTCTTTTTTGTTTATGTGTCTTTCTTCTTTCATTGTAAATGCAACAACAACTAAGACTGTAAAATTTGATAAATGATTCGAATCACTCGACCTGTACTCAAAAATCAATATTGTGGTGAATACGAATTAATCAGAGTAGTTGGATTTCAATACTGTTGACTCACTCATACTCAAAATTTCATGAGTACTTATGAGTAGCGAAAAAGCGATTCATTGCTGATCTCTGATCTGGACCGATGATAATTAAGTAAACTTCACATCTAGAGATTTAAATATCTTCACAGATTGTCAAATTACAAAATACTGCATCAAGGGATACGGAAAAGAGAATTGTTTTGAAATGGTGGAAGGCGATTAAAAACTACTCTAAGCATGGTACGAATCGGAATTAGAAAGCTAAAACTGTTAGGGAACTACGGAATACAAACTTAAATAATCAAATGCCCTTTTAAGGCATTGAAAATCAGCCTGAAAAAGTGAGTGGAAACGTCACAACTATGGTGGTATAAAGGCACAGAAGTGAAAATGCTAAATTACTGTGAAACGATTCTGAAGAAGAAAAATCATGGGAGCATTATAGGCCGCTTGAGTACACTAATGAGCATACTCGCGTGATATTCAGCCTTAAATGCACACTTGAATTGAATAGAATAGATGTAGTAGATAACATGAATAGATTGTAGAGCATGTACCGAAGTCATCGAAGCGATGAAACACTTTTCATGTCATCTACCAGCCTTCGTATGATCATGATTCTATTATTTTAGGGAAGCCACTATACCAGGCATGACTCTTCTCAAAGGAAAGAACTGAAATGAATTAAAGATGTTTGTAGTAGATACAGACTTTCTATCGAAAACATGTTTCTAATCCCTTTCATGTGAAGGTACAACAAGGTATGGGCATGAGACCTCGAACTTTATCGTTAATTACCCCCTTTCGGCATTCAGTATCAAAGCTACGTACTTATTGATTACGATTACGTTAATTCAGTGACTGTCCACAAAAACGCCCATCCCAATTTCACATGTAGCATCAATGGAGAAAATTAATTTGAATTGCATCTCTCTTTAAGAAATAAAAATCCGTTTCTAATGTCTTAAAATCTTACAAAAATCCTTTCGTTTAAATGCTTAAAATCACGACTTGTCTTGGCATTTCTCTCTCTCTCTCTCTCTCTCTATCTCTCTCTCGACAGTCTTAATAGACCACAAACAGAATGAAAGAAACACAATAAAAGCATAAATAGTCGAGTCGAGTCGGTGTCTGTGTTCTAATGTGCTAATGGGCGGCTAAAGGCCACAGGGATATGCTGGCGATGAGGGGAATATTGCTTGCTGCTGGCTAAACTCCAGCAATACAACTTAAAGGCAGGACAAGCCAAACCAAGACAAGCCAAGGCAATTTATAAGTTGTTTAGGCATCAAGTGGTACTTCCCGGCACAACAACAAGAAAACAGCAGATGAAGAAGCTCAAGGAGACGAAGAAGAATGCATTTCTTAAGTATAATAAATAAAGCAATAAAACAACTACAATAATAATAAGAATAACAACAATAACAACAACAACTATAAAACAACAATAAGCAACATAATACTACAACGAGAATTACAACCACAAATAAAAACGGAAATACTTAAACCACACACACACAGGCAAGCAAGTCGTCTACACTTTGTATTTAAAAGAGAGTTTATAGAGGAAAAACAGATGGACAGAGAGAGAGAGAGAGGATGCAAGAAATAGAAGGAGAAATTGTTACAATAGAATTGTAACAAACAATTATTATTTCCGACGAACATGTAATTGTTTTCCACAATCATTCTCTGTTTTTTTTCTTTCTATTTTGTGTGATTTCTTCAGAGATGGGAATATCATGTTGGCTTGACTGCCTTTGCTTAGTCAGAGTTTAGGTTGGTTGGTTGGTTGTCTGTAATAAAAATGAAAAATTGCCGAGTTTTTCTTTTTCTTCTTACTTGTAAATGAGGAAAGGATTTCTTAGGCTAGAAGAGAGACGGGAGAGAGAGAGAGATTTTCAAAGTTTAACTGATAGTTTGAAATCTATTCTTTTCAATTTTTTTTGTAATGTTTTTCTATGGCCATGGCTTTTTACTTGCATTGTTTATAAATGTTTGTCTCGTGGTCAAGACAACCACTTAAGCCATTAAAAGAAAACGTGTTAATAGTTGAAAAGTGGATTTTGAAATCAAAGAAAGTTTTTGAAAACTTAACACTTTGACTGAAGCTTATTTCATTTGCGGTTCTCTGTCAATGCCTCAGTTGACTTATAACAATCATTAAATCGATAACAAGAAATTGTCTAGCCATAGATAGTGATGGAAAGAGATATGTACGTGCGACATTATCGTAATTGTTTATTCGCTTAAAAGACCTATTGATGCCATTGGAATGTGGAACATAAAATCATTCAAATGACCGCTATAGTCTCTCAGGTTGCAGTGCCTCAGAAATGTTAAATTAGCCATCAGTCTGTCTTATAAATTGGGCTGAATTTGCCTGATAACATGAATTATATTGACTTTGAGGTTCTTTGCAGTTTGAGGCTTATTTGCATACACCCGAGACTTAAGAAAATACCAGAAGAAGAAGGCTAATGGATTCAAATCGCATGATCTGGATGGCCAGTTTACATCAACTCCACGTGAGATGACCATGCCTTCCAATCACTCGTAGAGGACATCCAATATGACAAGAGCTATGCGACACGTAGCATCGTCCTATTGAAACTCCCATAATCATCCAATGCAGGCCAAAAAAAAGTTGGTAATCATCGATCTACAGTGCCTGTCCAATATCATTCTCAAAGAAGTATGGACCAATAGCGTCGAAAAATTCACAAAATTCACCAAAAAGGGTGACTTAATCGGTCTCTACAGGAGACTCTTGCAGCTCAGCCAAATTTCTTTAGTTATTCACTGGCATTTCACTGGAAGCCTAATTGTGCTCTTTTAAGAGTTGTGTGGCACGTATTGCCATACCGTTCTATTGAAACCATATATCGTTGGTATTCAGATCATGCAATTCATGCCAATAGAAGTCGGTAATCATCGATCAATTATGCTGGGCCTGGCCAATGCCGTTCTCAAAGAAATATAATCCGCCAATCCAAAATCCATACCAAACAGTGTCTTTTTTGGGACACATTGAAAACCCTAGATCTAATTCGGATGGATATCATTCCAAATTCTATAATTTTGTTTGTTCTTTTACCCATTAAATCAGAAATGAACCTCATCTTTGAAGATGATTTTGTATCTCGGTATATTGTCCGAACAGAAAACCAATTTTGAAAGGAAAGTTTTCATTATTTGCACATGACATTGAATGCTATATCCGTTCAAAATAAATGGCCGTTATCGACTGTCAAATTTTGAAAGTCCCTGTTAAAAAGCTTTGTAAGAATATTCCCTTCATGCCTGTATGCAGCATCGAGCCTTAACTTTATGGAGTTACTTTATATCCAAAGCGATCTATCCACTGCAATGTTTTTGAACTCACTTCAGTATTTCTGCAGGTTTATGGTTTCCTTTGCAATGAAGATTCCCCTACATGGTAGTGCTTTTCGTAGGTTATAGGTGATGTGGCTTGAATATATTTGTTTAGCTGTTGGAGGTTGCTCTCCATTTAATTTCACAAATTTTCATATGATTTGCTAAATTTTTCGCAAGAAGAACCTAAACATTACGTATGAAGGCATTCCACATTTAGTATCCGTATTAAAGAGCTGATCGAATAAGTGAATTCGATTTTATATATCCAGGATATAATTTTAGATTATAATGCCCTCTATGATGCCATTGTTAGTATCTTAATATAGACATACATACATAATTGGTCATTACAACCCTTTAGCCAGGATTACGATGTAGTTTCTCACAACATTTATGTTGTGTGTTTTAATTTTATATATGAGTGGCGAAACCTAGAGTTTAAAATCGATTCCGAACGACAGATTTTTTGAGAAACTTTTCATAGCAATTTTATTTTACTCATAGAGCTTTTGAAAGAAAACTGCTGAGAGGAAGCTGTCGAAGCAATATTTTCTTTCATATTTCGTACTGTTGGAGATGTCTGACCTGTCTTTTGAACCGTATCCTCACGTCTAATAAACCAACACACTACCAACTAGACTACGACGACTTAGTACATGTGATAACTCTAAGGTATCCTCCGCTACAGCCTGTAGACAAGGCTCTAGGTAAGCTGAAAAACTTGATTAATGGAAGTGAAAATCCTCAAAAATTTCTTTAAATCTTCAGAACTGTAGCAAATAATGATTCAATCTCATGTAGTTTTAACAGTAAAGATATATATTATCGGAAGTCGCCGTAGTCTAGTAGGTAGTGTGTTGGCTTATTAGACGTAAAGCCAGGGTTCGAGCACCAGGCCAGACATCAAGACAAAATACAAAAAGTATTTCTCCGGCGACTTCCTCTCAGCAAATCTCTGGCAAAAACTCTGAGAGTGAAATAAAATTGCTATGAAAAGTTTCTCAAAAATCTGTCGTTCGGAGTCGACTTTAAACTGTAGGTCCCGCCACTCATATAAATGTATAAAAATTAACATAAATGGTTTGAGAAACTACGTCGTAATCCTTGCTAAAGGGTTGTAATGACCAATTATGTATGTATGTATGTATATAAATTATCGATCAAATGAACCACTTAAACACTCAACTAAAGAGGAATTATTTGCCAAAAATTTACACAATTTTTTCTCCAATAAAATTTGCCCGCTTCAATACTTTAAAACCCTCAAATTTGTACACTATCTATCTCTCTCTCTCTGTCTCTAACTCTCTTATAAAAAACCCTATAAAACAGAACATGATACAAAGCACACAATTAATCTATGCTTTAAACAGTCACACACACTCATCGAAGATCGATGTTCTTTCGCATTTTTTCTCTCCTTCTCCACACTTACATACATATTTTCGTGCACATTTTTCTGTTTTTTGTTTTTTTTTTTTTTGTTATTTGTCTTATCAAATTAGCATAAATAATTGATACGTTATTGTTTTCAGCTCAGTTACGCTTTGGCGCTCAAACAAGCAATTTGTTTTTGTTCTCAATAAAAAGAAAAAAAAGTAAAGCGAAGAAGAAAAGGAAGAAATTTGGCAAGAAAATTAAAATGAAATGAAAATCAATAATAAAAAAAACAATGGAGTGTGTAAGTATAACTGCAATTTGGAAGAATAAAAAATTTCTTTTGAGCCAAAAATATGCTTAATTGGCATCATATTATTTGAAAAGGAAATGGAATATTATGTTTAAATAAAAATTAAATACTGCATGACATTAGCAATGGCCCAGTTAAATTAAAACATAAATTTTCTCTTAAAAAAAGAAACGAAAATACTTTCAAAAATTTATTATCGTGTTTCTCGGGGGGTAAAAAAATCCAGCAGCATTTTATCTTTTTAACACCTAACCGAATGGCATGTAATTTTATTAAGGCTTTCCAAAATGCTAACACCATAAATAAAACAGCCTGAACAGTCCAAAAAGCTAGTTGTTACAAAACCATTCTGTTTTTGTTGTTGTTTTATTTTTAAAAGCCTTCTTCTGCTGCTGTTTTACTTCCTTCTATTCCTTTTTGCTGTTTCTTTTTCTTTTTTTTCTCTTTTTTGTGTGAATAAAATTAGAGTTTTGAAGATAAAAAAAACGATTCAAAAAATCGTTGCTTATTTGGAAAGACAAATCTCAGTTTTGTTGCAACTACGAAACGGATTTTATAGTTCAGTCAGTCAGTCTGTGCTCTGAGGTTTACTAAAGGAAACCTATAAACCAGCATTACTATGCTCTATGTTTTATACAGGATCATACAATTACTGTTATTTATAGTTATACATTGTCTTTCGCTCTCTCTCTCTGTGTGTATGTGTGTCTAAGTGTATATATTTAAAGTACATTCATTGGCGATTTCTATCCTATCCTTGAGCATATTCAAATGAATGCAATTTATATGCAAGTACAACAGTTTACGGTTTGCTTTTGATTGTTAATTCAAAATGTATAGTTTTTGTACGATATATATTCGTATATACACATTTATATAGATGTATAAAGTATATATATCGTATATATAGTATAATGGAGACCAAAGAATATAAACAGGAATTTGTTGAATAAGTAAACCAGTAAACATTTGCTATGGCAACTGAAAACTTTCACTGAAAAATTAAATCAATTGACACGTAATAATAAGATGAAGCCGATTTGGGGTATATTGTGATTTTGACATCTTTGGATGCGGCTAGTGTTGTAGCAAAAATAATGTCCATAGATGGGCACAAAATAAACGACCGCTTTGTAGCAAATCGTATGAAAAATAGATACACAGCTTAGTGAATCAAACCTTTGTGGAAATGATTGATGAAGAAGTGATAAGTTAAGGTTCGGTGAATTTATAAACTGATTTCATACATGCACACAAGAAAAAGTAATAAAAGGCCTTGACAATCTGTAATTCCCATATCAGGGTGATGTTACATTGTAACATTCGGTTGTATGGGTTCACTCACAGAAGTAAACAGCGAGCACTCAGGCGTATGAGTATTTTTGAAATATTTTCGTCACCAAATATCACTCATACGTATTGGTAGCTGTAATAAATTTTATTTTTTTTCTGAGGAACAAGTAATTTGTGTGTGAATAGAAGTGAATTCTAAAAGGAAAAACTCTGGTGAAGCGAACGAAGTAGGAAGAATACCAACACAATATGAGAGACTAACAAGGTAAGGAAAGAGCCGAGCGAACATCAGGCCCACATACATACATACATATGTACATACCAGAGATCAGCAATGAATCGCTTTTTCGCTACTCATAAGTACTCATGATTTTTTGAGTATGAGTGAGTCAAGAGTATTGAAATCCAACTACTCTGATTCATTCGTATTCACCACAACATTGATTTATAAGTACAAGTTGCAATGAGTATGAGTACAACGTTGAAATCAAACTCATAACATTCGAAATATGTTTGATTCACATGCCTACTCATTCAGATTGATAAATTTAGAAAAATACTCATTCAAATCTTACAATCTTAGTTGTTGTTGCATTTACAAAGAAAGAAGAAAGACACATAAACACAAAAGACAAAGACAGCAAGCAGCGCAAACACACAAACCTTCTTGTGAGTATTGTAGTGTTCGTACGCGAATCGTACTTATTTTGTGATTCGTGTATAGGATGAGTCATGGAGAGTCGAAATCAATAACATCATGCGTATTGTTAAGTATGAGTATGATGAGTATTTCAAACTTTGAGTATGAGTAGTATGAGTATGACATTAAAATAAGTATGAATGCGTATAAGTATTAGAAATTATAAGTATGAATCGAATCGAATCTACTCATCGTTTTAAATACTCATTGCTGACCTCTGGTTCAGAAGTATACAGCGTGCACTCGGGCGTATGAGTATTTTTTGAAATATTGTCGTCAACAAATATCACTCATACGTAGTGGTGGCCGTAACAAATTTTTCTTTTTCTGAGGAACCAGTAATTGTGTGTGAATAGAGTCGAAACACTCTGATGAAGTGAATGAAGTAGGAAGAATACCAACACAATATGAGAGACTAACAAGGTAAGGAAACAGCCCGAGCGAACATTAGGCCCACATACATACATACATACATAATTTTTCACTACAAGCCTTCAGTCAGCATTACGCACTAGCTTTTCACAGCACTTGTGGTGTGTGTTAATTTTATACATAAGTAAAGGGACCTATAGTTTAAAGTCGACTCCGAACGTCAGATTTTTGAGAAACTTTTCATGGCAGTTTTATTTCCACACAGAAGTTTTGCCTAAAATCTGCTGAGAGTAAGTTTCCGAAGAAATTTTTTTCATATTTTGTTTGTTGGAGATGTCTGACGAAGAGTTTGAACCGTGGCCTCATGTCTAATAAGTCAACACACTACCTGCTAGACTTTGCCAGACAATTGACGAAAAATGATAATCATGATCGGCAAGATCGTAGTCGAATGCAAAGTATAGCTAATAGAGGCGATGTTATTGTCTGATGTTAACTGATATATGAAGTTGAAGTTCATTAAAGCACTGATATAACCAGAGAAAATACTTAAGGCCAGCAGATGAAGAGGGTTTTAGGCACCGTATAACGGTGGTTTTATGTGCTAAGAATCCAACGTAATGAATAAAAGCTTCAACAAAATAATTGTCAACGTCTTCACGAGCATATCTATGAACTGATTCCCGCATAAGGTCTGAAGCTTCTATTTTGAATACCACTGCACTTGAGTCTTTATGACGGTGATATTGCTTAATTTAAATACACTAGATGTGACGCGAAATAGCATTTTATACTTATCAGCTACTGTCCAAGTAATTGTGATAAGAATTGTTTTCATGTGCTTTAATAATGTATACCTCTCTCCTCCATTTCCTTACTATATTTGAGTTTATTCGAGTTCAAATTTTTCTAGTTAAGCTAGTAATTGCTCTACTTGAGCAAGTTCTAGTATGACAGGGTTGCCATCTATGTTACCAGGAAATAATGTTTTCTGTGAAAACGTATGGAATAAAATAAAGGAGAGACTTTCACTGATTGGGGCATAACTTTGTTGTTAATGTTTTCCTCTCTGTGGGCTGCAGCGGTCAACGATATTTTTTGGAAGATTACTTGCTAGAGATTGAATCGAATTGAAACGAAAATTACTAGAGCTTGTAGCTTGTAGTTCTATTGTGGTTAGCCTGTATTTTAATAAAAATGTTTGTATAGTAGCTAATCCAGCAAAGGTAAGAGGTATACTAACATTAATTTGCTGCATAATTACTGGGGTTATCCCGGTGGCTAGTAATGCATACAAGACTGACACAAAAGTAGCTTTGAAGGGGTAGCAACCCACCATCTAAATGGCAATGGATTTCCTCACTTTATCAAGGAGCATCGCATTGAAATTTTGAGAACGGTCTACCAGAGAAAAGAAGTTCGAGAGAAGATTAAGTTCGATAGGCATCGTATAAATCCAATGAACCACATTGGGACAAGGTCGCTATCATATATCAGTTATTCTAATGCGGCAGTAGATACTGCAAGCTGTTTTGCAAGCCTTCCAAGCTGGATTGTGCACTAAAAAAGTGGCAAATAATGGCATACAAGAAGCTGTTGTGTACAGTCTGTAAAATATTGAAGAATTTCCCAAAGCATACAGCGTGCTAAGAGCTATTAGGTGGAGATAGAAGCCAAGAAACTAAGCCAAGTTGGAGTAGCTATTGTATTACAATACCTTATAATACTTAACTATGAATAAAAAAAAACAAATGGTTTGCTTGGTTAACCAAAATTATCCTGCAGCTTCCCTGTCGTCATGTGTCCCATAGTAATAGTGTTACAGTATTGGTGTACTCATGGCAGGATTTTAGCTCTTGAATAAAAACCAAGCCTGATTATAAATCAGTAGACAAAACAAAACAAAACAAAACAAAAAATTGCATAAAAATTATGGATATTTTGCCTCATTCAGCCTTTAACAAAATGGAAGATTTTAACTGAAATGTCTCTTGCCCGCTCCTCTAGGGTTTTTTTGGGAGGCAATTCGTGCTTAAACGAATGGAAATATTTTGTTGGAATTATTATTCTAATCGTAACATATTCATGCATATATACGTTGTACATATGTATGTATGTATGTATGTATGTATGTTTGTATGTATGAATGTATGTCAATGTATGTATAACAGTTTTGAAATAATTTTTCATGCTGGTTTTGTAATTGCAGTTCAAAGGCTGTTAGAGTAGTTAGAAGAAGAAGAAGCTGATATTTTATTGGACCAAAAACCTTTGGTTTGCTTTCAAAATTTAAATTTCATTTCATATAGCAGTCCGGCCAGTGTTTAGAAAGCATGTCCATGCTGTTAATGTTCATATACCAGGTTAGTTATTATGGATCTTTTTGTTTTATTTTCTGGTTTTTGTCATACGAGAACAGTAATTTGTTTAAAGCTTGATTTTATACAACAAATTGGCTAATTTATGACCTAAACAAAGCGGTTTTCATGTTTTTATTTGAGGGCGAAAAAAATAACGAATACATTTTTTTTAAATTTTTTTGGAAGTCCTTTACACTTAACAGAAAACAAATTAACATAGAAAGTTACTAGCATGACTGCTAACTGCGTTAATACCATTAAACACAGTTTTTCTTAATCTCTTCTTACTTTTTATCTTCGGCTTATTAAGAACAACATTAAGGTGTTGTTTATCTCCTACTAAAGTATCGGTTTTCTTCTCACCAAATTATACTAAAGGCTTTTAAAGACCTATTAAGTAATGACATTTAGACTGTATCGAATCAGAAGCCTCGTACTCTTTGATACACATTTTCCGGGAAATTGCGAATTTGGGGCACAGAAAACCCATACGCATACATTGAAAAGCCGACGCACCCAAAACGAGTCACTGTTTGGTGCGGATTTTGGTCCAGAGGCATAATTGGGCCATTTTTCTTCGAAAATGAGCAAGGAGTGGCCGTTACAGTCAATGGCGATCGTTATCGGGCCATGTTGAACGAATTTTTGTTCAGAAAAATTGAAGAGGAGGATATTGGCAACATTTAGTTTCAACAGGATGGCGCTACGTTTTTGAAGATCGCATTATCAGCCGCAGAGCTGATGTCGTTTGGCCACCTCGAAGCTGCGATTTGACACCGTTGGACTATTATTTGTGGGGTGCCGTCAAAGATAGGTGTTACGCGGACAAGCCAGAGACGATTGACGCTTTAAAGGACAATATTCGTGAAACCATTGGTGAAACACAGCTGCACACAATCGATAATGTGCTTAAAAATTGGACCGATCATGAAGGCAGCCGTTTGAATGAAATTATTTTCCATTATTAACCGGAAGGATTGTACTTTCAAATAAAAAAAAGAAATTTGAGAAAATGTTCTGTAGTTATTTTCTTAAAGCAATTTCAAAAAAAAATTATTTGGCTGACCCTTTAGTAATGGAAAGCAAACGTAGACCTCTCGGATATCAGCTACCACTTGTAAACTGATACTCAAAGAATTATTATTCCATTTAATAAATGAATTGGAAATTTTTGAGCATTAAATGACGATTTAATAATTCCCACAAACTTAAATTTCTTAAAAGTCTTTCAATATATGTATGTTTCGTTAATTAATATCGTTTATATATGAAGTTTAAGAATATTTTTGCTTAACATTATAAAGAATGTTCAATTTTTTAAATAAATTTTCTTTTCTTTCCTTTTCATTTTTTCTTTTATCTTCTTGTTGCTTTTACTCAAATTATAAAAATATTTTTCAATTTCTTATTTGCCAAAAAGAAAACGGAAAACCAGAAAAAAAACTCGAAAAAAAAGATTCAAAAAATAAAAAAGAAAATGAAGCAAAAGAAAATGTTTTTCTTTATCATTGAATAAGAAGAAGAAAACGTAAAAAGAAGAAGAATACGAAGAACGTATAAGTAAAGAAGATGAAACTTGTTGTCGAAAACTTTTCATGTGGAAAGTTTTAAGATACAAAAATACTTTCAATAACTCTTAAATAAATATTACACACACACAGACAGATATACATACATATATGTATATATGCAGCCTGGATGTGCACACATACACTGGGGAAGGAAAACTATGTTTACGATATACGATATCCTATATACTCTCGCACACTACGGCAGGAGGGAGTGATAATTTTAAAGAAAGAAATTCTCATGAAATTATTATTTAAAATGGTCGTACGTATTAGTATAGTCAATGATACTTTAAAATTATTTTTCAATAACAAATGCAACAAAATACGTTATTTTCATACGTCTCATTACAATTTTTCTTTTTATTCCGTATTTATTTTTCTTTAACACGTTGACTGCCGACTACGAGATAACTCGTAGATTACGTTCCCTTCTAGGGGGCCAACTACGAGTTATTTCGTACTCACCAAACCTGCCATTTTTGTGTAGCTACGAATAAAATCGTATTATATCAGTGCTAGTATCGATAAATAAAGCTATGACTTGTTTCCCTTCCAATTCGTAAAGTTAGGGATGCCTTCGCACAAAAAACTGCTTTTGTTTTGAGGCCGCGAAAGAATCGAATAAAATTTTGGATACCCTGCCTTGAAATGAAATAAAATCCTGCATCGATCGAAACAAATGGCAATTTGAACAGTCAAGATCTGTACTATATGGCAGATGAACTTAATCCTCAACCTTATTGTGTTTTTTAATAGTTTTTGACCAACGCAGCAACAACAACATTCTTAATCACAACTCGTGATTTGAAGTATAAATTGGCATCCTTATTAAGTTCATCTTCGAATCCTACAGGCTTAATTGGCCATTTCTCGCCCACCAGGCGTCACTGATTCGCTCTTGCCTTCTCCAGTTGGGCATACCAATCGACTTCCTTAACTTGATCCTACCAATGCAGACAAGGTTTTCCTCTACGCCAACAGATTATAATTCACTCATCAAATGCTTTACATACGTACATACATACATAATTGCTCATTACAACACTTTAGTCAGAACAACGACCTAGTTTCTCACAGCACTTATGTTGTGTGTGTTAATTTTTATACATGAGTGGCGGGACCAACAGTTTAAAAACGACTCCGAACGATAGATTTTTCTGAGAAACTTTTTCATGGCAATTTCATTTTACGCTTTGAGTTTTTGCTCGGAATATGCTGAAAACAAGCCGCCGACGAAATATTTTCTTTATATTTCGTTTTCTTGGATATGTCTAATCTGGGGTTTGAACCCCCGAGCCTCACGTCTTATAAGCCAACACACTACCTACTAGACTGCGGTGACGTAGACGCGCCTTATCATGACGGTAAATTATGTGTCTCATGTTTGTTTGGATATTCATTAAGTGCACGCTGCACACGAATAAATTGTTGTTTTTACAGGTCTCCCATGATAGTTGAGACCGATTTTAGCATCTTTAATAATGGATTACATCCTTGTAATTCTTTCAACTTCAGAGCATTTCCTAGGTGCAATGAATTATTTGCTTAGCCACAGATTTTGCTCATTGCCACGGCTTTACGTATGATTTCTTGTGCTTCAGGTTGTTGCAATGAATCCACTTTTTATCGCCAGTGATAGGTTAGGTTAGATGTGAGGACGTGTACTTGTCATTGGGTCAAGTACAATACTCGGAGGTCAAAATGACCCTTTGTAATACGACCTAAAGAAGAGTGGGAGAGAGGATAATAAAGGAGCATAGGTAGAAAAAGGAGGATAATGAGTTGGAGATAAAACACAGACCACAAACAAACAAGAGAGCTCGGCTCGACAGCATTGAAGCCCTAGCACTTCTCAACTAGCTCAACCTATTAATGAATCTATGGAGAGCCTAAAATGTAGGCACCCGGCAAAGAGACCAAACTTTCGAAGAAGTCCCTGCTAAGGTCTTCAACCTACTAAGGGTTGGCCAGTTAAAGAGAAGATGTTCAGATCTGTTCCAGATCCATATTAGCGATCTAAACTCGCAGTGCCCTGTAATAAAAGCAATAAATAACCTCAGACTGAAGTCGCCGTAGTCTAGTAGGTAGTGTGTTGGCTTATTAGACGTAAGGCCACGGTTCAAGCAAACAAAAATGTGAAAAAATATTTCTTCGGCAAAAACTCTGAGCGTAAAATAAAATTGCCATGAAAACTTTCTCAAAAATCTGTCGTTCGGAGTCGACTTTAAATTGTAAGTCCCGCCACTCATGTATACAAAATTAACACACACCACATCATGAGTGGTATGAGAAACTAGGCCGTAATCCTTACTGAAGGGTTGTAATGACCAATTATGTATGACTAGCCTTATCTCATCTCAGCCCCAAAGTGATAATTCGATGCAAAAAATGGCTTCTTTTTAAAGCAATCAAACAGCCTTTCATTCATGCAAAATCGTCTTTCACGGTCTCTTGCCTTCAGCTCATGTGGCTCGCAATTTTCTGGCTTTTGAATGAATCCAACAGCTTTTAAACGCTTTAAAATGGTTACTCTCGATACGTTTAATGATTGTTCCAGGTTCCATGGTTTTGGTCTTCAAACTGTTTCGTTTTTTCTGGATGCTCTTTAGCTTTGATTTCTGAAACCTGTAAACCACTTGATACACAAGGCTTCTGATAGAGTGTACACACCGTATAATTCCATGTCCAGCTTTCTTTGCATAATCAAGTATTAATGACATCTTCTACAGTACAGTGGAGTAATCAAATCATAGTTGGTCTATCCATCCACCTTATTTAATATTTATTTTCTTCATTTCTTGGTTGTTAATGCATGTCGCTTTACATTAAAAAAAATAAACTAAAAACACAGGGTCCTTCACAAACAACTGCCCTTAAATCTTAAGTTTCTTTTGGGTTTTTTTGTTTACTTTTCTATTTTTTGAAAAAAAAGAAAATTCACCAGCATTTTTGTTTGTTTGTTTCCCTTTGCACCTGCATATTTTTGTGTAAAAAAGTTTCGTTTCATTATGGTTTTCCTTTGGTACAGTGCATAGAAAAAGTAACTATTTTTTTGGGTTTTTTGGCTAGCAAAACACTTAAAGAGCCTGTTCAAAAGGAAATTCAAAAGAAAAGAAACGAAAAAAAGAGAATTATTTCAGGAAACAAGTGCCTCTAAGAGAGAGAGAAATATTGTATATAAGGACTAAGGGACAGTGGTTTTAACATAACAAAAGAAAAATTTTTGAATAATTTTTGTGTGGACTTCCTATAGAGTCGAAAATAACCAAGTAATTTATGAAGAGCATTACAAGTTTTATTTTTTATATTTTTATTTTTAGTTGAAAGCAAAAAATTATTTAAAAAATAATTTGAAAATAATTATTTAAGGATTCCTAACAATATTTGTTGTTTAAAGGGAAAAATAATTTCAATTTTTTCTTTTTCTTTTCTTCTTCAAAGCCTTGTATATGATTTATAATAAAAGGCCATGACAACAATAATAACAAAAAAAAAAAAAAAACTATAAAATAAAACCGAAATTGTTTTAACAAAGTTAAGTTAACAAAATATTTAAAAGCTTTAAACTTTTGTTTGTCAAAAAAAAAACAGAAAAAAAACTATAACGGCGACCCACATAGAAATAAATATGAACTCAACTCTTTTACTATTTCGTTCACTTAGTTACACACACCTACTCTCTCATTCATGCATTCATTTATATGTGTAGAGATGTGTGAGTGCTTAAATTTTATTTAAAAATGTTATATTTACCCCCACACACATCTTTATTCTCTGTGTGAATATAAGACTCTTATTCTATATCTCTCCCACTCTACCACTCTCTCCCTCTCTCTTTGTAATTTCTGCCAAAAGGTATTTTAGCAGAAGTAACAAAAGCAAAACCAACTCTATTGTTATTTTGTTTGTTGCTAAAGACACACACACACACAAAAATTAAAAAAAAAACAGAAAAACAACAATAAAAAGCGTATAACAAATAAAAGACATACAAACAATACAATCCCTTCTCTCTTTGCATGTGAAACAGTGAACCACAAAACTATACTCACTAAACAGTTGCTTACGTATTACATTTCACAGCCAGAGATAAAGAGAGAGAGAGAGAGCATTGCCATTTTATTTTCTCTTCTAAGTCGAGTTCAAACTGTTTTCTTTAACAGTGTAGTGAATATGGATTTGTATTGTGAAGAAGGTATGACATTTTCTTAAATGTCGTTTATTTTCGAATAAAATATCATATGAAATGGAACAGAGATGGAAAACTTGATTGATTTTTTGAACACTTTAATAAACATAGTGTCCTTGGTCGCCGTAGTCTAAGAGGTAGTGTGTTGGCTTACTAGACGTGAGGCCACGATTCAATTCTCAGGTCAAATATCTCAAACAATACGAAATATGAAGAAAATATTTCTTAGGCGACTTCCTCTCAGCAGATTTCTGCTAAAAAAAAACTCTGAAAGTAAATAAAATTGCCATGAAAAGTTTCTCAAAACGCTGTCGTTTGGAGATGACTTTAAACTGTAGGTCCCTTTACTCATGTATAAAATTAACACACACAACATAAGTGGTGTGAGAAGCTAGGTTGTAATCCTGACTAAAAGGTTGCAATGACCAATTATGTTATGTAAAAATGTTCTTGGCTTATTTTTTTCTAACACAGTCTTTGAAGTTTGTAAGTTTTTGTGCCTTTAAAAACATGTTTTCTTCTTTGTCTTCATCATGTCCTTAATTTGTTTCAGATTCAGTAAACCAGCTATTTATTAAGTCATGCGACTGTTAAGTCTTCTACAGTCGAGAGAAGACTGTCAATATTTTCAATTACAAATCATGATTTGAAATAAAGGGTTATCCATTTAGTGGTTTCAAAAGTATGGGACTGGAATTCGACATACATATGTCAAACTAAGTTGTGAAACCAATTTTTTTCTTTTCAGTTGAAAGTCTGACATTGACGAAAACGGATCGCTTAACTATCACACAACGCATAAAAATTATCAAAACCTACTACAAAAATGATGATTCTGCCACAGCCACGTATCGTGCTTTAAGAGGAGATTTTGGTTTACATAATTTCACACTCGGTGGGTATGTTAATAAACAAAATTGTCGTATTTGGGGTTCTGAGAATCCTCAAGTAATTGAAGAGAGGCTATTACATCCAGAAAAAGTCACTGTTTGGTGCGCTCTTTGGTCCGAAGGTGTCATTGGACCTTACTTCTTCGAAAACGACAATGGAACGACTGTCACCGTCAATTCGGAGCGTTATGGTCATATGATAACCGACTCTTTTTTGCCTGCTATTGAAGAATACGACGTGGAGAATATGTGGTTTCAAGAAGACGGTGCCACCTGTCACACAACTCGAGCGAATATTGCTTTATTGCAAGAGACATTTCCTTGCCGCGTAATTTCTCGTCTTGGCGATATCAACTGGCCACCAAGATCATGCGATTTGACACCCTTAGACTTTTTTTTTGTGAGGCTACGCAAAAGACCGTGTTTATGCAGATAAACTTTCAACTCTTGAGCGCTTAAAACCAACATTCGTCAAGTTATGGCTGAGATACCGCCCAATATGTGTCAAAAAGTGGTCGTAAATTACCTCAAAAGAATAATTGCTTTCACACATAATTTCAACGTTCAAACTTTACAATAAAAAAGAAATATCATGAAAAAAATATTTTGTATGTGTTTTACTTACGTTTACTTTTGAAACCACGAAATGGATAACCCTTTATAAACTGACATCCTTATTAAGATTATCTTCGTATCCTTCATACTTAATTGACCATTTCTCGGATTTCGGTTTTCCTTAAGCACATGCTTCCAGGTGTCACTTATTCGCGAGCGCCTTCTTCGGTTGGTCATACAAAAGGACTTTCTCAAATTGGTCTTATCAACGCCGTACATACATATGTACATACATAACATAACATAATTGGTTATTAAAACCCTTTAGTCAGGATTACAACCTAGTGACTCACACCACTTATGTTGTGTGTGTAAATTTTATTTATCAATAAAGGGACCTACAGTCTAAAGTCGACTCCGAACAACAGATTTTTGAAAAACATTTCATGCCAGTTTTATTTCACTCACAGAGTTTTTTTCCACAAATCTTTTAAGAGGCAGTCGCCTAAGAAATATTTTCTTTCTATTTCGTTTAGTTAGAGATATCTGATATCTTTATCCAAGGACCCACGTTTAATAAGCCAACACACTACCTACTAGTCTGGTAGGCGCTTGCCAACAAATACTTCACATAAAAGATATTTAAAAGCTGATGGCATTGCCAGACCGACTCAATGAAAGAGAAGACAAACAGAGGCAAAGGCTTGTCTCAAAAACTAAATCGGTTTCGAGGCAATAGAAATGTCTGTTGGGAAACTACAATAAGGAGAGACATTATAACCCATACCATCAGACTGTCCAGGAAGTATGGTAAACAAATTTTTGTTAGAGCACTGTAGACTCACGATACACTTCTTTAGATTGAGGGTTGTCTTAAGCCCATCATGTAAATTATATGATAGTGAGAACACATTTTGAAACATTTGGAATTAATGCATCCCCCTGCATATTATTATTAGTATGCCAGTCTTTATAATAATAATTTAAACTCGATTTTTTACTGCCCCCTACTGGAAACATTACCATTCATTTTATTTGTATTTTGTTTATATTCGATCTGGCAACTTCGAGAACTTTACTGTTGATTTGTTATTGTTTTTCATTTCATTCTTCTGCAGAAGTTGTATCACACATCTTCTGTTATTGTTCGACATGCCAATAACTTTTTCTCTTTAACTAAAGACACAGAGTTCTTCGTTTGAAAAACATAATTTTGTTCGTTAATTCGTAACAATTCTTCATGCATTCTTTAACTCCTTTTTTTCTTTTTTTTTTACTTATTGCGCATCCATTCATAGTTTCCAACTCTGACCGATATATCGTATAACAATTTGTTTACTTGTGGTAGTAAAGACAAATTGTTCTTCAACCATTGTTGCTTACCTAGCACACAAACACACACACACAAGTACAACCATATACCGAGTACAACTATTTATTTTTGTTTTGCCTCTCTCACACACAAGCACTCTCTTAGTCGCCTCTATGATATACATTTAACCCGTAACAAATATTGTGTATTTGCGTGTGTATGTGTTTGATGGTGACATAAGACCTGTTATCTTATGCATGAACGAGATGAGAGAACACCTGAAATATTTTTGCTTTTTCAAAAGTGAATTCTTCTTCTTCTTAACTTGGCCTGAGTTATTGCTGTTGCTGTTGTTGTTGCTTTTTTTTTTATTTAATTCCTGTGCATATTTTTGCTGTTTTTTTGTTTTGCTCTGTAGTTTTTCTCTCTTATGGTTTCATGTTGAAGTGGGTGTTTTTATTAAAAATTGTTTTGTACTCTTCAACAACATACAATAACAACAACAGCAACGTCTGCAACAACAACAACAACAACAACGAATGGGGAAAAAAAAGAATTATGTCAAGTAGACATTAAAGGCTTTTCTTTTCTGTTCTCTTAACTTTACTGGCATTTAAATAAAAGCGTTACTTTGAGGCACTTCTTGAAATAGACTCAAGGATTTATTTTTGTTTCATTGGAAAAACAAAACCCGAAAGAAAAAAGGGTTTCGACTTTTAGAATTATTAGTAATAAATGGCAATCATGTAAACGAGCAGAAGCTTAGCACTAACTTTTCAAATGACTGCACAATAAATGCATTGACTTTGATCTGTAATTTGTAAGTAAGATTTGATTGCTTTTGAATGCAGACAATAAGAATTTGTAGGGGAGCACCAATTATTATTACAATACTTCAGTTATTTCTAATGAAATAATGTGGAGAATACTAAGCCATGTTACTTAAGTTAGGTAGAACGGCGGGACACTCCCCATTGTGACACCACAACCAAAATTCAACCCGGAAATCAAACATTTCCCCGAAAAAACTAGCTCGAGCTCAAAATAAATCGTATTATTGCAGCAATATTTATATTTGAAAGCTAGATCAAGAATGTCTGAAAGTGAGACGCCACAAAACCTTCCCTTTTTATGACAAGAACAGGGCACATGAGGTAAATAACAGCCTCTTCTACCTCCTCAGACCCACAGCTTCTGTATAAATTATTTGCCGGAATGCAAAGTCTTTAAGCATACCAACCAAAGAGTACATACATAATTCGTCATTACAACCCTTAAATCAGGATTACGACCTAGTTTCTTACATCACTTATGTTGTGTGTTAATTTTATACATGAGTGGCGGTACATACAGTTTATAGTCGATTCCGAACGACAGATTTTTGAGAAACATTTCATGGCAATTTTATTTTACCCTCAGAGTTTACGCTGAAGAAATAAATTTTTAGATTTTGGTTTGATGTCTGACCGGGTGTTTGAACTGTGGGCTCATTTAATAAGCCAACACCCTACCTACCAGACTACGACGACTTCCGATGAATAGCCATGCAATTTAAAGAAAGGAGTGAGACGGTCGAACCTCTTCTTATCTTATATGTATCCAGCAGAGTCTTGCGATTCATAACGACGTATTTTGGATTTGTACTGCCATTCGTATTAAACCAAACTGGGCTGCTGTTAATTGGTATTAAAGCCGGCTGACCATTCACAATGTCTAGATATGTCAATTGGATGCTACAGAAACAGGCTTTCAATGGTGAGTTATTCGAATAATACTTTCGTCAACATTAAAGCTCATGTCTCAATTGGTGGTTTCGTTAAACAGCAAAATTATTGCACACGGGGCTCTAACAACCCAGAAGTGATTGCAAAGAAACCTCTCCGTACGATAAAAGTGGCTTTTTGTGCCCATTACTATCTTGAAGTGTAGTTGCAACATATTTTTCCAAATAAGACTTTAGAAGATCACTTCCTGTTAATGTAAAGCGCTACGGCCTTTTGAAAACAGCCTTTCTTGAAGATTATGAAGTGGACGGTATATGTTTACAATAAGTCAAACAAACACGATCGATATTGAATTTATAACATTAGAAGTTTACCCAAGGAGTAATTTCCCATTTTGCAGACATTAATTGACCAACAAGATCATGTAATATAATGCTGTATGACTACTTTTTGTGCAATATTGAAAAATCAACATAAGTTGTCGATTTATCGATTTAATTAAGCAATTTAAGGAAGCGTTACCTTTTGATTTATTTGTATTTCTTTTATATGCGGTCTGGCAACTTCGAGAACCTTACTGTTGATGTGTTCTTGTTATTCGTTTTCTTCTTCTACAGAAACTGTAGCGATGGGGCAGAAGAGGAAATCACACAACTTTTCCTGTATTATTTTCCGACGCTTGGTAACCTACTGTCCGTTGTCGAAAATGTCTATTCACTGAGAGCATTATCATTCGTTTTATTTGTATTTCGTTTATATTCATTCTTGTAACTTTGAGAGCTTTACTGTTGATGTGTTATCGTTTTCCGTTTTTTTTCTTTTACAGAAGCTGTAACGATGGATAAAAAGAGGTGATGACACAACTACGCCTCTGTTATTTTCCGACTCGTGGTAAACTATATAATGATTTTTGGTCATCCAGAATTTATTAAAAGAAAGCCTCTAAATACACTTATTTTGTAAAGGATTCACATTTTAATTAAATTTTCAGAATTGTTTAGAAATGCTAGCCAGATGTCTTATTTGGAATAGGCACTGTCGGTATAGCAAAGGCACCTTACAGCACCCAAGTGTATAATGGATTTTGGGCCTTGGTCGTGTAGTTTCATTTTTTAAATTTTCCGCATTTATTTTAGAACTTTTTTAGGTTTTTTTAATTAAATTTTTAAAGATTTGGAAATAATATTCTTTGTATTTATTTTGTTTTAATTTTTAATTTATTATACGCGGCATTAATTTGATACGTTTTCAAATACGAAAAAAATTCTTTTCAAATTGTTGAATTTAATTTTAATTTTCTAAATTTCATTTTTACGCTTAAATAGTTTTGAAAGAAAGAAAAACAAACAAATATGTATTTCAAAAATAATGGATTAATTTATTATCCTCTACATACATACAAATAAACATACAAGCAAACAACAGGACGATTTTCATTTTTATTTTTATTTTCAAATCATTTTTTCTGTCGATTCAACACAATATTTTTTCCAATAATTTTAAACAATTTTTGTTGTTGTTTTTTTCGTAAAATATCAATTAAATTATGTTAGAAAACTATTAACCTCGTCTAATAAACTCTGCACGCCAAATCAAATGGCATTTAAATGCACAAAACAATGTATGGCCCCCTCCATCCCTTAAATTATTTTTTCTAATTTCAGTTTAGTTTTTTTTGGGCTAAAAATTCCCTGTTTACAGTAAATTGTTGCTTTAACGATCAGAATGAAATCTAAAAACACTCATGGCATATGTAAGCATAAAGCACTGTGTTTCCCTAGTAGTATTCGTTAAAACAAAGCGAAGATAATCGGCATTGATTGTTTGATTTTTATGGCCTCTATTGTTGATGCAGCAGCATCATCATCATCATCAACATCTTCATGTTCATTATCATGTTGTTAGTCATGCATAAAAATTTTGCAGCTTTTTTAATGTTCATTCTCTCACGATTTTTTTCCACTTTTTTTTTTACTTTTTTGATTTACTTTTCAGTTATGTTTGCATATTTCATATCTCTGACCATTTGATCAAAAATAAAGGAAAACAAAATTCACGTGTAGCACCTAAAGGGTTATTCATACAATGGTTTCAAAACTAAACTGGAATGCAATACACAGAAAGCTTAGATGTTGGATGGAACTTTTATTTCAAACAAAATGCTGGGGCCTTGCCATTGTGGGAGAAAAACAAACTCATTTTATAGATGCAGAGGTTGATCTTGCTGAAATAGTTTTACACACAACAAATGTCGTATCTTGTATACATAATTGTTATACTTAGTAACTTATTATGGGATATTTAAAAGAGATGGAAAACAAGAAACAATAACAAATCAACAGTGAAGTTCTCGAAGTTACCAAACTATATATAAATGAAATATAAATACAATAGAGAGAAATGTAACGGGGGTAGTAAGTAAAATTGAAAAATACAATGTGGTATAAAGTACAACCTCTGGATTGATTGCTTCAGTCGATAGTTTTAAGGAAATTTCGGACATTTTTGCTCACATTACAGACGGTACCTTGCGGATAGCTTTACGAACTTTAAAGAAAGAAGTTATATAACATTATATTACACGATATTGGTGGTCAATTAACGTGTTAAAATGTATTTGAAGTCGCCGTAGTCTAGTAGGTAGTGTGTCGGCTTATTAGACGTGAGGCCATAGTTCAAACCCCAAGTCAGACATCTCCAACAAAACGAAATATAAAAAAAAATTCTTCGATGACGGCCTCGTCGTTCGGAGTCGACTTTAAACTCACTCATTTATAAAAATTAACACACACATCATAATTGGTGTGAGAAGCTAGGTCATAAGCCTTACTGAAGGGTTGTAATGACCAATTGTGTATGCTTGTAAGTAGGCATGTAGAACGTGGAATTACCCTTTTGTCATACTTTATTGCTTGTTGAAAACACAGACCCGTGCACTTCATAATTTCCAGTTGACGACCAAAAAAGACGAGGATCATTATATCGGGTCCACCATCTAACACTTTTTTTCAACTAGTGCTTATTTCGTGAATGGTAACACTTAGCTCATGTCTGATTTGACAGATAATTAGTTTTATCCTTCCGCTGAACGAATATTGACCATCCAATGCGTTTTCGCTTTGCTAAGTGGGCCTGCGATCGACTTACAGAAGATGCCGATTCCGGCAAAAAAAATCATCTTTTCAGATGAAGCTCATTTTGATCTTGGCGGGTATGTAAACAAGCAAAATTGTCGCATTTGGAGCACAGAAAACCCCCACGCATACATTGAAAAGCCGACGCACCCAAAACGAGCCACTGTTTGGTGCGGATTTTGGTCCAGGGGCATAATTGGGCCATTTTCTTCGAAAATGAGCAAGGAGTGGCCGTTACAGTCAGTGGCGATCGTTATCGGGCCATGTTGAACGAATTTTTGTTCACAAAAATTGAAGAGGAGGATATTGGCAACATTTGGTTTCAACAGGACGGCGCTACGTGCTACACAGCCGAAACTACACTCGACGTTTTGCGGCCTGTTTTTGAAGATCGCATTATCAGCCGCTGAGCTGATGTTGTTTGGCCACGTCAGAGCTGCGATTTGACACCTTTGGACTATTATTCGTGGGGTACCGTCAAAGATAAGTGTTACGCCGACAAGCCAGAGACAATTGACGCTTTAAAGGACAATATTCGTGAAGCCATTGGTGAAATACAGCTGCACACAATCGATAATGTGCTTAAAAATTGGACCGATCGTGTAGGCTACTGCATGGCCAGCCGAGGCAGCCATTTGAATGAAATTATTTTCCATTATTAACCGGAAGGATTGTACTTTCAAATAAAAAAAGAAATTTGAGAAAATATTCAGTTGTTTTTTTCTTAAAGCATTTTCAAAAAAAAAGTTATTTGGCGGACCCTTTATATACGACGTAGTGACGGCGGACAGCATAACTTGGACATTATGTGGATGGAACTGAATATCAAAACGTATTATGAATTACTCGGATAATCTGTCGTCCTTTCATTCTTTCTTTGGCTTATAACCGATGTAAATTGTGAACTGTTCACCAAATAAATCTCCCTTCAGTTGAAATATATTTAACTGCTGACAGCATTGCCTCTTGGACAGTTTTAAAACCACTAAATGGATGACCCGATATACATGCTTACACATACATATATATACATGAATATATGTGTATATATTTTTGTGTGAATAAAGCCATATGAGATATGATAAAATTAGAAAATTGAACACGAAGAGAATAAATTTTAAGAAAGAACACCCGCTTTCGAATCAAATTTACACGGAGGACAATTAAACTAAAAATGGGACACAAGTTAAATTCATTATGCTGCTTTTAAGAGGCAATAATATTCGAAGTAAGCGATATTAATTCGCTGTACTCTAGTAGGTAGTGTTTTGGCTTATTAGACAAGATCCTGTGGTTCAAAACCTAGTCCAGACATCTTGAAGAAAACGAAATTTAAAAAATATTTCTTTGACGCCTTCTTATTGGCAGTCTATCGGCTATAACTCTGAGATTAAAAATAAAATTGCCATGAAAAGTTTCTCAAGAATCTATTGTTCAGAGTCGGCTTTAAACTGGAGCTTCCGCTACTCATGGATAAAATTAACACACACAATATGGGTGGTTTAAGAAGCTAAGTTGTAATCCTGATTCAAGGGTCACAGTGGTATTATGACAAGAAATTTGATAAGGCCCTAGTGATGTATGTTTTAAACTAAAGCAACCTAACGTATGTAGAGTTTTGAAGCTCTACGGATACTAGCTTTTTACAACACTAGTTTCATGTGGCGATGTGCAGATGATGCGATTATAATGACTTAATTGATCTAAGCACTTAGACTGTATTTGAATATCAAATAAAATATTTATTCTATTCAATCTGTTTATTATTTTTCTTTTTCCTTTTTTCATAATGAAATCCTTAAAAGATTCTCTTAAAATGCATTTCTATTAAAAAGAAAGAAAATAAAATTTCTATTAGAACAGCAGCAATAGCAACTGCATCACCTGAGGTATGAGAAGAGTATGATTGAATTACCATTCACGTACAGCTACGTACGTAGACGTATACGTAATATTAAATGTAAATAAACAAACTACGTAAGAATGTTTGTGTGTTTGGTTTGTATAAATAGCTTTTTAGAATTTTTATTCATTCAATTGCATCAAATCATTATTGAAAAAAAACATTTTTTCCTTTTCTTTTCTTTCCTTTTTGCCTTTCAATTGAAGCCACCGTTAGAATAGATTTCCTTTAGAAAAAGAAAAACGTATTTTCTGTTCTGCAAAAGCTAAACATGCGTTACGAGAAATTCCTATTCAAAACAGATTTTCATTGATTTCCAAATCTATGTGCCATACACATACGTACTAATGTGCTTCTGTATTGAAAGTAAGACGAAAAAAAACTCTTCTCTAGTAATAAGGCTGACATAAATGCCAATAAAAACAACAATAATAACAAGAGAAATGAGTGTAAATTACCTGCGTATTTATTTATTCAGAATGCTGTGCTGCGACTGAGAGTAGATCTTTAAATCAGGATGATCATCTACTCATCATCGTTACTCTGTGCTTATGTTCCTCGTAATGCTAATAATACTGCTCTCACAGTAACAATAAAACGGTAGTTGATGAGAGATAAAGCGAGAGAAAAAATCTTTGTGGCACTCACATTGCGTGTTTCCCATTCAAACACTTGCTGCTTTGCTAGTGTGTGTGTGTGTGTGTGGGTCCATGTTTTTTAAAGCAACCCACTCAACAGTTATTTAATGTGCTTATTTACTTTCATTCCTTGAATATGAATTTCATTTTCACACACACACACGAAAACTCTCTTATACCGGCAGCTTTGTTGTATGCAGCACTTTCTTTTTATTTATTTCTTTCGTTTCCTTATTTAACAGCTGCACTCACTTATAGAAAATTGATTTAAAGTTCATTTATTCGAATACTTTTTTCTGTCTTTCATGTTTTTGTTTTCTTTTGCTTTTCAATCATTTTTTGGAAAGATTTCCACCCATTTTAGCCACTTGCAAGCATAATCGATACGTGAATTAAGCAAATTTTTCAGAGTAACAAAAAATTTATTTTTAAAATTTTTTTTAAAACTTGTTTTATGGTCGAAATAATGTTTGTATTTGAATCTGAAATGATAAAAAAAAATTTTTTTCGTTAATAAAAATTGGAGGAATTTTAGAAAATATTGGGTGTAAAAAGATTTTTTTGTGGTTTAAAAAATATTTTAAATCGTTAAAGTTTCTATTGTTATTATATCATGTATACTTAATTACGACCCAGCTTCCCACGGTAATTTTATACTTGAGTGGCGGCACCAGACAGTTTTATTGAGAAATTTTTCATGGAAATTTTATGTCACTCTTAGATTTTTTGCCAGAAATCTGCTGAGCGGAGTAGTGGCCGAAAAAATATTTTCTACATATTTCATTTGGTTCAAACCCTCACGGCTCATGGCCTCACGTCTAAATAAGCTAACACACTACCTACTAGACTATGGCGACTACTTAATTTAAAACATTTAATTTAAGTGCGCGTAATTTATTAACAATTCGCAAACTGATTCGAAATCATGGCCAATCAGCTGGGTCTACTGTTTGAATGGCGTCTGAGAACAATTGATTTTGAAAAGATTTTTTCGAAGATATTAACTATACTTCATAGTCGTAGTCTAGTAGGTAGTGTGTTGGCTTATTAGACGCAAAGCCAAAATACAAAAAGTATTTCTTTGGCGACTTCCTCTCAGCAGATTTCTGGCAAAAACACTGAGAGTAAATAAAATTGCCATGAAAAAGTTTCTCAAAAATCTGTCGTTCGGAGTCGACTTTAAACTGTAGGGCACACCACTCATGTATAAAATTAACACACACAACATAAGTGGTGTGAGAAATTAGGATGTTGTACAATGGGTCAATTCGACCTCCGGGTACTGTACTTGTCTTAATTGACAAGTGCACGTCCTCTAACCTAACTATGGTCACAGCTGTTTGAAACTGTTGGCAGGGGGTCGTCTAATGAAACACTGTTTTGTGGTTTGATCTCCAGTGAAGTCAACAAAACTATGATGAACACGCAACAGCTATTGAGAATATTAAAAAAGAGAGTTGCAGATAGAATACACCGCGAAATTAAAGGAACTCCATCCAAAGCAATCTCAGAATGCGATTCCTGATAACGTTTTGATGCCAAAGGAAGAGAAGAGGTCATTGACACTACCTCCTCATAATCTAATCTAGTACTTTACACTACTCAATACAAACTGAAATAATGTCTATAAAGGCTATCGCTGTTCCAATGCAGTATCTGAGTATATCGAGTGAAAGTATACCTATATTTATAGTATGTATAGTATGGCCATTAGATTCCTAAAGAGTGGGTACAAACATTAAAGATTATACAATTAGTGTAGTAGTGTGTTGGCTTAATAGATGCGAGGCCAAAAATATTTCATCGGCGACTGACTCTCAGCAGATTTCTGGCAAAAATTCTGAGAGTGAAATAAAATTGCCTAGAAAATCTGTCGTTCGGATTCGAATTTGAACTTTAGGTCCCACCACTCGTTTATAAAATTAACACACACAACATAAGTGGTGTGAGAAACTAGGTCGAAATCCTAACTAAAGTGTTGTAATGACCAACTATGCATCTATGTATGTATGTACAAACATCAAAAATTTCCCAATTATATCGAATGTTTCTGGAGAAGATAAGGAGATATTCGATGATTATCCCCACACAATTAACAATGTAATTCGCGTGAATTGATAAAGAGAAGCACATAAATGGTCTTAATAAATAAGTCTTAATCACCTGCAAAAAAAAAAAGATGGTATAGAGACCACATGTATGAATACCGTATATGAACAACAAAGTTTGCGTTAAGCCTGTCCAAATTCCATCCCAGGAACACACAACGGTTATAAAGGGCCACTAGCATGCTAAACACGCTCAAAAACTGACAATATGTGTGGAGACCACAGGACCTCTATCATTGTCCACTGTACTTAAGACGAACTGCAAATTAAGGCAAAGAATTCAGAATTTATTAATCAAGCATGAGATAATTTCGATCTAAAGCTTCATAAAACTATGGTTAAGGTATGGTTGAGAAATGCCTTTACATTGTCTGTCTATCGAATTGGATGGTTTAATTTCAGATATTTCACAAAGTGATGGTTAAACACACTTGTCCTTACTAAGTGAAGTGCAAAATAAATTGCAATTGAGCTGTAATCGTCTGCGTTATTAGCCTGATCATTTACATTCCATCCTAAAGGGTCCGCCAAATAACTTTTTTTTTTTGAAAATCCTTAAAAAAAAACTACTGAATATTTTCTTAAATTTCTTTTTTTATTTGAAAGTAAAATCCTTCCGGTTAATAATGGAAAATAATTTCATTCAAATTGCTGCCTCGGCTTGCCATGCAGTAGCCTACACGATCGGTCCAATTTTTAAGCACATTATCGATTGTCTGCAGCTGTATTTCATCAATGGCTTCACGAATATTGTCCTTTAAAGCGTCAATTGTCTCTGGCTCGTCGGCGTAACACTTATATTTGACGGCACCCCACAAATAATAGTCCAACGGTGTCAAATCGCAGCTCTGAGGTGTCCAAACGACATCAGCTCTGGGGCTGATAATGCGATCTTCAAAAACAGGGCGCAAAACATCGAGTGTAGCTTCGCCTGTGTAGCACGTAGCACCGTCCTGTTGAAACCAAATGTTGCCAATATCCTCCTCTTCAATTTTTGTGAACGAAAATTCGTTCAAATTGGCCTGATAACGATCGCCATTGACTGTAACGGCCACTCCTTGCTCATTTTCGAAGAAAAATAGCCCAATTATGCCTCTGGACCAAAAGCCGCACCAAACAGTTTTGGGTGCGTCGGCTTTTCAATGTATGCGTACGGGTTTTCTGTGCCCCAAATGCGACAATTTTGCTTGTTTACATACCCGCCAAGATCATAATGAGCTTCATCTGAAAAGATGATTTTTTTTGCCAAAATCGGCATCTTCTGGTGTAGGCTACTGCATGGCCAGCCGAGGCAGTTATTTGAATGAAATTATTTTCCATTATTAACCGGAATGCTTGTACTTTCAAATAAAAAAAAGAAATTTGAGAAAATATTTAGTGGTTTTTTTTTCTTAAAGCATTTTCAAAAAAAAAATTATTTAGCGGACCCTTTACAATTCTATCGATTTTTAAAAATGAAAATTAAAACTTTATTTGTAAGCACAGGGTGGGTGATTTAAAAGTTCATATTTAAAAATGTAATGAAACGAAGACGGTTTTTTTGTTGTGAAGTACAATTATTGCGGTTAGAAATGGATGGCGTAGCTGGCCTCACAGTAGATCAATAGATCGCACAAATTTTCGTGCACTTTTCCATCACAAATGTTGTCCTTCAAATGCTCAAGTGTCTCTTTTTTATCGGCATAATGCTTTTCCTTAACAGCGGCCCACAGAAAATAGTCCAACGGTGTCAAATCGTAGTTGCTTGGAGAGCAATTGACATCACTATTTCGGCTTATTAAACGGCCTTCAAACGTTTGACGTAATAAATCGATTGTGACATGAGATGTGCGGCAAGTTGCCTCATCCTGTTGAAACCAAACATCGTTCACATCAATAACTCACTGCAAATAGTCCAACGTGTCAAATCGTAGCTTCTTGGGGTCCAATGGACGTCACCATTAAACGTTTAACGCAATAAATTGATTGTGGCATGAGCTGTGTGGCAAGTTGCCTCATCCTGTTGAAGCCAAACATCGTTCACATCAATACCATACAGGATGGTCACAAAAAAGTCGGTTATTATGGTGCGATAGGTGTCTCCATTGACCGTAATGGGATGCGTCGTCCTCATTTTCTCTGTTCCATAAGCCGCAACAAACAGTCACTCTTAAGGGGTGCATTGTAAGACCACGTATGGGTTTTCTGAGCCTCAAATACGGCAATTTTCCTTATTAACACGAACCCAAAGACGAATTTTTTGGCAAAAAAAATTTCCGCCCAAATGGCTTTGTTTTCGAAATAAATTTCCAATAAATTCAATACAATAGATGTGAGTGAGATAAATTCGTACAACTTGTATGCATTCATCATCAATCATGTTTTACACTTTCTAATCAACAGGTATTTTTTTAATTAAATTATCAATAAATATTTAATAATTGCATTATATAAATACATATAGACAACCATACATATTCACATTTTAAATAAATACAATTGAATAAGCATTTAAAATATTTAATTTTAATTTATTTGATTAAGAAATTGTAAATTGAACATTGGAAAATATGAAAATTAATTTTATTTGATTAATAAATAAATTTTATTGCAATTGCATTCCATTGTTTGTTTTTATCACTTGCAAGTGAATTGAACAACAAAAACAAGTAAAAAAAAAACTCAAAATCACAAAAACAGTAAAACAAACAACAACACAAACTACAGCTAAGACATGACCAGCCAGTGTGTAAAGCATTAAACAGAATTCATTGAACACAGTAGTCTCTAACTGACTGACTGATATTAACACTCATACGTCTTGGTGTCTCGTTTTGTTTTGATTCACAAGTCTTTTTGAGAAGAAAATATATTGACAAGCCGGACAGACACTCGACATTTTACAAATATTAACAGATTGCTTTAAGTAAACTTTATTTTTACAGTTGCGGCTAAAAATATAGCATCACAGGTTAATATATATAATATATGAGTTTAAATAAAAGCTCCTTTGTTGGATTTACTATTTAATTTCTCTTGATTATGGTAGTCTTAATGACATGCAATGAAATTATTTAAAATTATTTGAACAAAATATTCAAACAAATCAGACTTTAAAAGTAAATTCTCCTGTATCAATATTTGTTTGGTTGTTTATGCAAGAAATTGTAAATTACAAGGAATACATTTTCAAATATTTTCAAAAAGAAATAAAAGCCTTATATCAGCTGTACACTAACAAAGAATTCTAAAAGAAAAAAATTCATTAAAAATATTCCTTTCGTCCAGGATCTTAGTTGTACAGATTATAGGCATTAGTGTCCCTATATTATAAAGCACAATATCAAGAAAGCTTAGTGTTAAGGCAGCTGCTTGAGTTTTTTGCATGAGAGTTTCTATTGAGTTTCTGATTTTCAAGGTTTCCTATTGTATGTAATGATTTTAGCAAATAACTGAACGAGACAATGTGGCCCTACCTGGTTGAAGGTACTTGAAGGTACTCAGCAAATGGTACTTGAATGAGTACTTAATTGCAGGATCTTAAGATTTTTGAAGACACTGCTTTAAGTTATATACGCTCAAAGCTACCAAAATCTTTGACAGAAGCTAGAAAAGCCTGGTTAGAAGTCGCCGTAGTCTAATAAGTAGTGTGTTGGCTTATTAGATGTAAAGCCAGGGCTCGAGCCCCAGGACAGACATCTAGACAAAATACAAAAAGTATTTCTTCGGCGACTTCCTCTCAGCAGATTTCTGGCAAAAACTCTGAGAGTAAATAATTGCCATGAAAAAGTTTCTCAAAAATCTGTCGTTCGGAATCGACTTTAAAACTGTAGGTCCCACCACTCATGTATAAAATTAACACACACAACATAAGTGGTGTGAGAAACTAGGACGTTGTACAATGGGTCAATTCGACCTCCAGGTACTGTACTTGTCTTAATTGACAAGTACACGTTCTTTAACATAACCTAACTTAACCTAGAGAAGCCTGGTTAGGTTAAGTAATGCAGCGGTCTCTTGTTGAAGGAATGAGGTACCACTTAGACCAAAATTTACAGTCCCAGTGATACCAAAATGAACATTTAACTTGAGGATCAAATATTTCCTAAAGGAAACTAACCCCAGACCAAAAAAAATCTTTCTATTGCAGCAGCCATTATATTAGAGAGCTCGGTCAAGCATGCCCTCCTGGATACTAATACAGTAGGTAAAGTACATACATCTCCTCCTTTTCAAGCTTACATTTGCCGGAATGCCAAGTCTTTCGTTATGCCTACCAAACAGACGATGAACCGTGAGCATAGTTATCGTAAGATGGGTAAGAATGCGATTTAAGGACAGAAGTAAAGCGATCTTATCCTTATCAATACGTACACAGCAGAACCTAGCATTAGTCTTTACTCCTGCTATCATCAAAATTGAGTGCCTCTTTAAAATGAGGAGTAATATTCCCTTCAATTTGTATCACGACATGGCTGCGTATATCACCCGTGTTGTGTAAATTGCTTTTAAACATAAGCGGTGGGATCTACAGTTTAAAGCCGATTCTAAACGACAGATTTTTGGAGAAATTTTTCATGGCAATTTTTGCCACAAGACTGCTAAGAGAAGGCTGCTGAAAGAAATATATTTTTCTACTTTGTTTTTTTCGAGATGTCTCAGCATGGGTTTGAACCATGGGCTCTCGTCTAATAGGCCAACACACTATCTAATAGACTACAGCGACTTATGATAATGGAAAATTGATGAGCGGCGTATAGCATTTGGAGTATCATCAGGGGAAGGTTAGGCTTGCCGCTCACATGCAAGTTCACTTGAAGGCCATATGACCCATTGTGTTACCCAGAATGTCAGGGGAAATATTGCTCAAAAGTGTTCGGTATAAGAGCATGTTTGCTGTTCTAAGATCTATTGGGAGTTGGTTATGATAAAAGACAACCCGATTCGTCCCTATGATGTTGTTTATTCACCTTGATTCTCTCTGGCACAATACTAATCAGAACGCTTCAGAATGGATAATTTAAAGGGGTAATGAAGCCTCTTAATTTTTTTTTTTAATTGCAATTTACCACGATATTAAAAAATATTATTTTTCTGAAACTGAAATCCTAGATTTGTAGGAGTACGTACTTCAATCACTACACTAGGCCTTCCAACTCTAAACTGTCTGTTTGCTGGACTATACTTATTAGTGATAATGAACTGATAATGAACAAATAAATTATTTCTATAAACGTAACAGAATTCAAAAAAAGTGCATTAAATAGGCCTCCTCTTCATAATAAACGTTTAACCGAAAATATGATAAAAAAAAATAAGTGCCCCAACAGCACCTAATGACTATGATATGTGATTGTATCAGCATATTTTAAAATTGAAACTCTTCTGTCCCTCTGTCTATTGTTTCGTCTCTCTCTTTCACTCTTTTATTCATATTTAGAGAGAGTATTATATTGTATTAGTATCAGTGTAGGTGCTAATATGTTTTGTTATTACTTTTAATGACAAAATAATGCTTTTCTATTAACATATACGTACACACATACACATACAGAAGCATACAGGCCTTTATTACATTATAGAACAGAGAGGGAAAGAGAGCATGTGTTCATAACAGAGTGCTGATGTTTGCTCATAAAAAAATTTTCTAATTCTCTAATATTCATTCACAAAATGAAATCAAAAAATTATGGAAGGAATTTTCCCCGTAAATATTTGAATTATTTTTCTAATGCACACACATACACACACATACACAATTTAATTTTAATTCTGTTGATTACACAATAATAATTATAACGAGTACTAATAACCAATAATAATCACAGTGTAATAATTTATTAACAAAAACCCAATAAACATTTGTATAAGGCTTTGAATTTATAACGGTTGGAGTGTTAATATCCCCCAAACCAAGAAAGGAATCCATCAAGAACAGAAGAAAAAAAGGTTTCCATATCGTTATTTATTTACCAAAAGTGTGGCCATTTGCCAATATGGATCGCATATGGATCTGCCGCATTCTGTAACCAAGATGCTACGTTTTGTACACCACCAAAGAATGCTTAAAAATACTTCAAGGCTAAAATTAGCCAAACGTTCACGGAACATAGGTTAGGTTAGGTTAAAGGACGTGTACTTAACAATTAAGACAAGTACAGTACCCGGAGATCGAATTAACCCATTGTACAACGTCCTAGTTTCTTATATTGTGTGTGTTAATTTTATACATGAGTGTTGGGAACTACAGTTTAAAGTCGACTCCGAACGACAGATTTTTGAGAAACTTTTTCATGGCAATTTTATTTCACACTCAGAGTTTTTACCAGAAATCTGTTGAGAGGAAGACGCCGAAGAAATACTTTTTTTTTGTATTTTGTCTTGATGTCTGGCTTGGGTCTCGCATCCTGGCTTTACGTCTAATAAGTCAACACACTACCTATTAGACTACGGCGACGTCCGTTCGTTTTTAGTATATGAAAAGCAATGAAAGCGATTACCCAACCGTAATGTAATTTGGGTAAGCATTTGCATTGGTTTTCTTATGATAAAAACGAACGAAGGCACCTCTTCATTGCAAAATAATAATGTTTGGCAAAGTATACTCAACGATAAGAGTGATATGTTAAGTTAGGTTGAAATCATATTAATTGTTCATGTCTATTGGTTGTGAGGCGGCACCGCTTTTCTAAAAGAAGTTAACAGTTTGTAGCCTGATTTATGGGGAGAAGAATTTGTTGTTTAACTATAGCTTTCGATCTGCCATTTAGGCTAGGTTGCCGTACACAGTTCACTTATGTCCCATTGTGTGATATAAGCCTCCTTGTCATAATCCGTTAGTGGTGTGTTTGAACCACCCCAAGGTTAGGTTAGGTTAGAGGACGTGTACTTGTAAATTAAGACAAGTACAGTACCCGGAGGTCGAATTGACCCATTGTACAACGTTCTAGTTTCTCACACCACTTATGTTGTGTGTGTTAATTTTATACATGAGTGGTGGGACCTACAGTTTAAAGTCGACTCCGAACGATAGATTTCGAAATCTGCTGAGAGGAAATCGCCGAAGAAATACTTTTTGTATTTTGTCTTGATGTCTGGCCTGAGGCCCGAACCATGGCTTTACGTCAAATAAGCCAACAAACACACTATCTACTAGACTACGGCGACCACCCCAAGCTTCGAATGAAACTGGTCAGTTCCCTTATTGGCATGTTCGCCACCATACCCAGATCTTTAATTCTGTCACCCAAAAACCAATGACGTCTGTTCTCAAGTGCAAAGCCCTCGCATAAAATCATTTGTCATTTTCTACTGGGGAATTGGAATGGTGCCGTTAGACTTGTGGTTAAGTAAGCAGCATATGCTGTAGGGATTGCACTGTTATTTGTGTACTGTCACTGGATACTATAATAATGGTGTTGTCCTGATGGAGCAAAATTTCTTTATTTTTGGTCACAAAAAGGCTTCTATTAAGTGTCGTAAATAAAAAAGGTAAGCGGACAATGATCCTACTGTCTTTGGCGTGAGATTTTCTCTCTTCTTCGTAAATAAAGGCAACCGTATAGGCTGTCCAGTTCGGAAGAACAAGTACAGTGTTAGAGGATTTTTGTTTATCTGTGACCGTTTATCAATATCGCTGGTTCGATACTCTGACGATCTTCAGAAATAATAACAGATGAGAGCTGGGCTCAATTCCTTCTCTCATTACCTTTGAAACCGTAAAATGGTTAACTCTTTATAAAGATGTTTCTGACACCACATACGTTTGCAAAAATACGCCAGCACTTGTTGGTGCTCTCTAACACGTCAATGCGTGTCTATCCTTTGGAATAAAAAATCCACAAATTGAAAAACGCCTGAAGATAATTCTCTCTTAACGAGTAATTTTACTTCACATATATTTTACACATTCTGCCACAATTTTTCTGCTTAAAAAACTGATAATAAAACTGATTTAAGAAAAATGAATAATAAAAACCGGAAGCACTTGATAAAAAGCGCGAGAGAGAGGGAGATGAAGAGAGTGAAAGATAGAGGAATATGCTGCCACTGTTCGTTTTAAAGAGAGGAGGAGTACACATGAAAATAACCAACTGTTTACCTTAACTATTATTAGAATATTTATAGAATATAAAAGCAATTTTCAAAACTACACACGAACACACACACACACATTTCATACATATACACACACAAATATAAAATTGTAAACACCATAGGAATACCACGAAATATTACGTGGAGGTTTTTTTCCTTTTAGCGCAGAAAAAATACACCAAAAAAACAACATCATTATGAGGATGGTAAATATAATCAAACAATTACACCTGCTGAGTGCATAAATTATACTCAGAGAAGCTGGTTCTCACTAACACAAACACCCACACACAGACACAGACACGTATGGCACACATTCTTGTGTACAATATTTGGAACAGTTTTTAACGAAGGAATATAAACACACGTAAAGGAAGTGATAATGCAGTGAACGAACCAAAACTATTGTGTTTACTGTGCAAGGAATATTAAAAATTGTGTATGTGTGTGTAAAAGAGAGGGATAGAGAGAGAGTAAATTGAAAGTAGAGAGAAGGTATACATCTGTACATGTTTTTACAAGGTTTTTCAATGCACGCAAAGCAAAGGTAATGCAAGAAAATTTAAAATGTCTGTGATTACTATGATGGGAAACAGTGAAGATTGCTAGAATAAATAGAACATAGAAAATTTGGATAGAATTAAGAACATAGAAAAAAAATGGATAAAAAAAAAAGTTCTCCGAACATCTATTTGAAGGTATAGAGCAAGGCTTTCATGCTTTTATATCTGTGGTCTTCAGAGTATCATAGCAGCGAACTCACAGATGAACAAGAATACTCTAACAATGTACCTGTTCCTTCAAACTGGACATTAGGTCTTCAGGGTATTATTTCAGCGAACTTACAGATGAACCAGAATACTGAACACTGTTCATATTCATCCGAACTGGACAGCCTTTCGACTGTATGATTGTCTTGTATCTCAATCCAAAGGCTTCAGGTTCCTTAGCCAGTTCCCTTTTTTATTTACGACACTTGATAGAATAATTTTTGGCCTCATTTTCGTACCTTTCTGAAGAGGTTCTTAGCAATAACTTGACGAATTTTACAGCAAAGGCATCAAATTGTCCGTGTAGGCAAAGTCTTTAACGTAATTTCACGTAACATTATCGTTTAATTTTGTTAACAAAAGAAAATGTTGTTGGTCGTTAAATTTTTGATCTAAGAAGTCTTTGCCTTTCTTTATTACCCTTGAGTACGACAAGAGAAAGGTTGGCACTCTAACAGGTATTCTAACAGGACACTGTTCCTATTGGCAATTTCGCTGACATGCTCGGTCTGCCCCACAAGGATTACTGCAGCAGCTGCCATGATGTGAACGAAATTGGAATCGATGCATTACCTTCTGTGTGAGTGCCTTACACTTCAGAACATTAGTCATTGGTTTTTGGATGACAGAACGTTTGCAAATCTGGGCAAAGTGGTGAAAATGCCACTAAGGGAACTAGCCGCTGTCATCCGAAGTTCGGGGTGGTTCAAACCCACCACTAATGGATCATGAAGGAACAGGCTTACCTTACACTAAATACCACAATGGTTGCTATGGCCACCGGGTGTACGTGCCTGTGAACGGCAAGCTAACTGCTAACCTAACATAACCTAAATGACAGATCGAAAGCAATGCTTAAACAGGAATTTCTTAGATCATGACACAGATTGTTAACCTCTTCTAGAACGGCGATGCTATTTCACACCCAATAAAGGCGACCAATTGATATGATTTCATACAGGAATTAAAAAATTTTCCATTTGTAGTTGACAGAGATATGTGATGATCTTTGTACAGAGTTCAAGCCGTAAAATCATCGATTGCCGGCCATTACTCTATTGACTGTATTCGCACTCGAATCTACAGGCGATGTTAAAAGGCTTTCAAAGTCCCAGACTGATGTCATGTCATCCAAATAAAGGTTACCAGTGTGAAGACTGGTTATGTTGGAGGTAATAAAAGGTTCGCATAACTTTTGTTTTGCCATTGCTTTCTCCAACTGTACAGAACCCATCTTACTTAGCTGGCATCATATCTAAGTGTTAGGATAGAGATGTCATCGGTATAGTTGTGGCCTTTTAGCCTTCCGTTTAGACCCCCAAATCATCCTTCGTATCGTGGATAACGACCATTGCTTTACAAAGCCAAGTACAATGTTAAACTGCATTGGAGAGAACACACTTTCTTGTGTGATTCCAGTCTAAAGGCCGATAGAACGGTTGCAGTTCGATCGTAGAGGACATGCGGCCAACTTCGCTTGTGTAAAGGGACTTGTTTACATTTGTAGGAATTTGTCGTTAAATTATAAATAATTCTTGATTTCTTTTTACTACACCGTTTGCCTTATAAATATTCGTTAATAGATTTGATTTTCAATTTTAATTCGTATTTTTTTTTTTCATTTTCTGTGCTAAAAACTAAAAGAGAACAACAACCACCACCAATACCTTTACATTTATCGAGTATAACGGTAGCCAAGATAAAGAGAAAATTGTAAATGCATTTGCGTTTGTGTTGGTGTGTTGGTGTTTATGCAATTATTAAATGCCTGGCATATGTTCACACCCACACACATCACTCTGCATAAAACACTAATCTCGTCTCTAGCCCACCCTCATACTCATACATATCACAACACCGAATCTGTTCATATTTATCACACATTCTATGCGAGATAAAAAGAATAAGAAAGGAAAGTTGAGAAAGAGAGAGAGAAGTAGAAGGAATTGATAGAAAAAGTGTAACAGGAAGCTGACAAAAAAAAAGGCACTTGAAAAATGAAAATGATGCAGCAAATGTGACTTAAACTGAACTGAAAAAAGGTGGCCAAGAGACAGAATGAAAGAAAAAAACTGAAAAAAGAAGTCTGAAGAAGGAAAAAATAAAAGGAGAATAAAAATCCATAAACAAGTGATACTAAAGCTAAAGAATCCTATTAAAAATGGATTTTAAGCTTAAAAACAACAACTACGGATGGATCACAAATATGATGAGAATCGTCTTTTTTTTCGTTTCGTTTTTTTCTGAATTTTCTACTTGCTTTGCTAAACAATAAAAGAAAAGGAAAATTATGGGAAAAAAAGAACCTGAGACTTTTTTAAAAAGCATTAAAAATGAAAAAAGGAATGAAATGGAAAGACGTTGGTCCTTAATGAGTTTATGGTTTGACTCTTGAGGTATCATACATTAAGGAAGATATAAAACGAATGTAAAGCATTTCAGACCATATTTAGTTATGAAAACTAACAGCAGATCTGTACCAAATACTCTTGTAAATGGAGATTAAAATCAACAGATCTACGAATCTAAGCCAGACGATGTTCCATTTATCACTACTACTGTTAGAGGAAGGGTTCTGAAATAGTCGAAAGATGAAATTGTGTGCGATACAAGACTATACGGACATTACGAACTACGTGCGGTACTTCGTAATCTTCAAGGACCTTACGTAAGACATAAATCAAGATTCTGAGATTATTTAATGGATGTATACAAAGATTATAATACTCGATCTTTGCACATGATGTCCTTGTCACATACACTAATGTCGAAGAAGAGGTCGCTAAAAAAATACAGTTTATGATTCACCCATAAGAATTTTCTGTCATTTGAGACCGAAAGTTCGAGATTATTTTCTCTATATAATGGATTTCAGGTATTCCTTGAATTGCTATCAGAGATATGATGTAGTTTAAGGGCCATTCCATAGCTGACATAGATGTAGGAGTCATAGTCATTGGATCTCTGTATTTAAAGACAAAAGCCTATGTGTCTTTTAAGCTGAGATTCAGATCTCATAGCCATGATCAATGTAATTAGGGCTGTAGTGTGAAGAAGGTTGTTCTTTGCGTTGCTCCGTCATCGCTGGTAATGAATTTTCCAAGGCCTTGCTAGGAAGTAAACTTTATTAAAGCAAAAAGAGGCGTACGGCAGATGAACATTGGTGGGACAGTGAGAGGCTGATCCTACCTCATCTCTTATCTCAAATGATTAAGTCAGCACCCTTCTTAAAATTAATTAAAATCAGAAATAAATTTCTACAAGTCTTATGCTCATAAAAGTCAGTGATTAAATGTGTTGCCTTTCTGACATTTCTTGGAACAAAAGTTTAATAAGCAGCGTAGTAACAGCGGCAGTTTAATCTCTAAATTTTCACAACATTTATGAACAAAAAATCCTCCAACAAATGTTGCTCCTAAAAATATGCTGTAATTATTCTTTTTCTATGGCAGCGAAAAGTATGCACCTTTCTATACGTTTCCTAAATCATTATTAAAACACACACACACACACACACACTGACACACAGAATTAAATATTCATCGTTAGTTGTTCATTTTCGGTTGCATCCATCAATTTTCATGCTGCATTCCCTTAATAAATTGATTATTGATAACCACTACACATACACACACCCACAGACAATTGATACTTGAAAACAAACAACACCTACAACACTAGCACACTTACATGCTTTAAATATACCATCGTCAGTTTATTGTTGTTGTTTTATATTTAAAAAAATGCTGAGTGAAATGATTTTTTTGTTCGCTCCCTCTCTCTCCTGTAAAAAACACAAACACACACACTTTTTAACAATAGCAGCATTTACATAAAAACAATAACAACAATGTTGGTTATGATATACAACAACAACCATATTATAATGAATAATAAACTTTTTTGTTGTTGTTTTTTTATTTCATAACTTCGGTGTTTATTTCTTTACTTTTTTCCTGAGTAGACGATGTGTACAACAGTAAGCAGTTGTAGTGGTTACAGTAATAAAGGGTTATCCATTTAGTGCTTTCTAAGCCGCCCGTCAGGGAAGGCTAACAGCTGTTAAATATCATTCCCCTGGAGAGTCATTTATTTCGTGAAAACCTTGCCATTTACGAATACGGATCATTTAACAAGTGAAAAACGTCTAGAAACTGATGAGACTTTACCGCTTTCGGGTGACTATGATCGCCCTAATGAAAGTATTGTATGAGGAGGAATTGTTAAGATTATAAAGAAAGTGGTGTAGTACTGCCGATAATATAGCCTCTGTTAGAGAAACTGTAACGAATAATCCAAATTTATTGATTACACAGCGTTGTCTAGAATTTATTCTGTCGTACGAAAAAATAGTGCAGCGTACCTCGTAATGGACTCCCTGCCGAACTTCACTGATGGCTCTATATTGAGCGGAACTGTGGGTGGCGGTTTTTTCGGAATCGATTGAATAGCCCAGGCCATTAGGCTAAAGAATCCTGTAACGCCTTTCATTCCGAAGTGTAGGCAATACAGGCTGAGGCAAAAATTATTAAAGCCGTGAGTATCTCCAGGTGAATATCCCCAGACTGTTGCGCCTCTCTTGAGGAAGCAGGGGCCATACATGCTGCGGCAAAAATTATTAAGAACGTGAATGTCCCCAGGCGAGATATTGTCACACGTTCTAATAGCCAGTCGACTATCAAGAAACTGAATTCCAACGTAATGAACTCTAAGACTGTGTACAGCTGTGACAGATATCTCAATATGGTGGCAGGGCAATATGCTGTCCATATCGTATGGGTGCCTGGACAGAGTGACATTGCAGGTAACTGTGTGGCACAACGATCAAACTCTCCGATGAGTCACTCGGAAGTCCCTCTAAGGCCTTGCGAGCTTATAATTGACAATGCTGTTATGGTTTCCTTTAACGCCAGATGGGAGGCTTCAGATACAGAGGAATCGATTTAGAAAATCTGGCTAAAAGTGGCCAAATCTGTCTGCTTGAACTCCAAAGAAGCACGCTCAGTATGATTGTCAATGTTATTCTGCGGCATTGCACAATAGGCATGCACGTGAAGTCTTGAATAGCTTCCTAATGATTTCTGTAGAAGCTGTAGAAATGAGGAAGAAGTAGAGACTATTCTTCATCTACTGGATGCATGCCCTGCACTATGACGGAGGTGCCTACTAATATAAATGATCTAGAGGAACTGAACACGCATTGACTTTAATAGTCTGAGTTGCTTTACCAGAAGCTGCGAGTGGTTCCGGGACTTGGGAACAATGGAATACTGTGCTATAACAACAGACCCTATGTGGCCTAAGTGTGTCCGTATAGCCTTCAAGATCGGACAGTAAGCCTCACCTACATACCTATGGCTTCATACATACATTCATAATCGGTCATTACAACCCTTCAGTCAGGATTACGACCTAGTTTCTCACACCACTGATGTTGTGTGAGTTAATTTTATACACGAGTGGAAGCAAATACAGTTTAAACGAACGGCAGATTTTTTTCTGCTCGTTTCATATATCGTTTTGTTGAAGATGCCCGACCTGTGGTTTGAACTGAGTCCTCACGTCTAATAAGTCTACACACTATCTACTAGACTACGGAGACTACATGTCCTGCACTATATCGCAGGTGCTTATTATATAGACGATCTAGAGGCTCTGTCACGTATTGACATTGACAGTCTGCGTCGCCTTTTCAGAACCTCGAAATGGTTCCTTATGGAATACTGGACAACGCACCCTATGGAGCCCAAGTGTCCCTACAACCTCCTTAGGCGAACTGCAACCCCTACTTACCTACCCACGGCTCCAGCATAAAGTTCGATGACCCTTTTTTGCCCCACTCAGCTGATTCAGTCTGCATGGAAAATCCTTATACGCACCAAGTAATCATAAGGATGGCATATTTGAATTGAAAACATTTTTCGATGACTATATAGCTAGACTATAGCATGATAAATATCCTGGCTTTCCTGAGGGATCTGTGCCACTATTTGTTCTTGTTATCTTGTTCTATTAGTATACTTTCTCGCTTCAAAGAGTACATAGACTCCAACTGCTTCATTCACTTTTATTACTCCAGTTTCATTGCGAAATATTTCCCGAACAATACACTTACTTTGGAGCATACGAACATCATCAGTAGTCAAGCTAACGTTGAGATACCGCCCTATGTGTACGAGTATAAAAGTGTTTGAAAATAACCTCAAAATGAACAATCCTTCACAGCAATAATGAGCAGTAGCGGTGGCTATTGTCAAAAGTGCTGTTTTAATTTTTTGGCTGTTTAAAGTAAATATTTTCCTTTCCCTCTCTCTCCCTCTCTTTAACGGTATCTTTCTCTCTCTTTATTTGGAGTATTCAAAATATTTTATAATTAATTATTATCCGTTATGCTGTTGTTGTTTTTTTTTCTTTGCTTCTCTTCTCTTCAACGTTTTTTTTTTTCTCTGTGTAGGTAGGTTTTGTGTGCTTTTTGTGAAAAATTGTTTCTCGTTGTTGTGTCTGTGATTGAAAAACTGTGTGCAAAAATATTTTCTCTTCTCCTACAGCTGCAGTTACTGTAGCTGTTGTTGTTGCTGTTTGCCTGTGTGCATTATTGAGTTTTTCAATTGAAAATTTCCCCCCTTTTTCGTTAATAAAACTTTTGGTGGCCCATTGAAAATAGTTGTTGAAAATTGTAGGAATTTTTATTGATTCCCGTTATGAAATTATTCTCACACACACATACACACAATAATTAATTAATAAACAACACAGTTATTGGATAATAGCAGCGTAGCTTAACGCTTTTTGTATGCCAAATTATTTCGTAATGAAGAAATAATTCATGAAATTAATTTGTTTAAACGTTTAAAAAAAAAGCCCAGGCAAAAATGCATCGTAAAAGGTGCGTGCTGGTAAACCAAATTCAATTTGAATTATTTCTGGGAATTTAGGTGAATGAAAAGTAAAAATTTGATGGCAAACTGTAGTAGGCCTTTGTATACTTACACGAACAATTTAATTCGAATATTACAGATAACACTGTATCAATCAGCCGAAAGTTGATACTTTCTAGCTGTAAGGAAACACATATCCTTACAGATTATAGGCAGATTTAAAGGCTTGGAAGATGCATGATCAAGAAACTCGAGTCATTGTTACGTCGAGGCATTCTGGTTTAGATGTTGTCTACTTGAAGCAGCAAGGATACACATAGTATTCGGCAAGGATACACATATCCTTACAGATTATAGGCAGAATTAAAGGCCTGGGACATGCATTATCAAGAAACTCTAGTCATTGTTACGTCGAGGCATTCTGTTTTGGATGTTGTCTACTTAAAGCAGCAAGGATACACATATCCTTACAGATTACAGGCCAAATACTGTTTGGTTTTACTGAGTATTCGTCAAGGACACACATATCCCTACAGATTACGGACCAAATACTCAGTAAAAGCAAATAGCATTCGCCAAGGATGTACTCAGTAACACCAAATAGTATTCGGCAAGGATACACATATCCTTACAGATTATAGGCATATTTAAAGGCCTTGAACATGAATGATCAAGAAATTCGATTCGTTGATACGTCGAGGCATTCTGTTTTCAAGCTTGTTTACTTGAAGCAGTTTTTTCCATTCGATTAGTATAACAACACAAGTCGCATAAGCGAAAAAATTCTGTTCAGCATCATAACATTGCATTTTAAGGATAATAAGAGATTTTCTGCATTGACTTCCATGCATGGAAGCAAACTACTTACAATAATTGCGAAGATTATTGGTTTGAATGATGGTTGAACTAAAAATTATGACAGTTTGCACGGAGAACCTTATTCTTCTTCTACGTAGTTAAGAGCAATGGCATCAAGTCAGTGGTGCAAGTTAAATCAAAAACCGGATCAAGTACTATCACAGATAACAGATAGAAATTATGTGGACAATAAACTCACATGGAATTCTCATATAAGGCACTTCTCGGAAGGCTTGCATATCATTATGAACTGTATGTATACCATGATGGTCAGGTTAATTATAACCTACAAAACATAATTGGTCATTACATCCCTTCAGTCAGGATTACGACCTAGTTTCTCCCACTACTTATGTTGTGTGTGTTAATTTTATACATGAGTGGTGGGACCTACAGTTTTAAAGTCGACTCCGAACGACAGATTTTTGAGAAACTTTTCATGGCAATTTTATTTACTCTCAGAGTTTTTGCCAGAAATCAGCTGAGAGGAAATCGCCGAAGAAATACTTTTTGTATTTTGTTTTGATGTCTGGCCTGGGCCTCGAACCCTGGCTTTACATCTAATACTCCAACACACTACCTACTAAACTACGGCGACTTCTTATAAGCTCTACTATAACCTCCGGTCTCCTATTTCGGTACACAGAATAAATCTGAAAACAGCTTGCATACAGCTGTATAAAATACAGGGGCTATCATATGTTGATATAAACGGGGCAATAATAATATATCTTTCTGCGACAGTGGAATCGCTCTTGGACTTAAACTCATTGCATATGGCGATAGCCACATCTATGTAGACTGTGATAATGGTGAGGGAAAACAATTTTAAAACAAAAATTTTCAAAGTGTATCGCGTTCTAATACATCCTGTCGCTAGCAGCTCTCTCTTTATTTATACCCTGGAAGAATTCTATGATTTCGCAAAATTCAATGAGACTGAGTTGTAAGTAATGAAGCAGGTAGGAGAAGAGGACTACCATTCAGAGCTATCTGGATAGTGCAAAAATAAAAACTTGCTGCTGTCGACGCCATAGAATTATGTTTTCAATTTAACGCGGACCAGAAGTGCAAAGGGGGGATATGATAATAATATCTGACAGTCAGGCAAATAGCAATCTATACTCAGGCTTAACTCAAGTATGGAATGCGGCTGCCTAGGCAAGGTAAATCAGCTGGGCAGGGGTAACTCACAACAATGAGCAAGTAGGTGAGATTGAGAAAGGAAGAGTTTTCATGTCGCTTATAGGATTAAAACCTTATGATTGCTTGTGTGATTGGGGATTGTGATTTGAAAGAGTACCTTAGTAACCAATGATCCTATCCCAGTGGAACATCTTTATAAGGATTCTTTAGATCCTTTACGCGTTTTGTATGTTGTTGACAGTACCCAACCGTGTATTACTTACACCCTATAAGAGTAGACCAAGTGTACATACATAAATAATTGGTCTTTGCAACCCTTATTCAGGATTACGACCTAGCTTCTCACACCACTTATGATCTGTGCGTGAGTAGCCGGGCCTACAGTTTAAAGTCGACTCCGAACGGCAGATTTTTTGAGAAACTTTTCAAGACAATTTTATTTATTCTCAGGGTTTTTGCTAGAATTCTGCTGAGAAGAAGTTGCGGAAAGAAATTTTTTTATATTTCGTTTTGTTGGAGATGTCTGACCAGGGGTTAGAACCGTGACCTCACGTCTAATAAGGTTTCACATTACCTACTAATCTACAGCGACTTCAATAACAACCGAATACATACTATTGAATAGAATGAGTGTAGTGGTGAAGAGCTCTCCGCATTGAGGCCATATATATATATCCTTTTGGTATGTAGTCGAGTATTTTCACGACATCATTACACCACCTGCTGCTGTTGAACATGGCAAACAATTTTATTTCTTTATTTATTAATTACAGCACAATTACTTATTTGTTGTAGTGCAACAAACTAGAATAAAATGCCCGATCATAACTTTAATAGACAAGCTCCTACCCACTCAAGTACTTTCTTAATTCAAGTGATTTTGTAATTGAAAACATTCTTCTTAAGATACATTCAATTTCCCTAGTTTTGTTTCCAAAAGGTACGTGAGTTTCAAATGAGGGATGGAAATAACTTTAAAATGGCAACAAGTTTTCCAAAAGGAGAAGGATGGATGTGATCATTTAAATTACAGTCTAAAAAATTCATATGATTTTAGAAAAAATAAAATAAATAAATAAAATAAACACTCTCAAAGCCCTTTTGTATACATTACCAAGTTAATTTTAAAACCCAAAAAAACATTCCCTATTTTCCCGTGTTATACATACATATGTATGTATGTGCTTTTAATCGTTGTTTTTGCTAAAACTTATTGTTTTAATTACAACGCCTAACAAAATATATTAACGTTCAACCAACCAGCCAAATGCCATATGTAAACAATGTAAACAATATTAACGATATTATTTACTTTATAAATAACAACAACAATAACACAATAACAAAATAATAAACATTACAAAATAATAATAAATAACAACAACAACAAAAAAACACCAATTAATTGAAATTACAATCAAACAAGCGAACGCAATAAAAGTACAACAAATTATAACACAATAATGTTGTAGAAAAATAAACACATACATGCACACACACACATATGTGCTCATATAAAATAGCAACAACAAAATAAATGTATTCTATTAAATTAAACTTTAAAATTTATGAAGCGTTTTAACAAAGTGTTATTAACAGCAAAAAACTGCACAAAAAACAACGAAAAAAAACAGCGAAAATTCACACATTTTGTAACAAAAATTGCCTTAAAATAGGCTTTAAAAAAATTAAACAACTCACACGTACATGCACACACCTTTACAAAAAGAAAACACACGCACACAGCAGCCTATATAAGCACATAGGAAATGAAGTTGTATTAACAGAGATTATAAACACTGTATTGGAGAGAGAAAAAGAGAGGGGGAGGGAGTAAAAAACAAAAACAAAACATATAAATTTAAAATACTCATACATGTCTATACACTTATACACATACAAGGAATAACAAAGTCCTTTAGTAACAACCGAGCAACTAGAAGTGAATGAAGAGAGAGGCGTAGTTAGACTATGAACAACATGTGCTTATTTGTGTAGTAGTGTGGGAGTATGTGTGAACAAGCCAAGTAGATCAGTTCAAAAGAAAAAACGAAAATCAAATTCAAATACAAAATAAAACACAGCAACACACACAAAAATGTTAAACACCAAAACAGAAACCCAGCAATACGATTAAAGCACTATGGGCCATTTACTGCCTCCTGCAAGATATAAAAAAACTTTTTTCATAGAAATATAAAGGTTTTCATGCTCAAATTGTATTGGAGCTACAAGTCAAATCAAAAATTTAAGCTGTTATCGTTAAATGTTGGACTGTTTAGACCTCCTCTTAATTGTGAGGTCAACAGACATCAATGTCAATGGGTTCCTGCAAAAAATTTCAACAAAACTGAACATAAAGTTCAAATTTTATAGCCATTGATAGCAGACTAATGCGTGATTTATTGAGAAAATGATTTCCGTCTACTTCTTAAGCACTATTTTAGACATACAACCTAAACCAAGGCTAAGCTTGATACTGCACTATAAATTTGAATAGCAAAAGAACGTTTAAAAAAATTTCATTGTGTTTGCCCTGTACATTCGGAACAAACAAACAAACGAACAAAAATCTTAATATGGCTGATAAGATAATTTGAGAAGTTTTAGAGGACATAGGCATCTCACATGACTCAATAGTTAAAATTTTAATGAACAACTTGGTCAAGATGCAAAATGTACGAATACGAACAAAGAGTATCGTCTGCCTACTTCGAAAGAATGTTTCGTATTGTGTAACAACAATATGGACGAAGTTTAAAGCCATTTTATAATCTACAGCACACTGTCGTAGTCTTGTAGATAGTGTGATGGCTTATTCCGGCATAAGGCCACGGTCCTAACAAAAACGAAATACGAAGAAAACTATTTCTTCGGTGACTTCCTCTCAGCAGACTTTTTGTTAAAAATTCCAAGAGTAAATTGTCACGAAAAGTTTCTTAAAAATCTGTCATTCGGAGTCGACTTTAAACTGTAGTTACCGCTACTCATGTATAAATTAGAGCAGACACTGAACAACAGATTTCTGAGAAACTTTTCATGACAATTCTTATTTACTCTCAGCGTTTTCTTGCCAGAAATCTGCTGAGAGAAAGTCGCCGAAGAAATACTTTTTGTATTTCGTTTTGATGTCTGGCCTGGGGCTCGAACCTTGCCTTAAGTCTAATAAGCCAACACACTACCTACTAGACTACGGCGACTTCAACATACTATGAGCGACATTCGTCTCAACCCAGTCGGTGCTTCTAAGCAGCGCACACGACTTCAATTTTTGTTGATGTTTTGAAAATTGAAAAATTCTAAAATATTTACATGGTTTTTCTATTTGCGGCCCTAGATAAATGCCTGGCATTGACTTTTGAAAGATTATTTCATTTAATTGATATTCTCAACTATACCGTAGGGGATACAATCGTGAGCTGCAATTTTAGCATATCTTTTCTAGCATTCCAGCTAATATCCCAACAATGGCAACTGAAATAGTATCCTACAGGACTTGAATTCGAACTGAAATGTTTCTGTACACGAGAGACTTCACGTCTCCCCATAAAAAACAGTCTTAAGAAGACAAATAAAATTAGCTGTGTAGCTCAATGGGTTGCTTTAAAACGTGAGATTAATTGTTTACCAAATATTCTCCTCAATAAGTGTATGATATCGCTAGATGTGTGGCATATGGCAACTGTCTTGATGAGACAACATATCAACATAAGGCGCACAATGCCTTTCGGTCTTCACTTTGACGTGAAGCATTTTAATATGCAGCCGTCCCAGCATTCGTTCCATATAGCTTATCTTTCATTGTCAGTGTTTCATTTCGGTGTTTGAACTGCACCGCCGTAGTCTAATATGTAGTATGTAGGCTTATTAGACATGAGGCCACGGTTCAAACCCCCCACCTCTTTTCACCATTGAGGAGCTTCAAAAAGCGGCACAAGGTTTAAAGAGCAATAAGGCGCCAGGACCTGATGGTATACCTCCGAAAGTACTGAACCTCATAGCTAAGGAACGTCCCTTGGTGCTCTTGGATATGTACAACGCATGTCTGATTCGAGGCGTCTTCCCAATTAGATGTTAGAGACAGAAACTAATGCTGATTAGCAAGGGCAAAAGAGCGTAAGTAAGCGTCGGCATACCGCCCTTTGTGCATGCTGGATAGTGCTGGAAAATTGCTGGAGAAACTACTGAAATTTCGGCTGAGTATGGCGGTGGAAAATGCAGGTGGTCTCTCAGAAAGACAGTACGGTTTTAGAGCGGGCAGATCGACGATGGGAGCCAAGCGTGAAGGCTGTCCAAAGCGGGAATCATTTTTCGCGGCAAATAGTTCTGTTGGCAACCTTGGATGTTCAACAGCATCCGGTGGGTTGTCGTACTTGATGCACTGAGAACAAAGTTCGCTGTTCCCGGTTACCTGCTGAAGATTATGCAAAGCTACTTACGAGATCGTGAGCTTATTTACGATACGAACCAAGGACGAAAGAGATAAAAGGTTACGTCTGGTGCAGCTCAACGATCAATTCTTGGCGCTGTCCTGAAAGTAAAATAAAATTGCCGTGAAAAGTCTCTCAAAAATTCATCGTTCGGAATCGGCTTTAAACTGTAGGTTCCGCCACTCATAAATGAAATGAACACACACGACATATGAGTATGAGTAGTATGAGAAGCTTGATCATAATCCTGACTGAAGGATTGTAATGTTCAATGATTTACGTATGTTTGAACTGCATTTCGTTCTCCTTCACAACAAATTCGTCAATTCTGTTTGCTGTAGCCAAGGCGCCCAAAAATTAACTTCGTCTGTGAATATATATTTTTTCTCCACATAGGAATACATTTCTGGTGCAGAAGGATTTAAAAAAAATTAAATTCATTGCTTTGCAAGCCCTGTTCGATTCTTAGGCTATGTATGCATGGTGAAATAACGAACTTTACTAAAGATAAAAAAAAAGTTTTAGTTTTACGTTGTCTTTGAAAATGAATACGAAAAAAATTGTTTTTTTTTTGCCAAACATTCTGTTCGACCCATTGTGCTTAAGAGAAAACTGGTGGTAATATAAAATGTGTTGAGGCAGCTCAACAAAATAATATTGAAAATATACTCCAAAAAAAAAAAAAGAAAACACGCCAATATAGACAATGAGAAATACCGACAACAACAATAGTAAAATAGCAAAACAGCACAACAACAACATGGACATGGACTAGACGCAGACAACATTTTCATGCAAAATTAAATGAAGTTAAACGCAGACACCCCCAAAACGCACTCTCATACTTGCTGTCAATACCATAACAACAACAACAAAGCAAATAATAAAATCAACATGAAAATTCTTTTAAACACGCAAAAATTTGAAAAATTCGTATATGTGTGAGTGTGTGTGTTATAATTGTCCTCTAAATAAAAAAAAAACAACCGCACACGACATAAGGGTGCGTAGCAATACAATAAGGAAAGACAAACAGACAGAGAGAGTGAGAAGTAGAGAAAGAGAGAGAGAGCGAGTTAAATTTAATGACTATAAACATCGACAAACAGCATCGGCATTTGCAACATTAAATAAACCGAATTAAATAATGCAGTTTAAAAACAACACTCACACTCTCTCTCTCTCTCTCTCTCTCGCACATACATACGAAATAAAAACAACATTTGCATGGTGGAGACAACAACAGCGGTGACGACGACAACAATGTCATCGTCGCCGATATTAATTTAATACCCTGGCCGCATATAAACATGTTTAAACATGTTGCTGAACGCACTTACACACTCACCCACACATCCTCAGTTAAACGAAAAATAAACAAACAATGGCAGCCCAATGAAATTAAGTAAGCAGCCATATTTGTGCCGCGTACAATTTTCTCTCAACAGCTACAATATTTATGCAATTGTGAATGCATGCAATGGAGAGTGCAGCTGTGTGTGTAAGCATTTGTTTACAGTTAAATAAATACAAAAAACAACACATACACCTATACACATGCTTACATGCACTTATCTGTGCACATATGTATATAAATGTATATCGTATGAAAGGTTTTGTATTGTTTTGTTGGTTGAAAATTGAAAATAAAATGTGGCAGCATATGCAGTTGACCTTTGTCCACAATTAAAAACAAACAAAAACAAAAACATAACACTACCAACACTACATTGAAACGTTCAATTTGCGCCCATCAAAAATTAATTAATTTGTATTAAATACAGCGGATTTAACAATAAAAACAAAACGCTTGATTAGTTTAAGACCCATCAACTCAACCAACCAAACAACCAACAACTGTTACTGTTTCTGTTTGAATGGCTAAAATGGAAAATTTTGTTTTGCTTTGATAATGCATTTCCGTATGAATAAAATTAAATAAAATGAGTGGATGATGATAACCTATCGGACGTTAATAAAAGAATTTAAAATGATGGCATGGAAATAAAACTAAGCCCTCGAAAAGCAAGGATGTTGAACAGAAAACTAAAAAAGGATGTACAATAATTTTCTTTATGTTCCAGTGCAGGCCAACAAATCCGTGGCTTTTTAAAGATACAACATAGCTCAATATCAATAGGCATCTGTTAGTTGATTCCTATCAAAATTGGAACAATGATGACAGCCATTGATAGCAATTTGCTATGTGACACACTAAAAAAACCTATTTCCTGTGACCATTAAGTACTAAAGGGTGATTTTTTAGCTATTATCTTTTTGACAACACTGGTTTAAACAGCTTACGCTCGTTTCGTGTTTTGTTTCACTGTCAAACATCTTCAGTTTGGTCTATAATTTGACCATGAATCGTCTTACAAACGAACAACGCTTGCAAATCATTGAATTTTAATATCAAAGTGGGCTCTTGGAAAGTTGGCCGAAGATCCACTTTTTTATCGAAAAATTGTGTTCAGCGCCGAAGCTCATTTTTGGCTCAATGGATACGTAAATAAGTAGAATTGTCGATTTTGGAGTGAAGATCAGCCAGAAGCATTGGAAAAGCTACCAATGCATCCAGAAAAAGTCACAGCTTGGTGCGGTCTATGGGCTTTGGCATCATTGGACCGTATTTCTTCAAAGATGCTGCGTATCGTAACATAACTGTGAATGGTGAGCGCTACCGTGAGATGATATCCAACTTTTTTTGCTCAAAATGCAACAGCTTGACTTGCATGACATGTGGTTTCAACAAGACAGTGCCACATGCTACACAGCACGCGTAACAATGGACTTATTGAGTGGCGAGTTCGGTGAACATTTTATTTCACGTTCGGGACCGGTCAATTGGCCGCCTAGATCGTGCGATTTAACGCCTTTAGACTATTTTTTGTGGGGCTATGTTAAAGCTCATGTCTATACAGACAAGCGCCCCTTCAATTGACGCATTGGAAGACAACACTGAAGCATTTATTCGTGAGATACCGGCCGAAATGTTGGAAAGAGTATGCCAAAATTGGACTAAGCGGATGGACAATTTGAGGCGCAGTCGCGGTCAACATTTGCATGAAATAATCTTCAAACATTAAATTATATGGACCGTACTATCGCTTCAAATAAAGATTTCATGCATTTTTCTGAATTTTATGTGTTTTTTTTTGAAAAATTGTCCTATAGCTCTTAAAAAATCACCCATTAGTTTCTAAGAGAAAAAAAATTTCATCTCATCCATGGAGCATAACGGGGAACGTAAGTTCGTTTTTTGAATACTAAAACCAATGAGAGCGATTAACGATTCGTAATGCCATTGCCGTAAGCATTTGTATTGCTTTTCATATGCTCAAAACAAACGTACATTCCCTTACGTTCCGTTGCTGTTTGGCTAACCAGAGCTTAAGGTTTGGATTGATAATTATTATGTGATATCTGTTTACTAAATTCGTTTTGGACTTACAAGGACGCAAGATACTGAAAGTTCTGGCAGCCCAGTTGAACGATTTACAATCGAACAAAATTGATACAATTCATGATATGATAATGGGGTTAAAAGCACGAGAGATTGTGAGATCTCTTATGTATCAGTGGATTTAATACATACATACACACATAATTGATCATACATACATACATATATAATTGGTCATTACAACCCTTCAGTCAGGATTACGATCTGGTTTCTCACACTACTTATGTTGCGTGTGTTAATTTTATACATGAGTGGTGGGACCTACAGTTTAAAGTCGATTCCGAACGACAGATTTTTGACAAACTTGTCATGGCAATTTTATTTACTCTCAGACTTTTTGCCAGAAATCTGCTGAGAGGAAATCGCCGAAGAAATACTTTTTGTATTTTGTTTTGATGTCTGGCTTGGGGCTCGAACCCTGGTTTACGTCTAATAAGCGAACACACTACCTACTAGACTACAGCGACTTCAATTGCTCATAACAACCCTTTAATGAGGACTACGACGTACGTTCTCACACCATGTTGTGTGTGTTAATTTTATTCATACGGGAGCTACATTTTAAAGTCGAAATTTTCTTGAGAAACTTTTCATCGAAATTTTTATTTATTCTCAAAGTTTTTGATAGAGATTTGAGATTTGAATTACGGCCTCACGTCTATTAAATTAGAATTCACAAAAGAAAGAGGCACACACTAAATAAGGCGTAAAAATCCTTTGAGAAGCTTTTAAAGTTACGGCTTGATGGTGGAATTGATTATAATGGTGCATTATCTGCTAGCATTTCTGGCAGCATCTGGCAGCATTTACCATCGGAGCACAGTTTCACCATCGTCCTTTCAGCAAAGGAAGTCGCCTGAGAAATGTTTTTTATTTCGAAAGACGGCCTCACGACTAATAATTAATCACCTACCTCCTACACTACGGTTACTTGAGAAATACGACATCATTTAAATATCTACCACAGCTTCTCTGAGTGGAGCACATTACCAATTTCCCATGACTCTAGTGCATAACTCAGACTGAATTTGACTGAGGACAGGGGTTATATTTTGCTTTGGGAATCATTGTGGTTTGTGGCTTATTTGCATATACCGACGAGTTACGAAAACTCCACAACAAAATTACCATGTCTTCAAATCTCTCGACCTATAAAGCTCGCCATTAATAGTGATGGCATGGCCAACATCGTTTTCAAAGAAATATGGACCAATGACGACACCAACCCTAAATCCAGTGACTTGAATTGGTATTGTTTCAAATTCAACAATTTTGTTAACTTATCCATGTCCCTTATAGATAAAATAGATTTTTCAATGAAAATTAGAATCAGCTTCCAAACACTCCAGAATTCATTCAGCGAACACCATGCGTCAGGGCACGTCAACATTCATCTGGGCACGTCAACATGCGTCAGGGCACGTCAACACGCGTTTACGTTAACACTCAAGTTTTTTTTTTTTTTTTAATAACAAATAGAGTAATAACAACAAGCCGCTTAGCAGAAACTTATGCGTTCTGAGGTTTATCAGGCCAACAGGCCTAAAAGGGGACGTTATGGCGAGGCCCTACATTGTTGGACGGGAGTACAATAGATCTTATTATCGCTGTACTAAGTCACCGCTTGATGACAATAATAATTTAAAGCAAGGATGCTTTAAGTAATGCTTTTCATTGCATTGAAGACCAAGATGAGAAAGCGTTAAAACCATAAGTATTTTAAGGCTGAACAAGGGCGTCTTGAGTACTCTAATGAAAGTACTCACTGATACTCTGTAATGCAGAGTATTACATGAATACCTGAACTGTATTGGCGTGATAGATAATAATGAATACAAGGCATGTGATGAAGACATATATTATTTTATTGTCCATAAGCTCCAGATCACAATATTTTAAAGGTTATGCTATACCAGACTTTACTCGTCTCAGAAGTGTAGACTGCAAGAAGTTAAAGAAATTTCTGTTCAAATAGAGAAAGTTTGATTGATATTTGACGTACAGAAAGTATGGTTTGATTAATTAATGTTGTAATCAAACTCGTTCAAAATTCCAATTATTTATAAAGATATATTCGGTGCAATTCCTCTGCTTCCCATTATGCCCTTTCCTACATCTTCTCCTTTATATCCTATTCCCTCTATTATCCTTGCCTTTTTAAGGACGTTATACAATGGGCCAATTCGGCCTCCAGGTACTGTACTTGTCTTAATTGATAAGTACAAGTCCTCTAACCTAACCTAACCTACAAAGAATTTGAAAATTTATGTATCTCGTACGAGCTCCGACTAAAAAGTAGTGGACTCTGATGTTGCAACAAAATGTTACATTGAAAAGGCTGGAACACCGTCTACACTGAAAAGTAAACGATTCTTGAATATTAAGATGTTGCTGTTAATTTTTAAGCAAGAGGAGTAGGATATAGGAAAAGCTATGATGTGGTCACTCCTTACTTATGTAGCAGAAGCATTAACACTTAAAAACAATACCATGACTAAATTTGAAGCATTTGAAGTGTGATCTGACCCAAGATTACTCAAAATTCCATGGGGTGTTTACCACATATGAAATCATTAAATTTTAAGAAGAAGAAATTGTGATCGGAAACTGTTTTTTACAATTTGTAAGGAAAAAAAACTTTTTTCCAATTTTCTATAAAATGGTATGAAGAAACACGGCTGTGATAAATGGGAAAAGAAAAAATTTTTCATTCTGAACGTGTTGTAAACTGTAAACTTCCTTAATTAATAACAAATAAAAGGTACAATGCAAGGAAAACGAAACGTGAGATGAAAACAAATATCTTGGTTAAGGTGCATAAAAAATTACACAAGTCTCAGAACCGAATCAATTTAATTAATAAACAAAATAGTCAAGAATTAATTTTTAATTAAATTAATTAAAGCCTTAATCAAAAAAAGAATCTGAATAAAATATAAAAATTCAACATTTTATCAAACTTTCACTAAAAGTTCTAAAACAATTTCCTCAACAATTAATTTATTTAATAAAAATGTTAATTAAATTCAATTAAAAATTAATTGAAACCTTAAACATTTTGAATGTTATTTGGAATAAATCCAATACATATGTTCTATTTAATATCAAGAAAATATTCAATTTCTTAATTAAATGAAGTCGCCGTAGTCTAGCACGAAGTGTGTTGACTTATTAGATGTGAGAAGTCAGTTCAAACCCCAGATCAGACATCTCCAACAAAACAAGATATGAAGATTTCTAGCAAAAACTCAGAGAGTAAATAAGAATTGCCACGAAAAGTTTTTCAAAAACCTTTCGTTCGGAATCGACTTTAAACTGAAGGTCCTGCCACTCATGTATAAAAATTAAAACACACATAAGTTATATGAGAAGCTAGGTCGTAATCTTGACCGAAGGATTGTTATGACCAATTATGTAATTAAAATCTAAATTAAAAGGTTTTTTTATTCAGAATCCATTACGTTTCCAATTAACAGTTCATCAATAAATTTAATTTAATTAATCAAAAGCCAAAATCGTTTCAATTAATTTAAGGTTTTTGATTTAAAGTCTTTTAAATATAATTTTTAAATACGAGATTTTCTTAAAGTCGCTGAGGTCTAATAGGTAGTGTGTTGCCTTATTAAAGGCGAGGCAGTGATTCAAACCCTATCGAAAATATCTCGAACAAAATGAAATACATATGAGGAAAAAATATTTTCTTCGGAGTCTTCCTCGCAGCAGTCTTTTGGCAAAAACTCTGAGTGTAAATAAAATTTCAATGAAAAATTCTGTCGATCGTAATCGACGTTAAACTGAAAGTCCTGTTACTCAGTTATAAAATTAATACACACAACATGACTGGCGTTCGAAGCTAGGTTGTAATTCTAACTAAAGGGTTGTAATGCCCAATTAAGTAAGAATGTAAGAACGATTTTCTTAAACTTTGTAATGAAGCTCAATTAATAATTGAATTTCTATTAAAAATCAATTAAATGGTTCATTGAATTTAATTTAGTTTTTCCAACTGAGTTTAATTAAAATTTTAATCAGAATCAATCAATTGAAGATCAATACAAGTTAGCCAAAATATAATTGTAATTAATTAAATCAATTAAAATTTAGTTTATAATGTTAATTACGCTAATTCTTGAAAATTACATTTTTAATTAAATTCAATTAAAATAAATTAAAACTTTAAACAAAATATTAATAAAAATTTAATAGTTTGTTAAACATTTAAATTTAATTTAATTAACATTTTAATATAAAATTTAACAAAATTCAATGAAATTATATTTTAATTAAAATTTTTAATTAAATTTAAATTAAATTTAAACATTAATTAATAAATTTGACAAACATTAATTAATAAAATTGTATTAATTTTAATTAAAAATTTTATTAAAAATTTAATTAAAATTTTAATTAAAATCGATTACAACTTTAATTAAATTACAAATTTTATTTAAATTCAATACAAATATATTTATTAATATTTTTCTTTGCTAAGATTATTTAAATTTAGTTCATTTGTTTTAGCAACTAAAACGATTAAACTTTTAATCAAAATCTATTAAGTTCTTAAAGTTCAAATTATCAAATTCAATTATACAAACGGAACGAGTAGGAGCAATTCCCTAAGTACATATTGTTAAATATTATGGTTTTTATTTCAATTTTATAAAAATTTTGTAAAAAACAGTTCATTAAATTAGGTTTTGGCGCTGTTTTTTCAAGTTGCGATTTAAAATTTTTTAGTATAAATAAAGCAGAGAAAAATAATTTTTATATTCAATTAAAATTAGTTCTTTAATTACCATTTTGCTTGTACCACTTTGATGAGCAACCGTTTCAAAAATTATGCACTTTGTTTATGATTAAAATTTTCAATCAATTCAATGAAATTTTTTAATTACATACGAAAAAAATTTTTTTTATTGATTTTTAATTTTAAATTAACAAACACGCGTTAATAAATTTTAATAAAAATGTTATTATAAAAATGGAAAATTTAATTAATTTCATAAACTTGTTTTAAGATATTTCAAAACGAATTCTTTTTAAAGTTGTCAACACTGTTTAACACTGGCGGTATTTTTACAAACTTATACTTGAGCAATTTTGTCATCGTTCTCGTTGTCGTTGTTTTTCTTGTTTTTTTCTTTCTTTCTTTTTTCTTTAAATCTACGGAAAGTTTAGACGTTTTGGAGAAAAAAGTAAGATTTTCTGCCTTTACAACGGCAGAAAAATGATTTGGCGTCTGTATTTTTTTTGAAAATAGAAGGAAAATTAACGCACAACTGTAAACTCTAACTGAACTGAACTGAACTGAACGTGTGGTCGTTTGATAAACTTATGAGAATGGATTAGTTGTGCGAGGGGTTTTTATACCGGTCCACAAGCGCAAGCGATGAATTTTCCGGGTGGGGATATGCAAAAAAAAACAAAAAAAAAAACAAAAATTCACAAAAAAAACCAACGTACAAGAAAAATAAGCAGAGAAAGGAATAAAAAAAAAGAATGCAAAAAACACGGAGTACAATTACAGCAACAACAAGAACAACAACAGAAAAAAAGGTGTAAAACTTCACTTACATACATTAGATTTGCAAAAATGAACTGGAACTCGTTAAAAGATGAAAAAGCGCTCACACATACACTCTCACACTTCCATGTGTAGTCGCTTACATTAAGACAGCATTACAAGAGGGAAAAAATGCACTTTTAAGGGTTGCAGCAGCATCCACTAACACTTACGTTTCAGAGCATAAAAGAACCCCGCTCAGTCTCTCACTCTCTCCCTCTCTCACTATTATGCTCTCTTGCAGCCTCTCTAATGTTCATTTTCTTTACATTTTTACATTCATTTTATTTTACAGCATCCTTGGCGCTCTCTCTCTCGTTCATTATTAATTCATTCATTCATTCACTTGGAATTCATTTTCTCTCTCTCAATCTCTTGCTCTCTGTGTTTAAAAAAAAGCTTTTACTGTTTGCATTTGCGCGGTCCTTTTAGTCTCTCTTTTTAAAACTTTCTCTCTTTCGCTCTCAATCTGTCTCTCTCTGTGTGTGAATGCTTTCGTTCAAACAGTGTGTGTGTGTCCCAAAAAGCTGTCCTAAAACTTATAGGCTGCCAATGAAAGCTTTCCCACTTGAATTTGCATTTTTCACTCGTAAGAACTCGTTTTTCCTACCATATGCTCGTTTTTATTCGTATACGCTCATCGTATTTCCGATGTCACGAGGGATGTTCATTTTGTAGTAAAATTTTATTGTTGTTGCTGTAGTAGTTGTTAACAAAAAATTTCCCCTGCTTTTGTATTTCTTCATTACATTTCGTTTCGTTTCGTTTTCCTTTCTTTTTGCCTAAAATGATAAGCTGCTGCAACAACAACAACAACAAGGAGAATAACTACAATTAGAAGAGGAGGGTATGAAAAGTTCATCAGTTTATAACTTTTTTTTTCTTCGTGTTGTAGTTGCTGTTGTTGCTTTTTTGTATGAAAAAATTTTCGTTATTAAGAAATCCAAGTCCATTGTTTAGTTGAAAATCTTTGTTAATTTCCGTTCACTTGTTTCTCGTGTTTTTTTTTCTTCCTTTTCTTTTTTATTTTGGCAGAATTTTCATGCAAAACATTGAAAGAGAACGCCAGTAGTGGGGTAAGGGAGAAGAGAGTTCGAGAAAGAGAAATAACATGAAATGTTAACTTGGCTAAGTGATTAAAATTAATTTCGAAAATTAAATTGCATTCGTTGTTGTTTTCTTTCTATTTCACTTGGTTTTTAAGATTTTTGGTTGCGATTTTCGAAATTCATTTCGAAAGTGTTTTTAAAGTTGAAACAAATACGTACATAATCGCAGATCTTTATCGTGGTTATGGCTTTTAATACGAAGTTATTGAAATTGTAGTTGTTAAAACGGCTTTCATTATATAGGGTGGGTGATTTTAAAAGTTTAAAATTAAAAATACAACAATAATAATACAATGTTGTGAAGTACAATTCTTCCCGTTATAAATGGAATATTATTTCATTCACATGGCTGCCGCGACTGGCCTCACAGTACCTCATTCGATCAGAACAATTTTCGTGCACTTTTTCAAGTGTATGGGGTCGTATCTCGGCAAAAGGCATCACGAATGTTGGACTTTAAATGCTCAGTTGTCTCTAGTTTGACGGCATAACACTTTTCTTTAACGGCGCACCACAGAAAAAAGTCCAACGGTATCAAATCGTAACTTCTTGGCGGCCAATTGACATCAGCATTCGCCTAATTAAACAGCCATCAAACGTTTGACGCAATAAATTGATTGTGGCATGAGTTGGAGGGGAAGTTGCACCATCCTGTTGAAACCGAATATTGTTCATATCAATACCTCACAGCAAATACTCCAACGTGTCAAATCGCTGCTTCGTGGGGGCCAATTTACATCGCCATTAAACGTTTGACGCAATAAATCGATTGTGGCATGAGATGTGTGGCAAGCTGCACAATTCTGTTGAAACCAAACATGGTTTTAAATCAATTAGCCAATTGACATCACTAATTTGGCTAATTAAACAGTTACCTAACGTTTGATGCAATACATCGATTGTGGCATGAGTTCGGCGGGAATTGTCAACATTCTGCAGAAACCAAACATCGTTCACATCAATACCATGACGAGCGGGAACAAAAAAATCGGTTATCATGGTGCCATAGGTATCTTATTTGACCGTAATGGTTGCGCCGTTCTAATTTTCAGACAAATATGAGCCAATGATGCCTCCGCTCCACAAGTCGTACCAAACAGTCACTCGTAATGGGTACATTAGCTTCTGTAAGACCACCCTTGGGTTTTCTAAGCCCAAAAAATATCCCACCAATTTGCATTTGTTTTGGAAATATATTTCCAATAAATCCCAACGCTGCTCAAGCGTAAATCGATTCATTACGTTCAGTGGAGATAATATACTGAATATATAAAATAAACGATGATTCAAATTTGAACCGATAGATAACCCACCAAATATTTGCTTTTGGGGATTAATCTAGGTCCACAACTTATTTGAAAATTAAATTCCTCAGTACCCATATGCTTTGGAAATTCGTAAATTGTCTACAGTAAATAGCGAAACAGTCAGCATTAACCCTCATATTGGTCTCTTAGGCTTTCTCAAGGCTGATAAAACGTATTGAACTTGTGCGTGAGACTGGCATTCATGTGTAAAGGGGCCACTCAAATGTTTCCCTACAAACCCTATCTGCAAGACCAGATAAATCAGGCTCGTTGTGTATACATACAGAGCAAGATTCTTGTTAAAACTAAGCAGACGCCATTTTAAGAACCCATTGAGAAACTGCTGTCTACTTCAGTCTGGTTTACGACCTAGTTTTCAATACCACTTATCTTACTTGTGTTAATTTTATACATGAGTGGTGGGACCGACAGTTTAAAGTCGAATGACAGATTTTTGAGAAAATTTTCATGGCAAATTTTGTTTCATTCTCAGAGTTTTTGCCAGAAATCTGCTAAGAGGAAGTCGTCGAAGAAATATTTTTTGGTTTATTTTGTTGAAAATGTTTGACCTGGGGTTTGAACTGACGCCTCAGGTCCAATAATCCAATACACTACCTACTAGACTACGGCGACTAACTTACCCAGACACCATTTTTAAAACCTATGAACATACTGTATTGATGACAAAAAAGAGGAGACCACAGACCATATTTCTGTCATTGTCCGGCATTTGGGAACAAAGAATTCTTGACAACCCAGTACTCTTTGACAGGACTTTTCTAGCCAAAGTTGATTTATATGAAATCCATACCTTTGTATAAATGCAAGCCAGATATTACAGTTAAAAGACAGAACGGCCGACAATACCCGATTACAACACGACCTTACAAGACCTTACCCTCCTTGTTATGGTGAAACGGTGTTTTAGTACTATGATCATATGCAATGCCTTCATATTTAAAAGGGTATCAATACAGCATCTACTCCAAACCTACAGTCCTGAAAAATTTCAGGCTGTTGCTCGGTGCAAATAATAACAATTTCCTACCCAGTACCCGATATGCTCGCAAATATTTCCTTCTGCTATGCATTAACGCATCACAAGTTCCAATAAATATGCTTCTATTCCATATGTTAGGCTCGAGACAACTCCTAACCTAAGTAGGTATACCCTGAGTCTCCAATGCCCTGTGAAAAGAGCGGTTATCAACCCCAGGTTATTCCTGAATAGTCTGACCTCCTTTTGTTGTAATTCTCCATACAAAGGTTTTGATTGCTTTTAACCCACTTTGTTTGAGAAGAGTCTTTGCCTCCTTCATCTTTTCTTTCGTTGAGCATTGCTTTTCGTACCCTTTTCACCCTTTCATAGAAGGAATCTGGTCCCATCAACAACAATTGCAATTTCATGTGCTTGTACAATTGCCAAGAATTTTCATATGAACTGAAGGTAACCATATTTTGTGTACCAACCTGATTCACCTTCTCCAAACAGTCCTGTATTATCATCGATTTAACCTCATAAGAGCCAAGGGCTCATATGGCGGCCTTACTGTCAGATAGTATTGCTATGTCCTGTCATTTGAATTCAGCACATCTTTCAATGGCATAGACTGTCGCTAGAACGATACCCGCGAAAATGTATCATTTTGGCACCAATTGCAAGCATCAAGGACTTCTAGATGCCATAAAGAAATGACTGCCCCTACCCAATATCTCAAGAGGAAGTTGTTTGCGTTCCTTTTTCAAATCATTTTCTAATACACTTAAAATCCATTAACGAATTACAAATTATGCTCGTGTTTTGTAACAAAATTCGTTTTATTGGCGAACAGAGAAAATGTATCGGTGAAACCGATGACTTTTAACGATAACAATCAAATAATTGTCAGCGGAATAACAACGAAAATAATCACACACAAAAAAATCTCACAAGCAACAGAGCCAACGGTTGAACGACAAAATTTTTTGACGTTTTTTTTTTTCTTTCATATTTTTCGCCTTTATAATACAAACACGTACGATTATTGAGAGAGCAAACAGCAAGTAAATGATGATGATAATCATTGACGATTACGACGATGACGAATATGAGGGCGTTGTCGTTGAGATGTGAAATGTGATGAGATGATGGCAATAAAACCGGAAAAGGAAATGCATAAATTTGTTATTTGCATTAAATTACAAGCACACATACACACGCATACACGCAAAAATATTGTTTATACTCTTACCTTTAGCGTCTCAAGTAACGCGGTAAATAAATAAACAAACCGTTTAAGCGGAGAGCCATTCTTCTCAACGCCTTTAAAGCATTGGCAAGTAACGTGCCAGCCCAACGCATTTTTAAACACGAACAACGTTTTAACGACCATCAAGGAAGAAAGAAAAACACAAACACACACACACATATACCTAGAAGAAGTGGCAGAGAGAGGGAGGGAGAACAGAAAAACCAAAAAAGAAATCAGAAATCAAAACCAAGGCAAAAAAAACTATAAATGCTGTTGCGGTTTTTGTAAACACACTCTGAGACACATGCACACTTTACATACAAATTGCTCTAGACACTCTTGTACACTTTAATTCACTTACCCGACACACACACACCTACACACAGTCGTACTGCTACTCATGCTGCAACAGGAATAGAAGGAACATATTGAGCCAAATCACGGTTTTGCATACGAATGGAATTGATTTCTTGGGGAACAAAAAAAAATCCCAAAAAAAAAATCCTATCACGACAATTTCAGAGAGACCAGGGGTAAACAAAAAAAACAGTAACAATGTTTAGGTGTATGTATGTGTGTTTGTGTGTGTGTATGCCTCCGTTGTTAAATACTTAACGCAATGGCGTGTCAACAGCCAAATAATCGAAACCAAACATCGAGAACAGCCAGAGGAGCGATAAGTATCGGAAATTAGCTGAGAGGCATTCCAAAAACTTATTTGGCAATTGCGATAACAGCAGCCAAGTGGTGAAGGGGAGGGTATAAGAAAAATGCGACAAAAGCATGTTAATCTACCAAAGAATACGCTCTAGGTAAGGTACACTGAGAAGAGGTAAGGAAGTAGAATTTATTTTTAGATTTTATTTGATTGGTATTAGAGCAGTGGACACTTTTTTGAATTTTAAAGCAATTCTTTGTTTTTTCCTTCAAAATCGAAGGTTGTTTAAGGAATTGGATAAATTTCCTATTTTCGAAATCGATTCATAACTCTGACCCAGTCTGACCACGTTGGTGTAAACGACTCACAAGATTTTAGATTGCGTCGCACATTATATGAAAATTGATTGTTGGCGACAACTTTTACATCGTGGCAGTGTCATAGTAACAGTCACTAATGATAGGGCCTAGGCTTTTCGATTTATACGAGAATATTCCCAAGCATAACTTACTTGTGTATGCAGTCCTTTATTCTGAATGGTTATTCTGTTCTGTGGTCTCTACTTACTTTTCTTCCCATCTGCATAAGTTGTTAAGACAAACTCTAGTTCAGTTTAATGCCGATCTTGTTCTGCCTACATATATCCATACCATCATAATCCCATCATCATTTATATATAACAGACAGTAACAGACAGCTGGTGTATAACACAAGCTCGCGATCAAGGGTGAAACATATAACATCAAGAGCGGCACAAGTATCTATCCTCAGCCCCGACCTATGGAACGTCAACTACGATGGAATTCTGAGAGAGGATATGCCAGAGGGAACTTTTTTGGTTGGATACGCAGATGATATTGCAGCTGTTATCCTGGCCGTGATACACGGAAGAGGCACAGCGAAAACTGAGACGTGTCATGCTAAGAACGAAAACATGGCTGGATTCCCACGGCCTAGACCTGGCCATGCATAAAACGGAATTACTGCTGATCACTGGTCGTCATATCCCCTTGCAGGTGGTCATGAGTATTGGAGACGAGGTTATTAGGACCAAGAGCTCGGTGAAATACCTGGGAATAAGGCTGCATCCCAGACTGACTTTTTCGTATCAGATTCAGTACTCGGCTAATAAAGCCCAGAAGATCGTTGGACAGCTCAGCGGATTAATGGCGAATATTGGAGGCCCGCTACCGGCGAAACGGAGACTCCTGATGGAGGTTGGGAACAGCATTATGCTTTATGGGAGCGAAATTTGGGCCACAACGCTAGATGTTAAAAAGCGGGCGAACTCACTTGTATCGGTACAGAGAATGGCTGCCTTGCGTATCACGTCGGCATATCGTACAGTGTCCGCCCCAGCCGTAATTGTGATTGCAGGTATAATCCCGGTGGATCTGCTGGCGGCAGAATGGATGGAGATTTATAGGGCGAAATCGGCTGGGAATCATATAACCGGTCACTTCAGGGAAAATACCATTTCAGAGTGGCAACGACGATGGAACGAGGAAGATAGAGGAAGAGAGGCGGCGAGATTTATTCCGGACATAAGGCTATGGATTGGTCGCAAATTTGGAGAGGTAAATTACTACGTCACACGGATGCTATCGGGTCACGGATATTTTAGGAAATATCTGCACAAAATGGGCAAGACCGCCTCCCCTTACTGTCTTTACGAAGAAGGGGAGGTAATTGATGATGCAGAGCACACTGTTTTCGAATGTGCACGCTGGCAGAGCTATCGCTCTGCACAGACGTCGATAGTCGGGACGATCACGGCCGGTAACATTGTCGGGATTATGATCGCGAGTAGAGAAAATTGGACCTCAGTGGCGAATTACGTGGAGAGCATTCTAAGACTGAAGAAGAGGGATCTTGAGGCCGCGGGACATGTGGGCACGCCGGCATAAGTGAAACTGGCACACGTGCCAAGCGAAATTCGAATCAGGGACCGGGACGAAAGGAATAGTGGAGACACATAGATGTCTCTTCAACTTTCGACACGCAATATGGACGCGGATATGAACACGCAGGGGCCAAAGGGCCAAGGGGACTCCACTCCGAAGTAATACCACCGTAGTTCCGGAGTGGGCACAACAAGTCCACGAGACGAGGGGGGATTTAGTGGGTGAGGGCCCCACACACGGAGGATGTGACGACTTCCTCTATGGTGCGATTAGGTATATTTACCCCTCCTCGGTGTGAAAAAAAATCATTTATATATAATATCGTATGAATTCTTTCGAATTTTATGTTGTTTCAGCATTTGCAAGCTCGTTAGTTTTGTTGTTAACTTCAATGCAACCGTGTCCGGAAATCCACTGGGGTTAACTGATAACCGATGTTTCGCTAACTTTTCCTGAGCCTCACAGCATACTTCGATAAGCTTTGACGATCTGTTCATTATCGCAAGACATCTAATGGCCAGTTTGCTGTCAGTAAATTATCCGCAAACCTATACTCGGTTTTCTCTGACACCGAATTCGCATCGCAGCTGCCTTTATTGCCAATATTTGTGCCTGAATAGTACTACAGTAATTGAGTAGTTTCTTCCGAAAAGACTTCACAATCGACATTATAGCGGTATCTTGATCTGTGAGTGAATACTTGAATTACATTTTCTGGCATTCTGTATTATAATGAATTATATTCGGAATTTTCGTTTTAAAACTATCATTGAGAGTGGGTTCAGGTAGGATCGCCTAGTCGATAATACCATATTGATCAACTATACCCAAGATTTTTGCGGGCAGGGCCATATCTCCTTTATTTTGATAGTCCTGCAGCACTTAGTCTCAAGGCGCATTACTACAACATGCCTTTAATGTTGTACATGCAACGCCATCCTCGTAATACGCTCAAACTGGCTCTTCTCCAACAGCAATCGCCAAGAAACCCAACAGCATGGGGTTGATTACAAAGTCAAACAGCCTGTAAGTGTTAGCAGGTCCTTAGGCTTTAGGCCCATTGCTGTTTTCACATCAAATACAGTGCCATTCGCTGATTTAGTGGTTCTGTATTCAGTATTCATTTCCAATTGACTTAACTGTGGATATGTGGATTCTTATTGTATATAGTCGAGCGCTTCTTCTTGTGAATAGTACCCAGTCTTGGTTTGGATATTTGCCTGTAGTTGCTACTGCCACTTTGCCACTAATTATGCATCACATTATTTCCAAGGCTTTGTGTATAATTTTAAGGTTAAGGATAAATAACAAAGGCGAGAGTTAGCCTCCTTGTGGAGACTCTCAAGCCGGCAATTTGAAAACACTTATGATGCCTTATAAAGGGTCCGCCAAATAACTTTTTTTTTTGAAAATGCTTTAACAAAAACACCACAGAATATTTTCTCAAATTTCTTTTTTTATTTGAAAGTTAATATGGTTAACTTTCCGGTTAATAATGGAAAATAATTTCATTCAAATGGCTGCCTCGGCTGGCCATGCAGTAGCCTAAACCAGAAGATGTCGATTTTGGCAAAAAAAATCATCTTTTCAGATGAAGCTCATTTTGATCTTTGCGGGTATGTAAACAAGCAAAATTGTTGCAAACGAGGCACTGTTTGGTGCGGATTTTGGTCCAGAGGCATAATTGGGCCATTTTTCTTCGAAAATGAGCAAAGAGTGGCCGTTACAGTCAATTGCGATCGTTATCGGCCCATGTTGAAGGAATTTTTGTTCACAAAAATTAAAGAGGAGGATATTGGCAGCATTTGGTTTCAACAGGACGGCGCTACTTGCCACACAGCCGAAGCTACACTCGATGTTTTGCACCCTGTTTTTGAAGATCGCATTATCAGCCGCAGAGCTGATGTCGTTTGGCCACCTCGGAGCTGCGATTTGACACCGTTGCACTATTATTTGTGGGTTGCCGTCAAAGGTAAGTGTTACGCTGACAAGCCAGAGGCAATTGACACTTTAAAGTACAATATTCGTGAAGCCATTGGTGAAATACGGCTGCACACAATCGATAATATGCTTAAAAATTGGACCGATCGTGTAGGCTACGGCATGCCCAGCCGAGGCAGCTATTTGAATGGAATTATTTTCCATTATTAACCGGAAGGATTGTACTTTCAAATAAAAAAAGAAATTTAAGGAAATATTCAGTAGTTTCGTTTTTAAAGCATTTTCAGAAAAAAAGAGTTATTTGGCGGACCCTTTACATGAGCGGCGGCACTTACAGTTTAAAGTCAACTCCGAACGACAAACTTCCTTTAAGAAACTTTTAATGGCAATTTTATTTTACGCTCAGAGCTCGCGGAGAAATATTTTTCAATATTTCGCTATGTTTGAGATGTCTGCCTAGGGGTTTAAACCTTGGCCTCATGTCTAATAAGCCCACACACTTCCTACTGGACTACGGCGACTTCAACCAGCAACTACTGCCTAGAATAAGAAGTCTTACGTTCTGATCAGTAATCTGGCTTATGATCTAAAATGCATAAGGCAAGTTATCGATTTATAATTATCGATTTATTATTTTTAAATTGAAAACAATTTCCCTTATCTTGCATTACTACATGACAGTTTTAAATAAAAACTACTTTATGCTACAGAATATCCTGTAGACATTGAGAAAAACAACAACGTATCACACAATATATAAAAAACGATTTTTTTCATTTTAATTTCTTTAAGCTAAGATTTCTTATCTCGCCTGGAATTGCCAAACGTAAATTGAAAATGTAATGTTACAACAACAAAAAAGAAGAAAAATGAAAAAAGAAATGAGTACTTGTTAAACGTATTAATATCGTTAACGTTGTTGTTGTTCTAGAAATTGTTCACAGCTTAATAAACCAATTGAAGGAATATTTTTTTTTTAATGCAACAATGAAACGAAAATCAAAAAAAAAACATTGAAAATCTGTTTAATTTCATGCCCTACACCCCGATATAGGCATTAAACACTAGAGGGAAATATTTGTAACAAAATTAGGAAACTAAATTGCATGTCCCCACCCATGCATCATCAAGGCTCAATAGTTTACGCAGCAATTCTCGCATTATTATGGAATCATTAACTTTAGCTCAGTCGTCGTAGTCTAGTCGGTAGCGTATTGGCTTATTAGACTTATGAAATCATTAACTTCAGCTTAGTCATCGTAGTCTAGTAGGTAGCGTATTGGCTTATTAGACACAAGACCGTGGTTCAAATCCCAGCTGAAACGCCTCGAACAAAACGAAAAATGAAAAGAGTATTTCTTGTGGCGACTTACTTCCAAAAGTCTATCAAAAACTCTGAGCGTAAAATAAAATGACCATGAAAAGTTTCTCAAAAATCTTTCGATCGGATTTCGGCATTAAACTGTAGTTACCGCCACTCTTGGATAAAATGAACACGCACAACATGGGTGGTGTGTGAAACTAGGTTGTTGTCTCGACTACAGGGTTGTAATGACCAGTTTTGTAAGTAAGAAAGGCTTGACTACTAAAGGGTCAGCCAAATAACTTTTTTTTTTTGAAAATGTTTTATAAAAAAAAACTACTGAACATTTTCTCAAATTTCTTTTTTTATTTGAAAGTACAATCCTTCCGGTTAATAATGGAAAATAATTTCATTCAAATGGCTGCCTCGGCTGGCCATGCAATAGCCTACACGATCGGTCCAATTTGTAAGCACATTATCGATTGTGGGCAGCTGTATTTCAACAATGGCTTCACGAATATTGTCCTTTAAAGCGTCAATTGCCTCTGGCCTGTCGGCGTAACACTTATCTTTGATAAGTGATCCAACGGTATCAAATCGCAGCTCCGAGGTGGCCAAACAACATTAGTTCTGCGGCTGATAATGCGATCTTCAAAAACAGGGCGCAAAACATCGCGTGTCGCTTCGGCTGTGTGGCACGTAGCGCCGTCCTGTTGAAATCAAATATTGCCAATATCCTCCTCTTCAATTTTTGGGAACATAAATTCGTACAACATGGCCCGATAACGATCGCCATTGACTGTAACGGCCACTCCTTGCTTATTTTCGAAGAAAAATTGCCCAATTATGCCTCTGGACCAAAATCCGCACCAAACAGTGACTCGTTTTGGGTGCGTCGGATTTTCAATGTATGCGTGCGGGTTTTCTGTGCCCCAAATTCGACAATTTTCCTTGTTTACATACCCGCCAAGATCAAAATGAGCTTCATCTGAAAAGATGATTTTTTTTGCCAAAATCGGCATCTTCTGGAGTAGGCTACTGCATGGCCGGCCGAGGCAACCATTATTAACCGGAAGGATTGTACTTTCAAATAAAAAAAAGAAATTTGAGAAAATATTCAGTAGTTTTTTTTCTTAAAGCATTTTCGAAAAAAAAGTTATTTGGCGGACCTTTGATATCCTATACTGAAACTGTAAGGCGTACTTGCAAAACTTTTTTTGGTTAAAATATGTTCAAACAGTTAGGAGAGCTTAAAAATACAAAAATGTAAAAAGAGACACAAGTGTAGACACAAATGGACAACATAGGACAAATCATAGTGAGTACCAGAAGTGTGCAAAGTTAAATGGCTTGTTCGGGAATTTCTGTACTCGAAACAAACTGCCGGACTTAAACCTGCAATAAAATATGTGCCACTGGAGATGACATAGTTTAAATGGAATAGAAAACTATGCTGCCCGCTCTGTAGTCATAAGAGAGCATATGTTTAAGCCAGCATTTGCAAATACGATACGAGTATCGTGATGAAAGTAATCACAGGTCGCTGCCTTATGTAATGTACTCTTGTAATAAGAGTAGGCTTTATGCACCACAAAAATTAAACGAGGCTCCAATGAAATGAAGCAGGTTAAGATTGTTCAGTTCTGTTCTCTGTACAGCATTGCTGTCAAGGCTTCTATGGTCGTTAATAGGCGGGCGCTCTGTTTTCAGTAAAAACTTCAAATGGCTTGAACAGCTAAAGAATGACTTGAGAATATAAATTCCTAATTCATTCTCGTTCATAATTGTTGTAGAAAGAGAGAAAGCAAAAGAAAGCTTTTGTTGTTGCATTAATGGCTATCTCATGATGTATATGTCGGCAGATATTCAACATGTCAGTATGAGAGGCAATTCCGCCCCATTAAAAGGTAGGGATCTGGAACAATATTAGATGTACGATAGGTTAGAACATCTAGAACCCAGAAACAGATGCATGACAGGCGTATATAGTAATATGATTAGCATGGAATACCATCAATGTGCAGTCATTGCCACCCAATAGATGGATGAAGTAACTCTTTCTAGACTTTTCACCATAGCAACGATTTTTGGCAAATCCATAGATTAGCTGAAGCTATCAAAGTAATGCAGGGCATCATAACATCGACTATGCCTGCCTAGAACATTTCCTTATGCTTTATTTACTTTTCTTAGCTCCTTTATCGTTTCCTTAACTCTCTCTCTCTCTCTCTTTTGAAGGTGGTTGCATACCCAGCAGCAGAGGCACAATTTCTGGCTAATTTTGTAAATGTCAACAACATTCACCGTTTTTGGCCTCTGAAGATCGATTGTATCGATAACAAAAATAATTTTTATGAAAAGAGCCAAAATCCAAAAGGTATACACTTACTAACACACACACACACTCACACACAGACAAACACAAGCAACCACATACAAACAGCAAATCGTTTTTGGGGCCTTAAACACTGTCAAGCTGTAGTGAGGAAAGAGTACGAAGCAATGCATTGCAATTGGTGTGGTGAGCCGAGTTTGGCAGTTTGGTTGGCTGATTGCATTCAATTGACCAACCATGTCAACACAATGAAGTTGATGATGACGTCGTCAATAACGATAAAATCAAAGTTTGGCTATTTTACTTCTTCCACATCTTCAGTCGTCCCTCTTACCACTTCCTTATGAAAATAAGGATTTGGATTTGGACAAAAATAACAACAACAACAACCTAAAAATTGTTGAACATTTATAAATAAGAACAGAAAGAAAGGCAAAATAAAATGCATTTCGAGCTGTGGAAACTCAAATACAGATGAAGAAGAAAAAAAATTTGTATCGACAGCGACAACGACATTGTAAAAGAAATCAAACAATTTTTCTTTCCATTTTTCTTTTTTAGTTTTGTTTTTGTTTTCCAACAAAAGATGTGAAAATAAGTGAAGAAAAGAAAACTGAAACTGAGCAATAGAGCAACACTAGGGGAATGAAACAAATAATGACCGTGTTTTTCAAATTGTCGTTCGTCGATTGTTAAGAAAAGGTCAATTGAATTGGAAAATTTGGAAATTTACAAACTGTTTAACAACTTGTTAACAAATAACAACTGAAATGAAACAACAACAACAATAACAATAAAGCAATAATAGCAACAGCAATATCAAATACTGATGGAATGGCAAGAAGTGTAGAACAGAGTAACAACATCGAATAGACGATGCAGAACTCAATCCCCAACTTAAACCCCCCCAACCAAAATGCACGAACATGCCAAACTGAAGGACTTTGTCAACTGTTAGGTCAGGTTAGATAGCGAGTCAACCTAAACCTTGATTCATACTCGTACATACATAATTGGCCACTACAACCCTTCAGTCAGGATTACAACCTAGCTTATCACATCACTCATGTTGTGTGTGCTAATTTTATACATGAGTGGCGGGACCAACAGTTTAAAGTCGACTCCGAACGACAGATTTTTGAGAAACTTTTCATCGCAATTTTATTTAATCTCAGAGTTTTTGCCAAAGGAAGTCGCTGAAGAAATATTTTCTTCATATTTCGTATTGTTGGAGACAATTATGAAAGAGAAGGAATTCTTTAGCTGTTCAAGCGATTTAAAGTTTTTACTGAAAACGGAGAGCCTATTAACGACCATAGAAGCCTTAACAGCAATGCTGTATAGAGAACAGAACAATCTTATCCTGCTTCATTTCATTGGAGCCTCGTTTAATTTTTGTGGTGCATAAAGCCTACTCTTATTACATGAGTACATTACATGAGGCAGCGACCTGTGATTACTTCCATCACGATACTCGTATCGTATTTGCAAATGCTGGCTTAAGCATATGATCTCTTATGACTACAGAGCGGGCAGCATAATTTTCTATTCCATCTAAACTATGTCATCTCCAGTGGCACATATTTTATTGCAGGTTTAAGTCCGGCAGTTTGTTTCGAGTACAGAAATTCCCGAACAAGCCAATTAATTTTGCACACTTCTGGTACTCACTATAATTTGTCCTCAACTATGTTGTCCATTTGTGTCTACACTTGTGTCTCTTTTTACATTTTTGTACTTCTTTACTTTACTTTACTCTTTAACAGTGTCCTTAACTGCAAACTAATTAGCACAGCATATCACACACTGCCCACAGTTCATAGTTAAAGAATCTCAAAAGTAAAATGGCAAAGTGTGAAAGAGGAGAATGCCTATACATTCAAAAAAACATTAAAACAACGCAATAAAGTTGTTGTAAACATCTTCTTTGTAGGGGAATACCTTAAACGGTAGGATATCAGATTCTCTTAAACTATTTGCATAACAAATCAAACACACAGATGCCTCAAATGCTTTTGTTTTGGTGCGATTGATTCCTATTCAGCCTTCATTTATTGCTTAACATCATAACCCATAACAAAACACATCATATGGGTTATTCCATTCAAATTAAAGCATTCAATACGGGTCATTGCAAGAAATCAATTGAATGCTTTTTAAATTACTTATTCATTTAGGTGTTGAAAATACTTTCCAATACAATAAACATTCCAACATTGCTTTCATTTGCATGGAACAACCCATATGGTGGTAAACCCTTTTGTAATCTCCTGGCATGTTCTAATAAGCCTTCTTCTATAAATGATTAGCTCAATACATACAATAGCTACCACGTTATGTATGAGACCAATCAAACATTGCATTCATTAGGATACTTCGTGACCTAAGGAACCGATTGGCTGACAGCTCCCTCTTTAACTGTCCGCCAGACAGAACTAACAGACTCTATTATTATTTAAAACGCTTTACGACCAGACTTAGTAACAAAAATAAATGGAGTAATCTAGAAGCTACATACCCTCTTAAAAGAGGGACTATTTCCTGATACAGAACGGATAAAGAAAGCATTTATTCCTTAACATCATAATCCATAACAAAACACATAATATGGGTTATTCCATTCAAATTGACTTATACAATATGGGTCATTGCATATAACAAATTGAATGCATTTTAAATTACTTCTCCATTTAGGTGTTGAAAATAATTTCCAAACCAATAAGTATTTCAACATTGCTAACATTTGTGTGGAACAACCCATATGGTGGTAAACCCTTATGTAATCTCCTGGCATGTTCTAATAAGCCTTCTTCTATAAATGATTAGCTCGATACATACAATATCTATCATAACTATGTGAAGAGGTGCTTGTGTTTGTCAGTATATGTAGAAGTATTTGTGTATGAGCATTACATCCTTAAAATTCCTTGTTTTATTGTATTTGCCAGCATGAAAGCAAATACAAAGCTGCCACATGCTCAGAAGGAGAGAGAGAGGGAAAGAGAGAGAAAGAGAGAGACAGTTCGCAATTGAAATCTTAGAACAGAAAGGTGAAATGGTCTCGTTTATCTTTGGAAATCACTCTCGATTCCAAAAAAGGCCATGAAAAATTAACATAAATTGGTTAACGATTCATATTCGTTTGCAAATTGGCTGCAAAGGGTTCAGAAATATAACAACTCTTGATTGGAAGGCTCATATAGAGAGCATCTCAGAAAAGTCGGGCATGCCATATTGGTCTACAGAAGGCTTGCAGGGAAATCCTGGAAATGTATCACAGGAATTATGGACTGGATGTATACTACGATGGTCACGGGTGACTTATGAGGCATTTATTTGGACACATAAAACGAATTTAACCGTAGAACGAGCTTTGTATCAAAAATGACACAATTTTCAATTCAATTTAAATTTTTGAGACGATATAACTTTAATTCAGAAAAAGTTAGATGCCTGATATTTTTTGAATTCGTTAGTATTGTGATTGTCGTTATTTTAAACCAAATAAAAAAAGAAAATTTTAAACAGGACTTAAAAAATTCAAAAACTTCATAATTCTATCTTATGTATCATTTTTGATACATACGACTTTCCTAGGGATTCTATGGTGTTGTGTATGTAATTTTTTCAAGTTTTCAAAAAAAATGTTTAAGTTTTATCGGGAATAATACATTATTTATGATATTTGATAAGGAATTGAAGAAAGTTAAGTGTTAGATGAAAGTGAAAAAGTTGATTTTCTGTTCTTGATATTGATTGAAGTAGTCGTAGTCTAGTATGAACTATGTTAGCTTATTAGACGTCAGCCCAAGGTTCAAACCTCAGGTAAGACATTTCCAATTTACACCGAAAGGTTGTAATGAGCGATTATGTGTGTATGTATGTAATATTCCTCTTAATGAAAACTCTGAAGAAGAAGATAACAAAAGCTCCTCTTATGAACTGGCGCAAGTATTGACAGCTGCAAACATGACAATAGGACGTTAATCGAAAAAGATGGTACTACTTGGAATAGAGAACCGTATTAGCAGTTTGGGAAGAAAATATATTACCAATTTTCACGCAGATTGCTAGCAGCTATCACATGAAATGTTGTAGAATCTTTCTTACTGCTCTTCTCATATTTATCCCATGTGACAGGCAAACATTAGAAAAATGTGTTTCGTCCCATGTTTTATTACAGATAATAATATTTCGGTCATTCATCATTCGCTTTGATAATGATATATTTACACCTATTACGCCTTTTCGTAAAATAAGCTGAAAGTCTTCCAGCCTTTAATAATCATGCTAAAAGTATTTTTTTGAAATTCAAATGAAAAGAATTTTTTTTCTAAAAAAATATATATTTATCTTAATTTTTTGATAGAAAATTTTAACCATTTTCATAAAACTTTTATCATACAACTTGTAGTTTTATGTAAGAAATAATACTGCATTAATATTTTCGGATTAGCTAACTTACTTTCAGATCAGCCCATATATCCTTTTTTTAAGATTTTTAAAAATTTAATTTTTTGTTCGCCTAAAAGGTAAGAAAATTAAAGAAAATATATTTAAATAATGATGCCTATGTTTTTATGTTCCTTTTTGGTATATTTTCTTCTCAAATTGAAGTTTTTTAGCAACAGAATTCAAAAACTTTTTCGTTTTATTGTGGAAAATGAAAATTACCTCCTCCGATTTTAATTTAAATTTGATACTTAATGATGGAATACTTACAGTGATTGTTAGGCAAATTAATTTAAGGATATTTATATAAATCAAGCTTCATAAAGAGATTTTTCAACTCATATGTATTTAATTTTGTCGCTGTAGATTAGTAACTAATTGAATTTGATGGTCGTTATAAATTTCGTGGTCCGCCGAAGTCGAATTGGCAGTTTTAGACTCAAGTACATGCTACGTGTGCAGCAACTACTTACAGCAGTATTTGGGGAAACCCGTATCCGAGAAACCAGAGAAGAATCAAAGAGAGAAAATTGTTATTGTTATTGTTAAATCGATGTTCTATTGCAACGGGAAACTTTTTTACCTCACATGACGTTGACAACAAATATTTCTAACGAATCAAGAGAATGGTTTGTACCATCAGGTTTCAGCCAGCCCTCAACTGAGAGTGTTACTGATGCGTGTGACAATAAGCTGTCCTATTTAAGCAATTGGAAACTTATAAATCGCCACAAAGCATGGGTGCTAGACGTCAAATTGTTACCATTTAGAAAAAAATAAAACCAAGCTGATATGAAGTATTTAATTTTTACTTAAAAAACCATGCTGCAATGTACATCATGTAAAAAATTTTGGCGTAAATTTTATAAAAGTGATAATAAAATGTAATGAGGTAAAATAGTTTTATTAAAATGAATTAAAATAAATAAAAACATTTAAATTTTGTATCAAAATCTATCAATAATTACGAAAATTCTATGAAATACAAGTATGTATCAAAAGTGATACATAGCTAGAATTATGAAGTTTTTTAAGGCTCGATCTACGGTTAAAAAGTGCTCAATTGGAGTTGAAGAAGATACAGAGACTAGCCTGTGTTGGTATAGTAGAGACACTGAGAACTTTCGGTGCTGAAAGTTCAGTTAGATTTAAGTCGGTTGCACATATTTGTGAAGGCCTAAGCATTGGATATTGTGATTAAGTGGATGGGAGACTAGCCAAATATGGCATTCATTAGTACTTCTTGACCTAAGGAACCGATTAGCTGACATCACCCTCTTTAACTGTCTGCCGGACAGAACTAACAGACGCTATTATTACTAAAAATTCTTTACAACAAGACTTAGTAACAAAAATAAATGGAGTAATCTGGAAGCTGGATACCCTCCTAAAAGAGAAACTATTTTCTGATAAAGAACAGGTAAAGAACGGGTATAGAGACAGCAGCTGTAGTGTTGGTTCCACAAAGAAATATTTCGAGTCAACGGAGAATTCGCCTGTACCTTCCAAGCGGAAGTCTATACCACCGAAAGATGTTCTCAACTTCAACTTGGATAGGAGGCACAAAAACCGGAACAAAACAAGACTATCAAGACAGTCAAGCAGCCATTCGGGCACTTGGCTCTTATGAGTTTTAATCGAAGATAGTAGGGGACTGTCTGAGAAAACAGAATCAGTTCGATAGACAGATCATGTTTACTTTCTACTGGATCCTAGATAATGTGAGAATACTTGGCAGTGAGCAAGCATACGAGCTTACCAGAAGGGGAGTTTCCACGCCACGCCTTATGTGCAGTGAGAGCGATTGTTTAGAATGGGATGAAAAATTAAAAATTTCTACAGAATAAACAAAAATTGGAAAAAAAATATAAAGAGAGGCAAACGCTCTTCTCCAAAACCAAGTGGACTTAAGGCAATCAAAACTTTTGTTAGAACATTACACTGAAAGGAGATCTGAGCCATGCATCAGACTATGCAGGAATAACCAGAGCTTGGTAATTGGTCTTTTGGCAGGGCACGAGGAACTCAGGGTACATTTATTTAGAATGGGGTTTGTCTCGAACCCAACATGTGGATGCTGTGATAATGAGCACGGATCAACGGAACCTGTGTGGCATTAATGCAGCTTAGGCAGAAACCCTTGAGTACATATCAAGTTCTAGGCAGGGATTATTAATATTGACACGGAACAGCAGCCTGAAATTTGTCACGGCAATAGGATTGAAGGAGAAGGTATCCCTACCTTATAAAGTTTGAGGGAAGTACAATGAGCAGCAGCCTGAAATTTGTTTGGGCACTAGGCTTGAAGGAGACATTGTAGGAACACCTTGTAAAGTTTAAGGGGAGCACAGTAGATCGTATGAGCGCAGTATTAAGGTATGTGTTCATGCCAGTAAATGGTAATGGGTTCGCCATCTAACGTTTTTTTTTTTCAATGAATGAATTTTATTTCGTGAATGGTAACACTTAGCTCATGTCTGATTTGACAGATAATTAGTTTTATCCTTCCGATGAACGAATATGGTTGTGTATACGCTTGGACAACGCTGGGAAATATTCCGACATTACTTTGAAAATCATGGTAATGTTGCAGAACGTGTGTGAAAATTGCGTACGGATTTTGGAAGAAGAGAAGCACCCTCAGCTCCGTATGTTCGTTATTTTGTGAAAAAAGTGAAAGAAACTGGCAGCCTCATCGATAAACCAAAGCGTGAAAAGCCAAAAACAGTGCGTACACCCGAGAATATTGCTGCTGTGGCAGAAAGTGTGCGTGAAGCGCCATCAACATCAATTCACCGTCGTTTTTAACAATTGAACATTTCGGAGACATTATTGAGACGAATTTTGCATAAAGACCCTGGTATGACGCCATACAAAGTCCAATTGGTTTAGGAGTTGAAGCCAATTGACCATCCAATGCGTTTTCGCGTCGCTAAGTGGGCTTGCGATCGACTTACAGAAGATGCCGATTTTGGCAAAAATGATCATCTTTTCAGACGAAGCTCATTTTGATCTTGGCGGGTATGTAAACAAGCAAAATTGTCGCATTTGGGGCACAAAAAACCCGCACGCATACATTGAAAAGCCGACGCACCCAAAACGAGTCACTGTTTGGTGCGAATATTGGTCCAGGGGCATATTTGTTCCATTTTTCTTCGAAAATGAGCAAAAAATGGCCGTTACAGTCAATGGCGATCGTTATCGGGCCATTGGTTGAACGAATTTTTGTTAAAAAAAATTGAAGAGGAGGATATTGGCAACATTTAGTTTCAACAGGACGGCGCTACGTGCAACACAGCCGAAGCTACACTCGATGTTTTGCGCCCTGTTTTTGAAGATCGCATTATCAGCCGCAGAGGTGATGTCGTTTTGCCACCTCGGAACTGCGATTTGACACCGTTGGACTATTATTTGTGGGGTGCCGTTAAAGATAAGTGTTACGCCGACAAGCCAGAGACAATTGACGCTTTAAAGGAAAAATATTCGTGAAGCCATTGGTGAAATACAGTTGCACACAATCGATAATGGGCTTAAAAATTGGACCGATTGTGTAGGCTACTACATGGCCAGCCGAGGCAGCCATTTGAATGAAATTATTTTCCATTATTAACCGGAAGGATTGTACTTTCAAATAAAAAAAGAAATTTAAGAAAATATTCAGTAGTTTTTTTCTTAAAGCATTTTCAAAAAAAAAAGTTATTTGGCGGACCCTTTAGTTTTTTATGCTTTATGTGAGTGAGCCAGGTTTACTTTTGAACGGATAAGCCTTTCTGTAATGAGACAATCTAAGTTTTTCTACAATCAAAAAAGTCTTGGAGGTTTTTTTTTTAAATTTAAACTTTAATACAAAAATATATCGCTATGTGTGTGGAAGTATGTGTGTGTGTGTAAAAGAGAGTGCTAGAAAGAGAGAAAAAGAAAAAATTTTAAATTTCTTTTGGCTGTTGTAGGAAATATTTCTTTTTGTAATGAAATCTTAACGATTTTTTTTTTACTACTGAGGTATTTTTTTTTTGTTGTTCTTGTTTTTATTGTTTCTACTCCCCCTTATTATTATTATTATTGTTATTATTTATGTAGTAAGTGTGTGTGTGTGTGTGTGTGCACAGGCTTGTTTTTTTCCTTTGTTATTTACATTATTTTGATTATTTTACTCTTTGTTGCTTCTGTTATTAAATACACACTCTCTTCTGCTCTCCAGCTCTCCTTCACTCCTACTCATGCATTAATGTTCTCAGTCTTCTATTGTAGAATAAAATTTCCTTTGTATTCCTTCTTAACTGTGTGTCAGAGTGTGTATATGTGTAAGAGAGAAAGATAGAGAATGGGAGAGAGAGACAGATTTTGAAACATTAACGGTAACCATTTCATTTATTTTGTCTGATTTTGGCAAAAAAAAAAAATGAACGAAAAAAAATTTGTGATATTTTTTGTGAATTTTTATTCTGCCAGACTGGCAGTTTTATGTGTAATTTTTTGCTTTTTTTCTTATTAATGTTGTTGTTGTTGTATTTTATAAATATTAAAATATTGAAGCACAGGTAACATTTTCTACCAATTTTTTGTTGTTATTTTGTGCTTTTAATATTCACAATGTTTACTTATGCTGGTAAGTTTATAATTTTTTTGTCTTGTCTTGTTTTTCATTTATTTGCATAAAAAATTATTTTTTTAAATTAAAGTTATTGTGTTGTCATTTGACTGGATAGTGAATGAATAAATGAATGAATGAATGAATGAATGAATGAATTCGTTGGTTTAATTTTGTTTTCATTTCCTACAAAAGTTTAACATAAAAAAGAGTGCCAAATAATAATAATAATAATAATAATAATAATGATAAGAGCTTAAAAGGTTAAAAATTCAACAACCTTTCTTATGTTAATTCTTGTTTTTTTTACAATTATAAATCGGTTTTAAGGATTTAATAATTTAAACAAAAAATAATTCATTTATCTTTCATTATTTCATGATTCATTTCAAAATGGCAAAGATAGAAAGAAAAGTTTGCTTACTTACAACTTAAAAGTCATCGGTTTCATCGATACATTGACTCTGTTCGCCAATAAAACGAATTTTGTTACAAAACTCGATCATAATTTGTAATTCGTTAATGGATTTTAAGTGTGTTAGAAAATGATTTGAAAAAAGAACGTATTTAACTTCCTCTTGAGATATTGGGTAGAGGCAGTCATTTCTTTATAACTCTAGAAATCCTTGATGCTTCCAATTGGTCTCAAAATGGAGTGTTTTGAGCCCGTGGTGAAATTCGCGGGTATCTTCCAAGCGGCAGTCTATGCCATCGAAATATGTGCTGAATTCAACTTGAATAGGAAGTACAGGTACGACTGAACATAGCAATTCCATCTGACACTCAGACCACCATACTAACATTCTGATCTCATGATGTTAAATCGAAGATAATACAGGACTGTTTGAAGAAGATGAATCAGTTAGGTAGAGAGAATATGGTTACCTTCACTACATATTTAAATTCTTGGCAATTATGCAAGCAGATGAAATTGCAAGAATGATACCTCACATGTCGTTGATGGGACCAGATTCCTTCTGTGCAAGAGGGGGAAGGACTGCGTATGTTTAAAAAGCAACGCACAACGAAAGGAAAGGCAAAGAGAGCCAAAGATTCATCTCAAACCAAGTGGATTTGAAGCAATCAAGACCTTTGTATGGAAAATTACAATAAAAGAGAGGCCAGAGTCATGTATCAGACTATATAGGAATAACCAGGGGTTGATAACAAATTTTTCACAAGGCACTGTAAACTCAGAATATGCTTACTTAGATTGGGAGTTATGTCGAGCCTAACATATGGAATTGAAGCATATTATTGGAACTTGTAATGCATTAATGCATACCAGAAGGAAATATTTACGAGCAGGACAGGAAATTGTTATTATTTATACCGAGCAGCAGTCTGAAATTGGTCAGGACCATATGCTTGCAGGAGACACTATATGGCTTCCCTAATACAGTATGATGGGAGTAAAGTAGATCATATGATCGTAGTACAGGCACACCCTTTTACCATAACATCCATACACAATTGGTCTTTAAAACCCTTCACAAAGGATAACGACCTCGTTTCTTACGTCACCCATGTTGTGTGCGTTAATTTTATACATGAGTGTCGGGACCTACAGTTTAAAGCCGATTCCGAACGACAGATTTTTTTGAGAAACTTCTTCATGGGAATTTTATTTTAATCTCAGTGTTTTTGCCAGCAGACTACTGAGAGGAAGTTTTCATGTTTTTGTCTAATAAGGCACTACACTACCTCACCATAATACATAGAGGTTTGGTTAGGTTAGGTCGAAGTGGCCGTAATCTAGTAGGCTTATTAGACGTAAACGAAATAAAAAAAATATTTCTTCGGCAACACCTTTAGGCCGTAATCCTGACTGAAGGGTTGTAACGGCCAATTATGTATGTATGTATGTAAGTCGCAATGGTAGGTTTTATACCAAAAATCTCACTTGAGCAGGCATGGCGGGCCGTTGTAATGCCACAGGTAAACACAGTCTCTGTACTGAAGGAATTCCACCAAACTAGGGAAGAAGTTGATCAGTGTCAGTGCTGCACGTAATACGTAAAAGTATGACAAAATTCCATTACTTTACACACGTCCATACATTATTATGATTATCGAGGTGAAGATGTACCTGCCTTAGTACTGCTACAATACGATCTATTGTATCAAAATAAAGTCTTCTTCAAGCCTATTGCCTTCACAAACTTCAGAATGATTCTCAGCGTGAACAACAGCAACACTTAGTATGCATCCAGATGCCTCTTCGTACGATGCATTTATAACCCACAATTATTATAATTATTGTGGTAAAGAGGTAACTTCCTTGGTACTGTAACCATACAATATATTGTATTCAAATAAAGTCTTCTCCAAGCCTACAAATCGCCAAGCCTACATGTCGCCAGCGCCAACAGTAGCAACACTTAGTATGCACCCTGGTATGCATTAATGCCACCCAGGTTCCAAGAATGTATTGTAATAAGTTGTTCTCATAGTCACAGAATCTACAAGTTGGGCTTGAAACAACAATCTTTTGAATAAGCGTACGCAGACTCAACAATGCCTTATCAAAAGACCATCTACCAACCTCTGGTTATTCCTGGATAGTCTGATGCATGTCTTAGATCTCCTCTTATTATAATTTTTAAATTCAATTCAATGATTGCCTTAAAACCATTTGGTTGGGGAAGAGTCTTTACCTCTATCAATCATCCTTTATATGGAGTATACTTTCATACACATCCGCTTCGACTCCACCAAAGGATTCCGGTATAATCAATGGCGTAAAAGCTACCCTCCTCGTCAATCTATCAATCATCCTTTTCGTGGAGTATACCTATCCAAAGAATCACTCCAACTCCACCGACGGGCTCCGGTACCAACAGTGGCGTAGAAGCTACGTACGTACGTAATTGGTCATTACAACCCATCAGTCAGGATTACGACCTAGTTTCTCACATCACTTATGTTGTGTGTGTTAATTTTATACATGAGTGGCGTGACCTACAGTTTAAAGTCGACTCCGAACGACAAATTTTTGAGAAACTTTTCATGGCAAATTTATTTACTCTCAGAGTTTTTGCCAGAAATCTGCTGAGAGGAAGTCGCCGAAGAAATACTTTTTATATTTTATTTTGATGTCTGGCCTGGGGCTCGAACCCTGGCTTTTCGTCTAATAAGCCAACACACTACCTACTAGACTACGGCGTAGAAGCTACCCTTCTCTATAAGTTTCTCTGCTTGCTCATTGTCAAGAATTCTCAATTGATCTGGAAGAGAGTAATCTTATTCCCCTACCTAACCGTTTCAGTTTCTCGAAACAATTCTATACAACCTTCGACTTAACCTCACTTAACCAAGTGCTTTTATCTATCCAAGTTGAATTGAGCACAGATTTCGATGGCATAGACTTTCGCTCAAAGGATACCCTCAAATTTCTTCATGGCCTTGGAATATTTCACTCTGGGTTACAAAGATGTGTTCTGTATACACACATAATTAGTCATTACAACACTTTAGTCAGGATTACAGCCTAGTTTCTAACATGAGTGACGGGACCTACAGTTTAAAGTCTACGACTCCGAATGACAGATTTCTTTTGAGAAACTTTTCATGGCAGTTTGATTTTACGCTCAGAGTTTTTGCCAGAAATGAGCGGCAGTCGCCGAAGAAATATTTGTTCACATTTCGGTCTTTGTTGGAGATGTTGACCTGGGGCTCACGTCCAATAAGACATGCGACTGCGACTGATTCGGCATACCACAAAATAGTTCCTCCTTTAATAGACTATGCAGTTTTCAGATAACTCCTTTAATTTTCGATACAAAGTCTCATTGCGAAACACATTCCAAAATCATAAAAGCTTCTGGCTCTGTCCAGTTTTGTCAGGAGTTCATCCTTAACCAGACTACACATATGAAGTGAAAGGACACAACCCTGTGATCATATCCTAGTTGTGTCGACTCTCGGCCTATCCATCAAATTAAATAAATTCGTAAGATTATCGAATGGATTGCCTGCTATTTTCGTTAAATTATCCTTTAAATGCTCATCCCCTTAGGATATGCAATGCAAAGTGGCTGCTATACAAACCGCCAAGGTCTTGACAATTATCACAATGTGTGTGTTCATTCCTGTGTGTGGTGCTCTCTCGCTCTCTTTTACAAGCCATAATAGTTGCTTACTTATGCTAATCTTTCAAGTGGCTGGCAAGAATATAAAAGAACGACGACAAGTGGCCACCCTTAGACACAAACAAGTCTCATATACAAACAAACATCAAGCAGCACTCATACACACACACACACACACACACACACATAAATAGAAGATAAGAATAGACAGACAACTGTAGAGATTGTCATTGCATGTTGTTTGGGGGGTGAGGGGTAATAGGCCCCTGAGTTATTAATTCAAATGTCACTAAAAGCTTATTTAAATGCTGATGCAGCAAATATTGCTGTGCTGTGCAGTGCAATACAGTGATGATGGCAATGATGGAATGGAATGGAATGCAATGGGTTGTTGTTGTTAATGTAATACGAGCATATAATAATGCCTAAAGACAGCTTATTAGCCAAAAAAAATATAAAAAGAAGGTGGTGGTGGTGGTGGTGCAGGCAACAATGGAACAACCTTTCCTGTTTAAACTTTTTTCAAACAAAATTTTTTTTGGCCAAAAGGGATGTTCATCTCTCTTTTTTGCTCCACACAACAATAGCTTTTAAGCCGCCCATCATTTTTTTGCAAATCAAACTGCATATTTAGATATTAAAAGTCATGTTCATCAGCCTCCCCCCACTGCTTTTAACCAGTGCTGTTTGCTTGTGACATTCATTTCGCTGCTAATCCCTTATATTTGTTTTCCCAATCCAAAAATGGGAAACAGAAAACGAGGAAAAATAAAGAATTTTATACGAAAGAAATCTTCTGTATTTGTTTAGTCTGATTGAGGATTTCAGAAGTGCATTCCATAGTTTAATTCTCTACTTAAAGATGATTTCTTTTCCATGGGCCAAACCCAATAATACAATGGCAGAGGTAGAGGTAGAGTCGGAGGCCGAAGACGAGGAACACAAAATTATTGCATTTTCATATGAAATGCAATGTACAAGACATAAATGAAGATGATGGAAAATCCTCTCTCTTAAGCCATGCACTGGCAGAAATTTATTCATTCAAAGCAAATACTTTTTATGGGACACCAAATAATCGGGAAAAATTTTAATGGAACTTCATTACATTTGCAAATGGAATCTGTAAGCTATACTGGGGCTGCCTTCCAAAATTTTAGTTGCTTTGTGTTTGAACAAAGTATCGTGTTTCATAATGCCGCTGTACAAAATATATACAATGTATTCTTTTTCAAAACATCGTCAATGTGTATTTTTAATGCAGTCAAAAAGCAATCAGGAATCGGATTTATAGTTGATGTATTGTTTGGTTACTTTGCATATCTACATAGTTTATATACAGTAGTAGAACTGCTTACAAACTTTGTATTGAGACATTTTGGAAGGCAGCCAGGGTATCTCGACAATATCTCTCTATGCCCAGAAAACCTTTCAAATATTTTTCGTTGCCTGTAAGGATAATTTTCTGCCTTGATACGCATCCAGTCTCCGTTTCGTTTTAATGTCGCTTCATTGTAATCCAGTATTTAAAGGTCTTCTGATTTTAATTTCATAACAAAACCGTAAAGTGTTTCTAATCCAGTTAGCTCAAGAACAATCTCCGCTTCTCCTCATCTTCTCTTTTCACTCCACAGAAATGTTCTGTCGGCAGCGTGTCAACTCCTCTCCTTTTAACCTCATTTTCCTACTCATTGCCGTGATATCGCATGTGATTGTGAATCCAACAAAGGATGATCTTGTTTCCCCTGTATAACTGATGCAGTTTATCCAGATAAACCCTTAATGTTCCAGGATTAACCTCAAAAGAGTCGTGTGATCGCATAGCATCCTGGCTATGAGATAACATATCAATCTGTCATAGCAATCTATGTTCTCTCCAGTGAAATTCCTATCTTAGCTAAACTGAACGCATCTTTTAACGGCGTATAATTATTTCCCCTAAGAAGGTACTCAAGAGTATCTTCATGGGTACCGAATATATCATTCAGGGATCTTATACCTTCCACATGTTCCCCTACTTATCCTCGTCCTATCTGTATTCAACAGAATTGTCCCTCTCATAAAAAAGTATGTAACCTCCAAATTCCTCCAGCCAGACTTATTATATAGTCTGGTTGCTAAGCGTTCATAGCCCAGAAGAAGTTAAGGTGTGCTGTCAGCCTTTCGATTTTCAACGCAATGGTCTCAAATGATCTTCCGATTGCAGGCTAACCTTAACTACGTAGGTTCTGATTATATTTAAGTACTGTTTGGGATTTTCCCTACGGTTTTTAGATCCAATGTTCCGTCAGCTTTCTAGATTTCAGCTTCCATGAAACAATTCCTTATCATCTTCTATTCTGAATAATTGGAAACAAGTCTGAAGCCTTGGTTAGCCAAACGTCCACGAAACGTAACGGAATGTGCTTTCGTTTTTAGCATACGAAGAGCAATGCAAATGCTTACCGAAATTACCTTACGGTTCGGTAATCGCTCTTATTGCCTTTCGTATTCTAAAAACGAACGTACTTACGTTCCGTTTACGTTTGGCTAACCAAGGCTTCAGACTTGTTTTCAATTATCCAGAATAAAAGATTATAAGGAATTGTTTCATGAAAGCTGAAATCTAGAAAACTGACGAAACATTGGATGTTAAAAACCATAGGAAAAATCCCATAGAGTACTTAAATATGATCAGAACCTGCGTAGTTAAGGTTAGCCTGCAATCGGAATATTACGCATGTCAAGAAGAGGGCCACGAATAAGAAAAGGTGATGGCTTAACAATTTGGCAATATACGCCGCTTTACAACTCACCTAAAAGTGACTGGATATTCTGATAATTGTAATTAACATACACGATATTAGTTCGGCAATTGTAAGCTCTTTGCCAGTTCAGGCTAGCTAGTCAGAAATGCTATTTCCTGGGATATCTCAATGTTCTAGAACCCATATAACACATACGTTTAAATGGATCGAAATTTTCCTTGAGTAAATCTCAGCATTTACGTACGAGATGACTTTCGTGAGAATCTTAGTCACAACCTAGTTACACGGGTAAAATGGGAGTGTTTCAAGGAAAATCCCATCAATTTACAGACATTGCGCAGCTTTGAAATACAGCCTATAAAATACAGCAGTGATCAGGAAGCTTATACGAAAGCCTAATATCGTACGAAATCCTGATATCCCACGTTATTAACCTTAACTGCCCTACCGGAGAATTTCGAATCGTCAGACTTCAAGTCCATAGTTGAAACCCGAATGTATTTATGGCTTCCCAGTATTTAAGCATGGCTATACCAGGTTAGGTTAGGTTAGCGTGGTAGCTTTAATTTACCAAAAAGCTCACTTGAGCACGCATACCGGCCCGTTGTGATGCCACAGGTGAACGCAGCCTCTGTACTGACCAAGTTCCTCCGATCCAAGGAGGGGGAAGTCGTTCAGCGCAAGGGCTGCACATTTTCAAAAAGCACGACTACCCCACGCTGGAAAACCAGCCAGAAAGTTTGATAAACGAGGCTATGTCCTTGATATCAATGGACGATAGCTGCGTCGAGCTGACAAGGGTTGGAGAGCAAAATAACGTATATCTGCACCCCGCTAGGGTTGGGCATTGGCAGAGAAAGTGGATGGCAGTCACCTCCTCCTCGGCGGATCTGCATCCACGGTAGAAGTCGTTAAATGGGAGTCGCATTCTTTCCGCGTGTCTACCCATAACACAGTGGCCTGTAAGCATGGCAACTGTGATCGAGATGATATTACGGCCAAGTCCAAGTAGCTGGTTGGTACGCCTTCTATCTATTATGGGCCAAGTGAGCCTAACGATGAAGCAGGACTCTTCATTGATCCAGGACCGGTTGGCATCCCGGGAGAATTTCCGCGCAATGGCCAGTTTGAACGAGGTAAGTGGCATTCCCAACTTGATTGAGGAAGATTCCGGAAGTAGTGCGCCAGATCTGGTCAGCTCATCGGCCCTGCACATTCCCGGAATGTCGCAGTGTCCGGGAACCCAGACAAGTGCGACGCCGAAGCGCCCAGAAAGGAGATTGAGACAGCGGCGACATTCTCTGACGATCCTGGAATTATAAGCAACGTTCGACAGAGGCTTTATCGCAGCCTGGCTATCGGAGTAGATCGAGGCTATACCAGAACTACATTGGAACTCAAACCTCAGAACATATTTTTGATGATAACAACAGTCTTGATTACTAAGTCAAGGACTGTATAAACCAAAAACTGTATGAATTTTTTTGTTATGCTTTCATAATCGCCCATAAATTTCTTTAAGTGTAGTTGCCAATGTATTTCATGTATAAGAGGTCTTTTTTGAGGTTAAATGACTTGTTATTTCAGGTTTACTTGTACATTGCAATTGAAATGATGATTGCCATGTTCGGTTACCATTTTGTATTCCTTTTTTTTTCTTACAAGAAAACATATGAAACAGGCACAGAAATTATTGAGAATCCTTGAGATGATATCCTTGTTACAATAACTAACTAAACAGTAAAGGAGAATTAAATAATAGCAGATAAGAATTTAAAATCAAAACTTTTCTTGGGAAATTACATTAAAGGGAGATCTGAGACATGCATCAGATTTTTTAGAAATAACCAGGGGTAGGCAACTGATCTCTCGACAAGGCACCATAGACTCAGGGTACACTTATTCAGAATGGGGTTTGTTCGGAGCTCAACATATAGATTCTGTGATAATGAGAATAAATCATTGGAGCACATTCTGGGAACCTGTAGGTCATTAACACGTTGACTGCCTACTACGAGATAACTCGTAGATTGCGTTCCCTTCTAGGGCGCCAAACTACGAGTTATCTCGTACTCACTAATGTGAAAAAATCAAATTGTCGTTTTTTGGCAAGTTTTCTGAAAATTGCCGCGGCAGTCAAGGTGTTAATATATTCGAGAAAGCCACACATAAGTGCAAAAACTCTTCGCCTTACTAACCAATTCCATACCCCTGACCTTATGTTATGAACTCATAATAATTACTTGGTTTAAACAGTCAATTACCCAGCCCTGATATCCTCCTAATAATGTTTGTGTGAATCCATTTCAAAAGTTTTCTTTGGTTTTATTTGAGAAATGCTTACGAAATTCCATAAAATCACACACCTGGCCCATAAAAAAAAATTGTAATCACAGACCAAGATTGGAATTGACAAGCGCATAAGGCCGTCGCTGCAACAACACCAACTTGCAACAAAAGCAAGAAAAACAGAATTTCATTCACATTCCACCTCCTGCACCTACACAGTAAACCACAATACTTTTCATTACAATGATAATGTACTCGCACTTACACATACATATGTGAATAAGGAGAAGGACATCTCGTAAACTTGTGCTATTTACAGTTACGGTTGCATTTGTCTATTTGCCAAAGTATTCACTTTTCCACAGATTATTACTACTAAAAAGAAAGAAAAAATACATAGAAAAACAAGCAATAGACAGAGAATACTAACGGGAGGAGGTGAAAATATAAATTTTACAGTTAAATCCTTTCGCAAATAGTCTCACACAGTTATAGATGCTGCTCCTTGCAGTTATGCGCTTAAGGAAACGCATAAAACTCTTTGAGTGTTCAGCCTAGAAATGATAAGATTTTTCTGCGAAAGCCTGCTTATCCTTCCTGCAACAGCATACTTATGTCTGCTTTAAGTATTAAAAAAAATACACATGTTTTTGGTTTTACAACAAATTTCAAGATGCGTTTCCTTTACTTTCCTTTCCTTCCTACGTTGCCATCTTCAGTGTCTGTTTTATTTCATGTACTAAATCAACGCAAATAAATGCTTATAAGACGAGCAGATATTTTCCAAGAACAAATTCGTTAAAATTTGTTATTGTGACTACAGGGTTGCAATGAAACGAATTTGATTGAAATTTCAGGTTCCATGTTCCAAAAGACATACAAACATACATACATAATTGGTCATTACAATCCTACAGTCAGGATTACAACCTAGCTTCAGACACCAGTTATGTTGTGTGCGTTAATTTTGTATACATGAGTGGCACGACCTATTGTTTAAGGTCGTGTCCGAACGACAGATTTTCGAGAAACTTTTCATGGCAATTTTCTTTACTCTCCGAATTTTTGCCAGCAATCTGCTAAGAGGAAGTCGCCGAAGAAATATTTTTTATGTTTCGTTTTGTTAGAGATAACTGACTCGGGTTTTGAACCATGGCCTCAGGTCTAATAAGCCAACAAACTACCTACCAGACTACGGCGATCATTGCCTATGAAACCAAAATACCTACAACTCATTAATCCTTGCAGTTTTCTATTCCTTAGCGCCGTATTACTAGGGGCAGATCAGTTAAATCTTTAGCTAGGAATACAACATAGCCTCTCTCACCACTCTCGTTGTGTGTGTTAATTTTTTCTATGAGTGGCGGAACCTACAGCTTAGAATCGACTTTTTTATTTACTCTCCGAGTTTTTGCCAGCAATTTGCTGAGAAGTCGCCATTTCTTGTTTTGTTGGAAATGGTTGAACTGGGGTTTGAATCATTTGGCCTCACGTCTAATAATCCAACCCTCTACCTACTAGACTATGACGACAACATATGTGATATTTTGATGAACCTGAAAAGTTTAAAGATGTCTTTTCCTCCTGGTCCCTATGGGGTTCCAAGTTCTATTGTAAATCGATGTGCAGAGTCATTCATCACACCATTAGTCATATTGTTTAATATCTCGATTAATTATGGATATTTTCCTGTGTTTTGGAAGAACTCGTATATTATACCACTTTTTAAATCTGGCAATAAGTCTGATGTTACAAATTATAGGGGCATTGCAAAACTGAGTGCTATTCCAAAAATGTTCATGAAACTGATTGCCCATTTTTTGGTTCATCATACTTCATCGTTATTGTCACCTTATCAACATGGTTTCCGAAAGGGCTGTTCAACAACAACTAACGTGCTTCAGTTAACATCCATGATAAATGCGGCTTTTTCTCAACGAAAGCAAACTGATGTAATTTTTACGGATTTTAGTAAGGCGTTCGATAAAGTGAATCACAAACTCCTGTTAACTAAATTGGATTTAGTGGGTGTAAATTATAGGAGTTTAAGATGGCTAGAGTCGTATTTGACTGTAAATAAGGCAAGAAGCACTCTTGGCTGCATAAAACGTTGGGCAAAGGAATTTACTGATCCATTTATTACTAAACAGTTATACGTATCGCTTGTCAGACCAATTTTGGAGTATGGATCCATCGTATGGGATCCTCACTATAATGTTTACAGCGAACACATCGAATCTGTTCAGAAACAATTTCTACTCTTCTGCTTGCATGGCCTTGGATGGAATTACTTGGATATACCTTCATATACTAGCAGACTAGCTTTAATAAAACTGCCTACCCTTAAAAGTCGTCGAACAATGTTAAATATATCCTTCATGGTGCACCTGATCAATGGTAATATTTGCTGTGAATTTCTGTTAAAATCTGTTAAATTCAATGTTCCTCGTCGTAACTTCCGCTGTTATAATCTTATTTATATTCAATTCTGCAGAACTAATTATACTGTTGCTGATCCGTTAACTAGAATTTGCCGTCAATTTAATTATTTGGCAGACTTTGTTGATTTTTCTTTAAATTCTTGCGTTATAAAACGGAACATTATTGTTTTTCTCAATTCGTAACTTTTCATATTTTTATTGTAACTATTACTTATATTTTTGAAGAAATTGATTGTAATCCTATTTAATTTTATTCGATTTGTGTTATTAGTCAGTAAGGAACTTGTCCATTGACTTAAATAAATAAATAAATATATAAAATAAATAAATATTGTGTTTAATTCCTCTGTTCTGAAAATATTTTTCAATTCTTCGTTTAAGGTGGCTTAACCTACGTGAAGGGTTCACCAAGGCCAAAGGTTAGGCCTTTTGTAATGCCACAAGCTAATAATCAATCACTGAATATCATTGCAATCCTTCATTACTCTTATATTCTGTGTGTTAATTTTATATATGAGTGGCGCAACCTATTGTTTCAAATCGTGTCCGAATGATAGATTTTTTAAGAAACTTTTCATGGATATTTTCCTGCAAAAAAAAACGTATTTCCCGACAACATATTTTCCATTGCTTGGCTCATAAAGCATCAAAATTTTAAAAACTCAAACAAAAAATTTGTTTTTTTTTCAAGAATTTATGTTTTAAGGCAGTAGCATAACGATCATAACCGAAAAAAAACGAACCACCCTCTCTCTCTCTCTCTCTCTCTCTAGCAAGAAAAAGGTGAAATATGCTCAGGTTATTCAAATATTCCTGAATGACGCAACAAAAAAAACACACGAAATGAAATGAAAAAAGTGTGTGGGGGGGAGGGGGGTGTTGAGAATATTTTTGATTTATTGCAAGCGTGGCACTGAATTGGAACGATTGTTCATGTGAGCAGGATTGAAAAGCGTGTGCATATGATGGACAATTTCGCTGCTGCTGTTAGAAAAACTATTCATTGTTCATGATTTTTTTTCACTTATTTTAATGGGTTGGGTGGAGTGTATATTAAGGTATACATATGTGTGTGAAATTGAACATGTGTAGGTGAGTAGAAACTTTTTTTGCCATCTTTTTTAAGGAGCATAGATAAAAAAAATCCTTAAATTCATAGATTCCCTGTATTGGAATTGAATAGAAGAATAAAATTAAGAAATCAATGGAAAATTGGGTCATGGTATTTGCATTAACGTTACAACGTTATGCTTTAAAGGCATATTTAATATTTAAATGCTTAAAATATGCTAAAAAAGGCCTCTCTCCTCGTTTGTATTCAAGACCCGTAGAAACTCCTAGGCGTACATACCCTTTAGTCAGGATTACAATCTAGTTTCTCACATTACTTATGTTGTGTGTGTGAAATAATTTTATACATGAGTGCTATTGCTATATTGCATGGCAATTTTATTTACTGTCAGAGTTTTTACCTGGAATCTGATGAGAGGAAGTCGCCGCTGAAATATTTTTTCATATTTCGTTTCATTGAAAATGTCTGACATGGGTTTTGAATCGTCTCGTGTCTACCTACTAGACTACGGCGACCTATAAAATCCTTACAATATGCTAAAAAAGGCCTTCAAATCTATTAGCCTCTCTCTCCGCGTTCGTATTGGAGACTCTATAGAAACACTTGAGCGTACATACTGTGGTAATTTTAACTCAAACACCTGTTCATGAAAAAGTTTTGAATCATTGTGGGGGTCCCCAGGGTATATACAGTGGATCTTAGCTGCAATTCGTTTCTATCGTAAGGCGTATTACATAAAATTCTTATCCTGCAAGTAAAACATAACCACCTTGATCTTGTAGTGGTTTAGTACTCGGCTAATTTTACTGTCCTGCTAATGTTTCCTCTTTTCAATAGGGGCCCGTTATTGGTTATGAATGAAATTTCAAGGGAATGCGACAATAATGCTACTAAATCGCTGCCCTGGTAGCCTAGTGGGTGGTATGCTAGACTATTAGCGTGAGGGTAGTGGTAGTCGATTCTCACTAGAGACTGATTTTAAGAGGAAACTTTGTTTGCTGTCCAGCTAATGTTTACTCTTTTCATGAACAACTGCAAAAAATCAAAGAAAGAAAAGTCAAAGCCCCGTCAATAGGGGCCCGGTATTGGTTATCAATAAAATTTCAAGAGAATACGACAATAAAGCTACAAAATCGATGCCCTGGTAGCCTAGTGGGTAGTGTGCTAGACTATTAAAGTGAGGGTAGTGGGTTCGAATCCTACTAAAGGGTCCGCCAAATAACTTTTTTTTTTTTGAAAATGCTTTAAGAAAAAAACTACTGAATATTTTCTCAAATTTCTTTTTTTATTTGAAAGTACAATCCTTCCGGTTAATAATGGAAATAATTTCATTCATATGGCTGCCTCGGCTGGCCATGCAGTAGCCTACACCAGAAGATGCCGATTTTGGCAAAAAAAATCATCTTTTCAGATGAAGCTCATTTTGATCTTGGCGGGTATATAAACAAGCAAAATTGTCGCACTTGGGGCACAGAAAACCCGCACGCATACATTGAAAAGCCGACGCACCCAAAACGAGTCACTGTTTGGTGCGGATTTTGGTCCAGAGGCATAATTGGGCCATTTTTCTTCGAAAATCAGCAAGGTATGGCCGTTACAGTCAATGGCGATCGTTGAACATTTGTTCACAAAAATTAAAGAGGAGGATATTGACAACATTTGGTTTCAACAGGACGGCGCTATGTGCCACACAGCCAAAGCTACACTCGATGTTTTGCGCCCTGTTTTTGAAGATCGCATTATCAGCCGCAGAGCTGATGTCGTTTGGCCACCTCGAAGCTGCGATTTGACACCGTTGGACTATTATTTGTGCGTTGCCGTCAAAGATAAGTGTTACGCCGACAAGCCAGACACAATTGACGCTTTAAAGGACAATATTCGTGAAGCCATTGGTGAAATACAGCTGCACACAATCGATAATGTGCTTAAAAATTGGACCGAACGTGTAGGCTACTACATGGCCATCCGAGGTAGCCATTTGAATCAAATTATTTTCCATTATTAACCGGAAGGATTGTACTTTCAAATAAAAAAAGAAATTTGAGAAAATATTCAGTAGTTTTTTTCTTAAAGCATTTTCAAAAAAATAACTTTTTTGGCGGACCCTTCAGAAACTGATTGATTTTAAGAGGAAACTTTGTCTGCCTATTACCTCGGGTCGTAGCCTGTTGATACATATGTACTTGTGTTAAAAACTATACGGCAGTATTTGCCACATTACAACTCAATACCATTACAACCTAGCTTTCCTCACCACCCATTCCATGAGTGTGAGTGGCATGTAAGTTGAGCTTTTTTCCAGAAGAAATGAAAGAAATATTTTTCATATTTGCTTGTGTTCGAGATCTCTGAGCTGATATTTGAACTATGGACACTCGTCTAAAAAGCCAATATACTGCCTCCATGACTACGGCGACTTTGAGTAATAATGCAAAGACCCATCGAGTCCAGTGTAAAGTAGAAGTAGCTGTCGTCAGTAGAAGCAATAAATTCCGATAACAGCTCACTGCTCCATACTCCATCAAATGGCGAAAAGTATCCAGAATTACAGTCTTACTACCAACATTTCTCATTAAAAAAAAAAAACATAAAAAAAGTTTCTTTTATGCGACACGTTGCACCGTTTTACTGAAAAAATATACCAATGCCCAGTTTCAGTTCATAAAACTCGATCATCATATGTCTACAGTGTCTTGAATTGATAGGAACGGGTATCCCGGGTTCGATTTGGAATAAATATGGCCCGTTGACGGTTTAAGCCAGAGTGTGTGCCAAACAATTTTCTTTTTTCGCATGCAATTGCATTTTCGAAATCACTTTTGGATTCTCCAAGCCACATATGCGATAATTTTGATTATTTACGTAACCACCGAGTGAAAAATAAGCTTCGCTGCTGTAGAAAACTTTGCTGGACAAAATCTGCAGTGAAAGTTAGGTTGCTTAGTAACCATATTAGCATATCTACAGTTTTGCGAATGGTCAGCCAGCATTAATCGTTGCACGAGTTAAACTTCATACGGATGGATATGAGAATACAAATGCAAAATGCACCTTTATGAGCCAAGAATGATGTGGAATCGCTAAATACAGATTGTCTTCCAAATTTTCTGTAACAAGGCATACATTGCGATGTTGCACAGATCTGTTAGGCTTTAAGACTCCAAAAATTTCTTTATAAAGGCCTTAACCGTAGATCGAGCTTTGTATCAAAAATGATACATTTTTGAGACGATATAATTTTAATTCAGAAAAAGTTAGATGCCTGATATTTTTTGAATTCGTTAGTATTGTGATTGTCGTTATTTTAAACCAAATAAAAAAAGAAAATTTCAAACAGGAATTAAAAAATTCAATAACTTCATAATTCTATCTTATGTATCATTTTTGATACATACGATAGGATGTTTATCGCCAAAGATGGTACTACTTGGAATAGAACAAACTGCCTTTAGTAGTTTGGGATGAAAAAATATTACCAATTTTTACGCAGATTGCTAGCAGCTGTTTCCTGAAATGTTGTAGAATCTTTCTTACTGCTCTTCTCATATTTATCCCATGTGACAGACAAACATTAGAAAAATGTGTTTCGTCCCATGTTTTATTACAGATCATAATATTTCGGTCATTCATCATTCGCTTTGATAATGATATATTTACACCTATTACGGCTTTTAATAAAATGAGCTGAAAGTCTTCCAGCCTTTAATAATCATGCTAAAAGTATTTTTTTGAAATTCGAATGAAAAGGATTTTTTTCCAAAAAAAAATATATGTTTATCTTAATTTTTTGTTAGAAAATTATAACCATTTTCATAAAACTTTTATCATACAACTTGTAGTTTTATGTAAGAAATAATACTGCATAAATAGTTTGGGCTTAGCTATCATACTTTCAGGTCAGCCCATATATCCTTTATTTAAGATTTTTAAAAATTTAAGTTTTTGTACGCCTAAAAGATAATAAAATTAAAGAAAACATATTTAAATAATGATGCCTATGTTCTTATGTTCCTTTTTGGTATATTTTCTTCTTAAATTGAAGTTTTTAGCAACAGAATTCAAAAACTTTTTCGTTTTATTGTGAAAAATGAAAATTACCTCCAGCGATTTTAATTGAAATTTTATACTTAATGATGAAATACTTACAGTGATTGTTAGGCAAATTAATTTAAGGATATTTATATAAATCAAGCTTCATAAAGAGATTTTTCAACTCATATGTATTTAATTTTGTCGCTGTAGATTAGTAACTATTTGAATTTGATGGTCGTTATAAATTTCGTGGTCCGCCGAAGTCGAATGGTCAGTTGTAGACTCAAGTACATGCTACGTGCGCAGCAACTACTTACAGCCGTATTTGGGAAAACCCGTATCCGGGAAACCAGAGAGGAATTAAAGAGAGAAAATTGGTTTGTACCATCAGGTTTCAGCCAGCCCTCAACTGAGAGTGTTACTGATGCGAGTGACAATAAGCTGTCCTATTTAAGCAATTGGAAACTTATAAATCGCCACAAAGCATGGGTGCTACAGTCACATAATTACCATTTAGAAAGAAATAAAACCAAGCTGACATGAAGTGCCTGATTTTTATGTAAAATTTCATAAAAGTGATAATAAAATGTAAAATTAATTAAAATATTAAAATTTTTTAACAAAAACTATCAATAATCGTGACAATACCATGTACTACAAGTATGTATCAAAAGTGATGCATAATCCAGAATTATGAAGTTTTTTTAAGGCTCGATCTGCGGTTAAACACTCTAGAAAAGTGGCCACGTTCCATATTCGTAAATTGCTCACCTTTCACCAATTAAATGACACTTCAAATGAAAGATATTTAACCACCTCTAGCGGTTTTGAAGCCACTAAATATATAACCTTCGCTAAATATACTGAGCTTCTTAAAAGTGCCAAGTAAAAGAACATCAAAATCGTTCAACGCTTACAACAAAAATTTCCAAAATTTTCTGTCTCCTGCTTTTATTTTTTTTTTTGCCTTCAAACCTTCAAAAAAAATTCTAATTTCGGCTTTAAAAATTTGTCCAGCATTCTGACTGTGATGTTTGCATCAACAAACAATGGATTGTCGTAGGACTAGTGGCAGTATTTTGTTGTCGGCATTGTTGTTGAGTGTTAATGTCATTGCCACGCCTTTACCTTACATTCACTGCAAAAAGGCCTAAAGTGAATGTTATTTACACACACACACACACACACACTTGCATACATTCATACTTGCAACAGCAGCAGCATAAAACACTTTCACATGCAACCACTAATACATCAACAACAACAACAACAACAACAATATTTGAGCCAACAAAACAATGTTCGGTGACAAATGCAATGACGGCCAGCGTTGATGAAATTGTTCAACAGAAATCAACATGCAAATGTTAAGGGGGGTGTTAGTGGGACAGGCAAATAAACAGACTGTGTTGATATTTTCAGAGAGAGAGAGAGAGAGAGAAAGAGAAAGAGAAGAATGGAAACTGTCATGGTTCAGGTTCTAGGCTAGCAATTGAAACTAAAACCGGCCAACTTAAAAAATTTTATCTGGAGACTCAATAGCAAATACCAGAAGTTTTAGCCAGAGTTACAGCATTTCGAATACGGTGTGTTACTGTGGTTGTAATTACTTGGTAAAGATTAACAGTGAAGGCAAGAAAAATGATGACAACGAATAACTGAAAAAATAGGAAAAGTGCTTGATACTCATACAGATTTAAAGCATCTGTGGATCCTACTTACCATAATTTCATTATAGTCTATAAGGGAATTTTAAAGTGGGCCTAGCATTGGGTATGCAAGGCTAGAACTGTAGTTTGGATATGCATATGGGTCCTTTGTTTAATAGGCAAAAGGAATTTGAAAACAGCTTTGATCGGGTGAATTAAAAACAAAGACTGCCATGCATTAATGTAACAGGCTCAATGATAATATTTTCTGCAGCGGCGCTAAAGAATCTGTTGAATTTAAACCCGTTGTATACAGTAGAGAAGTCGCCGTAGTCTCGTAGGAAGTGTGTTGGCTTATTACACGAGAGCTCTTGATTAAACCCCCGGCACAGACATCTCGCACAAAACGAAATATGGAAATAAAACTTCTCTTATCAACTTTCTCTCAGCAGACTTCTGGTGTAAAATAAAATTGCCATGAAAAGTTTCTCAAAAATCTGTCATTCGGTGACGACTTTAAACTGTAGGTCCTGCCACTAAGAAATAAAATTAACGCGCATAGAATGGGTGGTGTGAGAAGCTAGGTTGTAGTCCTGACTGAAGGGTTGTAATGACCAATTAAGTAAGTAAGCACATGGTAGTGACAATCACGGCTGACTAGAATTAGGGTAGGTTAGGTTAGGTTAGGTTAGATTAGAGGACGTGTACTTGTCAATAAGGACAAGTACAGTACCCGGAGGTCGAATTGACCCATTGTACTAATTTTATACATGTGTGGTGGGACCTACAGTTTAAAGTCGACTCCGAACGACAGATTTTTATTTATTGAGAAACTGTTCATGGCAATTTTATTTTACTCTCAGAGTTTTTGCCAGAAATCTACTGAGAGGAAGTCGCTGAAAAAATACGTTTTGTATTTTGTCTTTGATGCCTGGCCTGGGGCTCGAACCAGGCTTTTGCGTCTAATAAGCCAACACACTACCTACTAGACTACGGCGACTTCTAAACGGAAGAGAAGCCGGACACGCTATTCATTAGTGAGTATCTCAAGTCGTTGAGAATGTTCTCCTTAAATGTCTCTTAGACAGACCCAGTAAACATCCTTACATACTTTACTTTCTTAATTGGTCATTGACAACCCGATTGACGGATTTCGAACTGCTTTAACACATCCTTCTAGGCGCCTCTGCCTCTTGCGTGCCTACACAAGTTGGTCACACCAATATCGATGAGAGGGCTTCCTCGATTTGGTCCTTCCAACGCAATCAAGGTTGTCCTCTTTGCCAACTTGAGCAAATTCCCGCATCAAATACTCGTCTCACCGGAGCATTCTCCTGCATTCGAACGACATGGCCGAGTTAGCGCAGCCGCTGGACGTTAATACGCTGCACAACGTCTATGTCGTTGAGGAGCTCATACGGAACACTGTCGAATCGGATGCAGAAATCATCGTCAACTCGCACTGGACCGAAGATCTTACTTTGGACTTTTCTCTCGAATACTCTCACGGCTGCTGCATCAGTGCTTAATAGTGTCCATGCCTCGGCGCCATAAAGAAGCACGGGGAGAATGAGCGTCTTGTAGAACTAGTAAACTCTGATTTTAAAAATGGACCGTTCCGTAATATAAGGATGAAGTATTATAAACCCATAGGGAATCTCAATGGTAGCCTACTCCATCGAAAGACGTTCTCAATTTCGCTTGGACATATCAATGCTCTCCAAGCCACGCAATCGATCATCAAAGCATGCAATCGATTGGTGCATCTATTCATCTTGAATCGAATTAATCTGGGGATTACAGAAACTCAAAATACATTCCTACATATGCTTAGCTTGGGCAGCTTGTGGTACCCTTAAGTTTCCTGTTGCTGATATACCCGATGCAATTACATTTTCTGTGTTTGGTTAGCTTCAGTATAAGTTCCAGGTTTGTTAATTAGCAGCAGATTTCTGGCAAAAACTCTGAGTGTGAAATAAAATTGCCATGAAAAGTTTCTCAGAAATCTGTCGTTCGGAGTCGACGTTAAACTGTAGGTCCCACCACTCATGTATAAAATTAACACACACAATATAAGTGCTGTGAGAAACTAGCTCAATCCTGACTGAAGGGTTGTAATGACCAGTTATGTATGTATGTATGTAATTAGCAGAAATCCTTTAATTTCAAAACTTTAGTTTGATTTCTTCCACTCACTATTTGTAGTAGTAGTTAAAGTAGTAGCGCCCACTGTATTTCATTATTTTGTAAAATTTGTAGTCAACTGAACAGTAACATGGAAAACAATACAATTTGTGAGAGACAATAAATTTTGTTACGCTCATTGTCAACAACAAAATCAAAAACATTACAACATACAAAACGCATACATTATAACATACATACACACTCTACTCCTCTCTCTTTTTCTCTCCCTCTCTAGCTGTGTGTGTTGTAGGTTATAATAGAAGTATTAAAGCAAAGTAAATAAAAAAAGATTAAAATTAACACACATACACTAGCCATTCATTCATTTCTGACTCTTTCACTCTCCCTCTCTCCATCTTGTCCTATGCCTTCAAACAATTTATATGTTTATTTGCTTTTGCTGTTGCTGTTGTTGTTGTTGTTTAATTTGTCTGGTCATGCATTTGTGTGCTCATTTATCCCTTTCATTATTATTATTGTTGTTATTTACTATGTGTGCGTGTGTGTTATTGTTGTAGTTTAGCCAGGCATCATCATTATTTTCGGCATGTGTTTGCAAAATAATTCAATGTGATGTGCAAGACTGTATGTGTGTACTGTTTTGATGATCATTTCTCACTTACTCACACACATGCATGCGTAAACATACGAGTATGTACGAGCATATTTGCCTATTGTATGGGATTTATATGAAATTGTGGGTTCCAGTTTTAGAATTTTACTCTCCTTTTTTCTGTTTTTTTTTGTTTTTTTTTTGTTTTTTGATTTGTTTTCAGTTATTTAAACTACGAATTATTTTTCATTATGTCCAGGGGCGAATTTGGGGGGTGCTGACCACAAAGTAAAAAATGTTTCATTTGTTGTATGAAAAGGAGAGAACCTGAAAAGGTTTTTAATTCATCACAATTGAAAATAATATGGTGTGTTGATAATTTCAACACAAATATGTTACAAATTATGGTGTTGTATACTATACGTGGGTGGGTTAAGGAAGTTCTTAATCTTTTGAATGATTAGAATTAATTTATTTTATAATTTTTCTCCAATATTTTTGCGCTTTCGCTGAGATCATCAGCGCAGATAATTGTGGCTGCCTTCCAAAATATATCAACACAAAGTTTGTATGCAGTTCTACTACTGTATATAAACTATGTAGATATGCAAAGTAACCAAACAATACATCAACTATAAATCCGATGCCTGATTGCTTTTTGACTGCATTAAAAATACACATTGACGACGTTTTGAAATGGAATACCTTGTATATATTTTGTACAGCGGCATTATGAAACACGATACTTTGTTCAAACAAAAAGCAACTAACATTTTGGAAGGCAGCCTGTTTGTTACTCACTGAATTGGTCTTTGCAACGCTTTAGTCAGGATTACAACCTATTTTCTCACATCACCCATTTTATGTGTGTTAATTTTATTTATGAGTAACGGGTCCTGCAGTTTAACCTCGACTCGGAGCAATAGATTTTGAGATACTTTTCATTGCAATTTTTATTTACTCTCAAGAGATTGAGGGAAAGTCATGCAATAACGACCAAATCTGTCTTGTTGTATAGCTCCTGACAGCGTTCATTAGCTTTAATCTCAAGCCCATAAAGAAATTTATCAAACGGCCATATCACTTTGATTTGATGAATCGTTTGCAAAAAATTACAGACTAATAATACGTCCATAATGCCCACCGAAAAGTTACTTTTTCTGGAATGCAATGGCTTTTGCACAATTTCTTCAAGGTTTTCCAAGCCCAATAGGCAACAATTTTATTTGTTGACATCGTCAAGCAGTGAGAAATGTTTTAATCTTTTAAGGAGACGCTTTTATTGGACAAATCTCCCCTTTAAGCCCGTGCGTTAAAGGTCAGCTTATCTTAGCATATATACGGCATTGTGTATGACCAGCCGTATTTAACAATTACGTGTGTAGCCCTTTCTATGGATGGATTGCAAAGAATTCCATGGACTTAACAAATTCCAATTATTCGCCACATTTTCGTCAGAGCATACAATGCGATGAGATAATGATCTGATTACACCTGTAACACCTCTAGACTCTTTCAACTTCTCCGTTATTTTAACAATTCCGTGCAGATAAGCGATTTCTATGATTGACAAACCTTTTAGAAAATAAATGATACTTCAGATAAAATATACGTGTAATTAACAGCCTACAAAATGTTTTAAAATCCCTAAATGAATTCTAAAGTCGCCGTAGTGTAGTAAGCAATGTTTTAGCTTATTAGACGACAGCCTGTGGTTTAAAACCTGGCTTAGAGATCTGAAACAAATTGAAATTTGGAAAAAAATATTCCTTCCACTCTACAAATAAATCAAATCGCCATAAAAAAGCTGCTCAAAACTGTCGTTACGAGTAAACATCAGAGGTCAGCAATAAGTATTCAAAACGATCAGTAGATTCGAATCATACTTATAATTTTTGATACTTACACGCATTCATACTTATTTTAATGTCAAAATCATACTACTCATATTCAAAGTTTGAAATACTCATGGTTCTCATATTTAACAGCATGATGTTATTGATTTGGACTCTCCATGACTCATCGTATACACGAATCACAAAATAAGTTTGTTTCATGTACGAATACTGCAATACTCACAAGAAGGTTGTGTGTTTGCTCTGCTTGCTGTCTTTGTCTCTTTTGTTTATGTGTCCGTCTTCTTTCTTTGTAAATGTAACAACAACTAAGACTGTAAATTTTGATGAATGATTCGAATTACTCGAATCATTTATGAGTATTATGAGTATTTTTCTAAATTTATTAAACTGAATGAGTAGGCGTATGAATCAAACATAGTTCGAATGTTATGAGTTTGATGTCAACGTTGTACTCATAGTCATTGCAACTTGTACTTATAAATCAATGTTGTACTGAGTACGAATGCATCAGAGTAGTTGGATTTTAATACTGTTGACTCACTCATACTCAAAATTTCATGAGTACTTAAGAGTAGCGAAAAAGCGATTCATTGCTGATCTCTGGTAAACATTAAAGTGTAGGAACAGCAGTTCATTAAATAAAATTAATTCACACAACAGGACTAGTGCTAGGTTGTAATCCTGACTAAAGGGTTGTGATGTCTATTCTAGTCTAGTAGGTAATGTGTTCGCTTATTAGAAGTTAGGGCACGGTTCAAACAACCAGGTCAGACAATCTCTAGCAAAACGAAATATGAAAAAATATGTCTGGCGTTTGCCTCTCAGCAAACAAAACTCAAAACTCTGAGAGTAAATAACAATTCGCCAAGAAAAGATTTCTCAAAAATAAGTCGTTCAGAATCGACTTTAATCTCTAGGTTCTGCCATTCATGAATAATATTAACACCCACAGGACAAGTGGTGGTCGTAATCCTGACTGAAGGCGTTGTAATGACCAATTATGTAAGTATGTGTGTCAGATGAAGTACACGATTAATTAACAATTAATGAAGACGTAGTGTAGTAAGTAGTGTTTTAGCTTCTTAGACGTGGTTCAGGTCCTGGCACAATCGAATTTGGAAACTATTCCTCGTAATCTGAAAGTAAGTAAAATTACCCTGAAATGTTTCTCAAAACTGTCGTTATGAGTAGACATTAAAGTGTAGGAACAGCATCCCATAATATGAAATTAAGACACATAACATTGGTGTTGTGGGAAGCTTGGTTGTAATCCTGACTAAAAGAATTGTGATGATGATTTTAAGAGCTACACTACGAATGCTTATGAAATTAATTGAATTAATACTTGAAACAGTTCAATATAGGCTTAGCGAAGCACTTCGGGTTTTCCCGTTAAAATAATTTTAAAAACATTGACGAGGCCACAATAAATTTTTGGGAATTTCTCCGTTGTCGTTTAAAATTTAAAATGTTTCCGTTGATTTATACTCTTTTATTACTCTGTGTGGGCGTGTGTATGTGTATGAAATTGGCTCTCAATAACGAGAATCATAATTATTGACATGATTTTGACGAGAGTGTAAATACATACCACAGATTAAATATAATTTGCGTGTGTGTGCATGAGTAAGAGAGAAGACGAGCAAGCATAGGAAGTATTTTTAAAATGCAATTAACAAAATGGGTTTTGAAATAACTTTGGGGTTTTTCTTTTTCATATCCTTGGAGAGTTATGTGGTCGGTGGTGGTGGTGGTTTTGGGGATGAGGATTAGATTTTTAGTTGATTTTCATATTTATTTGCACATAAAATTTGTTTTAAAAATAATCACTTTGTCTGCCTACATATCTGTGTATGTGTATATGTGCCTGTGATTGTTGTTGTTGTTGGGCAATATAAGAAAAAAAAAGTTTGTCATATAATAACAACAATGTTAAAAAGTAGTTCAATAATAAATAATTGGACATCATAAATGTTTATGGTGGTCACGTTTTAGGTTGTTGCCATAAAAAGTGAACATGAACAAGAACATGAGTACATGAGTACATGATTACATAAGTACACCAGGCATAATAAAAATAAAAATTAAAATGAAGGTAAAGGTGAACAAAGCGTTTAAATGTCATAAAATTCCAGAAGACAAATTGGAAAAGGGGGAAGACATTTTTTTTTTTTGAAGGAGGGATACATACGTTTTTAAGTGTAAAATTTTACAACCCATAAGCAAATGCGTTTTTTTATGTTTTTCTCGTTTTTAATGCAAAACAACAAACCATCGACGACGGTTTTTCAATTTAAAAGAATGTTTTTTGGATATACGCTACACTGTTAAACAGTGCCATTGATTTGTTTCTTAACGGCAATGTAACATTAAGTACAAGCAGTGGGTTGAAACGCTGAAAATGCCGTCGTTACAGTAGGATAGTGTGTAGGCTTATTAGATGAGTGTTCGTGGTTCAACACTCGGCTCAGATATCGGCCTTCTGACAGGAACTTTGACAGTCAAGTAAAATTGCCATGAAAAGTTTCTCAAAAACCTATCTTTTGAAGTCGACATTAAACTTTAGATTGCATCGTTCATGGATAAAATTAACACACACAAGATGGGTTTTGTGAGAAGCTAGGTTGTAATCCTGACTAAAGAGATTGTAACGACCAATTAAGGTAGTTAAGTTAGTCAATATGCTATGACTGACAGATTTCTCGAGTTTCTCTACTTTAAAGTTCGTAGCCGAGGTTAAACTGAAGGTCCCGGAACATGGATGGATACATGGAAACATATGGCGTAAGAAACTAGGTTGTAATCCAGGCTAATTAAGTAACTTAGTAGGGAAGTGACCGTGGTCTAGTAGGTAATGTGTTGGCTTTTTAGACGAAGAGCCAGGGTTCGAGCCCCAGGCCAGACATCAAAACAAAATATAAAAAGTATTTCTTCGGCGATTTCCTCTCAGCAGATTTCTGGCAAAAACTCTGAGAGTAAATAAAATTGCCATGAAACGTTTCTCAGAAATCTGTCGTTCGGAGTTGACTTTAAACTTTAGGTCCCGCCACTCATGTATAAAATTAACACACACAACATAAGTGGTGTGAGAAACTAGGTCGTAACCCTGACTGAAGGGTTGTAAAAACCAATTATGTATGTATGTATGTAGTAGGGAAGTAAACAGATGTTATCCCTGCAAATCAGTTCTTTCAAGCTGTTCACTTGAATCCCTATCAAGACCTTTTTTAAACTGATCTGCCTTTGATATAAAGCTGCCCACACTATTGTTCACAATTTCAGGAATTGGTTGCCAGTCAGGACATATTAGTAGCCACGGCAGAAAAGGTTTTTTATAAGTATTTTGTGTGTTATTTATTCCGTAACACCCTTAAATCTTAATGCCATTGACAGGGCTTTTTATTAAACTGTAGTCAAGGCCTTCTCAAAGTCCTATAATGCAAATTAGTATTAAACACATACATACATACAGGTTAGGTTAGGTCGGAGTAGTAGCCCTATTATCACAAAGCTCACATGAGCACGCATAGCGGCCTGTTGTGATGCCACGGGTGAACGCAGTCCTGTACTGACCAAGTTCCACCAAAATCAGGGAAGAGGAAGAAGTTGGTCAGCACAAGGGCTGCACAACAAAAGCACGACTACCCCGAACTGGAAAACCAGCCAAAAAGTTTGATGAACGCAGCTATATCCTTGATGTCAGCTCCGTTATGCTAACAAGGAATGGGGAGCCAAATAACCTATATCTACACCTAGCAAGAGACGGGCACTGGCAAAGAAAGTGAACAGCAGTCTCCTCTTCCTCAGTGGACCTGCATCCACGGCAGAAGTCGTTGAAAGGGAGCCTCATTCTTTCCGCGTGTCTAACCATGACGCAATGACCTGTAAGCACGGCCACTGTAGTCGAGATGACATCACGACCAAAACCAAGTAATCAGTTGGTATGCCTTCTATCCATCTTGGGCCAGGTGAGTCTAGCGGTGGAGCAGGACTCCTCATTGACTCATGATAGGTTGGTGTTCCGAAAGAACCTCCGCGCGATGGTCAACTTGACCGAGGCAAGTGGCATACCCAATTCAACAGAAGAGGATTCCGGAAGGAGCGCACCAGCTCTGGCGAGCTCGTCGGCCCTACAGTTTGTCGGAATTTCACTGTGCCCGGGGACCCACACCAGAGAGACACTGGTGAAGTGCCCCGAGAGAAGGTCGAGACAGCAGCGACATTCCCTAACGATCCTAAAGTTAATCACGAAACCCGATAGAGTTCTTATCGCGGCCTGACTATCAGAAAAGATCGAGACGCGAGTGAAAGGTGTATCGTTGACGAGGATCCATTGAGCGGCCCTGTAAATTGCCATCACCTCCGCCTGAAACACACTGCAGTAGTCCGGCAGACGGAGAGAAATATTTATTTACATACATACATACATAATTGGTCATTAGAACCCTTTAGTCTGGATTACAACCTAGCATTCACATCCCCTATATTGTGTGTGTTAATTTTATACATGAATACAGGACCTACTGTTTAAAGTCGACTCCGAACGACAAATTTTTGAGAAACTTTTCATGTCTGTTTTATTTTACGCTAAGAGTTTTTATCAGAAATCTACAGACTGACGAAGTCACCAACTTTTGTTCATATTTCGTATTGTTTGAGAGCTCTGACATGTGGTTTAAATCTAATAAGCCACCACACTACCCACTAGACAACGGCGACTTCCACTTAGAATATGGTATCAATAAGCCTATGGACATGATAGGCTTATGAACTTTCGTGCCTTAACTGCTGCCTACCTATGCATCTAATCTTGCATTCGGTATATGAGCTATGATGGTCAGAAGAAAAACAAATTCAAGAGAAATCTCCAAATGTTAGTCACTTTAAAGTCGTTATGGAATATCCAGAACTTTTTTCCTTCCATTTAAGCTTACTGGTTTCTATACAAAAAAACCCTAACAAACACACACTTACACAAACATAATGTTTGTATTTAACGGTTATTTGATCCTGTGTATTATTATATCCCTTATTTAGCTGTGGTGGATCTCTCTGTTAACATTTACGGCATCATTAAACTGTATGAACATATTTTTTATTGAGCTCATGTCACGTCATGTCATGTGTTGTATGGTCTTCTGTACGATAGGATTTCTCTTTTTCTAACCCTTTTTTGCTCTCCTTTTCTCTTTGTATCTCATTAAATGGATGACATTATTAGAGGCTTAACTGTTGAATGGAACATATTCTTTTTTTCTCTGAGCTTTTCTTTTCAATTTTTTATGAAAACCAAACAAAACGCATCAAAAATTTTTTGGTTTTTCTTTTCTTTCCTTTACTGTGTTATGCTGTGTTGGGCCTCTTTTTTTTTTGTTTTTTTCCCAAATAAAATACAACATTTTATGGTTGGCCATAAAAAAACGTAAAGAAAGTCAATTGAATTGTGGCAAAAAGCAAAAAAACAAACCAAAAAAAATAGAGAAAAAGACCCGGCTGGAATGAAAATTGTATGTGGTTTTTGGGGCTTTCTTCATGACCATTTGCAATACCGACAATCCTTTCGTTCAGTCTACAGCCGTAATAATACAAAACACCCTCACACCTTACACACACACACTCTCTATTTACAATAATAAAAACCCTTTCACACACACACAAACACACTTAACTCTTTCCTACTCATGCCCGTTAATAAATGAATTGTTGTTCAGGCTTCTCTTTACTCTGTTATATGCACAAACACACACACATTTAACGCTCATAGTGCTAGAGAGAGCGAGAGAAAGAGAGATAGAGAGAGAGTAAGGCTTAGTTTTAATGTGTCATCTCTTGTTATTTCATTTTTAAATCTATTTTTATAGATGAGTAAAGCATACATACACATGTGTTGTGTGTGTGCCTAAAACCGGGGGATTTTTTCTCATGATAATAATAGCAACAACAATAACAACAACAATATGTTAACAGTATAAGTATTAAACTATTGCCATAAACTATTCACACATACACACACGCACCCTTACTTATATACTTTTTAAAAGAAGTCCTATTCGTATTACAGTGTAAATAGATGTCATTGAGTTGTTGTGTTAAATAATAAAAGAGAGTGTGTTAGGAAGGAGAGAAACAGGCTCATTTAAAATTGTTTTTGTTCAATTTACTGTACGTGTAATACATACATATACTCGTATAACAAAAAACCACCACAACTATGGCATAAAGATTCAAACAGCTTTAACTCCTTTAACGGCCAAACACCCAGGAGGTACATATTTCAATAAATTGTGAAATTAAAAAGGTTTTTAAAGAAGGACGACTTCGTGGCTTTCTCTCAGCAAACTTCTGGCAAAAACTCTGAGAGTAACTAAAATTATCATGAAAAGTTACTCAAAAATCTGTCGTTTGGAGACGACTTTAAATAGTCGCCATAGCCTAGTAGGCAGGGTATTGTCTTAAAAGACAAGAACCCGTGTTTCAACGCCTAACTCAGAGGTCAGTTACAACTCTCTTCTGGGAAAATCTCTAAGAGCAAATGAGTCGTTTATTTTAAAAGTGGTTTAAGTCCATTTTTAAAAAAGTTTAGTTAATGATAACAATAATCACAATTCTATATAATCTTTTTTTTATAAACAATTTAAGTCTAGTATCATTAAAATTAAAATTTGTGGCACTTGAAAATTAGCTAGTTAACCAAATGCATAAAAATTTATTTTGAAACTGGTTTAAGTCCATTGAAATCCATAAGATTGGCAGTAACATGGTTGAAAATTGTGCAATCGGCAGAAAATAATGCAGATATTATTGACTATAAGTTTTTACTATCAGGACATTCATTTTTGCCAAATGATAGTGATTTTGGAGTGATAGAAATGGCTTTGAGGAAAAATAATTTAATGTATGTCCCCCAGGGTTACTATGAAACCATAAAAACATGTCGAAAGAGTAACAAATATTATATTATGAGACGTGAAGATTTTTTTCTACAAAACCTCTGGAAGAAGCAATTCATAAAAGATTAAAAAACTCTAGTGGCGAACCTATAAATTGGCTAAGGATATGCTGGATGCGATTTATAAAAAATAATCACTATAAAATGATTTATATTTTTATAATACTTGATTTATTACCTTGTACCATTATACAAAAATGTTCGTCCCATTCCAACTCCTAAGTATAAGGATAACTATTTAGAGGAATCACTATCACTAGCGGAATAACTTTAAGTGAAAAAATTAACTTATAATAACATTAAACAAAGAACACAAAGTGGACTTAATCGTTTTCACAAACAAAAAAGTCATTTTATTCATTTTGAAAGTGGTTTAAGTCCATTTGAGGTTCTGAAACACAGCTTACTTTTCTAGTAAAGTTTACAAAACCTATAACGTTATATATTCTAACATGTTTAAGGTCACATAACTATAAAAACAACTTAATACCAGTTAACAATATTTTTGAAACAATTCAAACGCAAACCCTTAAATATCTCAATATAAGAAAAAATGGACTTAACCACTTTCAAAATAAACAGCTCAAATAATATTCTCACATCTGTCGTTCGTAGTCGGGGCGAAATCATAAGTCCCACCACTCATGGATATAACTAACACATACAATATGTGGTGATGTGAGAAACTGGGTTGTAATCCTGACTTAAGTATCGTAGTAATCAAGTCGCTGTAGTCTAGTAGGTAAAGTGTCGGCTAATAGTCGTAAAACCATGGTTCAAACCCCAGGTCGGACATCGAAACGAAAATATGAAAACACAAATATTTCTTCGGCGATTCCTCTCAGCAGTCTTGGAGTAAAAACTCTGAAAGTAAATTGCCATGAAAAATTTGCCCAGAAATCTTACGTTTGAATACGATTTTAAACTATAGGTCCCGCCACTCATGAATAAAATTAGCACACACAACACGTGATGGTGCAAGAAACTAGGTTGTAAGCCTCACTAAATGCGTTGTAATGACCAATTATGTATGTATCTGTATCTACTAAGTGGTGTTCAGTACTATTTAGCATTACAGGACTTTGAGAAGCCCTTTAATGCCCTTTCATAAGAAGCCCTCTCGATGGCATTAAGATTTAAGGGTGTTTCGGTATAAATCACACACACAATACTTATAGAGAACCCTTGCTGTCATGACAACTAATGTGTCCTCTCTGGCAGCCAATTCGAGTGACAGTTGCTGTAAGAAATAGTAGAAAACAGGCTGCTTGTCATTGCCACTATTTGTTCACTCATTCTGGACAGCGTTATATCAAAGGCAGATCAGTTTAAAAAGCATTCTGAAAGCAACTGAATTATATGGATAAGCTAGGTTGTAATCCTGACTAAAAGGGTTGTAGTGATTAACTAAACAAGTAAGCTTTCCATTCCCATTTCCTATTCATTTCTATTTAGAATGAAAGTTTGCGAATTGTAGAAGTCATAGTCGTTCAAACTGGCTATTGCGCGGAAATTCTCCCGGGATGCCAACCGCTCCTGGATCAATGAGGAGTCCTGCTCCATCGCTAGGCTCACTTGGCCCACAATGGATAGGAGGCGTACAAACCAGCTATTTGGACTTGGCCATCTGTGATCATCTCGATCACAGTGGCCATGCTTACAGGTCACTGAGTTATGAGTAGACACGCGGAAAGAATGCGACTCCCATTTAACGACTTCTGCCGTGTGTGCTGATCCACCGAGGAGGAGGAGACTGCCATCCAATTCCTCTGCCAATGCCCAACCCTAGCGGGATGCAGATATACGTTATTTTGCTCTCCAACCATTGTCAGATCGACGGAGCTATCGTCCATTGATATCAAGGATATAGCCTCGTTTATCAAACTTTCTGGCTGGTTTTCCAGCGTGGGGTAGGTCGTGCTTTTTGGAAAATGTGCAGCCTTTGAGCTGACCAACTTCCCCCTCCTTGGATCGGAGGAACTTGGTCAGTGCAGAGGCTGCGTTCAACTTCCCCCTCCTTGGATCGGAGGAACTTGGTCAGTGCAGAGGCTGCGTTCACCTGTGGCATCACAACGGGCCGCTATGCGTGCTCAAATGAGCTTTTTGGTAAATTAAAGTTACCACGCTAACCTAACCTAACCTAACATAGTGTGATGTCATGTGGTATTGTCTCTATATTGCTGAAAATTTCTGATTCTGGGTTGATCGGTATTCAATACGTGCCATTATTCAGTCTTCTATGGATTAGTATGTGCTACTCAGGTCAAACTGGAAGAGGCCTAACTTAGGTGTGGTAAGCACAAAAGACAAAAACTTCCTTCTTTAAAATTGTATGATAAGTGCGTTAAACGAGTAACCAATGTTTTTGTCTTGATAATAAATTTATGGTGTTATAAGTAATCTGGGTTGGTAGTGTGGTAAGAGGCATGAGTGTTAATGTTCTTGTTGTAGAAGTAAAATCGTATTTCGTTAAGCACTTTAGACCGACTTCCTGTCTATTAATACTTAATCAGGAACTCTATTAACGACAACTTTTCTTACATTTCCAACCACCCTCCCCACACACACTTCTTCGCTTTATCTATGAAGTTTGGCTTGTATTTTCAACGAATTTCTTCAAAAATGTTTTTAATTTTATTTTTCTTCTTTCTTTTTTCCTTTGGATTGTTAAATAGTTTTGTTGTAACAAAAGCAAGAAAAGTTTGTCGACTTGAAAAGGAAAACATAGTGGAAATTATAAATGTCAACTATTTAAGGAATACACAGACACACACAGCCACAAATAGACAGACACACCCACCCATGGTAGCTGTAGCTGTACTATTGACAATCATTTCATTATCGAAGTGTTTCTGTTGATTAAAGATAAATAATTTCAGAATTTTAAATTGAAATTTGTTTTACAGTGTAGAGTTTCAAATGTAAGGTTAACTCAAACACATGTTAAGCAATGATTTCGATGAGAATTTAATTACATTCTAGTGCTTGAATAGGCTCTGTATTGATTAAAGCAGTCGCTTTGATATAAAGGGTCCGCCAAATAACTTTTTTTTTTTTTGAAAATGCTTTAAAAAAAACTACTGAATATTTTCTCAAATTTCTTTTTTATTTGAAAGTACAATCCTTCCGGTTAATAATGGAAAATAATTTCATTCAAATGGCTGTCTCGGCTGGCCATACAGTAGCCTACACCAGAAGATGCCGATTTTGGCAAAAAAAATCATCTTAACAGATGAAGCTCATTACGATCTTGGCGGGTATGTAAACAAGCAAAATTGTCGCACTTGGGGCACAGAAAACCCGCATGTAGTAAGTAAGTAAGTAGATTTAAAATTATTGACAGAAGGGAATTGCTTTGCTGTAGGACAGTTTCTCAATGCCTCAGTTGTGCCAACATACGCTAGTCTCTGTATATTGAACTGTCTGTCAGATAACTGCCCCATAGGTCACTATTGGTTTGAACATCGTAGTATACATCCCGTGCATACATCTTGGTTTATATCTCCAGAATTTTCCTGCAAGCCATCTGCATAACATTGTGCCAAAACAATCCGGTGGGTTAAGTGAAGACATTGGCAACCGTTTATGGACAGGATTGTCTTTCGGTCGCTTAAGACTTTTTTGAATACACAAAACAAGACATGAAAATTTTTGTCTGTAGAAATACCGAAAATGTTCGTAAATTAAAGATGTTTTTCAGGACCTTAAAAATATTTTGGCCCAGAATGGAGTCTAAAAGGCTTTGAAAACAATCCAATTTAAAAGGAACCTGGATTATATTACTTTAGAATTCCTTTAGAACTACCCTGATTTAATGAGAATAAAACGATTGATTTTCTAAAATAAGGGCCTATTCTTGCATATTTTTTTGCTTTAAAAAAGATGGACTTTAAAACCCTTTCGAACATAATTCATATGAAAGTTGTTGTCCTTAATGCTATGTTTGTTGTTGTTGTTTATCATCTCTTAGTTTAAGGATGTCATTGTTATGGTTTTGGTGTTTCTGTGGCCACAAAATTCTAACCAAACAATCAGCCAAACACTGGGAGTTACATGACACAAAACCCCATTCAATTGAAACACACACACAAGAAGAATATTTGAAATCAAGAGAAAGACCTATGGACAGACAGGCAGACGGACATACAGATAGACAATCAACGAAATACCACAAATCTCGACAAAAACAATAGAAGTTACTTTTTAAACAATAATAACTACAACAATATGAAATGACGGCTAAAAAAAATTGCAAAAAGAAGGAGAGAAAATAAAAATAAAAAGAAAAATAAAAAATTTTAAAGCAAAGTAAAGCAGTAGCTACGGGTATAAAAATCATGCACATGTTGAATTAAAAAAAAACAGAAAGAAAAAAATGTTTGAAAACAAAAGAATTGAAATACAAATAAAAAAATAATAATTCATGGAAATAATAACACAGAGATTTTGTTTTAAATTATAAACAAACAAAAAAAAACAAAAATAAATCAAGAGATGCTAAAACACTCTTACCACTTACCACTCACCAACCACCAGGTTCTATAATTTAAGGCACTAAGGCCTAGTCAGGCTAACGGCCAAGTTTTTTTTTCTTAATTTTTTTCTTTGTATCACAAAATGGTGGTAGAAAATAATAATAATAATAAAAATAACAACAACAACAATAGCAAGAATAATAAATTCTTTTTATTTTTATTATTTTTTTTTTTATTTTACACCCACAAACATAAATTGCAAGGGAGCCCATATAAAAAAAATACCCATGAACACACACACAGCAGAATATAGCCAGTGTAGCGTATCATTGTTGTATTTATACATGCAGCAATGCAATGCAACAAAATATCGTATGTACGTAGCAATTTGCTATTGTTTTCCTATTGCATTTGCCACAAAATACTTGCAACCTGCTTCTATTTCTTTTGGTTTTAGGCCTGCGATGCGTATATTGTATTCGTTCTGTTATGATATACACACGGGCAGGCGATTTGTTTTCTTTTTTTTTTTTAATTTTTTACTACCATTGTGGTAGTAACAGCTACCTACTATTGCTGCTACTCCTACTACTGCTACTGCTGTTTCTGCTGTATTGCATATGCCTGCGAGTAATTTGCAGTTTATTGCAGCTGGACTCGTTACATGGTGGCAAGTAGAAGAGAAAAAAAAAGCAAATAAAATACAAAAGAAAAGGTTTCAGTTTAAATTTTCCACCATTTATACTGAATATAGTGTGGCAGTTATTATCAGTGTGGTCGTTTAATACAAAGAAGGGTGAGCCAAACAATGGTGTTTTTTTTTCTTTCTTAAATTTAAAGCTAAAGGGCCAGCCTATCTTGACATGAAATAAAAATACTGTGTTCATGTTTTTTCTTGAATTGGTTTGTTTTCAATGCATACATAACAGAATTGGTCATCCCAACCCTGCAGCCAGGATTACGATTTAGCCTCTCACACCACTTACATATGTTGTGTGTTAATTTTATACATGAGTGGCGGGAGCTATAGTTTAAAGTCGACCCCGAACGACAGGTTTTTGAGAAATTTTTCATAGCAGTTTGTATTTACTTTCAGATTTTTTGCCAGAAATCTATTGAAAGGCAGTCGCCCAAGAAATATTTTCTTCGTATTTTGTTTTGTTGGAAGTGTCTAACCTGGGGTTAGAACCGAAGCCTAACGCCTAATAAGCCAACACACTACCTACTAGACTACGGAGACTTTAATGTCTATGACTCTATTCTAGGCCAACATATTTTCAAGAACCTGCAGACATTCATTTACGAACATCTTCTGTATTTCTACAGAGACAAACTTTCAATGTCCCGTTTTGTTTATTCAAAACCGATTTTAAGCTATCTTTCCATATATGGTTGCCAATGTCTTCACTTAACCCATCAGTTTGTTTTGGCACAATGGTATGCAGATAGCTTGCAGGAAAGTTCTGGAGATGTAAACCAGGAATTATTCACTGAATGTGTGTCATGATTGTCAGACCAATAGTAACCTAAGAAGCAATTCCCTGGCAGACAGAATAATTCCATAAAGAACTTAACACAGATGGTCAATATACGGAGACTAGCGTGTGTTGGCATAAAAGGGCTCTATAAACTCAAGCTACACTGTGTCTGAATGGTGGTTGTCTCAAGTCATACATGTAAAGTCTGCGACGATGGGAAAACCTGTCAGGTATTAATGCATCAAAGAAGACACACCCTGGTGGTATATTAAATGCTGGCAGGGAGTTAGTAGGCAGTTTTCCATGACAAGAAATACCTTGGCCATGAATTTTTTTAATTCTATCAGTATATTCGTAGGAAATAATCTGTTACTGTGCAGCCATTTAATTGATATGAGGATAACAGTGCCTTCCTCCTGACACTGACCTCAAGTCTGACCGAATGATATACACGCGAAAACATGTTTTGTCATGCAATTTCGAGTCATGGTGTACAGTTCTTATAAAATTTTAAGGAGGATCTTGTTTCCCGTTCTAGAAATCTTTGCTTGAAGTAAGGGTATCTAAGCACCAGCTCAGATAACTATAGAAGGCCATACAAAAATAAACTGTATAGAGAACTGTAAGTGTCTGATGCCTTAGAAACTAAACTTTTCGAATTCCTAAGCCTCCAATCTGCTACATCTATGGACATGTTGTGAAGTGGGTCAGGTAGAAGAAGCAGAAAAATGAATCGCGTTGTTGTGCGTCTATTGAATCCAGACTGATTATTAAGTTTCTTTCAGAGCAATGCAAGCTGAAATCGCTATCGAGGAGGAGTTGGAGAGTGTAGAATACTTCCTCTATAACTACTCCACTCTTAGTGGGATAACGTTGAGAACCTCTAGTAGAGGAGTTGGAATATTTCCTCTATACTGCCCAAATTTTAGTAGGATTCCATTCAGAACCTCTAGTACTGGAATTGGAGCACTTTCTCTATAACTGCCCAACTCCTAGGATAACTCAAAGAGACGGCTGAGGACCTCTAGTAGATATTTCTTTCATGTTGTAGATTTTCTGTCAAGAGCTGACATTCAAACACTACTGAGATTTGCAATGGAATAGAGCTGGTTGGCGTTAGTTCATTTGGTGTTCTCTTGTGTGGTATGATTACGTCTTTGTTCACTTTTTCTCACTGTTTTACATCTCTCTCATTTCTTTTTTCTCCTCTCTTCTTCCCTTCTTCTGAATTTTTTCTACGGATTTTACGTTTACAATGGGTCTGTGGGCCTCTAGGTATTGTATTTGTTTCAATGGCAAGTAAATGTCCTCTAAACTAACCTCACCTACTTAGGCCGATAGTTTTGCGAATTTAGCATGATCCCCCGATTAGTTTAGAAATGCGAATAACAACCTTATTGGGTACATTTGCTTGTGTACAAATAACACAAATTTTTTCTAGAACCTTTAAATTTAAATTGTGATAAATTTTTCCTCTTTTTTCCAATTTTTTGTTATTATTGTTGTAACTATTTTATTTGTTGCAATTGTTGTTGTTGTTGTAGTTGTGATGACAACTAACATAAGCTGTCATCGCATTACAAATGTGCTTTTCATGTTGGCCATCGCATACAAAAAAAATTATGCACCAGAGAGAGAGAGAGAGAGGATGGTTACGATTTAAAATAGAAATCCTGTACTCGTACCCTGTAATTAAAATTTGAAAATTTCAAATTTAAAATCGAAAATTTCTCGTATCATTTTGCTTGGTTGGATTAATTAAAAATGTTTGAATATCATTTTGGCGAGTGATTTAATGCAATCCCATTATGGGGTATGAGTGATATTAATTGATGAGTTGGAATATTAATCATACGCTAGCAATTGCAAATGCAGAAGCTTTAAAAATTTCATAAAATTTCTAGGGATTTTTCGATTTTTAATAGAAGGCAATAAACCGTGTGTCATTAATTTTTAAAACAGTGGGTGGGCACTTTTAATTAGAAATTCCGCCCTCTGAAGACTTTATGATGCGTAATTTAGACTCAGAAATTTAGACTGCAAAGCGACTTACTTCTTTGGCCTTATTTTGAATAGAAAGTTATCCAGAGCGTCATATATACTCAACTGAGGATGAAAAAGACATCCGTTGTTGTCTATGAACGTACGTAATTGTTCATTACAAACCTTCATTCAGTATTACGACCTCTCAGCACTTATGTTGTGTGTGTCAATTTTTCATACATTAGTGGCGAGACCTACAGTTTAAAGTCAATTCCGAACAACAGATTTTCTTGAGAAACTTTTTCGTGACAATTTTATTTACTCTCAGAGTTTTTGCCAGAAATCTCCTGAAAGACAGTTGCCGAAGAAATATTTTTTAAAATTCGTTTTGTTGGAGATGTCTGACCTGAGGTTTGAACCGTGGCCTCACGTCTAATAAGCCAACACACTACCTACTAGACTACGGCGCTTAACACCATTGTACTCTATGCTTGTAATAAAGTGTTGGGAAGAAAATAAAGTCCCGGAGCTAAGATGATTCCTGGAGTGTCTGAAGACATATTTTGAATTAAAGCCTGCTGTAGGGGGTATCGCTGCCTGAGATGGATATGATGGGTACAAAATCTGCCAACTTCTCTCCTCGTAGTGCACTTACGTCGTGCACTTAAACCTCTTCTTGCTGAGCCAGGATCTACGAGTGACTAGAAAATGATACGAGTGTAATATCAGTCTCTATGAAATATTAGTTACTTGGCCACTAACAATCCGATTAATGTATTTCAGCCTGCCTTAACATATCCTTCCAGTCAACTCCGATTTTTGCGCGCCTTCGTCAGTTGGTCACACCAAACGATGACAGGGCTTCCCCGATTTGGTCCTTCCAACGCAAACAAGATCATCCTCTTCACCGAATTAAGTAAATTCCTGCATCAAATACCCGTATCGCCAGAGCAGCCACCTCCAATCGAACGGCAAGGCCGAGCCATGGCAGCCGCTGGGTGTTAATACGCTGCACAACGTGTATGTCGTTGAGGACATCATACAGCTTCATATCAAACAGTGGTGATGAGGATTTCTCGCATTTCTGGAATTTTCCAAGCGGATAAGTTGATCAGAGATTCTATAACAATTGAACTTTCAAGTGAGTTTTCTGCTTTAGGAAACTGCTCGTAATAGATTTCCTTAACGTCATGTATGTGTGGCTACGGATACAAGCAAGATAGCTACGATCGGCCATAACAGTTCACAATATCTCAACGACGGTGGCATCGTAATCAGATATTATGCCACACCTTTTAAAGCATCTACGCCTCCTCTGCTATGTGACATGCCCCATTTTTATAAACTTTAGTTTCTTCTATTTGTTGTTTAATCCGTGTTTAAAGGCAAACATAAGGAAATATTTCGAAAAAGACAGGGTAAACAAGGAAAACAAATGCAGCAGCAACAGCAACATTATTTCGTCTTTGATTTGTCACGTTTGTTTTTTTATTTTTTTGTTTGAAATTTTACAGCATATTGTAATTGTTATTGTTATTGTTGTTGTATTTGTAATTTTAATGGCCATAATATTTGTTGGCCATACTTCTTGTCTCATTTCTTTTCTCTGTTCATGTTACTATTGTTGTTGTATTTGCATTCTGAACATATTTTTTCTCGTTTTTAAAAGAAGAAACCGTTTTTTTTCTCTTCTCTTTTTATTCTTCTTTACTCTCCATCTGTTGGTTTAAATGTGAATTTAGCCGTGGGCGATTTTTTGATGAAAAGAAAGAAAATTAAACAGAAAAAGATTCTTTTACTTTTATTTCGTATCATTTTCATATCATTCTTGGTATTGTAGGGAGATTTTTATATACATTAACTATGTAGATGACGACAGTGGGAGCACACTAAATATAGGTATGTAAACAATTTAAATGAAGCATGATTGAATGAAACTAATACTCAATAAGACGCTCATCCTACCCGTGTTTCTTTATGGCGCAGAGGCATGGACACTATTAAGCACTGATGCAGCAGCCTTGAGAGTATTCGAGAGAAAAGTCCCACGTAAGATTTTCCGGTCAGTACGAGTTGGCAATGATATTCGCATTCGATCCCCAACAGTGAACTATACGAGCTCCTCAACGACGTGGACGTTGTTCACTGTATTTAAATGCTTCGACTGCGCTGGCACGGCCGTGTCGTTCGAATGGAAGAGAATGCATCAGTGAGATGAGTATTTGATGCGGAAATATGCGGAAGCCGTCGAAGAGGACGACCTTATTTGCATTGGAAGGACCAGATCGAGGAATGCCTATCATCGGTTGGTGTGATAAAGAGGGTTAAGCGTGCAAGAAACAGAGGCGCCTGGAAGGATGTGTTAAGGCAGGCCGAAATCCGTTAATCGGGTTGTTATTGGCCAATTAAGTAAGTAGGTATGAAAGTAAGTAATATTTCTTAGAGACTGACTAGTATTATTTTCTAGTCGCTCGTAGATCCTGTGTAGTATCAGTTACAGTAGGGGCTCAGCAAAAAGAGGCGTAAAATTATCTTCATCACCAATGTAAGTGTACTAAGAGGAGAGAAGCGGTCGAAACTTTGTATCTACAGTATCATGGGTACGTAGGGACACGTACTATAGCAGGCTGTACTTTAATATATGTCTTGATTACGGCGTTACACATTTAATGAGTTATCTTAGCTCCCAGACTTTATGTTCTCCCCAACAGTTTATTACAAGCATAGAGAACAAAGTCCAGTAAGAAATTTGTTGGCCACGATTTAAACACCAGATCAGTTATCTAAAGCAAAACACAATCTGAAAAAATATTTCATCGGCGACTTCCTCTCAACAGATTTCTGGCATAATCTCTGGGAGCTTAATAAAATTGCCACGAAAAGTTGCTCAAGAAAATCTGTCGCTCAGAGTCGATTTTAAACTGTAGGTCTTACCACACATGTATAAAATTAAAACACACAACATAAGTGGTGTGAGAAGCTAGATCGTAAGCCTAACTAAAGACTTGTAATGACCAATTATGTACGTACGTTCTGGAACAGAGTTCTCTGGAGTGACGAATCTAAGTTTAATTTGTCCCAATCTGATGGAAAAACGTATGTAAGACGTCCTCCAAACAAAGCCTTTGATCCCAGGTACACAGTGAAAACTGTAAAACAAATTAACAAACGTACATGTTGGTAAGTCGTTTCTAATTATAAAGCCATCACTGTATGTATTTGAGGACAACAACCCTTTCAATTGTATCAGGCTCAATGCTGTAGTCTGAAGCAGGTAAATTTGCCTATATGAACCTTATTAGTTGAAATAAAACTTATCTTATCTTTAAGACGAGAGGAAGAAGGCAACACAATTTATACTCTTGGGTCAACATCCAATGGAGAAAGTAGAAAGAGGTCCCAATCGCCCATTATGATAGCAAAAGTTACCAGGATATAATTTTTTTTTAATTGCATCTTAAGGCTAAAGATATTCTTCTATAAACCAAATTGAATAGTGAAGCCGAATCGCTTGAACAGTCACGCATTTGAAATTATGGACTTTGTAGAGGAGTGTATAAATCTTTTCAGATTGATTCAGATGATCTGGTGAAGTTTGTCTCGTTAATGAAGTATGTACAGATCATTATTGCCTGACCTTTTCGTTTCTCTTCCTTTTTTCAACTTTTCCTACAACTACAGGCCTGGTTTAAAACATAAAAAAGATTTTAATTTCCTTTCCTTTCTTTCCCTTTTCACAAAATAATGCACAAAATCTGTTTCTTTTTTTCAAAATATTTGTATTTCCCTGGCATCACATAAGTAAAGAATTTCTTTAATTTTTTTTATTCCACTGTCATCTCTCTCTCACTCTCTTTATAACGCTGGGCCTTTAGTGTTCATCACCATCAGCAGTCCTGCCAGTGTCATCGTCATTAGAACTTTAAAGTAAAAAATATGTTGTCGTTGTTGCTGTTGTTGTTATCATTATTATTGTTGTTGTTGTTGTTTAGTTTTTCTCTTTATACTGACAATCATCGGTGTTACAATTTATTATTTTTCAATTTTCTCTCTTTATTATTTCTTTTTCTTCTTCATCTTTCTATTTCTTAACATTAGAAAAAAAACGAGAAAAATAAGAAGACGACATTTTATTATTTATGGCCATTGGATTTGAAAGGTGTTTTTAATTTAGAAAATAAATACTGAACATGGCATAAAAATAATAAAAAACAAATACATAAGCAGTGGGGGGGATATAAATATCCTTCTCTTGCTGCCACTCTCCTTTCTCTTTCCCAAGTCATGTTCTCTTGCCACTCACTTCACTGATTCATCCTCTAAGGTGTACCTATCAAAGCTATTGCAATCGGATCAAATATTTTAATTCACTTTAGCTTCTAACCAGCTTTACTGCTTCCGATTTCACTGATCTTTTCAGATATTTGGGGGCTTTCTTTCGAATTCCACTCTAAACATCCTTTCTGACAACATCGTCTCTTGATTCTCTGAGGCTAAAGCCCATTTATTTCCAATTATGCTCACTTATTTCATAGATTACTTATTTCTCTACAGTTACACTCCTTAACACCGCATTTCGTATTACTTTAGACTCGTAAATCTACACGATTCTGCGCTGAACTCTTTGTTATGAAGATCTGCAGTGACTTTAACCCGGTCAATGCTATGTACCATGTCTTACAGCTACAAAGAACGATGGATTGGACTCTTCAGTTGGAAGACATTTAGCTGACAAGCTTGCCAGATTGAATGTTTTGAAGTCTTAATCAGTGAATCGAAAGATCTTATGTCCTTATGTCTCCTGCGTCCAATGTATGCTAAATAAACGAGAAATCTCCTTCAATCTGTTTAACCAGTAACCAGTTTCAGTCAAGGCCAGTAATAGTTGTCAACAGGATGAACTTTTCTCTCTCAATGTTGTGGTCCCTTGTGTGTTTGTGGGCTCTCCCTATCCTGCCTTTTCTACCTCTCCTTTTCCCTATCCCCTTTATTATCCACTCTCTCTCTCTTTAGAACGTATTACAATGGGTCATTTTGACCTCCGGGTATTGTACTCGTCCTCAAACCTAACCTAACTTAGTTCTATCTCAACTACTTTTGTCATAGCCTTAGACGAATTATATTACGTGAGAGCGGCCTAGCACAGTCTCAAAAAATGATGGAATTAATGGTAGACTTAAATGGGAGTGCCATAAACGAAAGCAGACAAATGCTTGCTGACTGCTGGGATTTCGCTTCGGCAGTTAGATTGCCATCAAGTTCCTAACGAACGTCAGCGTCATCGTCAATGTATGCCGGAAATTTGTGAGGGAATCTTCGGGTCATTTAATGGCAAATGCAGAATATTGGTTAATTGCACTGCTGCTGAAATATTTTGAGATGCTGAAGAGTTCACAATCTCCGACACGGCTGGGCATAGGAGTTCCGATTGCCTCAGTTAATTTGGGTATTCTGAAGCCATTTTGCGGGAGTAATTACCTTCGTTAGCAGGTTTACAATACATGAAATATAGCTGGCCATAGCTAGATTGAAACGGATAAGAAGAGGACTTGATCATGGCCATCCATCGCACATTTGGGCTTCTCTCAATTTGTCATTACAACCCTTTAGCCAATATTGCAACCTTGTTTTTCACACCACTTATGTTGTGCGTGTGTTAATTTTACTCAAGAGTGGCGGGGCCTACGGTTTAAAGTCGACTCCGAACGACAGATTTATTTTGAGAAACTTTTTCGTGACAATTTTACTTACTCTCAGAGTTTTTCCCAGAAATCTGATGAAAGGAAGTCGCCAAAGAAAAATTTGTTCATGTTTGGTTTTGTTGGAGATGTCTGACTAAGGATTTGAACCGTGGTCTCACGTCTAATAAGCCAATACACTACTTACTAGACTACGGCGACTAGAGCAGAAGTTGCGAATGCCTCAGTTAAGCTGGGTATTCCGAAGCAGTTTTATTGAGAAGGTTAACTTCGTTAGCAGCACAAGGATATTTGAAATATTGCTGTCCTCTGCTAAATTAAAACGGATAAGAAGAGGACTTAAACCGCATAGCCATCCATCGCACATTTGGGCTTCTCTCAGTCCTCAGTCCATTTGGAAGACATGCCGACAAGAGTGGTATTCCCTCGAATGACTTTTACAAGAGATATGAATCTGAAAGAAAGTAGATTTTATCTTTCATTTCGTATGGCAGCGGCCTGCGCTTTCTATGAGGAGGCAGAGGTTTTTAACTTCTCTTAGGCCACAGTCCATTTGGAAGATATGCCAACAAAGTTAATATTTTCTCGACAGACTTCTGCAGGAAATGTGAATCTGAGAAAGAGGAAGGTTTTATATTTCACCTCATGTAACAGCGCCCTGCTCTTGCTACAAAGAGGCAGAGGTCCTTGACCTCTATCATCTTTAAATTCTCCAAAGTAAGGATTGACGCAATAGCAAGATTTATTTTAGATTCGGAATGACTCTCTGTAGTCACTGTTTGATTGCATTTGGCCTAAGCAGGACTTCCGATAACCCATCTAGCATAACCTGCCATGCTTTCAAAATATATTCGAGAGCTTGACAGCCCCTTCTTACCCTCTTAAACTTGAAATCGCATTAAAATTCTGTCTTCCGCCGATTAAAACGCATCCAAGAATTGCAATTAAGACGTAATTTTTTTCCACCACTTTTGTCAACCGCTCTCTTATATACATGCATGCACACACACACATGACATTTGCTTTGCTTTTATAACTTTTTCTTGTTGCTGTTGTTGTTCTATCATTTAATTTTCTTTTTTGTTTTTTTTTAGTTTTAAGTTTGTTTTTGTTGTTGTTTTTAATTTTTAAAACTTTTCAAAATGTCAGAAATTGTTGTTGTTGTTGCTGTCGTTTTGCCATCATAAACGTCAACATTAGACATGCTTTAGTTAAATAAGACATCTAAATACGTATGTATGTATGCGTATGTGTGCGAGTAAAAGTGTATGGCTACGTGAGAGTATCATGGCGTTTAGGTATGAGTAACGGAGTAGAAACAATGGCTGCATGTGCAGCGCTTTAATATGAGTACAACAGAGAGTGTAGATGTATTAGTGTTGACATGTCATGTTCGTTAGTTTTTTTTTATTTACTACTTTTAGTTTGTCACTTATGACAACCAGTCATGACACTTATTTTTTTTTTATTTCATTTATACATGCATACAGACAGTAATAAACATGTTTATTAAACGTATTAAATCCTCTTAGAAGTTCATTAAACATGTTGCATATGCTCAACGCAATTTATTTACGAGTTTTATGTTGTTGTCTTTGTCTTGCACTAGGCTGTATAATGATTTGAAGTAATTGTACAGCGACATGCAATTTTAAGAAGTTCAAAGAATCTTTCATCTTTTATTAGAAAAGTCTTGTTCTTGTTTTGTATGTTTTGTCTTGCATTTTTATGATAACAACAGTATGGACTATAATGGATGGCTAGCAACTGTATAACAAAACCTAACCTACAGACTGTTACACATACTATGGTTATTTCGCGATGCCCAACCACTGTCAAACAGTCTACTAATCATTGATATCCTGCGGATGCAAATTCACTTCGGGATTAAAGACATCTTGACGAATTCCGATGGGAGTTAAGTTTGCGGTTTATGACCGACATTCTGGTGGCGAGTAAATTTCTGTAAACATTTGGAAAACATTTGAAATTTCGCCCTTGTGGTTCGGAAGTTTTTTGGCTTTCGCAAACGCACAAGATTGATATCCTCAGTATGCCAAAGTTAAATAGTGTCGAGTTTTTCACTATTTTCTAAGGAAAAATATCTGGGCATTCTCCGACGCAGTAAGCCGATCTCGAAAGAGAATGTCGTGGAATGGATGAAGAAGGGTCTGAATTTTTTTTCCAGTTTCTTAACATTATTGATGGAAGTTGAGACAATTCTTTGGATTTATTAGGCATTTGTTCCTAGTGGACCGTAGTCTAGTAGGTAGTATGTTGACTTATTAGACGTGAAGTCATGGTCCAAACCACAGATCAGACTTCAAAACGAAAATATGAAAAAATATTTCTTCGGCAAATGCTTCTCAGTAGATTTCTGGCAAAAACTCGGAAAGTAAATAAAAAATGTTCTCAAAAATCTGTCGTTCGGAGTTGATATTAAACTGTAGGTCCCACCACTCATGTATAAAATTAATTCACACAACATAAGTGCTGTTAGAAGCTAGGTCGTAATCCTGATTAAATGGTTGTAATAGCCAATTATGTACGTATGTATGTTGTTCCACCAATTTATACGTATGACTGTAGATCTGGAATAAGATACAGCGAATTACCTCTTTGAGTGTTACCGGAAGATGGCGGAGTTCTTCCAATTCTGCACTTGACAGACTTCTCTTCCTGACTTCGCTCAAGCGCTGCACGGCACTTGTTTATTAAAAACAAAGCCCGAGCGATCTCTTTAACATTCTGAAAGTCTCTTCACCGCTGATAGTCTTATGCATAGAAACACCGACTATATGGTTACTGGGACTGTGCTTATCCCTGTATTCAAAATTCTCATTTCAGGTAGGGCTTTGTGGAAGAGCGAGAAACATCCAATTCGGTAGTCTCATTGTCACTGAAGATCGAAAACTGGCGTCTTTTCTGAAGTTCTTAGACTGGAGCCTGAAGCGAATTTGAGATTTTCGTTAACAGCCCTAAGAGCGATAGGAATGCTCAAGTGTGAATATCGATTATTTTGTGATGATAATAACTCCACAATAACTTTTGGTCGGACGCCACATCAGTCTATCAACTAGCTTGCTGGTGAGACTTGAAAATCAAAGCGAGATTGGTAACTGTGTTCAATACAACGCTGATATCTCTTTGCTGAACTGATAAGATGGGAAATAATTGTAAGAAAAGAAATTACCTTGCCAGAGAGTGTCTCTGAGGATTTAAATTCTCTGTCGAGAACGTATATTCCAGATTTCCTAATATAATGTTGGCTTAGGGATAAGCATTTATGCTCGCATGGCTGATTCCTCTCTCTCTCTCTTGTGTTTTTTATACTTTTCTTTCACTCTCTGAATCTCGTTTATTGTTACTTTTTTCCTTTTTCTGGGTCCCATGACTTCCTTCGTGTATAGCCACACTATTCCAGACTTTATCGGCGGGTAGGATAGCATTTCTTACCCTGAACGGTTTGTTTTATAAAGTTATGGAAATCTGTTGTGAATATTTCTCGTTTTCTCGTAGGTTTAAATCTGGCTTGCTTTAGGTTTGCAATCAAGCACTTCAGCTGGTCACACTATTTTATAATTAAGAATGTGGTTTCGGGGGTTTCGTACAGTAAACCTTGTGAAAGAAGATTCAAAGCCTCATTCACTGTGGTTCTATGCATCTTCCATCCATGCCAAGACAGAATGGCCGAGCTTTAAAGCGCATCTGTCTCCTTAAACACTTTACAACAGTCGCTAGCCTTCTCCATAGCCATATAAACATCATCAGTTAAGCTGAGCCAGTAGCTTAACTTAACATATTTTTTATCCTTCTTTAAGGTATACAAGCAACTGGGTTTACGAATATTTTTTTTATTTATTCGGTAATAATTTTAAATTTAATGTCCATTTTTTTATTGTCAATTAAATTTAATAACAAATAAAAGCAACAAATAAAATAAATCACTTTCAAAAGAAAATAACGTATAAAACTAATCTTTAATTGCCAACTAAACGCTTAAAAGTATTAAGCAAATGGCACCCTGTATTCAAAATATTTCGTTTTTTATTTCGCACTTAATCGCATAAAAAAATTAATGGCTGCTCTTACCATCATTGCACTTCCTTTCGCTTGTATGGTAGAAACGACAAATGAAGACCTTATGCGGAAGTCAACCATAGAAGACGAGGTAATATTTAAATAAGCTCTCGTACACACCACACCACATCGCACACACAAACACAAACACAAATCCAATTATAATGGAAACACATTTCAAAACAAACCTACAACAACAGAACTGACAAACAAAAATTCTACGAAATAAACGAAAGGAAAAAAAGAACGGCGACAACAACGACGACGACAAAAAAAAGAAACGAGAGAATAAAAGCCACACGTTTAGCGCTAATTAGCCTCACGGGCAAGCGAACACAGCATAGCACACAAACATATGCACACAGAGAACAGAGCGAATGAACATTTTGAAACCGAAAATATAATATGCCTGAGGAGGTGATGCTGCTCTTTATCAAACAAATGTTTACAGTTAAAAATGTTGCGGAGTAATCCAGTACAAGAGTCTTAATTTAAATAAGAGAGTGAGAGAGAGAGCAGTGGGTGAGTGTAGAAGGCATGACCTATTATATGGATGAAGTAATAATAACAACAAAAATGTGTTTTTTTAAGAGACTCACACACACTGCTAGAGCATGGCCTTTTGCCAACACAACACAACACCGAGTTTAAAAGAGAAGAAAAGAAGAAGGCCATCAAGATTTCGGCTGGTAAACTTCATAAATAAACGCTTGTGTAACGCATAATTAGACTGGCTTAGATCTTTTGTTACAATAACAACAACACTAACAACATCACCAGCAGCAAATTGAAATCCTTAAGTAGCCACTTGGGTAAAAAGCAACACAGCAACGTCTATTTCTATAACATAGGCTTTCGCTCTCTCTCCCGTTTATAAGCCTGCACTCCTCTTTAGAAAAATATTTTTCCTTGGGATTTCTATGGGATTTCTGTTTGGATTTGTTGTTGTTGTGTTTAACGGTATATTTATTGTTATTTGTTTGTCACATTTGTTGGGTGAATTAATTCCACCTTTAAGGATAATAAGGATTTGCCGGCAAATAAATCCTTTGTATGCCGCTGTATTCATATTCAATTTCGGGTTAATAAAGACACGAATTAATGATTAAAATTAAGAACGTTAACGGGGAAATTCATAAGAAACTTAACATTATGAAATGAACAACTTAATCTTGAAGTTCATTAAGGATTACTTAAAGCATTTATAGACTGTTTTTTTGTAGAAAATAGCAGAATTAATAACACCATAAGGATTTCTGGATTTCTACTCTAAAACAGGATCAGGAACTATTTCAAAAACAGGGCTCCACATATGAAAAAGCAGAAGGATTAGCTGAAAATCGCCGTAGTCTAATAGATAGTGTGTTGGCTTATTAGACGTAAAGCCATGGTTCGAGCATCAGGCCAGACATCAAAATAAAATACAAAAAAAAGTATTTCTTCGGCGACTTCCTCTCAGCAGATTTCTGGCAAAAACTCTGAGAGTAAATAAAATTGCCGTGAAAAAAGTTTCTCAAAAATCTGTGGTTCGGAGTCGACTTTAAGCTGTAGATCCCACCACTCATGTATAAAATTAACACACACAACATAAGTGGTGTGAAAAACTAGGACGTTCTACAATGGGTTAATTCGGCCTCGGTACTGTACTTGTCTTAATTGACAAGTACACGTCCTCTAACCTAACCTAACCTAACTGAAAGAAAAATTGTTGGTCCCATGAAGTGCCTCAAAAGTAACGTGAAAAGTAAAGATAACTGCAAGAATGGGAGAAAGAAAACGTAAAACAACTGAAGTCTAGTAGGTACTAGTCGTAGTCCCCATTAGACATGAGGCTACGGTGCAAACCACAGGTCAGACATCTTCAGCAAAAGGAAATACGACTTCGGCGACTTCCTCTCAGCAGATTTCTGGCAAAAGCTCTGAGAACATAATAAAATTGCCTTGAAAAGTTTCTCAAACAACTATCATTCAGCGTCGACTTTAAACTGTAGGTCCTGCTACTCATACAATGTGCGCCATAAGTGAGTCAACACCCACTATAATTTTAAATTTTCTATTATGTTCTTAAGTATAAAAAAAGTTCCTTTATCATGAATTGTTGTTTTTGTTTTAACATTTTATAAGTAATAGATAAACGTTTTTATTTTTGGAAATTTATTCGACTATTCTCATTTACTTTTCTCGCTATCCTAAGACAATGAATTATTTCAGTGGTGTTTAGTCACTTTTAACGCTCACTGTATATAAAATAACACAACATAAATGGTATGAGAAGTTAGGTTGTAATCCTGACTAAAGGATTTTTATGTACGTAAACAACTGACTGTTGGTAAATATTTAATCTGGATGTCAAAATTTAATGCCTTCAAAACGTCATCAAATAGCCTCAAAAATGAAGTTAGTACTCCTAAGGAAAGCTGGGCAGTAAAACAAGAACTTGGGGGAAAACAACTTAGGGGTTAGGGCTCTGGAAAAGTGGCTCTAATCAGCAAATGGAAGGTACCAGATTCTATCGGATCATCAAAGATCATTTTCTGTTGATAAACTCTGGCTATTTTAAATGAATTGCTTGCTTCAATCGCATTAATGGTTACCAGTATAGATCAGAATCAGTCGCTTGACCAGTATGCAGAAGGTAAGAACGAGCAACTCCCTTTCCATAGCACTCACTACACCGCAGTATCTTTCCTAGTGACCACTCTAGTTTGATACCATCTGTTCACCTTTGCCGCGCAATATTGTCGTACGGGATCTACTCTTAATCGCCCGTTAGCATACGCTTTAGGAATAAAACGATTTCGTTCTGTTTTAATACTGAATCTCAAATTGAAAATCAGTCCAATACACTGCTAACTCATGTAGCACCCAAGCATAAGCTTCATTGCATCTTTCATCAATGAATTGAGAACATGTTGATGAGTACATGCTGCCTATGAGCCTGTCTTTCTTAATTTCTTTCATTATTTCATTGAATTTTTTAAGAAAAAAACTATTTTGCTACTGTTTTTCTAGTTATGGCATTCTCTTGGAATAGTTCATAAATACTCATCAGTACCCCCCAAAACTTTAGTAACAATTCGAGGATAGAAAAGCAAATATGACACTAATGTTCCGAATTTTCAATGATTTCCAGAGAATTCTTAGGTTTTAATAAAGTCTTCTAATAAAGAAAGGCTTTAAATGCCCCCTTAAACATTCAATAACTGCCTTTAGTGTTGCCAGATGTCGTTAATATTACGGGAGACATTAAAGTTCAGAGCCATCTATCAGCAACTTCTCTGAGTCTGACTTAAAACACATTTAAGTGCCCCCTAAAACATGCAACATTATTTTCTTATTATTCAATGCTGGAAACTTGGCTCAAGATGGGTTTTATAAGCATAGTTTAAGCCGAACTTAATAATTTTTAATTCAACTTAAAACATTGTGTACAAAAACGCCTAAATTTGTAAGAATACTTCGGAGTAACTGTCGCGAATTAAAAATACCGAAAAAAAATATTTTTGGGCACCTGATTATAAAAGTTTACGTTTTGACGACAGCTATTAGTCACCAAGATTATGCGATTTGATCTTGTTAAACCTTTTTTATGGGGCTAAGTCAGCGGCCGGTAATAAAGTTGGATTGTTTATAACAAAATTCCGTTTGAAATATCCAAAAAAGTTATTGAAAATTATCTTAAAAAAATACGATTGCAATAATCAATCCAAAGGCTTTTGTTTAGAATGATTTAAACGACATTGTATTTCCCAAATAATGGCAAGGTCTCAGTACTGCAATGAAGTAAATGTTTCATCGAAATCACAGCTTTTTGAATGTTTTATTTAACTTTACATAGTCATTTAAAAAAATTAAAAACAGAGCAACAATTCCGCATTATTTTGAACATTTTTTTCTTTTGATTTCTTTGAAAAAAATATTCTCTAACTTGGCTTTAGAAAAACGAAAACAAATATTCAGCATTAACAGATAAAAATGAAATGAAATGAGAAAAAAAAAATTAAAACAAAAGCCTAAAGGAAGTGAAAAAAAACTGACAGTCAGTGAGTATTTTGAAAACAATGAATAACGGTGAAATGCAACAACAATAACAGCAAATACTACATACACTTGCAAAAAAAAAAGGAAAACACACACGCATAGGTTTAAATAAAAAGAAAAATTAATTCATGAATATAGTGGTGCATAAGCACAAGGCGGCTCCTGTACGATGTATGCCTATGCCAATGCGTAAGTGTGTGTGAATGTGTTTTTGAGCATATAAAATCAATGATTTTATATTGTATGCTTGTATTTGTATAAGAGTAGCAATCAACTTTTAAATACTCTACTACGGAGAGAAAAAGAGAGGGAGGGAGACAGAAACATACAGTAACGACGGCCTGCAATAATGGCAACACAACAAAATAATGATTGACGCGTTTGAAAGATGAAATAAAACAAAACAAAATAAAAAACAGCAACAGCAACAAACAATATCATACTGAAAAAAAAATATTGTACATTTCATATCAACAACAATAAGAAAACAACACTACAAACATTACAACAACAAAAAACTCAAATCAAAACAAAACAAAACAAAACTGAACAACACGATGACAAAAGCAATTCAAACAATACAACACAGTTGAAATACAACAAATAAACTCTCCACCAAAATAAAAAGAGCAAAATCAACTGTAAAACTATATTACATATAAAGGGGTAAGGGGGTTAAGGGGAGTGTAAAAAAAGAGGAAATTTACAATGAGAAGTGTAAGCAAGGGAGGACGCCACATACGAATATCATATTGATTTGAACACAAAACCAAGTAATAGTAGCAGCATAACAACAATAAAATGTGTTAGAGGGGGGTAGAGAGACAGTATAGTAGTATTACTACTACTATTACTACCACTATCTGTTATAGTATATGTTTTGTTACACTTATAGCCTGACTGCCATCAATAATAATTAACAAAACGTTGCCATCTACCCTCACCACCACCACTACTATCAAGGCTGTCAGAGCTGGAAAATCGTAAAGTGATGATGAAGAACAAAAAAAAGAAGAATTTTTATGGGGGACAATAATTTTTTTTCCAACGTTTTTTTCACATGTATTTTAATGCAGTAGTAACGCAGTAATGCTGGCTGGCATCAAAAATAAAAAAATATTCCAATTGAAATGGAAAATATATACAAAATATTTATGGAAAAAACAAAGAAGAAAGGAAAACAAAAACCAAATTATAACTGTAATCATTAACCCTTTATAGACAATGCTCGTGAAATATATGTGAAGTATTCAAGGTTTTTTTACTACGAAATAATGTTGATATCCTTGCAGTGGGCAAAGCCAATATAAGGCTGTCAAAAAAATGTTTGGATCAGCTACATAATTCTTGTTTGGCGTAGAAGTTATTTTGATTTGACTAATCTAATGAAAGAGCAAAAAAAAGCGTACACGTGGAGCTACACTCTTACATCCGAGTTTGATTTGCTCGATTCCGTTGTCGCCAATCAATGAAAATAAATGAAGTTTCCCTTGTTACAGAGCAACAATGTTATGAAAATCGGTGAGGAGATAACAAAGCTACTGAGATGAGTCAGTATCACAGAAAATGGAGGCAAAATATATGGGAATTATACTGAATATTAAACTGATATTGAAGAGTTTTTAAAGGTGGATCAAACATTCCATAATAAAATACAGACGACATTATCCATTGGCTGCCTTATATATGTACCATAATGATCAGACCAATTTTGAACTATAGGGCCTTATTTTAGTTAGGAAGAACGACAGTTAATGTGGAGTTAAATAAGCTAATGAAACTAGCATACATTGCTAAAGGGTGTTTTTTATAGAGGTATAGAACTTTAAGTTGGCATTACTTTTCAAGATGGCGACCGATTTAACAGCTGTCAAGTGATTTATTCTCAGTTTGGTTTGGCAATTCATTATGAATAGACTCACGCCTGAACAACGCTTGCAAATAGTGCAATTTTATTTCGAAAATAATGGTTCTGTGCGGAAAACGCATCGCGCACTACGTCCATTTTATCGTCGACAAAATCGTCCATCAGAGCAGTTAATTCGATTAACCATGGAACGTTTTCGCACCACGTTTACTCTTATTGATAACTCGCATCCCCAGAGACGCTGTATGGTGCGTACAGTAGAAGCTATTGCTGCTGTAGAGCGTAGCATTGAGAAAGACCCGAATGAGTCCATCCGTCATCGAGCGCAGGAATTGGATCTGTGTCCATCCACTTTATGGAAGATTTTGCGGAAGGATCTTGGTTTGCGTGCTTACAAAATCCAACTCGTGTAAGATTTGAAGCCAAACGATCATCAAGTAAGGCGTAGATTCGTCGAATGGTCCCAAAACGAGATTACCGTTGTTCCCGATTTTCATAAGCGAATTTTGTTTAGCGAAGAAGCGCACTTCTGGTTGAATGGCTACGTCAACAAACAAAACTGCCGCATTTGGAATGAAGGTAATCCTCAAGTGTATGTGGAAACACCGTTACATCCAGAAAAACTGACTGTTTGGTGCGCTTTATGCGCTGGTGGAATCATTGGTCCGTACTTTTTCAAAAACGATGGTGGCCAGAACGTTACTATGTAAAGTCATTGGTCTATGCGGTAAAGCCACAAACGCTTGACCATTTGGAAGACAACATTCGCCGTATTATTGCCGATATACGGCCACAAATGTTGGAAAAAGTCATCGAAAATTGGACGTCCAGATTGGACTACATCCGCGTCAGCCGTAGCTGTCCTATGCCAGAAATCATATTTAAAATGTAATGCCACAAGATTATCTTTCGGATAAATAAAATTCATGTCAATCGAATAATCCATCGTTGTTTTATTGCAACTTAAAATTCTATACCTCTGTAAAAAACACCCTTTATATGTGTGTACCATAATGGTCAAACCAATTATGAGCCATTTTTCGGCTAGGAATAACGACAGTTAATGTGGAGTTAAATAAGCTAAAGAAACTAACATGCATTGCTATAAGCAGCTCAGTTAGATTTAAGTCCGTTACTTATTGAAGTGAATACCAAAGCCAAGGAGTCTGTGCTTTGGCAGAAAAATCTAATAAGGGGCTCATTAGAGGGAATCGAGACCTGACAAATCAAATGGCTGACATCTCCCTTCTTATCTGGCCACTACACGGAACCACAAACATCCATAATATTGTGAAATGCTTTGCAACAAAACTGAATGAAGCAATTTGAAGTCTAGGAATTTGTATGAGTGGCTGTTGGCTTATTAGACGTAAAGCCCGGGTTCGTATCCCAGGTCAGACATCAAAACGAAATATGAAAAACAAAAATATTTCTTCGGCGATTTCCTCTCAGCAGATTTCTGGCAAAAACTCTGATAGTAAATAAGCCTGCCATGAAAAAGTTTCTCAAAAATCTGTCGTTCGGAGTCGACGTTAAGCTGTAGGTCCCTCTCCTCACATATAAAATTAACGCACACAACATGAGTGGTGTGAGAAGCTAGTCCGTAATCCTGACTGAAGGGTTGTAATTGCCAATTATGTATGTATGTATGAATTTGAATGAGAGAGACGTTTCTGTAGTGTACGGATTCCAAAAAAACGGATGTGCATGTTCTGCTCCAGGAAAGCTCATGAATATCTTCCAAGCGAAACAAAATAATGCTATCCGGCACTCAAAACACCATCCGAACACCAAGTTTCTAAGCAGTTGACTCAAGAATAATGTGAGACTGTCTGTACAAGCTTAATCAGCAAGGCAAGGAAAATAATATTACTCATCACGGCTGTGCTGAATTCCACATCACGGCATTACGATTGCCTTTCAAGCCATTATTATGTGAGCAGTTAGAAAAGGAATTTGGAAGAGTATAGCCGACGAAGACTCTTCTCAAACCAAAGGGGTTTGAGGCAAACTATACTTTTTTAGGTAATTGCTATGGTGGAAATGAGTTTTGTGGTATGAAACTAACCAGAAATAGCCCAAGAATGGTAACCGGTCTTCTGACCTGACCGGCTCAAAGAGCACTTGTTTGCAATAGAGATCGATTCGAGTCTAATACGTAGAGTCTGGGATTAGAAAAACGTATCACAAGAATAAGCATATACATGGACACTGGGCAGTATTAATGTATCATCGAAGAATTAACTTGAGGACCCATCAAGTACAAGGCAGGAAATTGTCAAAGAAATATAATTGAGAGAGGCATCATGGGGCCACACATTCCAGTAGATGGTGGGGTCACAGAAACGTGTACTTCTACATGACAATAATAATAAAAATCGTTGTTGAAAGACTAATTAAAAACTACTTATCAGATAGAGCTTGGAAACTTTATGGTTCAGGTTTTTATTTTGCTTTAACGCGAGTACCCTTCAATTCAGAATAGGGTATTCAAACTTGTATTAAGACAGAGTCCAACAGAAAACATTTCCATCTATTTTCTTATTATTTCTTAGCCTTGTTTCAATACAACTTCTTTAGTTTTTGCAGTTCAGTAGACGACTGGTATACTTCAGTAAGTTCGGCAATGATAGGGTTGCCATTTGTCGTTGCCTGAACACTATATTCGCAATGAAACTATATTGAGTTGCTAGATTGCATATTGTAGTTAGAAGCCTTTCTATTGTTTCTCTAGAAGTGACGCTACTCGGCCTTCCTATGATGTCCATTGCCGATGTTATTAGAGTTCCGCTCAGGCGACTTCCTAGACGGATTGTTCAGAATGGAAATAAATTCCTTAAGTTCTAATAATGGAATAAAAATTCTTATGTAGTATTTTCCTGGACAAACAGGCGTTAAAAATTTGATTTTAGTTGGTGCTCTTAAGCTAAACCGTAGGCCTTCATATTGAAAATCATTTCAGTTGTAACAATAAAATCGTTTTTAATTGTATGCACATGTGGAATGAGAACAGAGGAGCATTGTAATACTCATTCCATATAAAAAATAAAACACATACAATCGAACGAATCTATTGTTAAAAGGATGGGAACCTTAAAATGACTACTGGCATCCAACATACGCCATCTCCTCCTTAGAGAGGCCTATTGATGCCAAGAGCTCAGTACAAAGATTTAACGTCAATGAGTAGGGTGGATGAGTAAGCATAGATTAAAAAAAGAAGAGAAAAAAACTGAATGACTGAATGAATGATTGCATAGGAGAAGAAGAAGAAGAAGGATATGAATGGTGGGTGGAATATTTTCAAATATCATGGCATTTAATTTATTGTACTTGCAAGTATTAAAAATTCATAAACAATTATGCAAAATCGATTACAATGCAATTGTTGTTGTTGTTGTTGTTGTCGATTTTGAAATTTTATTTTTTCAAACAATTTTTTCTCTTCTCGTCATTTTTTCTCTTTTTCGTTAAATCAGCAGAAAAATTTTGTAATGAAATACCCAACAGAAGAGGAAAAATTGAAATTTTAAATGCCACTATGAAGAAAGGCATAACAGGAAGGGGTGTTTCAATCAATCGAACAAAAAATATTAATTTTACGTAGCAAAGCTTTAAGAGCTAAAAGAGCTTAAAACCTCTCATGACGTAAAATTGGAATTTGAACGGCTAAATAGTAAACGATTAAACGGCCTAAGACCCTTTTTGCTGTTTTGTCAAGCATGATTTTAAAAAAAATATTTTGTTTTGTTGCTGTTGTTATTATATAAATCACCAGACACTTTTTATTTTTCTTATTATCACAACAACGTTATAATATATCTGCGCTCTGTGGTCTGTCTGTTGTATGGATGTTGAGCAATATTAAGAGGGCGTGTTCTTTAATTATGGGTTGCTTTCGAAATGAGCTGATCTTCTAAGTAGACAAGCAATCGCAATCTTTTTGTAAAAATAAAAGTAGAAAAAACTGCTCAAGTTTTCTTTTTTTTGTTGATTGCAATACTATTCTCACATCATATTCTGTGTGTGGTTTTTTTAACCACGTCAGATTTTTTAATCAGCGGGGGCCTGTCTACTAAAGTACAAGAACAAAAAATACTGATTAAAGGCTTTGTTTTTATGGGAAACGTATACAATTTCTACAAACAAAATTGATTAGCACTTCTACTGTGTGACAGTTCAAATAAGAATAAAAAAATTTGGAAATATGTGATCTTCATAGATTTTTCAATTAAATTTTGTAAAACAATACAAAATTGGGTTAGGTTAGGTAAGATGCGGGGCCCCGCTTGAAGGAAGAGATACCATTTAAGCCCATTGTTATCAAACATTCCCTAAAGGAAACCAACTCGAGTCCAAAATAATACCTGCTACTGCAGCAATGTCTGGTCTGGACAAATCAAAAATATAAGGTCACTGGCACATGAGATAACGGACAGTCTCTTCATTTACCGGAATGACAAGCCTTTCGGTACACCTACCAAAAGTACAGTAGTGCGTAAGTATGCCTATGGTACGACGGATGGCCATGTGATTTAAGATCAGAAGTGAATCAATCACCTTCATATCCATAAGTATCCAACAAAGTCTAGCAATATAGCACGAGATTACGCCTCCCGATAAAACAAGTGAAAAACATCCGAATTAACTAAAGCAATCGGAATAGTCGCCGTAGTCTAGTAGGTTGACTTTTTAGACGTGGGGCTACGATTTAAATCCCAGGCCAGACATCTCCAACAAAATGAAACATGAAAAAATATTTCTTCGGCGACTTCCATTCAGCAGATTTCTAACAAAAAGTTTCTCAAAAAAATTTGTCGTTCGGAGTTGACTTTAAGCTGTAGGTTCCGCCACTCATGTATAAAATTAACGCACACAACATAAGTGGTGTGTAAAACTAGGTTGTAATCCTGACTAAAGGTTTGTAATGATCAATTATGTTTATATGTGTATGTAATCGGAATACATACCTACATATGCCCTGTAATTTATCGGAGAAAGCAAGCTTACTACCGGCTCTGGCCAGCTCATTAGCATTGCAATTTCCTACGATATCCTTATGTCCCAAAGCACTTTAAATGATCCGAAATTTCCCTGAGAATTCCGCTGCATTCATGAACAAGGATGGACGTTGAAACTGCGTTTATTAGGAACTTCGTCATCGTGTAAATCAAGAGGCTTTCAGGGAAAATTACTCCGCCACCCATTAAGCATTGCGCAGTTTTCAAAATAACCATGACCTCTGCTTAGAAAAACACTACATTGGTCAGGCAGCCTATAAGAAGGTTAAATATCCGAACCCTTAATAAATATATTCCAGTCCCGTCAAGCACCTTTCACGCAGGATTGACACTTAAAGCGCACGATGAGTACCATTCAATTGTAAGCTTTATGGCCTGGTTGCATCTCAAAAAGAAAGTGTGCGGATATTTCGCATTGGGTCTGAATAATAAGGGTGAATAGGGGGATTAAGAGACTACAAAATCGTGCAAGAGATAAACCATATATGGGTGCGTCAAAACCAGAAAGTAAAATGGCAGGGAAAGTTGTGTTTCAGGAGTGAAATATTCTGAAAGCAAGAAGAACCCATATGGACATTCGGCTTATATGAGGTCAACTAGAAAATAGTGTGAAAATCTCTGAGCAAATAGAATAAGTTAGACAGGAGCAGTAGGATTTGCAGTTTACGGAATTCAAGGCAATGAACAGGCAGATGAGCTTGGGAGAAGTGAAGCTTCTGCATAAGACTAAAACGTTCCTGTAGAGTGTAGAGCAAAAGAAGAAGAAGAGAAGTGGAGACTCTCCTCAAGTCAAATAAAGTATACAATACAATCTAAGCTTGTGTTAAGGCGGAAGTATTAAGTCCAATGTGGATATCTGAACATAACACTTCTTACCTCGATTCCTTAGGTTGATGGAACTTTGTAAGCTATTAAGGCTCGAAAGAACAATGAATCCCCCGGAGTGCTTCTAAGATGAGATGCTAAAAGCCTACCTCAAAATAGCCTCTTCACTCTTGTATCGTTCTCTATAAAGATTTGGTAGGCAAAAGATTCCGTAAGAGAATGATTAGAGGCTGCTGGAAGAGTCTTCTTTCAAAGACGTTAAAACATCAGAAAGCAACGATAAAAATTGAGAAATTTTGTTAAGGCTCTATTCTCCACTGAGAACCAAAGGATAGAAGAAAAGAAAGGAACCAAAAATAAAGATCAGGCATTGTAAAATAGCACTTTCTGGTTTTAGCGCCCCAACAATGCTTTTTCCTCGCTGCTTTGACAAAAAATAAGCACAAAGACCAAGGCTAAGCATATTTATTTACTGAATTTAACCTTCGCTCTCCGCCTTTCCATTCTTATAAAATCTAAAGTGATACTCATATGACATTGGAGATTTGAAATAACCGAATAGATCAAGAAGACAACATCACTGAATGGTCTTATACCAAGAAGTGCAGTTCGCTATTGAAAATTCAAAACAATTTATGATTATTGAGACATTGTTTTTCAAATACAAATTAGCGAAGCCGCAATAAGTTAAGCAAGGTTTTTGTTTGTCTTCAAAAAAAATGTTTTTAAATCCAACAACTTCCTCACACCACGGCGCAAGCCGACTTAAACTTGCAGCACGCCAAAAGTCTTTTCCATAATTGCAGTGTGATACGACGACGTTACTCTTATCTGTGGTTGACAACATTGTTTAATAAATTATTGACCCGACTGATATGCAATATTCGCAAACCTAGTGAATGAAATCTCTTGCTTGCTGATATGGAAAGACAAGAAACATGATGAAAAAATTCCGTTGAATTAAAATTAAAAATTTTGTCAAAAACAAAGGTGGTGGTGGTTATCAGGCAACAGAATAATTGTGACCTGGTTTGAGAGTAAGGCTGGCAAATTAATTCCACAACAATAATGTGACGTTTTTTAAAGCAAACTATCAGAATTCGAAATGGCAAGGCTATTTAAACACGCTCAAGATGCAAGCGATGTTATTTCATTCGATTACTTGGCTGCTATGAGGTTGATTTCAAATTATTATGAGGTGACCATATGGTCTCTGGATCCCTGGATTAGTTGTCATGTACGAAAATCGATGATTTTAAAAGACAGATAAGCAAAAATAGGATGTGGAGAGAGGAGTTTTAAATGGTAAAGAAAGAGGCCATTCAGCAATAAAATTACGTGTGGTATTCATACTGGATGGCCCAAATGGATTGAACTCGGCGAATAAAAATATCGTCTTGACGTCGCTGAGTACTTGATATGAATAATAAGTAGTACACTACAGTACGATGTACCGCATTTGTTAGAGAATGTAGAGTCACAGGCTGTGGCCAACAAGATTATGTACTTGGACTATCAATGTAGCATGGGATATATGACGATATGTCGATTGTGGGCTATGAGGATGACATCGCATCAGCTTTCATAGAAAAATGACTTGATCTTCAACGAGAATAATCAGATGATTCGATGATTATTGATACTCAGCATTTAACGGTAGTTTAGCATTAAGTCTGTAAAATATAAACCGCGCCTTCATTTATTTAATGCCGAATATTGATGATCATCGGCAGTAATATGGGCATTTTAGGAAATTTACTGTTTACGGCAGATTACTTCCTTACTTATTTGGTCACTAAAACTTATTAAACAAGATCGAAACCTAGCTTCTCATAGCACTAATATTGTCCTTGAGTGGCGGAACCCACATTCAAAAGTCGACTCCGAACGACAGCTTTTTAGAAACTTTTCATGGCAAATTTTATTTATCCTGACAGCTTTTGCCAGAAGATTGCTGAGAGGAAATGGTCGAAAAAAAATATAAATTTTCTTTCGTATTTCGTTTTGCTCGAGATGTCTGAACTGGGGCTTGAACCACGGACTCGCATCCAATAAGCCGCTAGGCTACAGCCACTTTAGAGTACAGTTGAGTAGACGCCCTACGTTACACGTCTCCTGTTTATACACGACAGTGTCCAAAGAGGCATTTGCTGTACCATCTGAGAAGGAGCTGAGCTGGCTTTATAAAACACCAGATGTAGCACTGTCCCAGGAACAAAATTCATAGCAGCTCTCACAGTCTCTTAGAGAATGGCAGTAAGAGTGGATGGCGTAATACAACGATAGATGAACTATGATCTTAAACCCTGTTTCCGAATGAGAATAACGAGACACACGGCGAACTGGATTATTATACACGCCATACAGACCTTATCCTGTTATAGACGCATCGAACAATATCTGCCGCGATTAATGGCTAAGCATACCGAGCAAATTGGAAACCACGACACACAAAACTTTCTTTTACGACAGATTCAGCGAAGAACATCGTGTATTAGGTGAGGTTTTTGTCTGCAAACTAAATCTTGTAAAACTAATTACCGAAATATGCCAATAGTCTGAGAAATGGAATGTTAGTCACCTATTTGTCAAACGAATTTTACGCAAACTCGCCGTAATCGAGGGAGAATATAGTGAACTACAACTTCTAAAACTACAATTACTGGAACTAGAATTACTAGAACTACAACTACTAAAAATACAACTACTAGAACTACAACTACTAGAACTGCAACTACTAGAACTACACTAATATAACTACAACTACTAGAACTACAGCTACTAGAACTACAACAACTAGAACTACAATCACTAGAACTACATCTACTAGAACTACAACTACCAGAACTACAACAACTAGAACTGCAACTGCTAGAACTACAACTACTAAAACTACAACTACTAGAACTGCAACTACTGGAAATACAATTACTAGAATTATAACTACTACAACTACAACTACTAGAATTACAACTAGTAGAATTACAACTACTACAACTACAACTACTAGAACTACAACTACTAGAATTACAACTACTACAACTACAACTACTTGAACTACAACTACTAGAACTATAGCTACATTGACTGATCAGGCGAATGTTTCAGCAAGACGATAATCGTTTAGAGACAACTGAACTGTAACGAACTTGACATTTCATCAATGCGCTCTGAACCCCCTCCTGACACAATACTTAATCAGTTGTCCTACTAACGGACATCTAAGAGATGTTAATGGGTGGTAGGCCCTTACCAACAGGGGCTCTCAAGTGATTTATTCCCGTTAACAAAAAGAGATTCTTCTTAAGCCAGAGGGACTAGGCAGCTAGAATAGGTAAGTGAGTCTAGCATGTAAGACTAGTTTGAGATCTTTAAATGAAATATTTCAAGCTTAGTGAACATTTAAACAAATAAATCGTTTCAAGAAACTGAATGCATGTCAAAACAGGGAAATTAGGCGCCTATCAAGTATTTTGGTGCTTTTAATGACACCCAACAACACACTGAAATTTGCAGATTAGAAGCTGTATCGTCAATCAAAATTTCGCAGTGCTTTTGCACTTTTCTGCGACTATAAAATGTGTTCTCAATGGCCTTTGCTATACTTCTACAAAGGCGAATAGATTATCTTCAATTTAAAACCATTCGCGTGCCTTGGAAACTGATAAAAAAAATTTAATTTTAAAGATGAGATGATTAGTACGTACATACCCGGGCGAAGTAAAGTAAAATACATTCAATTACGAATTTCTAATAAATCAATCAAACAAATTATCAGGTAAATTCAATTTCAAATTCAAAGCAAATAAAATTCAAATCAATTAATAAAAGTCAGGAGATTTGTTTTTTAATTTTAATTGTTATTTCAAAATGATGAGATGATTTCACTTTTTAAATCGCAACTTTGTTGTGATATTTGCAAGGCGCAGAGATTAATTTTTAATCGCCTGCGGAAACGCAACCTGTTAGTACCGGTATTGATGGTTTGATTGTTCTTAGAATATCTACAGCAGCTTGATAATGAGGGGGAGATGATTATTTTAGAAAAACAATATAAAAAAATTGCCAAAAAAAAACAACAAACGAAACAATATGCTTTCGAGTGTATTTAATGATAAGCGCATTCGCTTGTTGGCCGGCCATTTCACAAAAATAGAAGAATTAACGAATTAAACATTCATTCATTAAACAAATCTAAGCGGGCACAGTTCTTAATTCACTCTTCAAAAGAAAAACTTAAGAAAACAGAAAAGCCATGATTCTAACACGTCAAGCTGTAAGACAATTTGCTCGCAGCTTAAATAAACAATGGCAGGCAAAGAGATCCTTAAGTGCCACCCTACAGCCAAACGAACAATTGGTGGTAATCAGTGAACAAGAGAATGCAGTCGGCGATAAAAATTTAAAATTTCCCGGCATATGGTTACGCGATAATTGCTTGTGTGATCAATGCTTTCACCGAGACTCGTTAAGTCGCATGCCATTGCGTTGGAATAATTTCGATTGTGATGTTAAAGTGGAAAAAATCAATGTCGACCATAAGGCCCAACAGGTAAAAATCAATTGGTCCGATAAACACGAGTCCACATTCACTTTGGAGTGGTTAAAGGAGCATAGTTTCTGTAAAGAACGTCACAATGAATATATTGACACGTGGTATAGGCCCAGACCTAAGCCTTGGAGTAAAGAAGAATTTCCGAAAATATTGAAAAAATTCCAATACAAGGATATCATGGAAAATGATGAGGGTATGCTGAGGGAATTTTCAGAAATTAAGGAGAATCAATCTAAATTTTCATTTTCTTCTTGCAGCTCTCAAGGAATGGCTGGAAACGTTGGCTGTGGAGGGCGTTAGCATGTTGAAGAATTCTCCTCTGGATATTGGCACGGTTAAGACCGTTTGTAATCGTGTTGGTTTCATACGGAAGACAACATATGGGTAAGTGGTCGTTTATTTTTTTTTAATTTTAAAAGATTTTTAAGAAAATTACAAAGGAAAGGAAGTGAATTGAATTTTGAGTGGAAAAAAATTAAATCACCAGTTAAGCTCATGAAAAGGAATCAGCGTCTATATGTGGGCAGCAATTGAACTCAATTTCGGTCTGCAATTAGAGTTATGTACTCCGCTGGTCAACGTAACTATGGTTCTCTACTTTAATGCTAAAATTGTGAATTACATACAGCACTCGGAGGATAGCCGCTACCCATGCAGAATATTTTTTTTTTTTTGCGGTAAGGAGTGAAACTGCTTTATGCATTCATGATGGTCGTCACCAGACATGATATGTCGGACTCTCCCACTGGGTATACCGACTAAAAACCCGCCTTGTCTCCTCACCGGGGAATCATTCGACCTCGGATCCACGGTTGTATTACTTCGAGGTGGAACCCTTTTCTGGCATATGTTCCTGTTCCATCATCGTCAGCCTGCGTTCAGGCTCCGCTCTATTTTCATTCTGATGCATCTAGGTCAAATTTCTTCCTTCGCAGGACGTGCTCTACAAAGTGTTTTATTGCGTTCCAGCTCTCTCTCTACTGTTTATCGTTTTCAGCACGACGTTTGTAGGGCTAATGACGCCGATTTCAGCTTCGAGTCGCTGACGGCTTTCGGCTCATCAACGACAGCTGAAGAAATTGTGTTCGGAATCATCTAACATTTCTTTCTCTTCTTGGATACAAAATGGCGAGCGGCATTTCCCCATGCGATGCAGATACTCTCTGAAATATCCGTGACCGGTCAGCATCTGGGTTATGTAGTAGTCTACTTCGCCGTTTTTTCTGTTTTTTTCACACTTGCAACTCGGGAATCAGTTTATATGTCCACCTTCAATGCTGTTCATTTTCCCAGCGAGATTGCCATTTTAGGAAGCCTTCGCGCTTTATCGCTTCTATACTCTGTGGTTGAGTCGTACTTTGCTTGCCTGGCGTTGAAGATCATCCGGCGCTCATATGCTTGTAGGTCTGTGGACAGCTTGTGTCGATACCGTGCGATACGAGGATGACACTCGTAGAGCAGCTTATCTCTGCACAGACAGTAGTTTTCTAGCCCTGATCCGGATTTCCAAAGTAGAAGCCCAGATTTCAGACCCATAGAGGAGTATGCTATTTCCAGCCTACATGAGTAGCTTCCTCTTACTTGGGAGGGGTCCACCAATGTTTGCCATCAGTCTACTTAGTTGAGTTGTTATTCTAGCTGCTCTCGCTGTTGCATACTCTATCTGCTCCGAGTAGGTCAGTTTCGAGTCCAGTCTAACCCCAAGGTATTTAATCGATTTCTTCGTGGGAATAACCAAGTCGCCTATGTTGATTTCGATCTCGATTGGAATGTGTCGTCTCGTTAGTAGAAGCAGCTCCGTTTTATGCATGGCCAACCAGTGCTTAGTCCGCATCATGACTTGTCGTAATCTGCGTTGGACTTCGTCTGTGTTTCTGCTGTGATGTCGTCTGCGTATCCGACTAGGAACGTATCCTCCGACATCTCTATCCTTAGGATTTCATCGTAAGTCGCGTTCCAGAGATTTGGTCCCAATATGGACCCCTGTGCCGCTCCGGAAATAACCAGCATTCTTCTTGACCCTTGGTTTGTGTCGTATATCAGCACTCTATTCCTTAGGTAATCCTTAATAACTCGTTCGGAGTCGTCTTCAAACTGTAGTTCCCGCCACTCATGTATAAAATTAACACGCACAACATAAGTGATGTTGAGAAACTACGTCATAATCCTTACTGAAGGGTTGTAATGACCAATTATGTATGTATGTATGTGACACTGACTGACATTCCTATGATGTTTTGTCATGTCCATGGAAGCCAGGAGCTTGTGGAATGTATATTTAGAAAATTCTTAAAACCATGATAATCGTCAGTTTCAAACTGTACGGGACCCTAGGATGCATATTTTTGAAGTCAAGCAGTTTACGCGAACTATCTAGTAGTACATGAACTAGACTAGTAGTTGCAGTAGTCTTGTAAGTAGTGTGTTGGCGTATTAGACATGGGGCCACGATTCAAAACCCCAGGCCAGACATCTCCAACAAAACGAAATCTGAAAAAATATTTCTTGGGCGACTTTCTTCCAATAAATTTCTGTCAAAAACTCTGAGAGTAAAACACAATTGCTATCAAAAGTTCCTTAAAAAATCTGTCGTTCGGAGTCGTCTTCAAACTGTAGGTCCCGTCACTCATGTATAAAATTAACACGCACAACATAAGTGGTGCGAGAAACTACGTCATAATCCTTACTGAAGGGTTGTAATGACCAATTACGTACATATGTATCGTGCTGAGATGACTTTTTTATTATTTTATGCAATTTATCGATTATAACGCCTCCAGGGAGTGTTGCATGTAATTTCATCATTTAAACAATTGTGAAGTGATAATATTCCTGGAAATATTTCATAAGACCAGATTTATTAGGTTAATGCACTGCTCAGTAGACTTTTAAACGTAATTTCCAAAAAACAAAATTTATTGTTTCTAATATTTCAATAACAATCGATCAAATCGTTAAACAAGATTAATAAATAGCACGTGAATCCGACAAAACATCGAATTCATTTTAGCCAAAACAAATCAATTATTCAATGACTTGAAACAGGTTCCTAGCAATCTATGGCCTATAAAAACGATTTCTTTACTTTTTCTTTCTTTCTTTTGTTGTTTATTTTTTGATTTTGTTTTGATTTTATTATGCAAATTAATTAAAAAGAAGAAAAAACAAACAAAATTGTTTAATTAAAACAAACAATAGAGAATCGATGACACATCATGATTCACATCTTTCTGTGAAGCGTAGTAGATGCAAGCATTTTGAAGCGTGGCGTGTGTTAGAAAAGAATGCGCGCATGTGCATATGATTGCTTGTGTGCGCATTTTAATTAAAAATTAAAATTATTATACATATGCAGAGTTCCCCAACAATCTCGATATTCAATTTGTTTTCTTATTTTATTTTCTTACAGCGAAGAGTTCAGTGTTAAATCACGTCCTGGTGCGAAGAATTATTCCTACCTTGCTGCCCCATTGCCGCTACACACAGACTTGCCATACTATGAATATAAGCCCAGTGTTACCATATTACATTGTCTGGAACAATCACAATCGACAGGCGGTTGGAATCTCTTAACAGATGGTTATCATGTGGCCGATCAATTGAAAGAAAAACATCCGGAATATTTTAAAATTTTAACAGAAACTTTGGTGGACTGGTGCGACATAGGTCAAGATGAGGACCGATTATTCCATAATATACTCAGAATGCCAGTTATCAAGTGAGTTTTCTTTACTTCATTTTACTTTGTTGTCTACAATTTTAATGGAAAATCATCAAATCCTTTCCAGCATCGACAAAGATGGCCGTTATACACGCATTAATCACAGTGTACCACAACGTGACAGTCATTTCACCATTGATCTGGATAAGGTAGTGCCCTGGTACCGAGCCAATGCCCATTTTGTGCGTTCGGCTAATGAACAATCGGTGAGATTTAAGACCGAACCCGGAGATGTTTTAACATTCAATAATTTACGAATGTTGCATGGTCGCACCGGTTACGATGACACGGAAAATAATGTCCGCCATATTGTGGGTGGTTTTGTGGACTGGGATATCATTTATTCCAAACTGAGAGTACTTAAAAAGGCCTTAAAGGCAAAACAGTAAATTTCCTAGTAGATAGAGAATCATTTACTAAGCCTACCATTTGCAATCAGTATATTGAAGGGAAGTGTATGGTTTTTGTTGTAACTTTAGCTTAAGTATTAAAATTTAATTAAATTAAGTTCTAGAGTATATTTTTCATTAGAATAAATGTTATGATTAAGGTTTTGAAAAAGAAATATAAAAAAAATTTAATTCAAACTGCCTCTTTCAGTCCCTTGCATAAATTGATTAAGCACAGTGGTCCATTTGATATAAAGTATAAAACAAATATAATTTTTACGTCTAAAGGGTGTTTTTTATAGAGGATAGAACTTTAAGTTGGCATTACTTTTCAAGATGGCGATCGATTTAACAGCTGTCAAGTGATTTATTCTCAGTTTGGTTTAGCAATTCATCATGAATAGACTCACGCCTGAACAACGCTTGCAAATAGTGCAATTTTATTTCGAAAATAATGGTTCTGTGCGGAAAACGTATCGCGCACTACGTCCATTTTATCGTCGACAAGATCGTCCATCAGAGCAGTTAATTCGATTAACCATGAAACGTTTTCGCACCACGTTTACTCTTATTGATAACTCACATCCCCATAGACGCTGTACGGTGCGTACAGAAGAAGCTATTGCTGCTGTAGAGCGTAGCATTGAGGAAGACCCGAATGAGTCCATCCGCCATCGAGCGCAGGAATTGGATCTGTGTACATCCACTTTATGGAAGATTTTGCGGAAGGATCTTGGATTGCGTGCTTACAAAATCCAACTCGTGCAAGATTTGAAGCCAAACGATCATCAAGTAAGGCGTAGATTCGTCGAGTGGGCCCAAAACGAGATTACCGTTGTTCCCGATTTTCATAAGCGAATTTTGTTTAGCGATGAAGCGCACTTCTGGTTGAATGGCTACGTCAACAAACAAAACTGCCGCATTTGGAGTGAAGGTAATCCTCAAGTGTATGTGGAAACACCGTTACATACAGAAAAACTGACTGTTTGGTGCGCTTTATGGGCTGGTGGAATCATTGGTCCGTACTTTTTCAAAAACGATGGTGGCCAGAACGTTACAGTCAATGGTGATCGGTATAGAGCCATAATTACTAACTTTTTCAGTCCTAAATTGAATAACCATGATGTCCAGGAGATGTGGTTTCAACAAGACGGCGCAACATGTCACACAGCTCGTGCCACAATAGATTTATTGAAAGACACGTTTGGTGACCGCCTAATTTCACGTTTTGGACCTGTGAATTGGCCTCCAAGATCTTGTGATTTAACACCGCTAGACTACTTTCTGTGAGGCTATGTAAAGTCATTAGTCTGTGCGGTAAAGCCACAAACGCTTAACCATTTGGAAGACAACATTCGCACAATACACAATTTTAATGGACCAACCCCTTTTCTAATCTAATCTTTTTTTTTGGTTTATTTTTGTTTTTTTAATTGTCGTAAAAAAGATCGAAAGATTCTATTCTTGTTTTTTATTTGTTTTTTATTTTTATTTAAAAATTCAATTCAAATTCCAGTTCTTATCAGTTTACCTATTCACAAAACTGTGTGGATCGCGTGGGAATTTTATAGATTGGCTTACAGACTGGTTTCGCTAATCAGCGAAAGTGTTTTGATTTTTTTTTTGTTTTTTTAGTGAAAATATTTATTTTGCAATGAGCGACCGATTACCCATTAAAATTTTAATGATGAATCATGCTGACGATAAGAATTGAAATTGAAATTATTGTTTAGAAGAGGTTTCAATTGTTTTTAAGCTCATACTATTTATGTCTGTGATTTTATTGTTAAAAAATAATTACGAAACTAGAGCTTGACTTCGAATTTTAAAAATTCACTTAAAAACGAACTTCAATGATATTCTTGTGTATATTTTTAAACGATTTATTATTGAGAAATCAGTGTGAGCCAGACTGACAAGACAAATTTTGTTTTTTTCGCCAAACCTAACCCAAACCTTTGAGTTTGATTTGAAGCTAAACACTATTTATATAACTTGATTCATGATACATTTGTTCACAATAATTTTCATTAAAGTAAAGGGGTCATCATAAAAGTAAAGGTCATAGAGACCTCTCGGCAATATATGGATTCGGCGTCAAAAGAATATTTTTAGGATCAACTACACTGGTGGCCAAAACTAAAGCAACTGACATTACACTTTGATATTTTAGCAAATATGTTCCGCTATAAAGGTTAAAACTTCATGTTTTTTGGGTTTTATGTTTAAACATTATTCACAGAAAACGTAAATGCAAAAAAATTATAATCAATTTGCTTAAAATATTGATTTTCTTTCAAAATAACGAAATAACCATAAAATTCTAGTGGTCAAAACTAAAGCAACTTTCGTACTTCTGTAACAAAACTTAAAAATTAAATTAATAGTCAATAGCGTAACCCTTATTTTTAATGACGGCAGCACATCTACGGGGTGTTGAATCAATTAGCCTCTTAATTTGATCATTAGAAATGCTGTTCCATGCGTTCTGGATACGATTAAAAATAGGGTGTTTATTTGTCCCTAAATCCCTTTTTATTTTGCGGTCAACTATGCTCCAAAGGTTTTCAATAGGGTTAAGGTCTATTGATTAACCTAGCCACCCGAGAACACTTACTTTTGATTGACTCAACCATCCCTTAACAAATTTTGAAGCATGATTTGGGTCATTGTCATGTTGGAAAACCCAAACCAGTGACATGTTTTCTTCTGCGTATGGCAGCATTACGTTTTCCAACAGATTTTTATAAACAAATCGATCCATTTTCTCAGTAATTTGATAAATTGGTCCAACTCTACAGCTGTAGAAGCGGATTTAAATGCTCGGAAACCATCAAAGAAACCATTTATTTCCCAGAAAAATCGCAGAGCCAGGTTATCTTTTGGAAAGGCCCATATTGGTTGAAGTCCTGTGGAGAAGCATATTGTTCTCCGATGAATCCAAATTCTATATAAAAAAGTTTCAGACATGAAGAATTTCACCGTAAGGAGACCAAAAAATGAACGCCTTAAACCGCAATATTATAAAGGAACGGTAAAAGATGGTGGAGGCTCAATAATGGTGTGGGGCTGTTTTTCATACAATGGAGTTGGACCAATTTATCAAATTACTGAGAAAATGGATCGATTTGTTTATAAAAATCTGTTGGAAAACGTAATGCTGCCATACGCAGAAGAAAACATGCCACTGGTTTGGGTTTTCCAACATGACAATGACCCAAATCATGCTTCAAAATTTGTTAAGGGATGGTTGAGTCAATCAAAAGTAAGTGTTCTCGGGTGGCTAGGTTAATCAATAGACCTTAACCCTATTGAAAACCTTTGGAGCATAGTTGACCGCAAAATAAAAAGGGATTTAGGGACAAATAAACATCCCATTTTTAATCGTATCCAGAACGCATGGAACAGCATTTCTAAAGATCAAATTAAGAGGCTAATTGATTCAACACCCCGTAGATGTGCTGCCGTCATTAAAAATAAGGGTTACGCTATTGACTATTAATTTAATTTTTAAGTTTTGTTACAGAAGTACGAAAGTTGCTTTAGTTTTGACCACTAGAATTTTATGGTTATTTCGTTATTTTGAAAGAAAATCAATATTTTAAGCAAATTGATTATAATTTTTTTGCATTTACGTTTTGTCTGAATAATGTTTAAACATAAAAACCAAAAAACATCCAGTATTAACCTTTATAGCGGAACATATTTGCTAAAATATCAAAGTGTAATGTCAGGTGCTTTAGTTTTGGCCACCAGTGTATATATAAAGTGAAGCATATCCAAATGAAGTCGCCGTAGTCTAGTAGATACACAATACCAATTAGACGAGAAACAATGGTTCAAGCCCCAGCATAGACAACTCGAACCAAAAACGAAATTTGAAAAAATATTTATTTCGGCGACTTCCTCTCAACAGTAAAACATTGCTATCTATAGTATCTAAAATCTGGCGTTCGGAGTTGACGTTTAAACTGAAGGTTTACACACTCATGTAGAGTGTAGAAGTGTAAGAAGTTAGGTTGTAATCCTGACCAATTATAAATAAGTAAGTATTGGGCTTTCACATGCGTCATGAATATCGAAATTTTTTATTCATTGTACGACCTCTTGATGTGTAGAATATAAGATCATTGTAATGTACGCTACATCTTCTCTGGGCGGAGTCCATCCCTCATGTCTTATTTTCCATGACTTTGGCCCATAAAGCATTCCATTTAACAGATGTCATGGGTTATGTTGCCTTTGAGGACTGATGTAGTTTGTGACTTATTCGCATACATCTGCAACTTAATAAAACAACACAAGAATAAGTCTAACGGGTTCAAATCAAACGATCCAGTTCGATTCACATCCACTGAGATTATCACGACCTCAAATCATTCACATGAACTGTGTGACACTAAGTGCCGTCCTGTCGTAACCACATGTTGTTTGATATCAAGGACCTATCTGAACATTGTTAACAATGAAGTAGAGAACTCTGACGCCACCAGCCCCAAAATCTACACAGAACAATAAACTTTTCGGCATATATTTAACGCTCTTGGATCGCTCTGGCATCGTTACAAATTCCAGAATTTTATGTGTTCACGTTCCCATTCATCCAGATATTAGCCACAACCATAGCTGCCAGATTTGACGATTTATCGTCATTTTGACGATTTTGAGCTCCAAAAATATCATTTTGACGACGTGACGATTTATACCCTTATTTTGACGATTTTTAAAAATTAAAAATTTACATCATATTCTTTACTTTAGTACATTAAAAGCCACTTTAAGCTTTGCATTTACTTTGCAATTGTTGCTAATGGAAATTTATGTTAGTAAAAACAAGGAGTAAAGTTTTATATTTTTAAGTTACTACCGAATACCTGTGATAATTTTTCTGTATTTTATACTTTTTAACCCCGTAAAAGTCAAGAAATTGCAACTCCTAAATAACCTAACAGTTTTAAAAATTCGTGTACAGCTTCTAATATTACCATCGGAAGAACACAGGCAAGCGCCGTTATTTTTGTCGTACGACGAACACTCAGGCGATGGGTGGCATTGTATTTGGAACTATGAAAATATGTTATGGGAAGAAGGCAAGAGAGGACAGTGTTTATGGAAACTAGGCTTACATATGTTTATACCATAAGTAAAAGGAAAGATCCCTGCAGGAATTGAGTTTCATATACGAATAGTCCGACTAAAAAATGTATTTTTACTGTAAAGCGGTGTGCGATCCACTGGACAATCGACCACATACTGATGTGCTCGAAAGGCGAGCGTTACGTAGGAATATATGATTTTTGGGAACAAGTCCCCTTGTTTTGTTATAGCAAAATCCTTTTATAGTAGCTATAGAACAGTGAAACACAAACCACATTGCAACGATGGTCCAATGATTTAATGAAGTTAGACACACTACCGTCTTTATCGAGCTACTACGGTCTCTCCTGTCCACGGTCGAGTGACCTCAAAATAGACGTTGAGGCACCGTGCCTTACATGAGAGATGTATTCCATTCTCGATCGGTTATAAATGGTGTAAATGGTAAGATCAGATGATAAGATCTTAAGAAGGAACTGAAGAAACTGAAAAATGAGTTGGTTCTAGCCAACATTACACTGAATTTCCATGCTCAGAATGAGCTTCTGACTCCTTAATATTTACACCATCAAAGATAAGATTAAAATGATGCAATATTATTGCTGCGCTTATGTATCAATAAACAACAATACACAATTTTAATGGACCAACCCCTTTTCTAATCTAATCTTTTTTTTTTGGTTTATTTTTGTTTTTTTAATTGTCGTAAAAAAGATCGAAAGATTCTATTCTTGTTTTTTATTTGTTTTTTATTTTTATTTAAAAATTCAATTCAAATTCCAGTTCTTATCAGTTTACCTATTCACAAAACTGTGTGGATCGCGTGGGAATTTTATAGATTGGCTTACAGACTGGTTTCGCTAATCAGCGAAAGTGTTTTGATTTTTTTTTTGTTTTTTTAGTGAAAATATTTATTTTGCAATGAGCGACCGATCACCCATTAAAATTTTAATGATGAATCATGCTGACGATAAGAATTGAAATTGAAATTATTGTTTAGAAGAGGTTTCAATTGTTTTTAAGCTCATACTATTTATGTCTGTGATTTTATTGTTAAAAAATAATTACGAAACTAGAGCTTGACTTCGAATTTTAAAAATTCACTTAAAAACGAACTTCAATGATATTCTTGTGTATATTTTTAAACGATTTATTATTGAGAAATCAGTGTGAGCCAGACTGACAAGACAAATTTTGTTTTTTTCGCCAAACCTAACCCAAACCTTTGAGTTTGATTTGAAGCTAAACACTATTTATATAACTTGATTCATGATACATTTGTTCACAATAATTTTCATTAAAGTAAAGGGGTCATCATAAAAGTAAAGGTCATAGAGACCTCTCGGCAATATATGGATTCGGCGTCAAAAGAATATTTTTAGGATCAACTACACTGGTGGCCAAAACTAAAGCAACTGACATTACACTTTGATATTTTAGCAAATATGTTCCGCTATAAAGGTTAAAACTTCATGTTTTTTGGGTTTTATGTTTAAACATTATTCACAGAAAACGTAAATGCAAAAAAATTATAATCAATTTGCTTAAAATATTGATTTTCTTTCAAAATAACGAAATAACCATAAAATTCTAGTGGTCAAAACTAAAGCAACTTTCGTACTTCTGTAACAAAACTTAAAAATTAAATTAATAGTCAATAGCGTAACCCTTATTTTTAATGACGGCAGCACATCTACGGGGTGTTGAATCAATTAGCCTCTTAATTTGATCATTAGAAATGCTGTTCCATGCGTTCTGGATACGATTAAAAATAGGGTGTTTATTTGTCCCTAAATCCCTTTTTATTTTGCGGTCAACTATGCTCCAAAGGTTTTCAATAGGGTTAAGGTCTATTGATTAACCTAGCCACCCGAGAACACTTACTTTTGATTGACTCAACCATCCCTTAACAAATTTTGAAGCATGATTTGGGTCATTGTCATGTTGGAAAACCCAAACCAGTGACATGTTTTCTTCTGCGTATGGCAGCATTACGTTTTCCAACAGATTTTTATAAACAAATCGATCCATTTTCTCAGTAATTTGATAAATTGGTCCAACTCTACAGCTGTAGAAGCGGATTTAAATGCTCGGAAACCATCAAAGAAACCATTTATTTCCCAGAAAAATCGCAGAGCCAGGTTATCTTTTGGAAAGGCCCATATTGGTTGAAGTCCTGTGGAGAAGCATATTGTTCTCCGATGAATCCAAATTCTATATAAAAAAGTTTCAGACATGAAGAATTTCACCGTAAGGAGACCAAAAAATGAACGCCTTAAACCGCAATATTATAAAGGAACGGTAAAAGATGGTGGAGGCTCAATAATGGTGTGGGGCTGTTTTTCATACAATGGAGTTGGACCAATTTATCAAATTACTGAGAAAATGGATCGATTTGTTTATAAAAATCTGTTGGAAAACGTAATGCTGCCATACGCAGAAGAAAACATGCCACTGGTTTGGGTTTTCCAACATGACAATGACCCAAATCATGCTTCAAAATTTGTTAAGGGATGGTTGAGTCAATCAAAAGTAAGTGTTCTCGGGTGGCTAGGTTAATCAATAGACCTTAACCCTATTGAAAACCTTTGGAGCATAGTTGACCGCAAAATAAAAAGGGATTTAGGGACAAATAAACATCCCATTTTTAATCGTATCCAGAACGCATGGAACAGCATTTCTAAAGATCAAATTAAGAGGCTAATTGATTCAACACCCCGTAGATGTGCTGCCGTCATTAAAAATAAGGGTTACGCTATTGACTATTAATTTAATTTTTAAGTTTTGTTACAGAAGTACGAAAGTTGCTTTAGTTTTGACCACTAGAATTTTATGGTTATTTCGTTATTTTGAAAGAAAATCAATATTTTAAGCAAATTGATTATAATTTTTTTGCATTTACGTTTTGTCTGAATAATGTTTAAACATAAAAACCAAAAAACATCCAGTATTAACCTTTATAGCGGAACATATTTGCTAAAATATCAAAGTGTAATGTCAGGTGCTTTAGTTTTGGCCACCAGTGTATATATAAAGTGAAGCATATCCAAATGAAGTCGCCGTAGTCTAGTAGATACACAATACCAATTAGACGAGAAACAATGGTTCAAGCCCCAGCATAGACAACTCGAACCAAAAACGAAATTTGAAAAAATATTTATTTCGGCGACTTCCTCTCAACAGTAAAACATTGCTATCTATAGTATCTAAAATCTGGCGTTCGGAGTTGACGTTTAAACTGAAGGTTTACACACTCATGTAGAGTGTAGAAGTGTAAGAAGTTAGGTTGTAATCCTGACCAATTATAAATAAGTAAGTATTGGGCTTTCACATGCGTCATGAATATCGAAATTTTTTATTCATTGTACGACCTCTTGATGTGTAGAATATAAGATCATTGTAATGTACGCTACATCTTCTCTGGGCGGAGTCCATCCCTCATGTCTTATTTTCCATGACTTTGGCCCATAAAGCATTCCATTTAACAGATGTCATGGGTTATGTTGCCTTTGAGGACTGATGTAGTTTGTGACTTATTCGCATACATCTGCAACTTAATAAAACAACACAAGAATAAGTCTAACGGGTTCAAATCAAACGATCCAGTTCGATTCACATCCACTGAGATTATCACGACCTCAAATCATTCACATGAACTGTGTGACACTAAGTGCCGTCCTGTCGTAACCACATGTTGTTTGATATCAAGGACCTATCTGAACATTGTTAACAATGAAGTAGAGAACTCTGACGCCACCAGCCCCAAAATCTACACAGAACAATAAACTTTTCGGCATATATTTAACGCTCTTGGATCGCTCTGGCATCGTTACAAATTCCAGAATTTTATGTGTTCACGTTCCCATTCATCCAGATATTAGCCACAACCATAGCTGCCAGATTTGACGATTTATCGTCATTTTGACGATTTTGAGCTCCAAAAATATCATTTTGACGACGTGACGATTTATACCCTTATTTTGACGATTTTTAAAAATTAAAAATTTACATCATATTCTTTACTTTAGTACATTAAAAGCCACTTTAAGCTTTGCATTTACTTTGCAATTGTTGCTAATGGAAATTTATGTTAGTAAAAACAAGGAGTAAAGTTTTATATTTTTAAGTTACTACCGAATACCTGTGATAATTTTTCTGTATTTTATACTTTTTAACCCCGTAAAAGTCAAGAAATTGCAACTCCTAAATAACCTAACAGTTTTAAAAATTCGTGTACAGCTTCTAATATTACCATCGGAAGAACACAGGCAAGCGCCGTTATTTTTGTCGTACGACGAACACTCAGGCGATGGGTGGCATTGTATTTGGAACTATGAAAATATGTTATGGGAAGAAGGCAAGAGAGGACAGTGTTTATGGAAACTAGGCTTACATATGTTTATACCATAAGTAAAAGGAAAGATCCCTGCAGGAATTGAGTTTCATATACGAATAGTCCGACTAAAAAATGTATTTTTACTGTAAAGCGGTGTGCGATCCACTGGACAATCGACCACATACTGATGTGCTCGAAAGGCGAGCGTTACGTAGGAATATATGATTTTTGGGAACAAGTCCCCTTGTTTTGTTATAGCAAAATCCTTTTATAGTAGCTATAGAACAGTGAAACACAAACCACATTGCAACGATGGTCCAATGATTTAATGAAGTTAGACACACTACCGTCTTTATCGAGCTACTACGGTCTCTCCTGTCCACGGTCGAGTGACCTCAAAATAGACGTTGAGGCACCGTGCCTTACATGAGAGATGTATTCCATTCTCGATCGGTTATAAATGGTGTAAATGGTAAGATCAGATGATAAGATCTTAAGAAGGAACTGAAGAAACTGAAAAATGAGTTGGTTCTAGCCAACATTACACTGAATTTCCATGCTCAGAATGAGCTTCTGACTCCTTAATATTTACACCATCAAAGATAAGATTAAAATGATGCAATATTATTGCTGCGCTTATGTATCAATAAACAACACTGGGATAGATTGTTTAATCCTTAAACAATTTTTTCCTGGAAATGATATAACATTTCTCCATTTTTGGAAAAAAAATTAATAAATGAAGATGAGGAGCGCTAGCTTTTAATTTCTAATAATTTTTTTAAATGTTCTATTTTTGAACTGTACATACATTGACTTTATTTGTTTTACTACAATAGAAATAATATTGGTTTTTAAAAACTTATAATTTATTTTTTTATTTTTTCTGACGATTTTTTGACGATTTCAATAAACGTCTTTGACGATTTTGACGATTTTTCTCAAATATTTGACGATTGGTGCCTCATTCATCTGGCAGCTATGGTAACAACGCTAAAGATGATATTTCTATGAATAAAAGGGTCAGTTACTAAGTGCTCCAAGGCACATTAAACGAACACATGCGGTTGTCTATGTTTGTTCATGATGATTTGGCAAAACGGACTGAAGAAGTGACTATAAGTAACTATTTTGGCAGTTCGGAAATCCCTGTCGAAAGGCCCTCTAGAATAATGTCCATTAGAATGAAACTGATGCGAAAATTGGTCACAATAGCTTGGATAATCTGTTCAGTGACTCCATTATGACGACGACAAAATGGAAGCACACATTTTAATAATAAAATTCAATGATTTTCAAGCATCGCTCGTTTTTTGTCTAATAATGCTGAAATGGCAAACTTTATTGAGCACGTATCTCGGCAACGGCATCACGAATGTCTACCTTCAAATACTCCATTGGGGCTGGTTTGACAGCATAACACTTTTCTTTAACGGCACCCCACAGAAACTGATCCAACGGCGTCAATTTGCAGCTTCTTGACGTCCAATTGACATTATCCTTTTCGGCTAATTAAATGGCCATCAAACATTTGATGCAATAAATCGAATTGTGACATGAGATGTGTGGCAAGTTGCTGTTGCAACCAAACATCGTTCACATCAATACTATGAAGGTTCAGCGGGTACAAAAACAAAATCGATTATCATGGTAAGATAGGTGTCTCCATTGCCTCCGTAATGGGTTGCACCGTCCTCACTTTCCAAAATGATGTCTCCGCTACACAATCCGCACCAAACAGTCACTCGTAACTTAAGCATTGGCTTCTGTAAGACCATGTGTGGGTTTACCCGAACTTAAGCAATAAACTTGCGTGTATCGGGCACTTTTGCTCCTTCTCTGTGACCAAATTTTGTACGACATTTTCATGCAATTTGCGATCAATTGCCTTTATTTTAAAAATGAATTTCCAATAATTCCCAACGTTGTCCAAGCATAAATAAGTTCATTACGTTCAAAGGAGATAATATACTGAATTTTGTGACAGAATAGAATGACATAAGTATTGCCACATTCGAAATAATCGATGGTTCAAATTTAAACCGATAGATTACCGATAATTTACATTTATTTTATAAGTTTAATGGCCAGACATTTGCCCATGTTTATTATTGTATTCCAATTACATTTGCTCTACATATGATAATATCTTCCGTCGTCTTCCTTAATGCCATTCACTTATTCCCTTCTATTTTAATTCTCTTAAATTTTTACTGCCATAATTATTTTCAAAATAAAATCGATTTGACTTTCAGAAATAATCACCATTTGCCAAATATGATGACCTTTTACGTTTCAATTTCGTTGGCCAATTTAAGGCAACAGAAAAAAGAAAAAAGTGAAATTTGAACCCAGGAACCCTTTAATTTTGTGTCTCTCTTTATTGGTTTTTTCTTACTCTTCTGCAACATTTCACTTTTACAACCGGTAATACCCATAATTCCTTTAGATGTTGCTGCTGCTATTGTTGTTGTTGTTGTTGTCTCAAATAGCAATACCACCAGCAGCCAGCCAGCCAGCCACAACACATCACATCACATTTTAGCTTATTAGAAATCGTGTACTCTTGAGTCCAATAAATTTATTTCTTTAGCTTCATCATCAAACCAGCGGCAGGCAGGCTAGTAGCGAGGGTGGTGGTGGCAAGGATAAAGGAAGCCAAAAAAAAACCAACATATGCATGGCATACCTTTGTAGCTGAAGAAATAATGATGCCCGTGTAATAATCTGTATCAACAAACAACCCCTTTACCCTTGCAAAACCCTTAAACTATTTGGCCAGCTTAAGTGCTATAGACTGGGTAGTATACGTATGTGGTACGAGTATTTCGATGTTGTTGGCGAAAAGTTTATCACCGTCTTGTCGTCATTTTCCATTTACGAAATGGATTTTCAACATATTAAATTTGTTTTTATTTCAGTTTTTCCTTTTTTCTGTTTTTCTTTTTTCAGGTGAAAATTCCTTACATTTTGAGCAAAACTTTCTTTCATACGAACAGATACACAGGTTTTTTTTTGCCTGAAACCTTGATACAAAACCAATATTTGAATGTGCGTTTGTCTGTAAAGGTTAAGAAATTCATATGTTGTATACGAATATACTCGTGTATAGGGTAACAGAAAATCATTCCAACAATACATGATAAAAAGTGGGAGCAAAAACTAGTTTCTTTAAAAACCAATACAGGAATTTTTATAGTCTATAGTAGCCCTTTTAGAAAAATTAAACGTACTCCCTAGATCCTCTAGATTTCCCTAGCCACTTGTATCAATTATTACTTGTCACCCTGGTCTTCTATAGATATGTACCGTACATATGATGTGCAAAAATCACATCGTAAAACTGTCCAAATTGCTGTAAAGCTCATAAGTCGTTGTATATGGGTTTTACAACAAACAACCAAAACCAATAACAACAACAACAACAGCAACAAAAAAACATATTGAAAAATATTAACAAAAAAGAGAATAAAAACAATAAAACAGAAAAACAAAAAACATTAAATATTTTCACCTTTAAATGCGTTCTCATGCTCTCTCCCACACTCACACAAATACACACTCAAGTAAACAGTTCCTAGCGCAGACAACCCCATAAGCATTTGGGTGATCATATTTAATTCTGTTAGTCGTTATGGCCAGAGTATCTACAACACATATTCCGTATATATTTATGTGCCTAGGGATCCAAATTAAGAACAACTTATAAAATCCACCATTTACCTGAGCAATAGGTGACCCTAGTACTTTTGAAAGGCTTAGCTTGTTTGTCACAATATATCAGTAGATGCTCAGAGAGTACTCCACTACTTACTGACTTAATCACTCTATGGAGAGTCATAACTTCTGTCTGCAAGACCCTGAAGTGATTCGGGATCTTATATGAGTTCCTGATATCCATGTTCTGGTTATACCCCGCAACCGTATTTTCCATCAAACTTTTAGCCATTGGTGTCAGAGGTCAGCAACGAGTGTTCAAAACGATGAGTAGATTCGAATCATACTTATAATTCCTGATACTTATAGGCATTCATACTTATTTTAATGTCTTACTCAAACTACTCATATTCAAAGTTTGATATACTCATGGTACTCATACTTAACAATACGCATGATGTTATTGATTTCGACTCTCCACGACTAATCGTATACACGAATCACAAAATAAGTATGATTCGTGTACGAACACCACTATACTCACATGAAGGTTGTGTGTTGGCTCTCCTTGCTGTCTTTGTCTTTTTTGTCTATGTGTCTTTCTTCTTTGTTTGTAAATGCAACAACAAAATGCAACACTCGAATCATTTATGAGTATTATGAGTATTTTTCTAAATTTAGGAATCTGAATGAGTAGGCGTATGAATCAAACATATTTCGAATGTTATGAGTTTTATGTCAACGTTGCACTCATACTCATTGCAACCTGTACTTATAAATCAATGTTGTACTGAGTACGAATGAATCAGAGTAGTTGGATTTCAATACTGTTGACTCACTCATACTCAAAATTTCATGAGTACTTATGAGTAGCGAAAAAGCGGTTCATTGGTGATCTCTAATTGGTGTATATTTCTAAAAATTTGCAACCGTATTCGGCTTCTCGTATTAATAGTTTCCATTTAGTCGAACGACATCTAATCAAGTGTTCAGATATTTGTAGGAAATCATATAATCAACCGGTTCCGCGAAATAAAGTTCCATCATTGCAGCGTATGATTGAAGCTGCTAAACTCTGCAGTTTATCGAGTTCAACAGCATGTGTCTGAAGAGCTTGAAGAAGTTCGGTAGGAAGGCAATTAGCATTGCCTAAAATACTCCTGTTGATATGTGCTTAAGTAGTAAGGATGGCAGACTGCGTTCTAAAGCCATCTAGAATCTTGAAGTTACATTGTTTTGCAGCCATACACCATTACCTGTTCAACTAGCCCCCTGTCGAACCTGAATATGATGAAAATTTTCTGCCTCCATAAGAGTTTGCAATGGAGTATAATCGCCAGGCACATGACTGAAAAAGAGAAGCAGTGTTCAATTTCCCCCAGTTCTTGAAAAAGTGATTCTCGGGATCTTTAATTTCCTAGTAAACAACAAAAACTTCGACTTCTGTGAACTAACTACCAGAGTGTTAAATATAGTTCACTTAGGCATGATTACGAAAGCAGCACAGAGACGCTCCAAGAGCATTTCATAGTACATGTTAAGACAGCTATGGATAGGTCATCAGCCTAGCTCACCACTGTACAACCTTTTTCACCAACTTCAAGAGTAAATTGTTAGTGAATACAGTCCACAATGAAGGTGATAGTGCTTCTAAAAGCACTCCTCATGTGTACATGGCTCCCATAATATCATATTTACGATTAAGGGCCTTTCCTCTACACAAAGCTTACCAAAATGCCGGACTTATCTTTTGAGTAAACATGGTTGGAATTGCTGTCCCTAAAAGAATTGCATTCGTTATGGTCTTCAACTAAACATTGCAGTGCTTAGCATTTACGAGCAAAGTTTTTTCCCCGACTTTCAATTCATGCCATCTACGGTGTATACAGGCAAGTTCGAGACAGGAATTTTAAATGCACAGAATCTAGGGTGCGATCCAATATGGTCTTCAATTAACCATTACAGTGTTTGAAGAAGAAAGCATTTGCGAGTAAACTTTATCCCGACTTTCGATTCTTGCCATTGAGTATATAGGCAATTTTCAGATGGGAATTTTAAATGCACAGGATCCAGGGCGCGTCCCCATATTGGGTTTACTGGCAGCAGAAATTATAGCGTAGGCGCCAGTGATCTAAACTTTCAGGAGTTGATATCCCAGGTCAGATTAACCATTTTTCGATTCACAGTCACACTTAGAGGTGCCGGGAAAGTGCTCATATATAAGCATCCGAGATCAGCAATGAATCGTTTTTTCGCTACTCATAAGTACTCATGAAGTTTTGAGTATGAGTGAGTCAACAGTATTCAAATCCAACTACTCTGATTCATTCGTACTCAGTACAACATTGATTTATAAGTACAAGTTGCAATGAGTATCATACTTATTTTGTGATTCGATACGATGAGTCATAGAGAGTCGAAATCAATAACATCATGCGTATTGTTAAGTATGAGTACCATGAGTATATCAAACTTTGAATACGAGTAGTATGAGTATGACATTAAAATAAGTATGAATGTGTATAAGTATCAGAAATTATAAGTATGATTCGAATCTACTCATCGTTTTGAATACTCATTGCTGTCCTCTGATAAGAATCCATAAGGGAACGAGCAGAAAATCGTATTTTACACAGCATTTTCCTTAGACTACTATAGCCACAAAAACGATCCACTTCCTGGCAGAAAAGCTTAAACAGCGGTTAGTTTGCTGTTTGCTGTTTGTTACTTGCATATGATTTGGATTTTAATTTTGATAGAAAAGCTGTAATGGATGGACTTGCTTGGATTGACAAACTTGGGTTAGAGAAAAACAACACGGGATACTCAGACTTCATGACATCATGGTAAGGAAATCAATTGGCAGTGGCGATTACAAAGGCACTGATGTGAAAACAACGGTGTTTGACGACCATAACTGGCAAGAGTGATTCCAATTAATTTTAATTAAAAATGTTTGCTGGGTTGTGGAGTATATATCTTTGGTTTTATTGGTTGTACAACAAAATAATTTTTTTTTATTTTTTATCTTTTTATGACCATATGTTGTAAGGTGGCCTTTTGGTTTTTCTTTTTTCGATTGCTAAAGGGTTATATGGCTGGCTGTAGGTGTAGCTAGGTAGCTAGGTTTGGATAAGAGTTTGTCAGTTTGAATCTCTTCGAAATTTATTTGTGTCATCATTTATTGCAATTGTTGTTGTTTTTGTTTGTTTTTAGAAAGGTAAAGGGGGAAATCTCTTCATTTTTTGTTGCCTCCTTCTTACATGATCTCTTGGCTTTATAAATAAAAATTTATTTGCTCTGCATAACGACACCTTGAGCTTGCGGTTGGTTTTTTCGTTTTGCTGCGCTTTTACTCTGTCTATCACATCATGTGACAATGTCTCTATTTCTAGTTTCCTTTTCCCCGTAACCTTTAAATTTTCCGCTAAACAAAGGAGGGGAAGAGGCCCTCTTTAGGTGTCTTATATGAGTACGTTTGCGTTTGGTACGAGTGTGGTTGCACAAGAAATAATTCAACATAAAATTTTTGAAAAGTATATACGCGGGTATGGTTAGTTTTTTTTATGAGAGAGACAAAGTACTTGAATTTAGTTTTCCATGCATAAATTGTTGTTGTTGTTGTTGTGCTTTTAACATATTTTTGTATCATTAAATATTTCTTCATTTTATGCGTTTTTATTGCGTTTTTTTTCCTTTTTTTTTCATTGCCGTTTTTATAGTCAGAAATTTTATTCGTTTCTCTTCTCTTTTAATTTATAATTCCATGTAGCGAAGTACTATCTGGTAAAAGTATTAAAAAAATTTAATTTTTTTAAAGAAAATTCCACTTTTCAAAAGTTATACGAGGGATGGATTAAAATTTATAGCCTGATTTGTACACATTTTCCCCCCGATTAAGGTAAGTAAAAAAAATTCATCTGCAGCTGCTATCTACCAGACGGTATTTGTTACTACATCGGCCTGTCGAACCAGAATATGACGAAGGGTTTGAACGCCCTCCTTTGAAAATGTTATGCCTCCGTAAGCTTTTTTATGGAGAATAAATTCCAGACAATTGATCACCTTAATGGAATTCAATATTTTCATTTGAAAGGGATCCATCCAACAAAAAATTAAACCTTGGTTAGATTGTATACTTCGTTTACAAAGTTTCTCACGTGAGCTTTATCCCAAGAATGATTAAGAAAATCGATGATCGTGGTATTGCCTGATAATTCCCTGAACATCCAAGACAAAATAAGGAGACCAGCGTATGTCCTACAGCGGCACTGAAAGCTCTTTTAGATTTAAGTCCGCTGTACATTGTAGTAAAGACTTCGTTAGACTATGGTAGTTCATGACCTAAGGAACCGATTGGCTGATAGCTCCCACCGTAACAATCCCCTGGCCAGAACCAGTAGACTTTGTAACTTTGGAAAGTGCTTCGCAACGAGGTAGGTAGGTAGAAGTGGCTGTCCTCTCGATGGAGTCATGAGCGGACGCACTTAGGCCGTACACAGGGCCCATTGTGATACCACAGTTTCACATTCTCCCCTATTCCAGGAACCACTCTGAGCTTCCAATGAAGCGACTCAGACTGCCAATATCCATGCATGACAGTTCATCTAGGTCCTCCATGTAGTAGGCACCCAGGTGTCTCTTTCTCCTCTGACCAAATGCCGGGCCTGTGCACAGTAGGTGAAGAATAGTTTCATCCTCCTCCTCATCTCCACAGCTTCTGCAGAAATCATTCTCGAGGTGTCCAAGACCAATACGCCTCGCATGCGTTCCAATAATACAATGCCCAGTAATAACCCCGATAACAGAGCTGAGCCTGCTTCTTTGGAGATTAAGCAGAGTCGGCGTGCGCATCCTATCCAGCCTTGTCCAGATTTTTTGCGCCCTTCTGCCCTTATTCGAAGCTGCCCACCTACTATTGACAAGGTACACGATTGCATTGTCAATTGTAAGCCTGCAGGTATCCAAAGGGATCCCCAATGTAGAGAATTCATCAGAGAGTTCGATGGTCATGACACCTTCTGGCCAAATCATCTGTTCTGCTGTTGTCGGGAATATCTCTATATCCCTGTACCCATGTGATACGAACATCATATCGGTTCGCCATCTCATTGAGACATCTGCGACAGTCGTACACCGTCTTAGAGTTTATTACACTAGAATCCAATGCTTTGATGGCCGCTTGGTTATCGGAAAGTATGGCGATTTTTTGTCTGTGAACATTTTTGTCCACAATAATTTTCACCGCAGCCTGAATTGCAGACACTTCCGCCTGAAAGACGCTGCAGTGATCTGGTAGCCAATTTGGAGCCATCGGTGTAGATTTGTGCGGTATTCCCCGCGAGGTGCGCCGCACCTTTCCTCCAGTCCTCCCTTTTCGGAATGGATGTCCTAAAATTCATTGAGAAGTCATATATCGGTGTCATATAGTCAATGCTTCCGACAATATCAGTTTCTTCAAGTATCCTACTAAACCTAGCCGCCACACCTCTGCAGTATAGGTCCAGCGGTAGAAGGTATAAGATCATCTCCAGAGCGATCGTAGAAGTAGTGCGCAGGGCACCACTTATAATTATGCAAGCAGATCGTTGTAACCTTTGCAACGAGACTTAGTAACAAAAATGAAAGAAGTAATCTAGAAACTGCATGCTCTCTTAAAAGAGGGCCTATTTTGTGGTATACAGATAGGGCAAGAGCGGAACTTTGAACAGGGGGCAGAAAGAAAAATTCTGAATCCATGGGGATATTTGTGGTCATCTTCCAAACAATAGTCTATGCCATCGAATGATGTGCCAAATTCAATTTGGATAGGAGGTACAAAAGACAGGACATAGCAATACTATCTGACAATTATATCTCCATTCGAGGACTTGGCTTTTATGAGGTTAAATCGAAAATGGTATGGGACTATTTTGTGGTTTACAGAAGGGTTAAGAATGGATCTTGGAACAGAAGTGGAAGTTATGAACTTCCAGAATGAAATATTCCGAGCACATGAGCAAATGTGCGGGTATCTTCCAAGCGGAAGTATATGCCATCGGAAAATGTACTCAATTCAGCTTGAAAAGGAAATACAACAGACAGGACATAGCAATACTATCTGACAACAAGGTTGCCATTCAAGCACTTGGCTATTATGAGGTTAAATCGAAAATATTATGCCGTAGTCTAATACGTAATGTGTTGGCTTATTAGACGTTAGGCCACGGCTCACACCTCAGGTCAGACATCTCCAACAAAACAAAATTTGAAAAAATATTTTTTCGGCGACTACCTCCCAACAGATTTCTGGCAAAAATTCTGAGAGTGAAATAAAAGTGCCATGAAAAAGTTTTACAAAAATCTGTCGTTCGGAGTCAAATTTAAACTGTAGGTCCCGCCACTCATGTATAAAATTAACACATACATACAACATAAGTAGTGTGAGAGGGTAGTACTCTACTTCTGACTGAGGGGTAGAAATGAGCAATTATGTATGTATGTATGTAGTACGGATTTGTTTGTATGTATCCACAGCTGGGTCCCAGGTAAAGCGGGAATTTTCGGCAATGAGCCAACAGATGAACTTGCATGAAGGGGAGCATGCACGACGTTAATGGGACCAGAACACTTTTGTAGGGTGGAAGCTGTTGTCTGGAAAGGTGTGCTCAACAAAAAGGAACATAAAGAGGAGCCAAGACACTTCTCAAACCAAACGGGTTTGACGAAATCGTAATTTTTGTTGAGAAATTATTGAAAAATTGCAGAATAATCAGGACTAACCTGAGACTGCCAACCGATTACTTAACATTTCACCATAGACTGAGGATGCCTTTATTTAAGTGGGTATTGTCTCTAGACTTTGTAGACTATCTAACATATCTAACACGCCTTCCAGCGCCGCTGTATGTCAACACACGCTAGTCTTTATATTTTCTCACGCATGTTCAGGCGACGGTCATCCAATACAATCTAACCCGGAATTAATATCGTTTGGACAGATCTTGCTTGGATTCTCATTGCTAGCATATACCAACACATGCTAGTTTATGTATCTTGTCCAACTCCAACTGAGGTGTGTTTAGGTTTGTTGTGTCTGCCCAGACAAAATGCTTCTAAGATAAGACGCTTCTTTGGACAACTATTTAACATTTTCTACAGATTCGTAAGATTTTAACCTAGAAAATTAAGACGCCTCCACATGCAAAACTTCAACGCACTTTCCCTTATTTAATGTCGTATATTTTAAGCGTGGTTATTTGAACATTTTTTAACGCTTTTATTTCGGTAAATAGGCCTTTATGCTCTAAAAACTCTGGTGGAGTTCAAATAAAATTGATTTTTCTTTTTTCGATTTTAAATTTAATTTTCAAATGGTTTTTCCTGTTTGCCTTCTTCTTTTTTATCATTGATTGTATCGATAACTTACATTTTTCACTTCATTTAGCATCCTTCGCATTCGTTTCCTTGCTCTTTCTCTCACACTTTCATTCTTACCATGACTCTCATGGTCATGTTATTTTTGAATAATGTTTGACAATTATAACGCTTTTAGTTTAAGTTTACACTTCCGGGTTTTGAATTCAATGATATCCCCCCCTTTTTCAGTACCACACATGTGACATGTGACCCCCCAACATGATTTCCTCTTTTAATGTCATTTCATTAGTTTTTATTTGTTTGTATTGCGCTCGCTCTCTCTTTTCTCTCTTTCTTGCTCTCTTAATGGTGGAATGTAAATATTACTGTGATGATTATAATGACTGACTGTCAGACGGACGTACAAACTGCCATACTGATGATTGCATGTCATTTATTATCAGAAATTTTCGTTGGCTGTGACTTCCTAACTGTTGACTGGTGTTGTTACATCGTTTCGTTTGAATTAAAAGGAAAGAGAGAGCCTGTAGCAGAAGCAGGAGAAAGAAGATTTGAAGAGTAAAGTGTAGTACAAAAAAGGGTTGACCTTATTGTAACATAATAATAATGTTTTCCAATTGACACCATAAAGATTGTTTTGTTCTCCTTTTTTTGATGGGAAGGGGAGGATGGAGAAACCCATCAAGACTAAACAATTCAAATAAACGAGCAGAGTATAATGCTGATGAAGAGCCAACAGTTGAAAGGATGGGCCTGCTATTGTTGGATAAATAATGGACATTAAATCAGCAACAACACAATAAATAAATGAACTAACAAATGTCATGCATTGAATGTTACAACTACAGCAACAACAACAACATAACATAGTTATATTACCAAGGCTTTCGTAACGCTTGTCATTGATGAGACGGAAATAAATTTCGAATGGAAAGAATTGAAGATTTTGAAAGTGCAAGGAATTTCCGAAGACATTTTTAACAGAAGAAACGTTCGTTATTGAAAGTAAGCAAATGGTGTCATATTATTCAGTGGCACAATGGAAAATTGTTTAGCTTTTAAGACGTTTAACTTTAAACACAGAGTTCTTATTCCAAGCCAACTTGTGATTACTCTCCTAAGAGATTAAAACACGACAAATATCTTGGTTTACTCAAGCGTGCGCACATATACTCCAGGAAACAAGCCCTTTGTGAGCAGCAGCACCTAAAGTTGTTTCATATCCAATGGGTAGTAAGAGACGTAACTAAAAAACATAAGGAAAAATTTACTTTAAAAAATCATCCTGGAAAGGAATGGGATTGGGGGTGTCAATTTCCGATTTGAAAAATTGTTTTTTAAGGTCACACAATAACAATTTGGCCATAATTTTTGCCACAAAACAGCGGGCAATTTAATGTTAAGCTAAACATGCTGAGGAATTTTTCTTAACCAAGTAACCGTGGTTCAAACCCCAGCTTAGATATTTCGAACAAAACGAAATTTGAGAAAATAATTCTTCTCAGCAGCAGACGTCTGCTAAAAACTCTGAGAATGAAATAAAATTTCCATGAAAAGTTTCTCAAAAATCTGTTGTTCAAAGTTAACGTTAAACTATAGATTCCGGCACTCATGGTGGGTAGTATGAGAAACTAGGTTGCTATGATGACTAGGGGTTGTATTAAACAATTAAGTATGTAAGTAAGTCGTTGCCTACTGGCTTCTAACGGGTGATTTTTTAGCTATTATCTTTTTGGCAACACTGGTTTAAACAGCTCACGCACGTTTCGTGTTTTGTTTCACTGTCAAACATCTGCAGTTTGGTCTATAATTTAACCATGAATTGTCTTACAAACGAACAACGCTTGCAAATCATTGAATTTTATTATCAAAATGCGTGCTCTGTTAAGAAAGTTCATCGCGCGCTTCTTCCATTTTATGGTCAGTTTAATCGACCCACTGAAGCGGCTATTCGGGTTATTGTGACTAAATTTCGCACAAAAATTTACATTGTTGGACATTAAACCACCAACACGCTTACGTAGAGTGCGAACTGAAGAAAATATCGCAGATGTATCGGCCAGTGTTAATGATGACCATCAATTATCGATTCGTCACCGTTCGCAGCAATTGGGCCTCTGTTACTCAACAACGTGGAAAATTTTGCGGAAGGATTTAGGTGTGAAGCCTTTCAAAATACAGCTGATGCAAGAATTGAAGCCGAACGACCTACCGCAACGCAGAATTTTTGGTGAATGGGCTCTTGGAAAGTTGGCCGAAGATCCACTTCTTTATCGAAAAATTGTGTCCAGCGACGAAGCTCATTTTTGCCTCAATGGATACGTAAATAAGCAGAATTGTCGATTTTGGAGTGAAGATCAGGCAGAAGCATTGCAAAAGCTACCAATGCATCCAGAAAAAGTCACAGTTTGGTGCGGTTTATGGGCTGGTGGCATCATTGGACCGTACTTCTTCAAAGATGCTGCGAATCGTAACGTAACGGTGAATGGTGAGCGCTACCATGAGAGATGATATCCAACTTTTTTTGCCCAAAATGCAAGAGCTTGATTTGCATGACATGTGGTTTCAACAAGACGGTGCCACATGCCACACAGCACGCGTAACAATTTACTTATTGAGAGGCGAGTTCGGTGAACATTTTATTTAACGTTCGGGACCGGTCAATTGGCCGCCTAGATCGTGCGATTTAACGCCTTTAGACTATTTTTTGTGGGGCTATGTTAAATCTCATGTCTATACAGACAAGCCCGCTTCAATTGACGCATTGGAAGACAACATTGAAGCATTTATTCGTGAGATACCGGCCGAAATGTTGGAAAGAGTATGCCAAAATTGGACTAAGCGGATGGACCATTTGAGGCGCAGTCGCGCTCAACATTTGCATGAAATAATCTTCAAACATTAAATTATATGGACCGTACTATCGATCCAACTAAAGATTTCATGCATTTTTCTGAATTTTATGTTTTTTTTTTTGAAAAATGTTCCTATAGCTCTTAAAAAATCATCCATTATAAACAGATTATTTGGCACAATGCGACTTAAATTCCGTTACGCTGGCACATTATTCTCTTTTTGTGTAATCCTCTTTCCTATTTGAGGATACTCTACTTCTAAGCCCAGCCTTTACACGAGTTTTCATACTTGAATTCCAAGCGACTAAGTCTGATGCTTTGATCTGGTCTGCCCTGGAGATTTGATAGAAGTCTTCACAGGCTTTTCTATGTTTGAGGTAGGCTGTGGAACTTTTCCGAAGGCCTCTTTGGATATATCCTCGCCTTCCTAACTATAAATCACACTGCAAAACTAGAATAAGGTAACACCTACTGTTCCTTCTAAAGCTTCTATCCTTTCTAGCCACCACTTATTAAGCCACTTTCGGGTGCAACTATCGGGTCTTAAGTGGTTGGCGTATGAAAGGGGTTTCATTCAAAGCCTATCGTAGAAGTCATGCATTAGATTTCTATGGATTTATGTGGGTTTTGTTCAAAAGAATCTGTTCAAAGGGTGTTCATCTGCTAAGTGTGTAGCTGATGAATTTACTAGAGCAGGAATACACTGAATCCTCCCTTAGGACACCTATTAAACAATCTTTTGCCTACACTTTAAGCCTAATAGCTTGAATGACTCGTTCTAAGTCCGATGTCTTAAGTAAAAATGAGCACAGACCAAGATGCCTAAATTTTTCATTTTTCGTAGGGTGTTCGCGTGAACATAAGTAGTTCATGTTCATATCTACCTACGTCCTTCGGTTCATCAGGACATGGAGATTTGAAAGCATAAGGCTTTGCATTACCTATCTAATGCCATATTCTAAGATCGGTCTGTCTTGCGGCCCTCGAAATACGAACGAGAAAGATTTTGAGTGCCTTTTTCCCCAAATTTCATATATTTTTGGAAATGCTGGACTTCAGGATTCTTAAGAGTATCTCATAGAATCTCTGTACTACTGGTAGTCTACAATCTTATTTATTTTCAGAACTTAAGATGATATTGCTGGCTGCTGACAAATCTCGTACTGAGTACGAAGCTTGCTGTATTGTCTGTTACAAATAACCAAAATTAGTTAGAAACTATGCCCATCAAGAAATTGAAATAAATCGTAAGATTGTCTCTGTTGCTGTAACTATTCGCAGGGACCATTAAGTAAAAGGTAGACATGCGGAGAGAAGTCGATGATCATGTGGCTACAGGACTCTGAATTGATTGTTACTGTACTTTCAGTATCATTTTCAAACGACTACAATTTTCTAATTGCAACCACACACCAACATATGCTTCAAACAGCCAATTTTCTCTGATGCAGTAACGTATTCACAATTCACTTCCATGTACGCCGAGTCCAGTAGGCGTTAAGTTTGCCTGATGACTTAACAGCCGAGTAAGAGATGAACTCCATCACAAAATCAGCATGAAAAACCTGTTGTCTTGAGCATCTTAGCAGCATATTTAGGGCGTTGTGAATCGGCATCTGATTTTTATTGAAAAAAGAAAAAGTTTTCGGGGCTGTATCCAAATAGTCTGGGCTTTGCTGCTTTTACATACTAATTCCTTCGATGTTTGCAAAGCCGTCGTAATAATAAGAATAATAAGAATAGTAAGAGGCCTTATTAACTGGGCTATTGGAATTCTGATAGAAATTAACCTGCCAACACTAGTTCATAATGAGCTCTGAACCTCCTTTTCTGTTACACTTTATGGTGCCGTTTGTTGTCATAAAAATCAAAAATAATTGCAAAAGCAATTAAAACTTTCCATTCCTGTATTAATAACTTCTACTTTAACACACACACACACACACATACTCAATATTAAAATAACGTTTGTATATGTGACACACAGAGATAAAGTATGTGTGTGTGTGTGTGTGAAAAACCAAGTAATCTTCATAATGTGAAAATCATAATCATAAAAACCTACAAACCTGTTTTTGTAATTAAAAACGCAAACGTTTAAATTGTGTTTTTGCCAGAGTAGTGCAAGGAGTAGAAAGAGACGAGTGATATGTGGGTGCGTGTGTATGAAAATGAGATTTTGTTTTTTATGAGCTGCTGCCATACATTTAAAAACGTTTATTTATGTGTGTATGTATGTGTGTTGGGTGGTTGTAAATGAAAATTGGATTTTTCAAATTGAAGAATTTGTCAATGAGAACAGCTACAGTGGTAACGGCAGTAGCAGTTTGTAATAATGACAGGTTTTTCTCCACGAAATGAAAAGCATTTTTAATTTTATTGATTCAATTTGCTTCTCTCTCTGTCTCTCACTTTCCCTTTGAACAACTAAAAGTAGTTGAAAACAACATAGAAGTCATAGAAGAAAATTAATTTCTTTGAAGAAAAAAACTTCAAAACATTAAATTTTAATGCATAAAGTAATGCAATTAAATCAAAGAGAATTGCGTGTGTAATTAAGGGATTATGGTAGAAGCTCCTTTTCTATCGTGAACTTCCTAAGCTCTTTAAAATTCCTTGTAATGAATATTACGTTGCATTATCCCAAAGATTGAGCCAAATCCAAAGGCACTTTATAGGACTCCTAAACTCATCGAAATACCTTGGCTTGTACTCATACATAAAATTAAAAGACACAACATAAGTGGTGTGAGAAACTATGTCGTACTCTTGATTTATTGATTATAGTGACTAATTATGTATGTATGTGTGTCTAAACCATACATAGCGATTTGTTCCGATACCATAAAACAATATTTCTATACTAACTGATAAATCCTGATTAAATAATCTTGACTATCAACATCCATATTTTGCATTGAAAGCATATCTCCCAAAGGATTAAGCTAAAAATCAACATGGCTGCGATAATTCCATTGGACTATCAAAGAAATTCGAGCCAAAGCGAGAGAGTGACATTGGCAAATAAAGGGGACAGTGCTCTCCAACCGCATTCATAACGAAATGTCCCATGAGAATAGATACACTGATGGAGATCTTTCTGCGATTGATAGGCACGTTAACAACTCAATTTATGTCTAGTGAATCTGACGATACAGCATAGTTCTTCCTCAGCTTAAAAGAAGTTGCTCATGAGCGTTCTATAAAGCTTGCTGTTTTCAATGATGACATGGCCAACATGATCCTCTAAGAAATCTGAATCGTTGTCGTCACCAACTCAGAATAAACACTAAACAGTGACTTTCTCGGATTGCATTAGATGCTCTTGGGATTGGTATCGTCCTAAATTCATTATTTTTCTTTGTTCTCATAACCATTCAACCGGGAGAATGGGGCTCATCCCTTAAGATGGTTCTTCGATAAAATAAGGGTCAGTTGTTCCAAATGGCATTTAGCGATTACTGTTTATGGTCGTCAATGGTGATTGAAAAAAAAAACTGACTAAATCGCAACTAATTTGACAGGTGGCCTTTATCAACAGTCAAATTTCAGTAGTCCTTATTGGTAGACCTGATAGTTGGATATGTCGTACTTACGATCAGTTCCGCAACGTGATTTATAGTCATTACCTCGGTCTGAAAAACAATATAACAGTCATTGAGACGTAGTGATATCCTCAGATTAAGCTCTTCCTAAAAAATAAAACATTCTCCCTTATTATCAATCTGAGAACAGTACGTCTTCAGGCCATATCAGAAGACCTGTCACCGATCATTGAAATTTGAAATTACAGAGCCATGTAAGATACCCAACCCTTGCACAATTTCTCACACTTTCAATCAATGATTGAGGAACGAAATGTTCCAAATTGTTTCCAATTGCTTCGAATGTAGAAGCGAAAACTGGACGTTGACATCTTCCATTACAAAACTATTTTTTTACCATTGATTTGCGTAGCTTAGCATTGGAGTAGTATTGGCAAATATATTTATACAAAAAATAATTCTCAATGAGTCCACGAATTTAAATCATTAGCTAGACTGCTATCAATGGCTGTTAATTGTGAACTTAATGACGAAGTATGTACACATGTGGACAGAATTAAGCTAACAGTTGGTGACTGTTGACCGGAGAAATACTGTACCTTCAGTTATTGGATCACCAATCCCAAACCATTTGGGGTTTAACTGGTAGCAGACTGGACTGCGAAGACTAACCGCTTATTTCAGATGCGAGGGGCGTCGGTAGCCCCCTGTTGAAGCAATGTGGTTTGTACCCAAATCGCGGGATAAGCATGATAAGCTTATAAATATCATGTGGTTGCATCATTGTGCGTGCGGGAGTTGGTAGGTTCATTGTTACCGCCCGTCCTTTGAGCACCGTCCCATTGTGGCGAAACTCATGTTGAGCCCTGAACTGACATCCCTTCAGTTAAGAGGCAAGAAATTCAAAAATTCACAGACTTATTGATGCGCCCTCGTAAATAATCTGGCATTAGATGTGCTCAATAAAACATATAAAAATTAGAAATTTTTTAAGAATATGTTTTTAAATTAATATTTAATAGAATGAATATTTAATTTTAAATAAAAACCAGTATCTCTCTTCTTAAGTTTAATTGTCCATTCAGTTAGGCAACCAAACATCCATCCAACCATCCATCCATACAACCATTATTTTCTCTCCTTCATATTTATGCTGGCTTTAGACAACAATTTCAACAACAGAATGTGTGTGCATGCGAGGGTGGTATGTGCATGTTTGTGGAAAATAATTATTTTGTTGCATCTACACAAAAACCCAATTTTGTGGTCTTTGTAATTGTAATTGCTGTTGGTAAGAAAATTGCCCAATAAACATAGGTAAACTGGTCTTATTGCTGTTGCTCTTGTTGTTGCTGTTCATTTACTTGAAATAATTCTGTATGTAAATATCCATCAGTCTGTTAGGCAAAAAAAAGGACTCTTCTCTATATTGTGATCCTTGTATTTCTATTTATTGTTACGGTAAACGAAAGACTGGAGACATTATTTATCTAATTGTGGTCAATGTCTGGCAAAGGACATAGAAATTCGAAAATAAAATAAAAACACAAGAAATTATTTTCCAAATTTGATAAATCTAAATAAAACAATTGAAAAAACAACAAGAAGAAAAAAACAAATAACGACAATCCTTTCTAAGGACTTCTACTTCCCCAAAGTAGTAAATCAATCGAAATAATAGGATTTCAAAAAAGAATAACAAATTGTAACAGAATTTTGAATAAGATAAAAACTTTACTTAAATTTATTAAAGAAAATTAAAATTTTATTTTAAAATTCCAACACATGACACACCCTGCCTCCCCCATAAAGGCAAAAAAATTTTAATATTTCAACAGCCACAGCACAAAAGATATAAAAACACCCGATTAGATGACACATTTTATGACAAGGCACGTTATATTATGGTGGTAGGCAAAGAAATCGTAAGTTTTCTCTGTGACAGTTAGTGTGTCTTCTCTTAAAGAAAATTTTCACAATTCCTTGTTACATATGTACACATGTAAGGATATTTGATATTGAAAATCCTCATACAAGCTATTGATGGTGGTTTGTAAATGCCTTGAGGCCAAATTCATTTGCCTTTCATAATTTTTTAGCTAAGCTTTCTCAATAACAACAAAAAAACGCCATAAATTGTATGGAAATCAGAACGTATTATCGATATTGGAATGTGTATTGTTGTAGAGCAGAACAGTTCTCATTTGCATATACAAGGGTTGGGATTTTTTAATTTCTCACCTCTTAACTGAAAAAGTATGGTTAGATTTAGCTTTACTATACAGCTTAGCTGAAGGCGCTCGTAAAATAAATTACGCTGTAGTACAGCAATTGGTACACAAAGAGCACTTCATCCTAGTAGTACATACATAATTTCAGTTAAGATTACGACCTAGCTTCTCACACCACTTATATTGTGTGCGTTAATTTCATACGTGAGTGGCGGGATCTACAGTTTAAAATCGATTCCGAACAAGTAATTTTTCGAGAAACTTTTCATAGCAATTTTAATTACTCTCAGAGTTATTGCCAGAAATCTGCTGAGAGAAAGTGGCCAAAGAAATATTTTTTCTTTCATATTTCGTTTTGTTGGAGATATCTGACCTCGGGTTTAAACCGTGGCCTTACGTCTAATAAGCCAACACACTACCTTCTACACTACAGCGACTTTGTCCTAATAATGGTTTGCTGAAATCATTAGATTTTGTTTATCAAACCTAATCATACATATAGAGTTGTCTTCTTGTGTACTTACTTACTTACTTACTTAATTGGCCATTAACAAACCGACTAACGGATTTCGGCCTGCCTTAATACGTCCTTCCAGGCGCTATCTGCTTCTTTCGCACCTTTGTCTGTTGGTCACACTAATCGACGGCAGGACTTCCTCGATTTGATCCCTCCAAAGAAATCAAGGTTGTCCTCTTCGCCGACTTCCGAAAGTCCCTATATCAAATACCCACCTCGAGAGAGCATTCTCCACTATTCGAACGACATGGCAGATTCAGCTTAGCCGCTGAAAGATAATGCGCTGCACAACGTCCATCTCGTTTAGGAGCTCATACAGCTCACTGTTGGATCGGATGCAGAAATCATCGCCAATTCGCACTAGACCAAAGATCTTACGTAGGACTTTTCTCTCGAATACTCTTAAGGCTGCTGTATCAACGCTTGATAGCGTCCATGCCCTTACGCCATAAAAAAGCACGGGGAGGATGAGCAGTTGTGTAGATCTTATGAACTGTCAACAATAAAAATTGCAATGTGAAGCTGCTTCATAAAGTAAATGATCAATTGGCGACCTAACATCACTCTTTGTTATTCTTAATTAGCCACCCTCTAGATTAATTGCCGAACAACATGCAGAACTTGTTGCAACACAACCTAACGCTGTGCTTTGCGGGCACCTTACTGCCTGTAGGTATTGCTGCAAGCTCTTCTGATATGACCTAAATTGCTTTGTGGGAACATCTCAGTCACTGTATCCACTCCCACGGATCATTGCGTAATGGATAGGCACGCAAAAATAGTTCACTTACCTGCAAATTACTTCTGAAGAGCTTGTACGTAGATTGAAGAGCAAAAAATGTGGTCGACTTTATCTGCCAACGTGCGCTTTTCAGACTTCTTTGATGCTTTGATGCAGCTATTTCCTCAGCGACTTCCTCTCAGCAGATTTCTGGCAAAAACTGTGAAAGTAAATAAAAATTCCGATGAAAAGTCTGTTGTTCGGAGTCGAATTTAAGCTTTAGGTTCCGCCACTCTTGTATAAAACTAACCCACACAAAATAAATGGTGTGAGAAGCTAGGTCGTAATCCTGACTGAAGGATTGTAATGACCAATTATGTTATGTATGTTCAACAACTGCAGCGAAACTCTATAGTCAGTAACGAAGAACAACAAAGTTATAGCGAATCCGGCCAATTTGTCATTTCTGGTCACAGCTGGGAGATACTATTCCTTGTCTACTACGCGCAATCAAATTAAAGCTTCAGAAGTTGCTATGGATCTGATAAGATAGTTTATTGGAGACCAGATCAGTTATGCACTTATTTCAGTTACCTGCGTGACAGCGTTAAAATGCTCTTGACTGAACTCATCATACTGCATTATTTTTCTAGGTACTTATAGGACAGTTGGGATCAATTAGGCAAACGAAAAACCCAATATCGAATTAAATATTTCAGAACCAGTACTGAATGATTCGACACCGTATAGAGTATATTTATATTGTCTTTTTACAGTCCGTGGTTTAATTATAGGACCGTCATTGAGATTCGAACAGTTTTACTTTCTCATTCAGAGAAGTAGGAGTACACATTACATTCAAACCCAATGCTTGTCAGCCATTCAAAATGAGGTACCTAAGCGCTTAACGAGTGTTAATCATTACAGTGAACTTTATATGGAAACCCTATACATTTTCAAGGCTGTGTAATCGATCAGAAGGTCGTAGTTATTTAGTAACTCTCTGCGGTAATAATGGGTATTCATAAGATAGTGATCGCGCGACATCGGGCACCATCAGCTTACACATTATATTGTATATCTTGGATGAAAGTGTAGGGTACATGAATATTGTTACAAAAATGAAAAATCTAGATACTGGTGTGCTGCTTTTACATCACTTAACATCAAAATTATAAATAAAAGCTACAAAAACAAAACAATGTAGTGAACAAACCTGTTTACAAATTATCGTACTACTTAATATAAACAACAAACACCAGCATAAAAAAATGGTAAACAAGTAAACAAAAATATACCAACAACACTACAATAATAAACTTAAACAACAATGTTTAAATTTATAGAGATTTCGTGAAGGCGAAGTTAAGAAAGTTCGCCTTCAAGAACATTCATCAGACTGTTTACTTTGCAATATAAAAGGCAAGGCAAAGCAGGCAACGGAGTTAGTGAAGTTCAGTCAGTCTTGTGTGAAGACGCGGTTTACATTAAGTTGTGAACAGTGGTAACCAGAATTGTGCGAATAATAAAGAATTTTAATTAACCGTAGATCGAGCTTTGTATCAAAAATGATACATTTCAATATCTTAGACTACATAACTTTAATTTAGAAAAAGTTGGATGCCTGATATTTTTATAATTCGTTAGTATTGTCATTGCCATTATTTTAAACGAAATAAAAAAGAAAATTTCAAACAGGGGTTACAAAATTCGAAAACTTCATAATTCTATCTTATGTATCATTTTTGATACATACGACTTTTCTAGAGATTTTTTGGTGTCGTCTATGTAATTTTTTTAAGATTTCAAAGATTTTGTGAAGTTTTATCGTAAATAATGCAATATTTATGGTTTTTGAGAAAGAATTGAAAGTTATGAAAGTGTGAGACGAAAGTGAAAAAATTTAATTTTCTATTCTTGATATGTTCTTGATATTGATTGAAGTAGTCGTAGTCTAGTAGGTAGCGTTTTACCTTATTAGACGTCAGACCACAAGGTTCAAACCTCAGGTCAGACATTTCCAATTTATAATGAAAGGTTGTAATGACCGATTATATATTAAGTATTCCTGCTGCTAAAGACTTTGAAGAAGAAGAAAATAGAAGCTCGTCTTATGAACTGAAGAAAGTATAGGCGGCAACAAACATGACAACAGGATGTTTATCGGCAAAGATGGTACTACTTGGTACAGAACAAACTGCCTTTAGTAGCTTGGTATGACAAAATCTAGTTGCTTCTTTCTGCTCTTCTCATATTTATCTCAAGTGAAAGACAAACATTAGAAAAATGTGTTTCGTCCCATGTTTTATTACAGATGATAATATTTCGGTGAACTACGTACATAGGAGATAACAGAATAATTCGCTTTGATTTACACCTATTACGCCTTTAAGAAAAATGAGCTGAAAGTCTTCCAGCCTTTAATAATCATGCTTAAATCCTTTTTTTGAAATTCAAATGAAAAGGATTTTTTTTCTAAAAAAAAAATATATTTATCTTAATTTTTTGTTGGAAAATTTTAACCATTTTCATAAAACTTTTATCATACAACTTGTAGTTTTATGTAAGAAATAATACTGTATAAATAGTTTGAGCTTAGCTATCATACTTTCAGAGCAGCTCATATGTCCTTTTTTAAGATTTTTTAAAAATTTAATTTTTTGTTGGCCTAAATGGTAAGAAAATTAAAGAAAATATATTTAAATAATGATTCTTATGTTTTTATGTTCATTTTTGGTATATTTCCATCTCAAATTTAAGTATTTTAGCAACAGAATTCAAAAACTTTTTAGTTTTATTGCGATTACAGTGATTGTTAATGAAATTAATTTAAGGATATTTATATAAATCAAGCTTCATAAAGAGATTTACGGGGTAATGCTTGGTATTGATTTATGTTTTCTTTCCTTTTGTTTTATTTTATTAACTTTTCAAATCATATTTAATTTTATCGCTGTAGATTAATAACTAATTGAATTTGATGGTCGTTATAAATTTCGTGGTCCACCGAATTCAAATTGTCAGTTGTAGATTGAAGTACACGCTACGTGTGTAGCAATTACTTACAGACGTATTTGGGGAAACCCGTATCCGGGAAACCAGAGAGGAATCAAAGAGATAAAATTGTTATTGTTATTGTTATTGTTAAATCGATGTTCTATTGCAACAGGAAACTTTTTTACCTTACATGACGTTGACAACAAATATTTCTAACGAATCACAAGAATGGGTTGTACCTTTAGATTTCACTCAGCCCTCAACTGAGAGTGTTACTGATGCGAGTGCCAATAAGCTGTCCTATTTAAGCAATTGGAAACTTATAAATCGCCACAAAGCAGGGTGCCAAACGTCAAATTATTACCATTTAGAAAGTAATAAAACCAGGCTGACATGAAGTACTTGATTTTTAGTGATAATAAAATGTAAAAATAGTAAATAAATAATTTTATTAAAATGAATTAAAATATTAAAATTGTTTAACAAAATCTATCAATAATTGTGACAATTCCATGTACTTACTACAAGGATGTATCAAAAGTGATACATAAGCTAGAATTATGAAGTTTTTTAAGGCTCGATCTACGGTTAAAACTGAATACAAATTTAATTTTATTTTATTTACAATCTACGAGCTCATATTTTAAAGGTCTCTAAAAGGTAAAAACGTAACAATATATTATAACAGTGTTGCCATTCTTTTGAAGCTTTCAAACGTCATGTGAAAACAATTTTCAACAATAATTATGGGTTTCGTATTCCCCTCAAATGTTTTCAATTTTCTAAACAATTTTCACACTCCCATCCATCCACCATATATGCAAAGAGTTAAGCACAAAATAACACACATAAATTATAATTAAATTAATTAATATTTAATTAAAATTTAAATGCCTCCTTTCCATCTACTACCCCTACTGCCGGCGCACACAAACTTGTATGCCTCTTGCCTTATGCCACATCATATGAAAATCATCATTAAAAATTATTTCGAAAATCTAAAATTCAATAAATTTTATGACAACCGGCTGTTTGTAATTCAAATTATATTTTGTTACAAATAAAACAACAACAACAACAGAAACAACAGCAACAATAATAATAAATTTGAAGTTTTCTAAAAGGGCTGAAGCAGTATACATAGTAAAGTGTCAGGAAGTGAAACTCTATTAAAATGTTAAGAAACTCAAACGGCAAAGGAAATATTGAAGGAAAGTAGGAAAAAAGAGAAGAGAAATTATTTGAAAAAAAATTATTATTAATGCACACACACATATACACAGACACACATACCTATACAATATAAAATATAAGAGGATATTAATGCCAATAGGCATCCTTTTAAAATAATTTTTAGCTTTTAATTGTTATTTTTAGGCTGTAGATAGAGTAGAGGGAGCTCGTTAGAAATTATGAAGAAAATTTATTAAAGCATGCAAAGAAAAAGGATGTGAAAATTGTTATTTAAGCATAAAAAAGAGGAAGAATTACTAATAAATTAAAACAGTTTTTTTTAATTAATCGCAAATATTTAAAGTTTTAACATTAACGATAAAATATTTCGAGGGGCCTATTTATGGAGTTAAAAAAAATATTTCAAAATCTTTCATTTCCAGCCTGTAATATTCGGTAAGGATTTTAAAATTAATTCCAACATTCGATTCTTTAGATTTTATCACTTCTGTACAATATAAAAAGAAGATTCGCAACATGTGTTTAAACTAAAAATGATCCATAAAAGTTCTTTTTAGCAATAGATTAACAAAATAAGAACGCTTTAGATAGCATAGGAGGGACTAGCAATCTTGTTACATCAAATCACACTTGAGCCCATAAAGCAGGTCCTTCTGATCCATATGAAACGCTGCCTAGGAACTAATCAACCAGTGATCCAATCAGGGCTTTACATTTAAAGCGTGACTGTCTTAAAATCAAACTGAAAACCAGCCTAAAAGCTCGTTATCTAGTAAAGGTAGCTGAGTTACAGACATTACAACCCTTCAGTCAGGATTACAACCTAGTTTCTCACACCACTTATGTTATGTGTGTTAATTTTATACATGAGTGGCGGGACCTACAGTTTAAAGTCTACTCCGAACGACAGATTTTTGAGAAATTTTTCATAGCAGTTTTATTTACTCACAGAGTTTTTGCCAGAAATCTGCTGAGAGAAAGTCGCCGAAGAAATACTTTTTGAATGTTATTTTGATGTCTGGCCTGGGGCTCGATCCCTGGCTTTACGTCTAATAAGCCAACACACTACCTACTAGACTACGGCGATTTCGATTGCTTTATAAGCCGCTTTAAATTCATTGCATTTGAATGGAATTTTTTTTTTCTACATATCCTACAGCGCTATCCGTATTCAAGGATGCATTGTATCCAAAAAAAAGTAGAATTGGAATGAATTATCCATTATGAGATGCTATAACTCCGTAATTCTAAATTCTTCTGTTGGCAACTCGACCATTTAAAAGAAGCATTTGAAAAAGCGCAATCAGAAGGGGCCTTTAGAATATTTTTGTACTGCTTTGTGATCAGAGGACAGCAATGAGTATTCAAAACGATGAGTAGATTCGAATCATACTTATAATTTCTGATACTTATACGCATTCATACTTATTTTAATGTCATACTCGTATTACTCATACTCAAAGTTTGAAATATTCATGGTACTCGTACTTAACAATACGCATGATGTTATTGATTTCGACTCTCCATGACTCATCGTATACACGAATCACAAAATAAGTATGATTCGCGTACGAACACTACATACTCACATGGAGGTTGTGTGTTTGCTCTGCTTGCTGTCTTTGTCTTTTTTGTTTATGTGTCTTTCTTCTTTCTTTGTAAATACAACAATAACTACGACTGTAAATTTTGATGAATGATTCGAATCACTCGAATCATTTATAAGTATTATAAGTATTTTTCTAAATTTATGAATCGGAATGAGTAGGCGTATGAATCAAACATATTTCGAATGTTATGAGTTTGATGTCAACGTTGTACTCATACTCATTGCATCTTGTACTTATAAATCAATGTTGTACTGAGTACGAATGAATCAGAGTAGTTGGATTTCAATACTGTTGACTCACTCATACTCAAAATTGCATGAGTACTCATGAGTAGCGAAAAAGCGATTCATTGCTGATCTCTGTTTGTTATAACACCTGGCCTCACGACACCTGTATGACGGTATTTCGATGGCAATCCAACTTGAAATGTAAATGATAGGCAAACAAAATTACATTGAATATTTGCAGGGATTGGAAAAGCATTATCCATCGTAAGAATGTGAGATTCATACAAGTTTTGGCTACAAACATACATCGTTGATTATTTCAACCCTTTTAGTCAGGATTACAACCTAGCTTCTCACACCACTTATGTTGTATGTGTTAATGTTATACATGAGTGCTGAGACCTACAGTTTAAAGTCGTTTCCGAACAACAAATTTTTGAGAAACTTTTTGATGGAAATTTTATTTACTTTGAGAGTTTTTGCCAAAAACGTGTTGACAGGCCGTCGCCAAAGAAATATTTTTTTTCTGTTGGAGATATTTGATCTACCTACTTGACTGAGGTGAATTGGTTTGCAATTCACTCTGGTTGTTATCAGATCCTTAGATTCTGATTAAACCTTATTCTTCAAATTATACAGGAGAGTAGACAGTATCCCTGTGGTTTGAAACGTTAAACAAACATAAATTGGAACAAAGAAGCCTTGAACTAACTCAGACATTTTTTTATGAAATAAAAGGTATCAGGTATGCAATGCTGCATCATATGAGCAAAATACAAAAGCTGATCAGGAGGCATTAAGAATTTAATGAATTTAAACAAATTTTTTTGGGTAAATTTTTCATTAAAAATTTTAAAATATTTTTAAACTGAACTCTGTGAACAGCAAAGTTCATTGTTAGTTATCGCACCATTGTATTATTGCAAACGCAATCCTTTTTTTGTGTTTTTTTTCTTTTTTTCCTTGCAATTCTTAGACATGCCTAAAGGAAATCCTTTGAATATGCCAGCCAAGAAGAAATCCATTAAAACACTTAAAAAATATTGTATTTTGCGCTCGATATGCATAAAATATCATCAAGCAAGTGTATGTGGAGCAATATATTTCATGAAAAAAAATTGGGAGAAACAAAAGGACAACAATACCCCGAACCACTAACCCAACAAGGACACTTCATTTGTTTGCTTTAAACATGAAATGAACATTCAAACAAATGCAGCCAAATGACAGTCTGTCTGTCGCACTGTCACATGTTTTACAATTTCTTACCCCCGATAAAGCTTTTGAAAGAAAACAAGAAAAAACCCGCCCCCTTCTAAATAAAATTTAAACATGCTGAGCTTTTTTTTCCTGCATAAGCAGGGATAATCAAAAAACAACAACAGAAGAAGAAGAAAAAAAAAGAACTGAAATCCACTTGAAAAATGCATTTCCTCGATTAATGGTGACTGACATACTGGTTGGTCGGTCGGTTGCTTGCTACCAAACTGAAGCCAGTAGTAGTAACAGAGAAATCTTCAAGTAAAAGACAGAGGGGGACAGACGTAAGCAACTGCATGTGCTTAGGAAGACTGCATCTGTGCTTAACTTTAAACTGTTATTGATATTGGAATTATACTATACCGCCGCCCCGCCCCTTGCTGCACTGTCTTATTCTCTGTCTTACACTTGATTTTTACCACTGCTTTACAACTCCATTAGTTCTTATGCCAAGCAAAGTGGTTGGTTGGTTGAATGGAGTTGCATGCAGCAAATATTTGCTTTAAAATGACTTTGTCATGATATTGATGATGATTTTTTATATTTCATCTCTGAATATTTAATTTTCAATGAATTTAAGCAGTTAAACAGAAGGATTTCTTTTCTCTTTTTTTCAAACTAATCAAGGGAAACTTAAAGCATATCAAGCAAGAAAAATTGTTATCCCCCGCTTCTCTTTTTCTTCTTAAAAATTTTATTAATCCCGCCTGCCTACACTTAAGTTTTGCATTCTCTACTAAGAACACTTTTCCTTGATAAAAGAGAAACAGAAACTTAACGTTGGGCTCTCATTATTTGAATTTATTTTGCTCTCAACAAATATGTTTTATTGCCAACACTCGGTTCATCTTACAAGACCTTCCTTCTTCTTAGCCTAACGCCAATGTCTTAATACGGAAAGACATTAAATTAATCCTTTGGTGTATTTAGAAGTGTGAAGGTAAACATATTCAGTTATTCACGACAAATTTTTGGTCACATCATCAAATTCATGATGCCATGGATCAACTTTTGTATTTCGTTCATATGATGCATAAGATTCAACTACAATGTATACCTGGCACCTTTTATTTCATAAAAATATGTCAGAGTCAGTTAAAAGCCTCTTTGGTCCAATTTATGATTGTTTAACGTTTCCAGCCACATTGACACAGGCTCCTGTATTGTTGGATGGATGAAGTTTAATCAGGATCTGAGAATCTGATAACCACCAAAGTGAATTGCAATCTAATTCACCCTAGGCCAATAGATACCAGAGATCAGCAATGAATCGCTTTTTCGCTACTCATAAGTACTCATGAAATTTTGAGTATGAGTGAGTCAACAGTATTCAAATCCAACTACTCTGATTCATTCGTACTCAGTACAACATTGATTTATAAGTACAGGTTGCAATGAATATGAGTACAACGTTGAAATCAAACTCATAACATTCGAACTATGTTTGCTTCATACGCCTACTCATTCCGATTCATAAATTTAGAAAAATACTCATAATACTCATAAATGATTCGAGTGATTCGAATCATTAGTCAAAATTTACAGTCTTAGTTGTTGTTGTATTTACAAATACACACATAAACAAAAAAGACAAAGACAGCAAGCAGAGCAAACACCCAAACCTTCTTGTGAGTATTGTAGTGTTCGTACGCGAATCATACTTATTTTGTGATTCGTGTATACGATGAGTCATGGAGAATCGAAATCAATAACATCATGCATATTGTTAAGTATGAGTAACATGAGTATTTCAAACTTTGAATATAAGTGGTATGAGTATGACATTAAAATAAGTATGAATGCGTATAAGTATCAGAAATTATAAGTATGAATCGAATAGAATCTACTCATCGTTTTGAATACTCATTGCTGACATCTGTTTCTTACGCATAAGGCCTCTGTCAGACATCTCCAAGCAAAATGAAACATGAAAAAATATTTCTTTGGCAACTGCCTCTCAGCAGATTTCTGGCAAACACTCTGAGGGTAAAATAAAATTGCCATGAAAAAGTTTCTCAATAATCTGTCGTTCGGAAACGACTTTAAATTGTAGGTCCAGCCGCTCATGTATAAAATTAACACACTCAACATAAGTGGTGTAAGAAGCTAGGTTGTCATCCTGACTAAAAGGGTTGTAATGACCAAATTGTGTGAACCTCACATTCTCATGATGAAGAATTCTTTCCCAATCCCACCAAATATTCAATGTAACTGTGTTTGCCGATCATTTAAGTCTCAAGTTGGATTGCCATCGGAATACGGTCATAAAGGCCCCTTCTGATAGCTCCTTCTCAATTGCTTCATTTGAATGGTCGAGTTGCCAATAGAAGGATTTACAATTATGGAGTTATAGTAACTCATAATGGATAATTCATTCCAATTCCACTTTTTTTGGAGACAATGTATGCCGTGAATACCGATAGTGCTGTAGGATACGCAACTAAAAAATTGCAATTCAAGTGCAATCAATTTAAAGCGGCTTATAAAGCAAACGTAAATAAAATTGCCATGAAAAGTTTCCCAAAAATCTGTCGTTCGGAGTTGACTTTAAACTTTAAGTTCCATCACATACATATTTGGTCATTACAACCCTTCAGTCAGGATTACGACCTAGTTTCTCACACCACGTATGTTGTGTGTGTTAATTTTATACATGAGTGGTGGGACCTACAGTTTAAAGTCGATTGCGAACGACAGATTTTTGAGAAACTTTTTCATGGCAAATTTATTAACTCCCAGAGTTTTTGCCAGAAATCTGATGAGAGGAAGTCGCCGAAGAAATACTTTTTGTATTTTTGTTTTGATGTCTGGCCTGGGGCTCGAACCCTGGTTTTACGTCTAATAATCCAGCACAATACCTACTAGACTACAGCGACTTCATAAGTTCCTTCACTCATGTATAAAATTAACACGAACAACATAACTGCAGTGAGAAGCTAGGTTGTGAACCTGACTAAAAGGGTTGTAATAACCAATTATGTGTACGTGTGTATAAAGCAAGTGAGCGAGTGAGGGGTGAGCGGTAGATTCTAGAAGTTCCCTTAAGCCCCCGTCCAGGGCTTACAGGGTTAATTTCTTAAAAACAAATTTAAAAAAAAAAGAATTTTAAGCCTCATGTTGCACGATTGCAAAACATAAATTTTTATTGTTGTAAACACTAAAATAATGCTGCACAGTTGCTTTCACCCTCTTCTCTCCTTAGCATTGCAACATATTTAAATGAAATAAATGTTTATGGACAATGTTTGAGTTGTTGCAACAACAATAACAACAACTGCAATGCAATACAATGCAAATAAACATTTTAATTGCTTTTCTTGCATAAAGTCCACTAGGCCTTCCACACAATACAACAGCAAATAAGAAAATGCGATAAAAAAATGTTTTTCTTTAAGAATGTGTTCCTTCAGTTCATTTTGCATGCCAAAGACACCATCCGTCATATAAATAAACTTGCATAGGTTTAAGTTGTTTAAGCCAACAACAACAAACAAACAAATATCCTTAATATCCTTGTTTCTTTATTTTAGGCTTAATGCTACACCAGCATATTTGTGCCATACTTTCTTCGGGTGTATGCAAGTGTATGTGTACATGGTTTTCTTATAAAGCCAATCTTAAATGGGTTCTCAGCTGTTGCAGCCTGAAATAATAATAATTTTTTAATATTTTCTTTTACGAAAAACGGCTTTTCATATTCTTTATTTTTTGTTTTTGTTTTTCATTTGTCCTCACTCTACCCTTACCATCTGACAATACTTTTCCACGGGCATGTAAATTGTAAGCGAAGTGTATGAAACATTTTAAGAAATTGTTCGTATTAAAATCAACATTTATATTGTGTGCCTGCATTTATTATTTCCTACTAAAAGTTTACAATGCCGTTTTTTTATTTTCACCACCTCTTTCCCACTATCACTTGCTCTTGTTTATCGCCCTTTAACCCCCTCTCTATCCTTTGTGCAATGTGGGCGCTACATTGACAATGAGGTTAATTTGGATTTATTGCAACTTTTAAGACTTAAGTGAAGTGTGTAGCAGATTGAAAATCTCCTGGAAACCAAAACAAAAAAGACTTCACTTGGTTTGTTCTCCTGCCTACTTAAGCCACTTCTATTCGAGCGAAAATGGAATACAACTCTCATGTATGGGTCGCTGTTTCGACGCATATTTAAGGCTTCTAAGTGGTTTGTGTTTCTCTATATTTTATCTTTATATCAACGAATTATATTCCAGTGGAAATAGAAGGGCTTGCACCCGAGAATCAAATGTTTTTCAACTTCTCTGTTCCTTACAGCACATCCCTTCTTCATTAGATTTCATAATGCATTACGGAAACAATTCGCTCTTGGCGTGTATTATGTGAAACACTTTTGCCTGTCACAATAAAACAGGTGAAAATTTAAGGTACCCAAATACTACTCCGTTTTTCCTCCCTTCCACAATCTCATTCCCTAACTCCAATGCATTGCACTAAGAAACAATACAGTGCTAATGTATTTGGTTGTTGGATTGGATGGTAAAACTGGTGAGTAACTCTGTTCATTAGATTCTATTCTTTCTCAAGACGTGTAACTGCCCGATCTTCTAATGATGCTCGCTGTTGATTTCATTTTCTCTAGTGAGATAGGGATTACGGGGTATCTAAATAAACTATTTAGAGGGGTATTGAAAGAAATATATTAGTTTTCTGAAATTGAACTGAAAGTGGAGAAAGTGGTGAGGAACTTTGCTCATTAGATTCCATTCTTTCTCAAGAGGTGTATCTGCCCGATCTTCTGATAATACTCGCTGTTGATTTCATTTTATTTAGGGAGACAGGGTTCACGCGCTTTCTAAATAAATTCTTTAGAGCGGTATTGAAAGAAACATGTTAGTTTTTTGAAATTCAAAAACCACAATGAAAATTTGTCGCCTGTTCCTGGATTTGAATCTGCAGTGCCTTAATTTAAAGTCGAACAATTGCACCACTGCATAACACCATCAAGTGCTTTCCTCATCAATTATAATGTAAACAATCTAGTGTCAATATATACATTTTGTTGGGAAATTTCGGGATTTCCTTTTTACCGACAATCATATTCAGCAGTAGATGGTAATCATTTGGTATCATCTGAGGATTATAGAATCCTACCGAAACTGCGGATGATACACTGTCATTGTGGAAGGTGTAGCATTGCTTTCATGGCACGTCTCTCCTAGATGCTAACATATAATGCTCTCCTTCGGATCGCTCAAATTTTTACAGTAGATGTCTCTCCATTCTGGCTTGACCAACGTTAATGCCAAGTTGTTCACTAGCTTTGCAATAAATATTAACGTCGGGGTAAAGTCCATATATGTTCTGGGAATGCCTTATGTTAACGAGTAAAAATGTTGAAACCTGATTCATAATGCGGCTCTTGCTAATTAGTGATAGTTTAGTAAGGATTACAACCTAGCTTCTCACACCACCAATACTGTGTGTGTTAATTTTATTTAAGAGTGGAGTAACCTACACCTTAAACTAGAGTCAACTAAAGATTTTTAAGAAATTATTCATTGTAGTAGCCGTAGTCTAGTAGGTAGTGTGTTGGCTCATTAGACGTGAGGTGAGGGGTCAAACCCCAAATCAGACATATCTAACGAAAGGGAAGATGGAAAAATATTTCTTAGGCGACTAACAGATTTCTAACAAAGTATAGGCTAGCTAGCTATACTAGCGAGGTAGCTTCCACTTTCGTCCTGTATAGTAGCTGGATAGCTGTATAGTACAGTCATATTAGCTATACTATACTATACTGTATATACTATACTATACTATACTATACTATACTATACTATACTATACTATACTATACTATACTATACTATACTATACTATACTATACTATACTATACTATACTATACTATACTATACTATACTATACTATAATATACTATACTATACTATACTATACTATACTATACTATACTATACTATACTATACTATACTGTAATATACTATACTATACTATACTATACTATACTATACTATACTATACTATACTATACTATACCATACTATACTATACTATACTATACTATACTATACTATACTATACTATACTATACTATACTATACTATACTATAATATACTATACTATACTATACTATACTATACTATACTATACTATACTATACTATACTGTACTATAATATACTATACTATACTATACTATGCAATACTATACTATACTATACTATACTATACTATACTATACTATACTATACATACTATACTATACTATACTATACTATACTATACTATACTATACTATACTATATTATACTATACTATACTATACTATACCATACTATACTATACTATACCAGCTATACTAGCTAGCTGTACTATACAGCTATACCAGCTATACTAGCAATACTTGGCAGCTATGCTAGCCAGCTAGCCAGTTAGCCAGTAATACTGGCAATATTAGTCAGCTAATCAGCTATACTAGCCAGGAAGCCAGCTATAATAGCTTTACTAGCCAGCTATATTAACTCTACTAGCCAACTGTACAAGCTCCACGAGCCAGCTATACTAGATATCCTAGTCAGCTAACCAGCTGGACAACTATATTACTAGCCATAAAGCAAGCTGTACTAGTTCTATGCAAGAATTAAGAATAACTCAGTGAGCGCTTGAAGCAAACATGTAAACGTGTAATCCAAGAAGAAACAAACGCTGAGTGGGAACTTAAAGTAACGTCATGCAACAAATCCGAATGAATCGTATAGGAACAGTAGGACCTAAACAGTCCTAACCTAACCTGACTCCTTTAAAGCTCTTCCCTGATTGTTACTGTAGGGCTGATTAAATTCTACATTTTTTCCATTTTAAAGAAATCCCTGGAGTTGCAATTTCTAAGAATTTTTCCTTCTTTTTCGTTTCTTTGAATAACACTTTATGTGCCACTTACACTTGCAACGGATTCACATTTGTAGCATTACGTCTTAAGACCTCGTTTCTTTTTTTTCCTGTTTTTTTCCTTCATGTTTCTTAACCGATTCTTTTTAAGTGAACTTAAATAGAAACGCAGTTGAGAAGGGAGGAAGTAAAAAAAATTTCAAAAAATTCTTCATGTATTTTATCGCTTTATTTTGCAAAGCCAAATCCATAGACACAAGGCATGTGTATGCGTGTATAGGACAGGAATTTTTTTTCCTAATTGGGATACAAAGAGAGCCGGGAAGGAGGAGAGGAGAGTAACAACATAAGTAAGTGAAAAAGTAACATTTGTTCCATACAACTGTATTAATATGCAAATAATCTAAATATTTATAGACTCTCGCTCTCTCTCTCTCTCTCTCTTTGTATTTTTCTTATTCTTCCTTAACAGTTATCCTTTGGCATTCCTTTTTGTACGTTTAGAAAGAAACACTCGCTATGCTTATGTTATTATCCCCTTAAATATATTTGTAATCGCAGTCTCTGCTAGTATTTGTTGGCTTACGAGGGTATTTCTCTCGCCTGTTTTTTTTTGCGTTCTTTATGGCCACACACAGCTTTGGTGTTATAACCATAATCATTTGTAGTTATTATTGTAAGAAGTCCTTTATAAAACCATTATATCCTGGCTTATGTATGCTGTTATGTCTGTCCTTTCAGTTTATCGGTCTGTCTGTCTGCCTAACTGTCTCTATTGCCATATTCTTCCTTATATCCGGCTCTTCAAATTCAAATTCCGTTCAGTTGAATTCAGTTGTTTATTTTATTTACGAGTGTAGTTGGATTTTAATGCCAGCAAATAATTTCACATTCATTCACATTTATTGCCCAGGATATTTTATTTCATTTTTTTTTATACGGCATATTTAAATGCATATGCCATACTCTGTACGTATGTACATACATATGTATGCCTAGGCTTGTTCTGTTCTGTTTTTTCCTCCGCTTAAATGATTGATTTGTTTTGTAAACTTTTCAAAAATAATTTACAAACGTTTGTTCAATTCCTCCTCTGCCATAAAACATTTCGCTTAATTAAGGGATGAATGAGTGACAAATAGTCAGTCAGCGTAATTGTGTAAATAATTTTGACAGTCATCAGTCTCCGTGCATGGTAAGTCAATGTATTTAAAGAATGATGGATGAATTGATTATTTCCTCACACACACATGATGTACAAACGTACGTCATGCAATTAAGAAGAATTAAAGTTTTAAAGCGGAAAATTACAAAAAAGAGAGATACTTACTTAATTGGTCATTAGCCAGGTTTACAACCCTTTAGTCAGGCTTACAACATAACTTCTCACACCCACACATGTTGGGTGTCAGGACCTTAAAACCTTTAAAGTCGTCTCCAAACGGCAAATTATTGAGAAATTTTTCATAATAATTTGGATTACTCTCAGAGCTTTTAATAGAAAATTGTTGAGAGGAAGTCTCTCAAAGAAATATTTTTTTTATATGTCGTTCGGTTCAAATAGTCTCAGCTGGGGTTTGACCACTGGCTTGCGTCTCATAAGCCAGCACTCTACCTACTGGATTATGGCGACAATGTATACTGGCAGTGGTTAACTCGAGTTAAGCATGTTATAAGTATTATGAGGGATCCAGATCAGGTGAAAAAGTGGAATATGGAGTTTTTACAGAACAATACAGAATCTACTAATGTTCTTTGAACTACCAGATTAATGTACTCTTCGGATTGAATGGCTATAATAGCCTATAAAGACCGCAGCCGTGTGAAACCTGTAATAGAGAATATCGCATGAAGATTTACTGACACATCTAAGATTGTAGAAAAATATCGGGTATCTTTGTAGGAGTAAGTAAAACATCCGATAATTGTAATGACCAATTATGTATGTGTATCCTCGTATCGGTTCCTGGACTCGATAACATTGAAGGTAACAACAAAGATGGCGCACTCACAAAGGTTCTTAAAAAAGAAAATTTAAATAAATTCATACGGGAAAATGGTATTCCTCTATAGAGGAACCAGTAAATTATCAGACACAAACTGTAGTCATTGAAAATTGGAATAATAACCCCATTTGCATGAAAACAAGACAAATCTGGCCCGATATGTATATATTTAGAGCAAAATTTTTCGTTAAACCTTACCAGACTCAATTATAAAAGTTATAACTGGCCCCTGTCACTATCCAGCAGAAGCCGAGCTAAATAAGAGACCACACAACATTTTGCCCAGCACTTGCACAGCTCGCGCTTATTATTGCCTAGCACATGAGAAGCTGCGACGAATGATACTTTGGCACCCAGATCTTATTGGCGCGACCTATCTAGCCAACTTCGCCTTCATAAACCTATCGGTATAGTTAAATCACGAAATAGGTACTATCTTTATTACAATGGAATCCTATAGGACCCAAGTAGCTATGCTTTTTCATTTTGTTAAACCAATTAAACTCTATGCTTTATAAATATACAGTTCAAGGGTTTATTTAAATTCTCAAAAACATATTTTTGTGAATTAAAAAATAAAACTGTTGAGATTTTCATAGATTGAATAACACTCTTGGGCCTTTAAGTATTTTTAATGTCGATTCCGATGTTGTGGCAATTTTATTTTACTCTAAGAGTTTTTGCCAGGAGACTGCAGAGAATTAGACGGCGAAAGGAATATTGTTTTCGTATTTCACTTCGTTCGAGATGTCTGAGCTGAGGGTCTAATAAGCCAACACGCTTCCATCTAGGCTACGGTGACTAATAACACTATCTTGTTGAACCACATGCCGTGTAGTACAAAATCTTTAATTGCTGTAAATGAATGAATATTTTAAAACGTAAAGAGAATACTCCAAGCTGCCGAATTTTATTAAAGTTAAGCACAGATCACGAGTTTACTTTTTTTAGTCCACTTTAAACCTTTTTTCAGACAGTTCGAGGAATATTTTGGGGTAAAAATAACTTACTTATCGAGTCAAGAGTTCTATTAAAATTGCGAAAAACTCGCGAGTTTTATTTTTTTACTCGCAAGCTAAAAATAAAAATCTTTGTTTAAAATGTTTTTGTTGTTTAACACGAAAGAACTGATTGAGAGTAATTGATGTTCTAACTGCCAAATTATAAATTAAAATTATTTACAAAGATATCCACGTTTTACAAAGAAACTCTCGATAATATCGGACCGCGAGTTTTATTTTTTACTCTAGCCCTAAAAAAATCTTTTTAAAATCTTTAATAAAATTAAACTCATCATTGAGAGTTTTATTTTAAAAACTCTTAAATTTTATTCATAAAAAATAAAACAACAAAATAACAATATTTTTAAAACTCTTTTCAGAAACTCTACAACTTTTTTGCTCTCCACTGTAGAATTAAAAACTCCAACTTTAATTTCTCTCCTTGTTCTTCTGCAAACATGGAAAATCCCAAAACTTTTGATCCAAACCGAAATTCTCACCATCTTGTAATGTCTTCGGCAAATCCTGATCCATAGTTTCGGGCACAAACAAACACATTAGGCCACCCATTATACCCAACAGGCCCAAAATAATCAAAGGCAATACCATCGATATGTTGCTTAAATTAACCACAAAGGGTGATATCATGGTGGAGATATAACCCATAATATGGATAAAAGCCACACCCTGACCTCTTACAACGGTGGGTAAAATTTCAGCTGCATATTGGGAGCCAATATTATACGAGATGTTAACGAAAAATCTACCGGCAATCGCCAAACTGGCGGAATACACTCCAGTAGGTGCCAAACAAGCCAACAGGGAGAATACGCCACTTAAAACCATACTCAAGCAGGCATACCAACGACGGCCCACTTTATCCAGGGTAGCGGTGAGTATGGTGGCTGCAGGTAATTCCGTTAGACAGGCTATCGTGAAGGTTAGAAAGATATCCAAGCCCAAAGAGCCTACATTACGTACATGACCATCAAAGACTAAGGAAATGGACATCCAAATAATCACAAACAAGATGGTTATGCGTCTCAGGCGTGGCGTTTTGAATAAATCCAAGACGGTATACGAATGTTGTTCTTTGTCCTCGGCTTGAAGTCGTAAGCAAGTGGCACGAAATTGTTCAAAACATTCTTCGGGCACGTGTTTTTTATTGCTTTTGGCCATTTGTTTGAGGATGGCAATGGATTTTTCGATGTTGCCCTGGCACACTAGCCATCTGTGAAAGGGAATGAAACGTGATAATATAAGGGGAGTTATTTTATAAAGGTTTTGTTTGCTTACCTGGCTGATTCCGGTATAAACCATGGCGCCAGCACAACCAATAATAAAGGCGCCGACGTTGCAATGGCCAATAGCTTCCAATTCGATATGTAATAGGCTATCCAAGGTAAAGCACAACTGGCAACGGTAAAGAACAAAGCTATGGACATGTTGGCAACAAAAGTACGATACTTGGGACCCACATATTCCAGTACTAAAAAGAAAAAATATTTGAAAACACTTGGGAAGGCTGGAAAACTGTATCAAAAGAGGACTCAAGGCAGTGGCTCTGCATCCATATTTTGGTATCAACAGAAAACTGTTTAAAGAGTAGACGAGGCCAGAAGTTCTATATGATCTTAAAGCAATAAGTAAAGTAAAGGCACATTAAGCAAATATTTGACAAAAAGAAAAAACTAGATTGTAAAGAAGCGACGCTTTTTGCACGAACAAAACTTCTGCACTTTAAAATAAATACTGGACTAAATACTGGAAGTTTCTCGTTTTGGGCTAAATTTGTTTAGCAAATATTTGCTTGATGTGACAAAACAAAATGCTCCATACTCACCCAATATAAACATCATAACAAAACAGTTATCAAAAGCAAAGCCCACAAAAAACCGCATCAAAGCAAAGCCCCAAAATGAGCTCATAAACGCCGTTGCCACACCAGCCACACAGCCCACCAAATTGCAGGCAATCATGGAGGGTATGCGACCAAACTTATCAGCCAGCCAACCAAATAAAAGACCACCCAGTATGGCACCCACAAAGAAAACCGCCTGAGCATAAGCACCTTTGGCGCCATTCTCACAAACCCAATTCAATTCAGTGGCAATGGTGGTGTAGGGTATTTCCGTAAAATCATAAGACCAGCCATAAGAGCAGGATGTAATAGGCCAAGATTGATTGGCCTCAGTAATGCCCTGCTGTAAGACATCCGTGTAATTTAACTCATACATGCTGCATTTACTATATGAGCCATCTACTAAAGGTATGGACAGCTTAAGCCTAGAAAAATAAAAAAAGTTACAGATTTTTTACACTCTTTTGAAGACCTTAGCTTAAGCTTACCTCTCTTCCTGCGTAAGGTTAGCCAACACAGGTACACTGCACCAATAATTTTCGGGGGTTAATGTCATAAAGATTTGCGTGAAATAGACAAACACCAGAAAGAACTCAAACGGTATCATGAATAGGAAGAGAATCTTCTGATAGCGTCCAAAATCGCCTATCAAAGGCAGAATATCATCGAAATCCATGTTTTTAGGAGGCAGGTCAGCATTTTCTGATTTTTTTCTGGCACTTAATTCGATATCTTTACAGTTATTTTCGAAATTATCGCCTTCATAGGCCCAATTATGTGTACCTTTCGACATTTTTTCTTCTTCTAATTTGTGTTCGCGTATTTTATTTTTCGTCTTCGTAATCACTCTTTACATTCACTCTCTGCCATTTGGTAGTTTAACTGTTACTGGCATAATTTTCTTACGGCCGTTAATATATCCATCCATCCGTCTGTCCATCCAATTGACTGTTTAGCTTGATCTCCTATACTTACGGCGTTTATAGTGAACGATTGCATTTCAATCTAATGGTGCTAATTAGCACCTCATTATCTCAACAACAATCTCAACAACAACAATAACAATTGTATACAGTGCTTCTGTATTTACTACTGAATAGCATACAATAATGGATCCATTTAGACGTAACACGCACGTTTGAAAACTTAACGCAATTGTTGGTAGCATGGAAGCGTGGTAAGATTATGAATTGAAACGAATTTATTGTGAAATTAGACAAGAGAGTTGAGAGATGTTGAAACGTTTCTACTATTTTTAGATTTATGCATACGGACCCTCTTGAAACTATTCCAAATTGTTGGTAACGTACAAATTATTGCATGAGTTTAGGTGTCCTTGGCTTGGCTTCGGTGCACTTTAATTTATGAAACCTAAACTGTTATAAGGAAGAAAACGTTAAGGCAATTTTTTACGTGTAGATCCTTACAACACTGATTCAAATCCGTCTCCAAAGATTAAATTAAAATACTAAAGTTTGCATAAAGGTCAAAGTACTATATGGGGTACCCCCATAACCTCTCAGATAAACTTTAGGATGTTGTCCTACATCAGTAAGTATAACCCCCTGCCTACTTCTTGAAATGCTTCTAGGTGGTTCCACCCAAGATGCCTTAACAGCTCACAGGATTAAAATATGTATTCTGATGATTTATGCTACTCATCACAGTATGCACGTGTTAGACTTGAAGCGATCCCTATTCCTAACAAGTCCTTTTTGCGCCTCACAGCAAAAGTCGTCCGCGGAAATGCCTGCATGTATTATCATGTGATTTAAGAAAAGAAGACAAGCAGTCCTCTTCTTATCCACATACAGCAAGCAGATCCAAAGAATATTACACGTTCCCTCATGCTGCCCACAAAGTTGTACAATGACCGGACGATACTTAGCTTAACTGAAAAAATCGAAACATTTTGGAAATAGTAAGGTTCTTACGTGCTCTGGCCTGTTCGTCAACAATGCAATTTTTGATGATATCCCTATGTCCTAGAACTTAGAACCCAGAGATGTCATTACCATTCTGTATAGCTGTAGCCGCTTTATTCGTCTCTTCTAATGCTACGATTTGCGGCAATTTCCTCTCAGCAGATTTCTGGCAAAAACTCTGATAGTAAATAAAAATTGCCGTGAAAAAAAATTGGTCTTTCGGTGTCGTCTTCAAACTGTAGGTGCCGCCACTTATGGATAAAATTAACAAACACAACATAAGTGGTGTAAGAAGCTAGGTTTCAATCCTGACTTGAAGGATTGTAATGATCAATTATGTACGTATGTATAGCCGTTTCAGTCATCTCTCTTAATGCTACGATTGTGGGTCTACCAGACCTAAAACCGTACTGTCTAGCAGATAATCTACCAAGAGCAATCAATTCCAAGAGCAAGTCGTGGTTTTAAAAGGCTCTCAGGAAGTTTTCTCGCCTTATTAAGCACGCACAAGACCTGTACGTGGGCAAATGTTCAGAAACACTCTTTTTTTTTGTTAATTAGTATAACCTGTTGTTGTTTTTTCCTGAAGTCGCCTTAGCCTAGTAGGCAGTTTGTTGGCTTATTAAACGAGAGATCTTAGTTCAAACCCTAGCCCAGTCATCTCAGACAAAAGAAGTTATAAAAAAAAATTTTCGGTGACTCTCTCAGCAGATTTCTGGCAAAAACTCGGAGAAAATCTACCGTTCGGAGTTAACTTTAAACTGTAGGTTCCGCCACTCATGGATAAAATTAACACACACATAACATGGGTGATATAAGAAGTTAAGTTGTAATCCTGGCTAAAGGGTTGTAATGACCAATTATATTATGTATGTGGTTCATAATGTTTGATATATGTAATCCTAACCCCTAATCGGTCACTTTAAACGATTTTTCGGAATAAAAGTTATTGGTTTCTTTCGGCACTTTGATTAAAATTCTTATTCCATGCTTTTCAAACACTTTCACTTTCATTCAAATTCGCCGTAGAGAGACTCTTACCATGCCACTTGCTACCGGTTAGCATAGCGGAAGAAATTTGTGTTCTAAGCGGTGTTTGTATTAAATTTTAATCAATATCTAAAGAAAATTTAATTTAAACCGCACCGACAATAACTACGAAATAATTTTTAAACGAACTTTTAGAAAAATTGCCTTCAAAACACCACCAATTCGTTTTTAATTACTGAACTCCTGAAACAACGTCTCAATGCTAATAAGGCTTGACTTAAATAGTCAGTTTAACAAATCAGAGTCTGTAACCAACTTGCTTTTGATTGTAATTTCATTGTAATTTTAAATATTTTAGAATATTTTTATTGAAGTCTTTTTATCATCTCTTAATTTCATTACAAAAAAAAAGAAGAAAAAAAACGGAAAATATTTTCAATTAATTCATTAGCAAGTTATTCAGCAACATTAAATGATTGATTATGCGAGCAGATGAATCGTTTAAATTTTTAAATCACGTTTTTAATGATAAACTAACGATAATGCCAATGATCAGATGTTGATCTCGTCTCTACAATCTTCTTGAGGTGAAATAAAATTCAACTAAACATAAAAAAAAGTTTCTGAAAGTCATGCCCATAAAATTACAAAAAAAAACTGTTTTAAAATCGTAAAAAAGTGTTACAACTTGTCATAGAAGCGTAAAAAACATCGGCTAGCCGTAGTAGGCAACTCATTAACTCATGAGTAAGTAACGAAACGCAGAGCTCAATAGAGGAATTGAAAACACTGAACATAACAATGGCACGCGAACAAACTATAGCAACATGAGAAAAAAAATGTCAAGCAAATAATAGACCAGCAGTGCCAGTTTAATAATAGCAAGTCGCCATAGTCTGATAGGTAGTGTGTTGGCTTATTCGACGTAAAGCCCGGGTTCGAATCCCAGGTCAGGAATCAAAACGAAATATGAAAAAATATTTCTTCGGCGATTTCCTCTTAACAGATTTCTGGCAAAAACTCTGAGAGTAAATAAACCTGCCATGAAAACAGTTTCTCAAAAATCTGTCGTTCGAAGTCGACGTTAAACTGTATAAAACACGTATAAAATTAACGCACACAACGTGAGTGGTGTGAGAAGCTAGGCCGTAATCCTTACTAAAGGATTGTAATGGCCAATTACGTAAATACTGCTTAGCATGGCGCACTTAGGCGGTCTCAAAAGTCGGCAACATGTGTTGGGCAATATCTCACCACAGCATCGAAACAGATTAAGAGTTGTAGCGACCTCTTCGAACTTCAGCACTGTCAGACCACAAACCACCGCAGCATCAAAACAGATTTAGAGTTGTAGCCATCTCTTCGAACTTCCACCACTGTCAGACCACAAACCACCACAGCATCAAAACAGATTTAGAGTTGTAGCCATCTCTTCGAACTTCCAGCACTGTCAGACCACAAACCACCACAGCGTCGAAACAGATTTAGAGTTGTAGCCATCTCTTCGAACTTCCAGCACTGTCAGACCACAAACCACCACAGCATCAAAACAGATTTAGAGTTGTAGCCATCTCTTCGTACTTCCAGCACTGTCAGACCACAAACCACCACAGCGTCGAAACAGATTTAGAGTTGTAGCAACCTCTTCGAACTTTCAGCATTGTCAGACCACAAACCTGTACAAGCTAATGTTAGGTTCGATTAGGTTAAGTATGGCTTATCTTAACCCTTGCACAGACTTGACTTTAGAGATGAAAGACATTTAACAGCTGATAGCCTACCAAGACAAATGATTTTGAAACCACTAAATGGAGAACACGTTGCCTAAAAAATCTATCTATCTGCTGCGTTATAATAATTATAAACAAAAGTTTCATGTAATGCGTCTCCGTCAATGAATATTCATACACGACAAATAGAAATACAAGCACTTAACACCCTGGTTTTTCCATTCCATAATGCGAACGGTACCCGAACTTCGTTGAGGCCTGTAATATTTAAAAGCTTTAACACTAAAGTGTGAAATCCAATTGAAAATAAAAATAGCCGATGCAAATTAAATTTAAAGCGATGAAATGATTTGAATGTATTTTAAATATCAATTAATTTGTATTTAAATTTTTGTTTCAACAACACTTATAGAAAATAAATAATGTGTTGCTGGCTGATGGCTACAAAATTCAGAAAGTGCAACCAACACCATTATCAAACACTTACTTACTAATTTGATCATTACAACCCTTTTGTCAAGACTACAACCCAGCTTCTCACAACACCCATGTCGTTTGTCTAAATTTTATCCATGAGTTGCGCGACCTACAGTTTAACGTCGACGTTTGCCAGAAGAAAGTAGCCGAAAATAATATTTGTTTCATATTTCGTTGTGCTTGAGATGTCTGAGCTCGGTTTTGAACCATAGGGTCCTAACTAATAAACCTACTGGATTACGGTGATTATAAATACCTACATGCATACATATTTGATCATTACAACGCTTCAGTAATTACGACCTAGTTTCTCACAGAACTTATGAGTCGTGTGTTATTTGTATACATGAGCGGCGGGTCCTGCAATCTAAAATCGATTTCGAATGACAGAATTTTTTGAAAAACTTTTCATGAACATTTTTTATTTACTCACCGAGTTTTTGCTAGAAATTTGTTGCGGCCAAGTCGCCAAAGAAATTACTTTCACATTTCGTTTGGTTCAAGATGTCTGAGCTGGGCTTTTAACCACAGGCTCTTGTCTAGAAGCCAACACGCTAATAACTGCATTACGGCGATTAGAACTTCCTTTACTACAAACTAGCGATTTCAAGGGATTCCCGGCATATGTCAAGCAGTGTAGTCTTGATATTTACACTCGAAAGAGATCTGATTGCCGCTATGCTGTAAGAGAAAATAGAAATACGAGTAGTTGAAAAGCTCTTACCCTGCAGCAGTTTCGCAACGTAATTTATTAGTCTGAAACCAACTCCCCTCCTCTCAGTATCCAAAGATTACTGAAACATATTACAGTGGTCAGGGAGGTGAAGAGATATCCTCATATTAAGCCCTCCACAGGAGCTTAGCCTCCTCCCTGAAGCTTAGAACTGTCCGTGTAAACCACCAACGAATTCCGGGACTTACCATGCCTTAAGACTAAAAGTCCCTGCTTGGAATTTCAATATGAAATCTCCTATCAGGACTGGATTCAAACCATTTTCACTTAGAGCCTGGAGATCCTCAAAGAGGACAGAGTCGAGTCCAGAGGGAATAATAAATCGTAAACATAGCAGATCATTAAGTCGCACTGCAACAAATTCAGTAAGAAGGCTTTAAGGGACATAGTCCGTAAAACACCTGTAATCTGTAAGGCAACAGATCTCCTTACATTATTGAGGAGCTTCACAATCCAACTTTTATTGTGGGTAGACCACCAAAAAACAGTTTCGTAAGGAAGATGAGGTTCAATGTTCCACATTATGTACCAACTTCTTCAGCTGCAACAGTATGTGCCGCAAAATGCTTTACTTTACTTGATTCTTAATTCCTGCTACGTTTTGTGGCAAATGCTTAAAGATTTCTAAGGAATTTCTATAAGAATAAAAACTAATAAATGAAGGCTGTTCATCATTACAAAACGAAAAATCCTTTTTCTAATTAAGAAATTCCTTTCAAAAACAAGGATTTGTTTTCTTAAACATAATAAAAGAAAACTATTCTCGTTCTCTCTCTATCCCATGACGGCATTTGTTGAAAATAAAATAAATGGACTTGTGTAAATAAGATAAAATTACGAAAACAATAACATCAGGACTCATACTCCCAGCTCTGCTTGCAATGCAAATTAAATTCACGAATTGAACGCGCAACAAATGCGTTATGTTTTCTAGATAACATGGGAAACGCGGATAACAAATGAAGCTGGTATTAGTGGTGGTAGCTCTATTGAAAATATTTTCAAATCTTAATGTCTGTCCAACCGTCTGTCCATACAGCCATTCATCCATCTCATGTAGTTGAGTATTAAATTACAACGTCAAACAATAGTTTTTTTTCCTTCCTCTTTTTCGATTTTCTTTAATATTCCATCTTCGGCGTATAGGAAGACAGCCATTGACCACTAAAAACGCAGTTCCGTCAAATATTTCACAGTCAATATTTGAAATATTGAAATGCCAGCATCAGTACCATCGTCAGCAGCAGCAGCAGCAGTGAAACAATTTTTGTTGCCCAAATGAAGGAAATATTGGCAAATGTGATGCCAAATATTTTTGTTTGTTCTGCTACTGGCCAGTAGACAGGGGTTTTTGGTAAACTGATACTCTACTACAAGCCAAAAATTAAAGGAGTTGGTAAGCCGGCTGACTAACTGACTATTTGTATGGCAACGTTGATGATTGATCACAAACATCAATTTTCGCTTAAGTTTACCATGTTGCATGGTATGCTAAAGAGAAAAGGCAAATTTTTTATTTTCTTACGCACTCTTTCAATAGCCAACGGCTGGGTTTGCTGGTGCCAAATATTTAAGATGTCAAATGCTTGACGCGTATTAGATTTTTGGCAAGTTTAACCCGCGTTAAAGGCAGTGGTTTTTGGATGCAATCGAAATGAAGTTGTTATTAATGGTGGATGAATGATTTAATGAAAGAGAATGATTGTTTGTTAATTACATCACAGTACATGGTGTTAAGTTAGACTGGCATAGCGCAGCTACAATTATAAGCAAATAATTATTCGACTGTAAAACTTTACGGAGTTATTGAGTTATTGGAAACAAAAATAACGCTAAGTATGTAAATAGGTAGACAAGAATGTATGTCAATCCAAGAGAATACTCTTTGAACTCTGCATCCATCTGGAGCTTCTCATGCTTCTTTTCCTACAGCATAACGCTATGCGTCCACCCAAGAGGTGGAGAAAAAAATTTCCAGATCAATTCAGTGAACACCTTATAATAAAAATTACTGCAGAATCGCTCCAGCATACTTACTTGCTTACAAACTTATTTGGTCATTACAACGCCTTAGTCAGGATTACAACCTAGCTTCTAACACCACCCATGTTGTGTGTGCTAATTTCATACATGAGTGGCGGTACCTACAGTTTAAAGTCCCCTTTAAACTACTAATTTTTAGGAAATTTTTCTTTGCAACTTTATTTACTTTCAGAGTTTTTGCCGAAAGACTGCTGAGAGAGAGGAAATTGCCGAAAAAACTATTTTCTTTGATATTTGGCTACGTTCAAGATATTAGAGCCAGAAGTTTAACCACAAGCTTGCTTCTACTAAGCCAACACATTAGACTACGGCGATTTTGACAAAATCATAGTGCACAACTTAACAGTAAGCCGACTTTCTTTTGATCTCGAAAGACATACTACGACCACATCTATATATTGTACTACCCTACAACTTTACCCGGTATCCCTACAATGTCTCCTTCAAGCCTATTGCCGCGACAAATATCAGGATGCAGGTCGGTGTCAACATTGACAATTCCCTGCACTTGATATGCACTCTAGTGTTTTCTGCCGGGATGCATTTATGCCTCACAGGAACCAAGAATGTGTTCCGATGATTAATTTTTATTATTACACAATGTGCATGTTAGGCTCGAAACAACGCTCAATTCCCAATCGTTTCAAAAATCCGGTTACCCACCCCAGGTTATTCTTTGATGGGCTGATGCATGACTCAGATTTCCTCTTGTTGCATTTTCCCAACATAAGTTTTTATTGCCGAAAACTTTACCTCTCTCTTTATACAACCTTTAGTTCATCATACATTTCCAAAAATGCGCCCCCACTCTACAGATTGACTCTGGAACGAGCAACTCAATCATTGTCAAGAACTCCCTTATGACCTGGGACAGAGGGTAACCTTATTTTGGTTACCTAACGATTTCAACTTTCCCAGACAGTCTCATACTATTTTAATAAAAGCCGAGTACTCAAATGGCGGACTTATCTTTTGTATCTGCTATTCAAGTTGAACTGAGTACATCTTCAGCTCAGTACGACTCCAGCTTAAAAGAAAGTTGCACCATGGGCTGGGAAGTTTTCTCTCCTGCTCCTGGTCTAAGATCCATTCTTATCCTATCTGTGTACCCAAACTAATTCCTCCTCTGACTGAAGAGAAAATAAAGATCCTTTGTGACAACCCTACGCTACAGTTCCTTTCATCCAAAGCTGTTGTTTCTTAGGCACACTTACTTACTTGCAGGTGGGGCATCATTCCGGAAGCGGCAGATATAGCTCATCCGATTGCGAAGTCTTTCAGACGGTAGTGTCAACCAAATGGGCCACAGTGATGTTTACGATATTAAGGACGATAGCATCTCTGAAAGAGATATTACCATACTTTTTGAAAGCTAGGCGGCTGGGTTATAACGTAATGATCTATAGGCTAACACATAGAGGCCAGAAATTTGCTGAGTGGATGAATTGCTTTTGTATGACACGGTGAATGACTTCTGCAGGCGTTTCAGAGACGAAGAAAAAGAAACAAAACTGTTTTAGAGGAACGAAATACTGTGGCATAAGCGAAACGAAATACGTAGGCTAAGTATGACTATCGTCTTAGACTGCAGCCGCTTTTACGTACCTATCGAGGTCCATTGGTAAATTGAAATAAAACCCAAATGCATCTACGGATTCTCGGAAGACTCAGTATTAAAACCCACGTAAATTCTTTTTTTCATTTTTTCTCAAGTCTTTCAAGAACCAATTGCAATTGGACTCCTCCTTTCCTTTCCTATTTTAGGAACAATGCCCAACAACTGAACAACCCTAAGAAGTATGTTTCATAATATGTACGAGATGTTTTACAAGGAATTTTTAATGTTTAATTTTGGTTCTCTTCTTTGTATCCTGTTTTACTCACTTCGTCTTCTTTTGCCACACACAGTTACTGTCACTGTGTGAAAATTTTTGTTGTCGTATGTGAACGACCATAAAATTGATGTTCGGATAAAAATGAATTGACTATTAAAACAACAACAACAATAACAAAATCATTTAACAACATTTAAACGACAACGACAACAAACAACAATGAAATATATTGACATATCCTTGCATACATACATACACACATCCTTAATATGAAATTTGTTCATGAGATTGTCTTTACAATGTGTGTGCGTGTGTGTGTGTGCGGGTGCTGTTAAATGTGATCTACTTAAACAACTTGAGCTACTCTTGACACCCGGACCAACAAACCAAACATTCATGCTTTCATCCATACATCCATACATCCTACCATGCATGTCTACAAACATTTGTTTTCTTTTTGTTTTCCTCATACAATATTGACGTGCTTTTTTAGTACAAAATAGGAACAAATACTCTCTCACAACACACCCCCAACCACATGCTCAAACTCATACTCATACCCATCCATTCAACGACACACACACACCCACACTTCTTTAGAGTGATGCTATAAAAATGATAAGACAAGCACATCTAAAGGCTTCAAATAAAATCCGAAGAAAGAAAAAAAAAAAAGAGAAGAATCATACTCAAGCAGCAGAGGCATCCTCCTCCTCCTCAACAGACAGCCATTACCACTCAGTCAACAAGGAAAACAATACTTTTAGTTAGAGTTGGAGTTGGAATAATACGTTCCTTTACGAACTATTAAAATATAATACATATCGTATACAAAACAACAACAACAACAACCACAACAACATCAAAAACAATAACAATATTGTCAATGTATAGAGATGTAGAGGGACTGGGAGTAAATATAGGGACTTTTAAGTATGGGTGTATACTTTAAGGCACACAAACATTTACAAGATTTATATGGGTCAGGTCATGTCATGACAGGAAATTTGTAGGCTGGTCTTAAACCGAAATATCAGTACAGAAATCAAGACATAGAAATGTCAAGATGAGTGGCATAGAATCGACGAAGGCATGACATTTGCACAGACAAGTTATAAGCGAAACATAAAAGAGGAAATATTTGGCCAAACAAACATGGACCAGCTAAAGAAGAGATAATGAAAGTGAACACAAATGTGGGGAACACCACTGCACCAGAATTTTTATGAAGCATTAGAAGTACACTTGATAACTTAACTCACAACTTTAGTCAGGATTACAACCCAGCTTCTCAAACCATTCATGTTGTGTGCATTAATTTTATTCATGAATAGACGATAACTCTGAGAGAAAGTCGGCAAAAGAAGTATTTGTTCGTTTAATAAGCCAACACATACATAATTGATCATTACAACCCTTTAGTCAGGATTACAACCCAGCTTCGAACACCACTTATGTTATGTGAGTTAATTTTATCCATGACTGGAGTGACGTACGGTTTAAAGTCGTCTTCGAACTACAGATTTTTTAAAAAGCTTTTCATGGAAATTGTATTTACTCTCAGGGATATTCCCAGAAATCTGCTGAGAGGAAGTCGCCGAAGATATGTTTCTTCTTTCATATTTCGTTTTGCTCGAGATGTCTAAGGTAAGGTTTAAACCACTAGTTCCCGTCCAAAAAGTCAATACACTGCCCACAAGACTATGGGCGACTTTATGTTGACTACGGTTTGAATAATTGGGAGCGGGTCTAACACGAGATTCAGCCGGAAACATAATAATCCAAGTGGCTAACAACTTCCTTCTTAACTATCTCACCAAACTCTATAACTTAGGTAAGTAATACGCAACGAGCCTCAAAAACGAGCCTCACGGTCAAGAGGTCGAGAATCAAGAAGTTTACACCATCAAAAGCTGTGGCTGACAGTTTCCAACACTAACTCACGAAACACTATAATTTAGAAAACTAATACGCATCGAAGTCGCCGTAGTCTAGTAGGTAGTGTGTTTGCTTATTAGACGTAAAGCCAGGGTTCAAGCCACAGGCCGGACATCAAAACAAAATACAAAAATTATTTCTTCGGCAAGTAGATTTCTGGCAAAAAATGTATAAAATTAACACACACAACATAAGTGGTGTTAGAAACTAGGTCGTAATCCGGACTGAACCGTTGTAATGACCAATTATGTATGTATGTAATACGCATCGCGCCTCTCTAATAAGAATGAAGAAGTTTACACCATCAAAAGCTGTACCCAATTCAGTTTGGACGGGTGGTACAGAGTCCCTTCAATGTCCCCGCGTATGGTAACCCATATGAAGATAACCGTCGACGATTTCGCTATCTCCTCCGAATGCATTCGACATTCTTAAACAGTCTCTAGGCATCTAAATCATTGAATATATCCGTAATTATGCGAATATCTTTACTCGATATAACCTAATACTGTAATCGCACAGCGATAGTCTTTATAGCCATTATTTCTGTCTGAATTGCGCTACAATAATCGGGTTGTGCGAAAGGCAATCTAAGATCCTACTTTTCAGAAGAGATTCCACATACGTCTCTGATGCGTGATCTTAATCCGTCTTGGAATACTTGTATGACGCTTTCAGAGAGCAGTAAACTTTTATCACAATATGATGTACAGTTATATAGGATCGGAAACGTGTACAGACATCGTGTAGTCCAGATCACTTCCATGCTCTTGTGGTCCTTAGAGAGACTACGGCGTTCACAGTCACTTATTTCGTTGACATCTATAGTGGTACCCTGTCAAGGATAGCAAACAATACCTCTGTCTGTGATATATTTCTTACTGTGAAATGACCCACATATTGTATGGTATACTTCTCTCCTATTAAAGAATACAACAAAATAACCGAATATCGCCATTGTTTGTAAATTTGTAATTGAAATTAATTATGCATTCGCACTTTGAAGACATTGAAGCTGAGTTAAAAAAGGGCTGAGTTAAATGGGCCTGATGGCAGAATGAGTGTGCTGTGTGTTAAAAAGAGTAAAAACTCCCAAAAGGAGTTGAACCATTTAAGTTGTTTGTTGGCTTGTCTGCTGAGTTTTGTTTTTAATTCACTTTGATTTTTTGGATGTTTTTTTCATTCTTTTTTTTTTTGTTGCCACACTTGCAACAGTCACAAAGTGTTACCATTAGGATTAGTTTTTAAGTAGAAAACAAATTTTAACAAAAAAAAAACACACTAGAAGAGATAAAAGAAAAAGGGGGCAAAGAAGAAATGAAAGGGGAAACATTGAACTGCAATGTTGTGGTGGAAACAGCCACGTCATCAACAAGTCAACTCAAGTGGTTGTAGCTAAAGCAACAGTTTTACACCACATTGTCACCGATACCATCATTGCCACGATTGTGGCAATTGAAATCCTTTCTTTTCACTCTCTCTCTCTCTCTCTCTCTCTTTGTCCTTCACTCTCTCCTGTTGATTTTCATTTATTTTGTAAATATTTCGTTAATTCCAGAAGAAGAGTGCCATTTAAGAGTGTCAGTTTTAAGTGCAAATTGCAGTAATCGTATATCGTTTTGTATCGTTTCGTATATCGTCCTAATGATAATGGCTTAAAATCACTTCCACTTTTTTTTGGTGAGATATTGCAAGTTTTTAGTGACTTTATAAGGAAAACCAATTACTTGCAGGCCAGGTAAAAGGAGTAAAAAAGGTAGAGAAAGCAATTAAAATAATTTTATATGGTTTTAAGAATTCTATTAACTGGTGCTGCTTCGATAACGATAACCTTGCATATGGTGACTTTGCATCAAAATAAACTGTTATCAGCTCACTCACATTTTTATTATTCTCCTCTTTTTGTCGCCTTCTGATTCATTGGTATACGAGCGTGGACAAGTGCTTGGCTAAGGAGACCCTCCTTTGGCATCGTTTCAAAAGAAAACTAGAGTCCTTACCTAATTGGTCATTACAACCCTTTAGTCAAGACCAAAACCTAGCTACTCATGCGACCCATGTTTTGTGTGTTAATTTTACCCATGAATGGCGGGACCTACAATTTAATATCGACACCGAACGACAGACTTTTCCAATTGCTTAGATAGGACAGCTTATTGTCACTCGCTCTCTCAGTTGAGGGCTCGCTGGAACCTGATGGTACAAAATATTCTTGTGATTCGTTAGAAATATTTGTTGTCAACGTCATGTGAGGTAAAAAAGTTTCCCGTTGCGATAGAACATCGATTATGTCAATAACAATAACAATTTTCTCTCTTTGATTCCTCTCTGGTTTCCCGGACACGGGTTTCCCCAAATACTGCTGCAAGTAGTTGCTACGCACGTAGCATGTATTTAAATCTAAAACTGCCAATTGTACTTCGGTGGACCACGAAATTTATAACGATCATCAAATTCAATTAGTTACTAATCTACAGCGACAAAATTAAATATGAGTTGAAAAGGTACCAAAACAAAACAAAAGGAAAGAAATCCTAAATCAATACCAAGCATTATTCCGTAAATCTCTTTATGAAGCTTGATTTATATAAATATCCTTAAATTAATTTCCCTAACAATCAATGTAAGTATTCCATCATTAAGTATCAAATTTCAGTTAAAATCACTGGAGGTAATTTTCATTTTCCACAATAAAACTAAAAAGATTTTGAATTCTGTTGCTAAAAACTTCAATTTGAGAAGAAAATATACCAAAAAGGAACATAAAAACATAAGCATCATTATTTAAATATACTTTCTTTAATTTTCTTATCTTTTAGGCGAACAAAAAATTAAATTTTTAAAAATCTTAAAAAAAGGATATATGGGCTGCTCTGAAAGTCTTTTAGCTAATCGCAAACTATTTATGCAGTATTATTTCTTACATAAAACTACAAGTTGTGTGATAAAAGTTTTATGAAAATGGTTAAAATTTTCTAACAAAAAAATTTTAGAAAAAAAATCCTTTTCCTTCGAATTTTAAAAAAAAGCTTTAAGCATTATTATTAAAGGTTGCAAGACTTTCAGCTCATTTTACGAAAAGGCGTAATAGGTGTAAATATATCATTATCAAAGCGAATGATTCTGTTATCTCATATGTACGTAGTTGACCGAAATATTATTATCTGTAATAAAACCTGGGACGAAACATATTTTTCTAATGTTTGTCTGTCATGTGAGATAAATATGAGAAGAGCAGTAAGAAAGATTGTACAACATTTCAGGAAACAGCTGCTAGCAATCTGCGTGAAAATTGGTAATATTTTTTCATCCCAAACAACTAAAGGCAGTTTGTTCTGTTCCAAGTAGTACCATCTTTGGCGATAAACATCCTGTTGTCATGTTTGTTGCTGCCAATACTTTCTTCAGTTCATAAGACGAGCTTCTATTTTCTTATTCTTCAAAGTCTTTAGTAGCAGGAATATTATATACACCTAATTCTGTTTTTACACGGTCTTTTTTTACACGGTTTTGATATAACACGGTTTGAAAATAAAATATTTTTAATTTTTGTTACACGATTTTATTCCATTTAGCACGATTTAAAATTTTTTGTTCTTAATTTTTTTTGTCAAATTTAATTTTTGCAAAGTATGTTCATATCACAAATTTAAGCGAATTCTCTTTTTGCACGTACAAGCAAATTTACTGGTCAAAGCAAATGTAAATGGCACAAATTTAGGGGAATTGAATTCCCTTTTGTGCATACAAGCACAAAGGTCAGAGCAATTGAAATGTGTTAATATTTTGTGTTTGGTAAACAATTTTTTTTGGCAAATATGTTTTTCTATCGTTACATTAAATTTAACGTATTAAGATGAAAGGTAAGCCAAAAATATTTTATATTTATTAAGTTATTTATATTTTTAATTTTGTTCAGTATTTTATGAATCCCTAAAAGAAAATGTCAACTACAAAACTACTTAAAAAATCCTTGTTTTTCACTAATTTTAATAGGTTTTAGAGATTAGGAACCAATCACCTATTTTTGCATACGATCAGTGTCTTTTTTTACACGGTTTTTTTTTACACGGTTTTTTTTCTGGAACCAATCTACCGTGTAAAAACAGAATTAGGTGTACATATAAAATTAATATATAATCGGTCATTATAACCTTTCGTTATAAATTGGAAATGTCTGACCTGAGCTTTGAACCTTGAGTTATGTATAAACATACATATGTACGCCACTCTAACATTATAATGCTATATCAATTGTAATTCATTAACATAATTTATTCTTCTTTTAACATTTTTCTTTAATTTTCATTTTTATCAAATATTTTCTTAAATATCATTTATTATGTAATACTCTTTATTTTTAATATTATCAACTATTTTCCTAATTACTAATTATCTCTTTTTACTCTTTACTTATAAATTATCAAATATTCCCTTATTGTTAATCCTGTTAATCCCGTTAAATCATACGATTTTTGTAAAGTATAAATAAGCTTTCGTTTTTAAAGATTGTTTAATTAAGAAAAATTCGTTGAAGTGACAACATTAAATAAATATTGATTCTAAATAAAGATCATTCTTTTACTGGCGCAGTCGGCTTTACGAACTACATTTAAAATTGTTAAATTAATTTGAAGTGAAGTTGAAGTGAAAAAAAAAGCAGAAAAATTATTAAACACTTGTTTCTAATAAAACTAAAAAGTGAAAAGGTATTGTAAAAACATAAGAAAATAAATAAATATTTTTGTATATAAAATCACAATACTGACATTTTTTTTCCAATAAAAAGTGTGATAAAATATAGTTAAACAATATAAACCAAATATAACTTAAATAAAAAAAAAAAAAAAACTTTGAATAAAAATATATACAATATATAAAATACAATGATAATTAACATAATCGTTATTATTTAAAATAAATCATTATCATTAACTATAAAGAAAATAATTTCTAAAAGAACTGACCTTGAAAATGTATGGTCTTTATAACAAAATAATAAACTAAAAATAAATATAACAACAACTTCATTACGAACTTAATGTAAATTTATTGTGCAGCATAAAACGAAAAAAAAACGTGAAGCGCACAACACAAATTACAACAATAAAAATCAATAAGTTAGATCAACTACAGAGAGAATTTTGAGAAAACAACAACTACAACAAATATTAAAACTACAACAACTATTAAAATCAACTACAAATATTAAAACTTTTAAAATCAACAACAACATCACAAACCGGTTTTGCCAGAGAGTGAGCAAGAGGCTTGTGGAGACAGAGGCGAGAATTAACCGAAGATGTCTACAGCAACAATGATTCCCTTCCAGCTATTAGCCGATGTCCCTAAGTTTGGGGGGAAACCAGAGGAATTGGAGATGTTTATTAAAAATGTTGAAGCAATCCGTCAACATGTTGATTCAACATTTAAAGAAATATTTGACTTGAGAATACGCAACAAAATCGTGGATGAGGCTAATGTGTCGCTGATTAACAATAACAATCCAACGAATTGGGAAGCGGTTAAGGTAATATTAACTATTAATTTTAGTATTTCTGATAGTGTAGAAAGTATTATTAATAAAATAAAAACTTCGGAAATAAGAACCTCTATTAATCAATTTTATGATTATATAGAATCACTTAAAACAAAATTAAATTTAAAAACAAGTCTTGATAGAGATAATGAACGATGGTATAGTTGTGCAAATAATGAAAAAATGGTTTTAAAAATTTTTATTGGGAAATTGCCTAATGAACCCAAACTTGTGTTGAAATCTAGAAATCCATCTTCTATGCTAAATGCAAAGGAAATTTTGATTGAAACAGAATATTTTTACATGAATAAATTTCAAAGTTCACAATTTTTACAAGCTTCTTCTTCTAATATGAATAATATTAATAATTTTAATGTTAATCGAAAGAAACATTTTTCTCAAAAAAATTCAGAAAATATTAATAGTAATTTACAATACCAAAATAATAATAATAATTTTGAAAATCCAAATTTTTTAACTCGAAATTTTTATCGAAGCGGAAATTCTGGCGAACAAAAGTGGAGAGTTGTGGTAGATTACAGAAAACTAAATGAGGTGACTATTGAGGATAAATTTCCTATTCCCAATATGGAGGATTTATTCACAAAATTAGGAAGTTCTCAATATTTTAGCACACTCGACTTAGCAAAGGGGTTCCATCAAATCCCAATTTCACCCGAAGACAGGCATAAAACGGCATTCTCCACGCCAACAGGACATTATGAGTTTAACCGTATGCCCTTCGGTTTGAAAAATGCGCCTGCATCTTTTCAAAGGATGATGAATGAGGTGCTACATGATTTTATAAACAACATTTGTGTTGTTTACTTAGATGATATTTTGGTGTTTTCTACATCACTTCAGGAACATATAGTTTCCTTGAAGAAAATTTTTCAAAGACTGTCAGAGTATAATCTCAAAGTACAGGTAGATAAGTGTAATTTTTTCAAACGTGAATCTGAATATTTAGGACATATTATTACTCCGGATGGTATAAGGCCAAATCCGGATAAAATCAAAATTATTCAAAAAATTTCGATTCCAAAAACAATTAAAGAAATCAGATCATTTTTAGGTTTAACTGGTTTCTACAGAAAGTTTATAAAAGATTATAGCCGAATAGCTCTCCCTATTATTTCAAATTTGAAAAAAGGTTAAATAATTGACGCTAATGACCAGAATTACATTGATTGCTTTAGTAAATTAAAGACAATTTTATGTACAAATCCTGTTCTGGCATATCCCAAATTTGACAAATTATTCGTTTTAACAACCGATGCTAGTAATGGAGCATTAGGAGCAGTGCTTTCCCAAAATGGACATCCAGTTTCTTATGCGTCAAGGACATTAAGCAAGCACGAACTTAATTATAGTGCCATTGAAAAGGAGCTCTTAGCAATTGTTTGGTCAGTTAAATATTTTAGGCCATATTTGTTTGGCAGAAAATTTAAAATTCAAACAGATCATCGTCCCCTAACATGGCTAAATTCATTGAAAGAGCCTAATATAAAATTACAAAGGTGGAAGATTCAACTGAATGAGTACGACTTTGACATAGAATATATTAAGGGCAAAACTAATGTAGTAGCAGATTATCTTAGTCGTCTAGAAGTGAACGTTCTACAGGAGGAGCAAAATCCTAGCTCGTATTTAGCAACAATTCATAGTGGACAGGATAATTTAAATAACCATATTTTTATTTCAGAGTCACCTATAAATATATATAAAAATCAAATTATAATTATGTTGGGAAATAGTTTCAGATATGAAAAAGAAACCGTATTTAAAAATATAAGACACAAAATTACATTAAAGTATTATTTTGAAGAAAAGTTATTGGAATTTTTGAAAAAAATATTGCCAATAAAGAGTACTGTAGGAATTTTTTGTAGTAATTTGGAAATGTATAAAAATTTACAACAAACGTTGATCCATTTTTTTTCTAATGTACCAGGAATGAAGTTTGTTAAGTGTACAAATTTTATAAAAGATGTTTTAGAGAAAGAAAAACTATTGAATATACTGGAAAAATTTCATAATGATAAGAATCACAGAGGTATTGAGGAAACCTATTTAGAATTGAGAAAAATAGTATATTACCCGAATTTGAAAAAGGAAATACACAAATTCATTAATAATTGTGTCGTGTGTAATATGTGCAAATTCGACAGATTACCTATTCGAAACAAGTTTTGTGTGACTGAAACACCCTTAAAATCAAATGAAATTGTACATATGGATATATGGTTTTTAAATAAGAATACGACATTTTTATCATGTATCGATAAACTGACAAAACATGTATCTATACATTATTTGACTGATAAAAATTTTGTAAGTATTGTTGAAAAAATTCGAGAAAGATTTGCCATTTTAGGAAAACCGGTAAAAATTATAGCAGATAATGAATTTAATACTGCTCTTATAAGAGATTTTTTGAGGTCAGAGAATATAAATTATCACTTTACTTCTCCAAATACACACACAGGAAATTCAGACATTGAACGATTCCATCTTACACTTAATGAACATATTAGGTTGTTTAAATTGCAACAAAAGGATCAGGATCTCGACGATAGGTCTTTGGTATATAAATCAGTAGAAATTTATAATGATTCAATTCATAGCACAATTGGTGTTAAACCTAATGATCTATTGCACAACAAAATTGACTCATCAATTTGGAAAAATTTACATGATACTGTTCATGGAAAAAAACTAAAAAGAATTGCGAAGGCTAATGAAGATGGCCAAGATTGTCATGAATTTGGAGAACGAGAATTTGTTAAAAATTTAGGATTTAATAATTTAAAACAGAAACCAAAATATATCATAAAACAAGTAAAAGAAAAGAAAGATACACATTTTTTGGACGAAAAAGATTGTAAACGTGATAGACAAATAATAAAAAGAAATTTTAAATATCAAAATCAAATATCCGATGAAAAATTTGAAAGAAAATTAACCGGCAGAAATTATACAAATAAGAAAAAATAAGATTCATAAAATTTCCATTCCATTCCATTGTTCATTATAGCTCTAGTACAACTTGTTACACAAATAAATATACATATATAAAAATTTATGTAAAACAAAGAGAAAAAAAATTTTAAATTGTATACATATATTTATATCACTATATATTAAAAATATAGTAATACAAAAATAAAATAAAAAAAATGAAATATTTAAAAACTTTGTAAAAAAAATTAATTGGCTTTAAGGAATATAAATTTTTGTAAAATTTATGTTATATAAATAGTTAAAAAAAAAAAATATTATTAATTATTTTTTGAAATATGTACATATAATACATTCCAGGAGTAATGTATTGTCGAAGGGTGGGGGAGTTATGTATAAACATACATATGTACGCCACTCTAACATTATAATGCTATATCAATTGTAATTCATTAACATAATTTATTCTTCTTTTAACATTTTTCTTTAATTTTCATTTTTATCAAATATTTTCTTAAATATCATTTATTATGTAATACTCTTTATTTTTAATATTATCAACTATTTTCCTAATTACTAATTATCTCTTTTTACTCTTTACTTATAAATTATCAAATATTCCCTTATTGTTAATCCTGTTAATCCCGTTAAATCATACGATTTTTGTAAAGTATAAATAAGCTTTCGTTTTTAAAGATTGTTTAATTAAGAAAAATTCGTTGAAGTGACAACATTAAATAAATATTGATTCTAAATAAAGATCATTCTTTTACTCTTGGACTACGACTACTTCAATCAATATCAAGAACATATCCAGAACAGAAAATTCAAAATTTACACTTTCGTCGTTCACTTCGTTAACTTTCAATTCTTTCTCAAAAACCATAAATATTGCATTATTTACGATAAAACTTCACAAAAATCTTTGATAATTTAAAAAAATTTCAAACACAACACTAAAGAATCTCTAGGAAAGTCGTATGTATCAAAAATGATACATAAGCCCGAATTATGAAGTTATTGAATTTTTAAAAGTTTAAAATAATGGCAATAACAATACTAACGAATTATAATAATATCAGGCATCTAACTTTTTCTGAATTAAGGTTATATCGTATCAAAAATTGAAATGTATCATTTTTGATACAATGCTCGATCTACGGTTAAACTTTTCATGGTAATGAATAAACATTTTTTCATATTCTGTTTTATTCGTAGTTTGAAGCACGTGTTTGCATCTAGACTATGGCAACTTCAGTACTAGAGAAATTCATAGTATTTATTGAAGAACTGTGAGGTAATACCAAACGCATAGCGATCGTGGGCATATCAGTTGCCTAATTGTTGTCAGTTGCCATTAAAGCAATCATGCAACAGGAATGTCTATAACACGCCCTTTTTTCTACGTAGTTATTGGCAGCATCATAGAGAAAGTTTGATGAATGCCTAGAAACCTAACCTGGCACTTAAACAATCGTCTGAAAGACGCCTGCATTCTTCTAGACTTGATAACATGCTCTTCTCCTTTTGCTGAAACCGAGAGAAAATGTATTTTACCGCATAAACAAGGCAATTGAAATCTGTGGATGACTTGATCAAGTGCGAATATCCTTTTCAATATATTCAAAAGATCTGTTGTATTCACTATACTATACAACTGCGCGATCTATTAGACTTCAAGAGCCTTACAAGGGTTTACAAATCACTGCCCCTGTTGTATAGTCGTTAACTTTTTTTGCTCAGACTGTAACTCAAAGGACCGTTTGCGTTGCGAATGCAAGCAGACTTATGTTGAGTGCGGTAGGTAGTACGTTGGCTTTTTAAACGAGAACATGGTTCTAGACTCAGCTAAGGCATCTTCCACAGTACGAAATATGATTCGGCGGAGGGTAAAACAAAATTCCCATGAAAGTTTCGCAAAAATCTGTCGTTCGAAGTCGACTTGAAACAGTTGGTCCTGTCACTCATGTATAAAATGAACACACACAATATAGGTGGTGTGAGTAGCTAGGTTGTAATCCTGACTAAAGGGTTGTAATGACACAAGCCAGCTGTAAAGATTATCAAAACCCACGGAATGACGCCAATATTTAACTGTAAATCTACTGTTTTGATTCCATCAGAACCCGAAGATTTGAAAGTATGGAAGTCATATGTAGAATCATATGTAAAGTCATATGTAAAGTAAGAGTATGTGTTTTCCGATATTTGAAGATTTTATTCCATGAAGCATTCACTCATCACTTGTGTAGTATAAGATAACCACAAGCAAGATGTGAACATTATCAAGAGCCACGGAATGTTATTGTTCAATTTGAAGTTTTGATAGTATGGAAGCCATATGTAAAGTAAGTACGAGTACATGTCTACCGATATTTGAAGAGATTATTTCACGAAGTATTCACTCATCACTTATGAATTATACGATAAGCACAAGCAAGCTATGAAGAATATCAAAATCCATGGAATGAGGCTAATGTTCCACTGTAAATCTGCTGATAGGATTCAATCAGAACCCGACGATTTGAAAGGCTAGAAGTCATATATAAAGTCATATGTAAAGTCGTATGTAAAGTCATATGTAAAGTAAGAATAGGTGTCTCCCGTTATATGAAGAGTTTATTCCATGAAGCATTCACTCAAAGATTTTAATTTCATTTGTTGCCTGAGTTTTAAACGACATCTTTGCCCCTATAATTCTTGACAAACACTTGCTACACTCACCTCCGATAAATAACATTTCGATAAATAACATTCTCATTTACGTTTATCGTTTGTTTTGTTTGCACTTAATGAATAAACACAATAAAATAAATTATAATTCAAAAGAGAAAATGAAAAAGAAAAAGAAAAAGAAAAAAAGAGTACGAATAAGAAAATCATATTGAATGCGTATGAGTATGAGTATCATATGACATGTTGCATGAATACTCGAACATATCAAATCGAATTAACATACGCGTCGCATAAGCTTAACAGAATATTCGCTTATTTGAAATGAAATCCATTTTCATTCCATTTTCATAATCAACATTAAACACTCTCCCCCTTGGATTCATAACACTGCTGGTATCGTTATAATTTAAATTTTTTCCGGTGTTTTTTTTTTTTTTAAAGGAAAAACTTTTCTTGCGTTCATTTGATTTCCATGATTTCCGTGTGTTAAAATCATAAAAAAATCACGATTATTACTGTTGTTGTTGTTGTTTATTTTATGAGTTTTTTTTTATAATAAATGGAAATGGAAATGGGAAAAACAAATCGCATGTGAAAAATCTGTATGGAAAACTTTGTTAAACAGTCGAACTCAATAAAAAAAAACAAATTTTTTTCACTATGAAATACAAGCAAATCCTCCCTCTACGCCTCCTTTTAATGTTTAAACTGCTGCCTCTGGAAACGGGAAATAAAATTTATGTGTGGAGGGTAAGAGGAGGTGGGTATTGCATTAAAACAATATCAACTGCTATTAAAAACGTTCAAATAAATTGTTTCTTTTCATTAGAAAATAATTTCAGAGATTTTTTTCTGCTTCTCTTCTTCTTTCTTTGTAGGTTCATTAGAATATTATACAGCAAGGCACGGCAATGCGAAGCAAGGCGGGAAAGGAGGTGAAGGTAAAATATTTAGTCATAAATTTAGAAACATTTTAAACAAAAATAATTAAAAACGTGGCACTACGAGGTGAATATGATCGCCATAATTGTCCCACTATGCAAGGAATTGGCGAAGAAATCGAAAACACGTTTTAGGTGTGGTCGAGTCTGTGCCAAAAATATCGCTTTTGTTAGTGAAAGTTTAGTGGATAATCCATATTTATTCAGTCCACTAAATTAGATGTAATAGTGTCTGGCTTTGAAGTCGTCGTAGTCTGGCAGGTAGTGCGTGTAGGCTCATTAGACGAGAGGCCTTCGCTTCAAACCTCAAGTCAGACATCTCCAACAAGCCAAAAGTTAAAAAAAATATTTTTCGGCGACTTCCCCTCAACAGATTTCTGAAAAAACTCTGAAGGTTACATAAGCTTTGAGCTGCAGGTCCCTTCACTCGTGTATACAATTAACATACACAGTATATGTAGTGTGAGAACCTAGGCCTTAATCCTGACTGAAGGGTTGTAATGGCCAATTATGTATGGAATAGGCTTTGGCATATTTTTCATCTTTAGCCATACTAATGTCAATCCATTCAGCAAATTAAATACTGCTGACCTTTCAGGACCCAGTGATATACTGATTTTCTGCTATGGCAACTGACTTTCAATGTTGATTTTAAGAAGAAAACTTTCCTTATGTTTGAAACTTATTTCTCACTCGGTGGTTATAGCCACAAGGAAAATTGTAGCCATATGGGACTCGCGGAATCCAGAAGGGATTGTGGAAAGTCTTTTGTAGACATTATGATCTGGAGATGTTATTAGGCAGTACTTTATCGAAAATTAACCTGGATAACTGTCATCTTCAATTCAGAGCTCTTTAGCCGTACAATAGCCAATGTTTTTCGACCTGTAATTGCAGGTTATATACAGAATGAGATATGGTTTCAGGAAGATACTGCCACTAGGTACAAAACACTACCCCTTTTTAACTTTATTGCATGAGAAATTTCTGAAAAGAATAATTTAATGTTTTCTCGATGGCAATAAGCAATAAAGGTCATGCAATTAGACGATGTTAGAATTTTTTTTTCTGTGGGAGTTACGTTAATAAACATGCTTACGGGGATCAATTAACTAACTTTGAAGCATTTAAAAACCAACTATTGCTAATCTAATGCCACGATATGTCCCGAAATAATCTAATAAGTGATCTAAAACTACCTCACACATGAGTGTTATGAGAACCTGGGTTGTAATTCTGACTAAAGTTTTGTAATTAAGTAAGTAAGGTTATGTCAACATGCAAAAATTTTTTATATGGAACTGGTAAAGTCCAGAAATGATTATAGAGAGGCATTTGCATTCGGAAAAAGTGTCTAAAGTGACCATTTGGTATACGCTATGGTCTAGAGGTGTTATTGGGTAGCACTTTTTAGTTAATGTTACTGTAATAACGGTCACCTTCAATTCAGAGCTCTTTAGTCGTAGGATAGCCTATGTTTTTAGGCCTGCAATTGCAGTTTATGTACAGAATGGTATGTGGTTTCAACAAGATGCTGCCACTAGATACAAAACACTACTACGGAATACATCCTGAAATAATCTAATAAGTGATCTAAAACTAACTCAAAAGAATCGCCTGCTGCCTCCTAAGGTCCTAAGGTGTTCACAACCGTTTAAATTATCCGGTATTTCTCACAGAATAGCAAAATCCAAAGAAAACTTGCATCAAAGTCATGGCTTCATGTGTGTTTTATTCAAATTTAACTTTGCAACCGTAAAATAGATGCCGTATATGGAATTGACCAACTTCTTCAATATAAATTTGAGAACATCATCAATTAAGTAGAGAGACTAACAACACGTTCGCTGATGACAATTATTTTTCAAATTCAATTTTGATTACACATTTCCTGTTTTGATGTTGATGGAAAACTGTTCTCATGAGCAACTTTAGATCAACGTTCTCCTCACAATCAATAATAAAAACATGGAACTTTATTTAAAATTTTAATACTTATCGCCCTGCCCCATTCCTTATTTATAACATGGATTTGTTTCGCTTGTATAAAGAAGGATTTCATTATTTTATAGGAATTCATGATAATTTGTTGTTGTTGTTGTTTATTTACATTTTGATTTTTATTCATGAATTGTTTTTATTCAAAATCACCGGATTATTTATGATTTTTCTCAGATTTTCCATTCAAATTGTTTCGGAATGAATGGGAGGGAGAGGCACAAAGGATTGCATTAGCAGAGGAAAAAACGATTTTTAATAAATTGAAAATGAATTTGTAATTTATTGAAATTAGGAAACGAGCTGTGCCTACTGAATGGAATGTATTGGGCCTGATACAAGAATGTATTTTAATCGCTGTAGCTTTATAAATCGATATGGAGTTAGGAAATCAGCCTCTAAGTAAGGAGGTTAGTTTCGGTTGCGAAAGTAAGTGCAGAGATCCAAAAGACACATTGTGATCCAAGGCTTTTTTGTAAGACTACATCAAAGAATTGAAAAATTGTTTGCTTTTATAATTGTAGTAAATAGGCCCTCAAAGTCGAAATATTTGTTAACAATTTTTTTATTTGTTTTTTTTTAATAAATATTTTAACAAAATATATGGAAAATTCATTTAACGCAACAGTTTTGTTTTTTTTTAATTTTTTTTTTTTCAAATTTTCTAAAGAATTACGAATGTGTGGCTGTCCTTTTTTGGAGGCTTTGTAGGGATTTCAAATAAAAACCATTTAACGGCTTTAGTTTACGCATTATGAAGCTTCACTTCGGGTTTCCCTATAAAAATTAGCGGCTTTTAACAATTTTACAAACTCTTGAGTATAATTTATCTGAGAACTTTTCAAAACATCCTCAACATCACTTACATCCCTGTACTGTAGACGACGCCAGTTGCGTGGCTCACGTTGCCTGCGTTCCTCCTCGGCGCTTAATTGCAGCAGACTTTGTAGCAATTCATCGCGTACATAAGACAATTCGTGTTGTTCTTGTTCAGGTAGAGAATCATATTCCCGAAGTAGTTTCTTAACGGTGGAGGTTTTCTCTTTAATTTTACCGGGCTCCAATAGCCGTATATCCTTACTGAAATCGCTACGTTTGGTTTTGCGATTTAAAGCACGCTCGGCTCTTTCAATGTCCTGTTCTTGGCGGGTGCGCAATATTAAATTATAAAATGCTTGCAAATCGGGTCGTAAGGGTTGACAGGCTTGAGCTCGACTATTAGCATCTACAATGCTGCTAATGGCCTTCATAGCCTGCCTAATTAGGTTTTCAGCTTGTTTCACTTCGGCTTCATTGTTCTGCAAAGAGTTGGCGTAGACAGACAGTTCGCTGTTAAAAAAGAAAGAAGCAGAGGCAAAAGAAGAATGGTAAGCTTTACCTGATTTTTTATGGCATTCAGATTGGCTTCAGCAGTTGTTTCGCTTTGTGGAGGTTCCTTTAAATACGGCACCAGATCTTGCATAGAAGGCTCGTTTTTAACACTTTTAAATATGGCCTGCACCACCTCAGAGGAGAGTTTACCCGAAGCCATGCTATTAATACCCTCAGAATCCTCAATAAATCTGATGAAAAGAACGAAAAAAAAAAGAAAAAATTTAATTGAAGAACAGAGGAGAAGAGAAACTATTTTGAACAGACTTACTCTGGCTTTACAGTGGGCATATCAGCACATTTCCTCTTGAGGCGATCATCACCTGTTAGGCCCGGCAACATTTCTATGGAACCATTGCCATAGAAATCCTTGCCGAATGGATTGCCATGTACCTTGGCCCTAATGCTGATATTAAGTTTAAGATCTTGGCAATCTTGTATACCTTCGTGTGAATCTGTTTTCCCAGGTTCCACCTCCGGCTCATGGTAATCATCGCAATTGTAATCGTTAGGCAAAGTAAAGGTCTCATCGGTACATTCAATATCATCGACCACAAAACAAGTGGTGGGTGTTTCTTTATCGTTGGGTTCGGTAACGCTATTCTCGCTGGCAATAGGTTCCCCTGCGGCATGCGTTTCATGATGTGTTTCATGATGTGTTTCTTGTGGCGTTTCATGATGCGTTTCATGTTGCGTTTCATGCGGCGTTTCATGCGGCGTTTCATGTGGCGTTTCATGTTGCGTTTCATGATGCGTTTCATGATGCGTTTCATGCATTGTCTCGGGCGTATTAATCTGCATTTCTATCTCATCGGTACAATTATTATCGGGTGGGTGCGTTATATTCAGAGATTTGAGAAAATCCTCTAGACTGGCAAAGGCCTGGCAGTTTAAAATTTGTTGACGCAAATTCAAGGCCAAGTTTGAACCAGGGTTATCGTCATGATTATGGTTATTATCGTGGCATTTCGGTTGGGCATGAGATTTCCCATGGCTATTAGCATTCTGTTGGCCATTAGCAATCCCATGAGTATTCTCATGGCCTTTACTATTATGAACATCCGGATAAGACTTGCTTGCATGGCTGTTCTCATGGAATTTATAATTTTGATTGAAATTTTTCAAGTCATTTAAATAGCGATTCTTTAAAACCTCAACCATGGGCTGGAACTTCAATTCATTGGAATTGGAATTGGAATTGGAGTTTGATTTTGGATTTAATTTTGAATTTAAATTCATTTTCTTGGCTTCGTCGGTGCTTTTAATTTGTAAATAATTTTTGTCGATGTTACTATTGGTGTTGTAGTTGTTGTTGTTGTTGTTATTGTTGTTGTTATAGTTGTTGTTGTTCTTGTCAAAGTTGTTGTTGTTATTGTTCTTCATAAAGTTGTTATTGCTGATGCTGTTGCTAATTTTATAGGGCAGTTTGGGGAATTCTTTTTTGGGCATAAGTTCCAGTTTTTTGAACTGCCCATCTTTGGTATACAAGTTCGTATAATCATATTTTGTCTTCTTCTCTAACGGATAATTGGTATTGGATTTTATGGCCAGGTTTGTTTGATTCAGCGTTTCCAAGTCCGTATTTAAAAGCCTTTTCGTTATACGGTGCTCAACTGTATTTGCCACGAGTTGATTGTCCTGGTAAAAGTTTTCCACCGAGCGTCTTAAGCGACTGTGTACTAAGCTTCTGTGAGTGGTATTCGAAGCTTCTTGGCACTTTTCTTGTTCCAAACTGACTTCGTTAGAGTCCAACTGCTTGCTTAAGCCTTTATTAAGCTCGGAATTATATTCGTTAGAGCCTGCGTTAAGTGTTTTTTCAAAAGCTTTTTCTTTAAGAAAACTTTCACTGGATGTTGAAGGCCTTAACGTCGTCATTACTTTCAGTTTCTCTACATCTTTAGTAGAGTTTCGTAAACTTAATCTTGTTTCAAAGTTTTCTTTCAAAAAGCTTTTATTTTTATGGTCTATGTCCACCAAAAAGTCAATTCGCTTTTCATTAGACTGGTCCTTTAAGCCACTATTAAAAGCTTTAGTACCACTGCCCTCTTTAGAGGCTTTTTTGATAGAATAATCAACAGATCTGTGCTGCTGTACCATTTCAATTGCCGCTTTAGCTAATGTTTCGTTGCCTTTGAAGCTTTTTTCCCTAGGTATAGTCTCTCTTAAAACAGCTTTCGAATTGATTTCTCTTTTAGCAGTTTCTTTATGCAAAAAGCTTTGATTTTTCCCAGATTCATTTTGATATTCCGTAATTTTATTATGTTTTAAAGCCTCCAAGCTTTCATTTTGTCTTGCTAAAGCAAAAAGCTTTTTTTGACTCACCCTCAATTTCTCAGTATCATTTAAAATATTCATAGAGCGTGGCAAACGATTTTTAAAATCAGTATTATTAATATTTAAATAAAAGCTTTTTATAAGCTCTTGAAATCTACTCAAATCAGCCAAGTTTTGTCTTAAAAGCTTTGCCATAGGCTGCCTCTTAAAACTGTTATTCAACATCTGCTTTGAATCATTAAAGCCGTGCTCTAGGTGAATTTTTAAATCACTCGAGTTTGCCTTTAAAGCTTTTAATTCCTCATTTGGTTTATTATTTAAAGGTTTCTCGTGGCGCTGTTTGTTATAAAAGCTTAAAAATTCTTTAGTTTTGTAAAGAAACGTTTTTACTCGTTGATTTAAAATGAAAGCTTTTTCGTACAAGCACTTGCAAAAATCTTGTAAAAAATTAGTTTCCTTTGCCAAAGAGCTTTCACGTCTTATTGCTTTAACCAGCGATCTTTTAACTTTTCTCTGAGGCCTATAGTGTAAGCTTTTATGTTTTTTCGACCTTAGCTTGCGATGCTTAAGGGCCTTAGAATGTTTGTATTTTCTGTGTGACTTCACAGCTTTACCTTTTTTCGATTTTTTATGCCATTTACGACTGTGACGTTTTCTTGGCTTGGGTTTTAAAAATTTTGTTTTAAGCTGTGAAGTAACTAGATCCTTGGATTTGCCTGTAATATCTTTATCCTTTGTTTGTAAAGCTTGTAAATGCGTCAGAAGCTTCGGCATTATAGCACTCGGTTTTTCTTTGGACAAATTTATTAAAGAAGTATTGAAAGCTTTTGGTATTTCGGCCAAATTTTTAGAATTTTTAACATCAGCAGCTTTTGGTGTTACTAAAGCCTTTGAAGCTTTGTCTTCGGAATTTGTTTTTGGAATACTTGTTCGGTTGTTATGGTCAGAAATGTGTTCTAATTGTTTTCGCTGGAGCGTAGAGTTTAAAGCTTTTGAAATCTTTTGTTGATCCACAATTTGTTTAACTTCTTTTTGTTCCAATTTCGGTTGTTCTGGTTGCTTCGTAACATGATTACGATTAACGTCATGGTTTTGCTGGACGTTTGGATTTTTAAAAGCTTCAGAGCTTATTGAACGCTTTCTTCGTTTATGTGTTTCTAAATGGTCTTCTGCAGCTTCTTTAAATGCTTCCGATTTTACAATTTCTGTAAGTACATCCACAGCTTTTAAAAATTCTATATTATGCTTGAATTGTTTATTAATTTCCTTGAGCTTTTGGTAAGTAAAAACGGCTTCATTATCAGTATTTCGTAATTGCTGGCCCTTGAAATCTTTTACGGAGCGCTTATGTCTGCTATGACCGTTAAAGTTATCTTCTGAAGTTCCATAAAAAGCTTCTAAATTGTTTTCAGCATCCGTTATTGCTTCAAGTAAATCAAGAGCTTTTAAGAGCTCTGGCTTATCATTGGTTTCAACATTATTTTCATTGCGTTTTTGATCAGTTAACAAAGCCTCAATATTAATATCCTCCAATACCGGATCTTTTAAAGCTTCAATGGAACGTTTACTTCTTCTATGAGCTTTTAAATCGTCTAGAGTTTCTTCTTTGAAAGCTTTAAAATTGTTATCAGCGTGTGCCTTTTCGATATGTCCATCTAGAGCTTTAGAAAGCTTTAGATCAAGAGATAATCCATTATTTTCGTTATTTTTGTGATGAAAATGATTATCTTCTACCTGCTGGCTATTGAAAGCTTTTACGGAGCGCTTGCTTCTGCTGTGGCCTTTTAAATTGTGCTCTGGAGTTTCCTTTAAAGCTTCTAAATCCTTAGCTGAGCCTGTCATATCTTCAAGAAAAGCGAAATCGTCATTATATTCGTTATTTTTATGATCGTTTATGAGAGCTTCAAATTTGAAATTTTCCATTAGTGAACTTTTTAAAGCTTCTATTGAACGTTTTCTTATATTATGTTTCTCTGCATTATCATAGTTTTCTTTGAGAGCTTTTAAACTCTTGTCCAGTTTTAAGATTTCCTTCGAAATATCTAAAGCTTTAGAAAGCTTCTGATAGTTGCTATTTTCCTCACTTTTCGAGTCTACATTTGTTAAAGCAGCTGTTTTCAAATTTGCCACAACGTTGCTATCTTTAAACAATTTTCCCTTTTCATTTGAAGTTTCCACAGGCTTTAAGGCTTTCTTATCATTTGAGTACTTAACTTGAGCGGCATTAGCTTTCTCTTTCTCTCTTTTATATCTATCGTTCAGGTCATTTATATTATTATCCCTTTTAACAATCCACTCCTCACCAATTTCAAAAGGCTGTTCAGCTATCCTATCCTTGAATGCTTCATTGGGGGAAGAGTCATGATTTTCCATAACTTCCATAACCAAGTTTGGTTGCACAGCACCATATGATGAACTGACCAAGTTCGCACCAAAACCTCTCCTCATTAAACGTTCGCTGGTCTTTAAGCGTATTACGGACATGGGATTAAACTTATAGGAACGCTTCTTGAAAATTCCCCACTTCCAAGGTGTGATCCTTTTCTTTTCCGAATCATCCTGTTCCACCTTCGATAGCTTATAATCGGCCTCGTGGTTGAGCGTATTCTTGGTTTTGTCCAATTGATCACTAAAGAGCGGCGGATTCCATTTCTTATAACCGGGTGATTTGGCAACGGAAAATTTCAACATATTCCAATTCTCCTCATCATTTTTACTTTTTGACGACCTTGGTGATTCGTTTACCTCCAACAGACCGGGCTTTTTTTTCTGCTTGTCGAAGAAACCGAAACTGAAAGCGTCCTTGTCGTCCTCATTGTAGGCGCTGAATAACTCTTCTCCTGCAAAGCTATTATTTACTTTCTTGCGGCTGCAAGCGCTTAAATCTGTAAAACTATCCCCGTACTGGTCCTTGCCTGTAGACAATTTGGCCTTGAAAAAATTCGAATCAAATGTAGGTTTCTCGTTGGCATCACTGTTGTCACTTTTCGGTAAATCAAAATTGTTGAAATTATTTTTATTGTTGTTGTTAATCCTATCCATTGACAATGAGGAAAAAGGACACTTTTTGAATTCATTTCCCTTTTGACAATCACTTTTAGTTTTTTTACATTCGGTTTTTTTATTAAAGCGAGTATATTTATCTTCTCCGCCCACTTCCTCATCCTTAGCCATCTGCTGTTCATCATCTTCATCTCCCTCATTTTCCTCGTTGAACAGTAAAGTGTTTTCGCGATCCTGGTTACTGTTTTCCTGTACGAATTTGACACGCCCCGAATTGCGTTTCATACCATCCTGGAACCATCGTTCATTGTCCAATTTATTATCCAGTTTAGAGTCCGCACCATAATCGATATCTGAATAGTCAATGTTTTCATTGTTATTGCTCATCATGTCTTTAACGGATTGTCTTTGATTTCTGTCTTGATTTTCTTTTGTTAAAGTATTCTTAGGCGGATTTAAAGATTTTGGCTGTACCGCATTGGTTTTGCCAACCGGAGTTTGCTGCCTGCTAGTCTCTGTTGCACTAGCAAATGTTATCGTCAATGCGATAAAAATCGCATAAATAAACGTAAAAATATATGCAAAATTCATTTCCAACTTCGAAATTCAAATGGGCAACGAACGTTATGAAATGAAAATTTTCTTCGCTTCTGTCGTTGAAAGTCAAACGTTTATGAAAATCAAAATCGAATGCCAGAAAAAAACTTGTGTCAAGTTGGAAAACTTTCAAGAACACTTTTAGCATATTTTAAGGATTAAATTTGTGGAATTTATTCTAAAAAATAGGCCTTCAAACTCCGAAAAAAATTCTTTACCAAGCACTTTATAATTCTATAGAAGGTTATCTGATCTGTGGTTTTGAAAGAGGAACGCTTATCAAATTTTCTAAGGGCTGCAGTTAAAACTGTATAACTGAATGCAATTCGAAACCAGCACCTTTCCAGCAAGAGCTCAAGAATAGAGCAGTAGGTAGTGTAGAATATCAATGAAGATAAGGAGGAAGCATTAGCTGGACTGTGTTCGATTCTCAAAAAGAAAGACAAAACCATGTGAGCCATCAATCATGGACTAACCCCTTTGTTGCTAGAGCAACAATGCTTTCAATGCCGATTTCCTTAATAAACATTTATTACTCGGCGGTTACGTGAAGTCGCCACAGCACAGAAGTTAGTATGTTTGCTTATTAGACGAGAAGAGGCAAAACCGGGAAAATTTTTACAAAAATCTGTGGTTCTAAATCGACTTTAAACTGTAGGTACCACTACTCACTGATAAAATTAACATACACAACATGAGTGTTGTGAGAACCTGGGTTGTAATCCTGACTAAAGTGTTGTAATTAAATAAGTAAGGTTATGTCAACATGCAAAATTGTTTTATATAGGACTGGTAAAGTCCAGAAACGATTATAGAGAGGCATTTGCATCCAGAAAAAGTGTCTAAATTGACCATTTGGTATACGCTATGGTCTAGAGGTGTTATTGGGTAGCATTTTTTAGATAATGTTACTGTAATAACGGTAACCTTCAATTCAGAGCTCTTTAGTCGTACGATAGTCGATGTTTTTCGGCCTGCAATTGCAGGTTATGTACAGAATGGTATGTGATTTCAACAAGATGCTGCCACTAGGTACAAAACACTATTACGGAATACATCCTGAAATAATCTAATAAGTGATCTAAAACTAACTCAAAAGAATTGCCTGCTGCCTTCTGAGCTCCTAAGGCCTTCACATTCGTTTAAATGGTCTGGTATTTCTTACAGAATGGCAAAATCCAAAGAAAACTTGCATCAAAGTCATGGCTTTATGTGTGTTTTATTCAAGTTTAACTTTGCAACCGTAAAATGGATGCCTTATATGGAATGGACCAACTTCTTCAATATAAATTTGCGAACATCATCAATTAAGTAGAAAGGCTAACAACACGTTCGCTGATGGCAATTATTTTTCAAATTGAATTTTGATTTCCGCATATCCTGGTTGGTATTGATGGAAAACTTTTCTCATGAGCAGCTTTAGATCAACGTTCTCCTCACAATCAATTAAAGGGTCCGCCAAATAACTTTTTTTTTGAAAATGCTTTGAAAACAAAACTACTGAATATTTTCTCAAATTTCTTTTTTTATTTGAAAGTACAATCCTTCCAGTTAATAATGGAAAATAATTTCATTCAAATGGCTGCCTCGGCTACACGATCGGTCCAATTTTTAAGCACATTATCGATTGTGTGCAGTTGTATTTCACCAATGGCTTCACGTATATTGTCCTTTAAAGCGCCAATTGTCTCTGGCTTGTCAGCGTAACACTTATCTTTGACAGCACCCCACAAATAATAGTCCAACGGTGTCAAATCGCAGCTCCGAGGTGGAAAAAAGACATCAGCTCTGCGGCTGATAATGCGATCTTCAAAAACAGGGCGCAAAACATCGAGTGTATTCAGTAGTTTTTTTTAAAGCATTTTCAAGAAAAAAAGTTATTTGGCGGACCCTTTATAAAAACGTTGAACTTTATTTGAAATTTTAATACTTATCGCCCTGCCCCATTCCTTATTTATAACATGGATTTGTTTCTCTTGTATAAAGAAGGATTTCATTATTTTATACGAATACATGATAATTTGTTGTTGTTGTTTTTTTTTTTCATTTTGATTTTTATTCATGAATTGTTTTTATTCAAAATCACTGGATTGTTTATGATCTTTCTCAGTTTTTCCATTCAAATTGTTTCGGAATGAATAGGTGGGAAAGACAAAAAGATTGCATTAGCAGAGGGGAAAAACGATTTTTAATAAATTGAAAATGAATTCATAATTTAGTGAAATTAGGAAACGAGCTGTGCCTATTGAATGGAATGTATTGGGCCTGATACAAGAATGCATTTCAAACTCTGTAGCTTTATAAATCGATATGGAGTTAGGAAATCAGTCTCTAGGTTAGGTTAGGTTAGGTTAGGTTAGAGGACATGTACTTGTCAATTTAGAACGGGTGCAGTACCCGGAGGTCGAATTGACCCATTGTACAACGTCCTAGTTTCTCACACCACTTATGTTGTGTGTGTTAATTTTATACATGAGTGGTGGGACCTACAGTTTAAAGTCGACTCCGAACGACAGATTTTTGAGAAACTTTTTCATGGCAATTTTATTTACTCTCAGAGTTTTTGCCAAAAATCTGCTGAGAGAAAGTCGCCGAAAAAATACTTTTTGTATTTTGTCTTGATGTCTGGCCTGGGGCTCGAACCCTGGCTTTACGTCTAATAAGCCAACACACTACCTACTAGACTACGACGACTTCAAATCAGCCTCTAAGTAAGGAGGTTAGTTTCGGTTGCGAAAGTAAGTCCAAAGATCCAAAAGACACATTCAACCTTATTCTGGTTATCGTCGTCGTCGTCGTAGTCGTTTTTGAGTCGACATCGTTTTCTATCGTCGTCGACATCACGTCGACACTGTTTTGGTATTCTGTAACACTACTGTGTCGACGTCGACTGTTTATCGAAAATTGTAATAACACAAAACACACATCTCTAATATTTAAGTCAGCCGATTCATTTTATGGTTTATTTGAAAAAAAAAAGTTTTTTATCATCAGGCCTGTCAAAATCAGCGATGTATTGATCCATGTCCAGGAATACGTGGCCGTTTTGCGCTTTGCGATGTTGTAAACCACAGTCCGTTCTGTACTTGTATTCAAGACTATACAGGAAATCCATTTGTTCAGTGCCAAAGAATGAATAAATTTGATAGGATTACAATTGCTGCGAAAACTTAGCTATTAATACGATTTTTAATGTCTGTAGTTGAAACTCAAAAGGATGTTGTTGCTTCGAATTCTTAACCTTCACCGTGTGGTCCGAACTGCATTTGTAAGGATGTAGGGGCAACACCTTCATGTACTTGCTTACCAGAGTATACAGTACAACCACCTAATTGCCGCCCTGAATGCGTTACAAACTCTGAATGTCCCTCGCAACAAACTTGTATTAATCAGAAATGTAAGGATCCCTGCTCAGGACTTTGTGGCCAAAGTGCAGTTTGTCGTGTTAATAGCCACACTCCAATGTGTTATTGTGAGTCTGGCTATACTGGTAATCCATTTGTACTATGCTCTCCCATACTACAAAATCCATCTGAAGTTGTCGACCCTTGCAATCCATCGCCTTGTGGACCCTTGCAATCCATCGCCTTGTGGACCCTATGCTCAATGCCGCCAACAAAATGGCGTTGCATCTTGTCAATGTTTAACTGATTAATTTGGCAATCCTTATGAAGGATGTCGACCGGAATGTTTGATTCCGACTGCCCGTCGAACAGGACATGTGTTAATGAGAAATGTAAAGACCCATGTCCTGGTACCTGTGGGCAGAATGCCGAATGTTTTGTTAGAAATCATTTGGCGACGTGTAACTGTATTTATGGATATCAAGGCGATCCATATCGCTATTGTGCTAAGGAAGAAAAACGTAAGATAATAAAAATTCACCACAAGAGTTAATTTTTTAATTCTTGTCGGTACCAAAAATGACGTCGACAAAATCAGAGTCGACACAACACAATATCGACTTAGTATTCACTTACAGAATACCAAATGTGTGTCGACAATCAGCGATAACTGTCAATAACGACAAACAGAATACCAATTTTAAATTGTCGACGCAAGTCGACGTCGTCTTGCGTCGAAGACGGCAACCGGAATAAGGGTGATTGTCTTATCCTCGTTTCATTTGCTTGAAATCGAAAAATCCTTAACCCTTTGTGTTTATGAAATAGGCCCTTAAACTCCAAAATATTTTTGATAAAATTTTTGTTAAAATTTGTTAATTTCTTAAATAAATATTTTAACAAAATATATGGAAATTCATTAACGCAACATTTTATCTGAATTTTCTAAAGGACTATGAGAAAAAAAGGTGTGGCTGTCGCTTTTTAACGGCTTTCGTTTACCGCTTAGGGAGCCTCTTGTCTTCTAACAATTTAACAAACTCTTGAGTATAATTTATCTGAGAACTTTTCAAAATATCCTCAACATCACCTGCACCCCTATGTTGTGGATGATGCCAGGTGCATGGCTCACGTTGCGTGCGTTCCTCCTCCGAGCTTAATTGCAGCAGATTTTATAGTAATTCATCGCGTAAGAGCCAATTCTTGTTGCTCTTGTTCGGGCAGAGAGTCATATTCCCGGAGTAGTTCCTTAACGGTGGAGGTTTTCTCTTTAATTCCATTGGGATCCAATAGACGTATATCCGGACTGAAATCGCTACGTTTGGTTTCTAGGCTTAAAGCACGCTTGACTCTTTCGATATTCTATTCTTTTTATAATGATCTTCCGGATAAGACTTGCTCCCTTGGTCGTTCTCACTCGATTTAGAATTTTAATTGAAAATTTTCAGGACATTTGAATAACGATTCCTTAAAACCTCTACCCAATCTTTTGATGGCGTTGCTTTATTAGATATTCCTACCAAACCGCTTGAATTCGGGTTCTTGGCTTCGCTAGAAATTTTGATTCTTGTTGTTGTTGTTGTTTTGAATTTTATAGGTTAGTTTGAGGAATTTTGCTTCTGAAATTGGTTCTCATTGCCGTACAAGCTAAAAAATTGTATTTAATTTTCTTATTTGAGCGATAATTGGTGTTTTTGCTCGGCATAGGGCCCCCCTAGGAATGGCTTAGAGGTCTTTTCTTTATACATTGCTTTTCTGAAGCTTATGGTGTAAGCTTTTATGTTTGTTTCCCTTTGTAAATGATGCTGCTGGATTCCTCCACCTTAGCTTGTGGTGTTTGAAAGCCTTGGAGTGTTTGTAATTTCTGTGCGGCTTAAAAGCTTTTCCTTTCTTCGATTTTCTATGCAATTTGTGAGTGTGACGTTTTCGTGGCTTGAGTTTAACAAATTTTATTGTTACTGGCTGTGCGGCTACTACGTCCTTGGATTTTTCCGTCTCATCTTTATCTTTACTTGCTAAAGCATGTAAATGCGTCAGAAGCTTTATCATTATAATACCACGTTTTTCTTTGGACAAATTCATCAAAGAAGTATTAAAAGCTTTCTGTATTTCTGTCATATGTTTTGAATTTTTAATATTAGTAGCTTTTGGTGCTTTTAAGGCTTTTAAAGCTATCTGTTCCGTATTTGTTTCTGGAGTACTTGTTTCGTTTTCATGTTTACAAAAGTCGTCTAATTCTTTTTCTTTGTTCGAAAGTTTTGAAGGCCATTGTTGATACACAGTTTGGTTTTGGTATTGACAAAAATCTTCTAACTCTTGGTCTTTGTGAGTAGAGTTTGAAGATTTTGAGGGCTCTTGTTGGTTCACAGTTTGCTTATCTTCTTTTTGTTCCAATTTTTCTGGTTCTGATGATGTTACAACATTATTCTTATAACCGGCATTCTTTTGCTTGGCATTTGGAGTTTTAACAGATTTAAAGCTTACTGAACGCTTTCTACGCTTATGTGTTTCAAAATAGTCTTCTGAGGGTTGTTTGAAAGCTTTTGAGTCTGTCAGTTCGTCAGGAAAATCGTGAGCTTTTAAAAGCTCTGGCTGGTTATTGAATTCATTGATATTTTCGTTGTAATTGAGATCAGTTAGGAAAGCTTCATAATCAACGTCATCTATTTGCTGGCTATTAAATGGATTTACGGAGCGCTTACTTCTGCTATGGCATTTTAAATTGGCTTCTGGAGTTTCATTAAAAGTTTCTAAATTATTATCTGAATTCGTTCCTGCTTCAAGTAAATCGAGAGCTTTTAAAAGCTCTGGTTTGTCATTGGTTTCATCATTGTTTTCATTGTGTTTCTGATCGGCTAAGAAAGCTTCAATATTATGATTTCCAAATAACGGACTTTTGAAAGCTTTTATTGAACGCTTTCTCATATTATGTTTCTCCTCATCTTCATAGTTTTCCTTGGGAGCTTTTATTTGACTGTCAGATTTTAAGATTTCCTTGGAAATAGTTAAAGCTTGTGTAAGTAAACTTTGTGAGTCTGCATTGGTTAAAGCAGATGTTTTCACATTTTCTGCCACGTTGCTATCTTTAACTAACTTTTCTTTATCGTTTGCAGTGTCAACAGGCTTTAAAGCTTCCTTATCGTTTGAGGCCTTCTCTTGAGTTGCTGTTGAGCTGGTTTTGTCTTTCTCTCTTTTATATCTATCGTTCTGTTCATTTATATTATTATCCCTTTTAACAATCCACTCTTCTCCGGCATCCAGAGACTGCTCAGCTATTTTATCTTTGAAAGGTTCATTCGGATAAGAGTCGTGGTTTTCCGTAACAAAATGAGGATGCGCGGCAGCATGCCCCGAACTGGGTAAACTGGGACCATAACCTCTTCTCATTAAATGTTCGCTGGTCTTTAAACGTATTACGGACATGGGATTAAACTTATAGGAACGCTTCTTGAAAATTCCCCACTTCCAAGGTGCAACCATTTTCTTTTCCGAATCATCCTGTTCCACTTTCGATAGCTTATAATCAGCCTCATGGTTGAGCGTATTCTTGGGTTTTTCCAAATTAATATTTAAAACCGGTGGAACCCATTTCTTATAATCGGGTGCTTTGGCAACGGAAAATTTCAACAAACTCCACTCCCTATCTACATTTTTATTGTTCGTTGACTTTCGTTGGGATTCGTTGATATCCAAAAGACCGGGAGGCTTTGCGCCTTTGTTAAAGAAACCAAAGCTGAGAGCGTCCCTGTCGTCCTCATTGTAGGCGCTGAATAAATCGTCTCCTGCAAAGCTATTATTTGCGTTCTTATGGGAATAATCGGAACTTTTTTTACCACATTGGTTGCAACCGCTTAAGTCTGTAAAGCTATCCCCGTACTGGTCCTTGCCTGTAGACAATTTGGCCTTGAAAAAATTCGAATCAAATGTAGGTTTCTCGTTGGCATCACTGTTGTCACTTTTCAGTAAATCAAAATTATTGAAATTATTTTTATTGTCGTTGTTATTGTTGTTGTTGTTGTTGTTGTTGTTAATACTATCTAAGGCCATGGAGGGAAAGTTTCTATCGTACTTTTTAAAATCATTTGCCGTCTGGCCATTATCTGTGTTACTTTTTCCGTTACGTATCTTAAGTCGAGTATATTTATCCTGTCCGCTGACTTGATCATTCTTAGTAGGCTCCTGTTCATCATCTTCTTCTCCCTCATCCTCCTCGTTAAACAGTACAGTGTCTTGACAATCCTGGTTACTGTTCTCCTGTACGAATTTGAAACGTTCCGAATTGCGTTTCATACCCTCCTGAAACCATCGATCATTGTCCATTGTATTCTCTTGTTTAGAGTCCACACCATAATCGATATCTGAATAGTCAACGTTTTCATTGTTATTGCTCATCATGTCTTTAACGGATTGTCTTTGATTTCTGTCGGAATTTTCTTTTGTTAAAGTATTCTTAGCCGGATTTAAAGATTTTGGCTGTGCCACATTGGGTTTGCCAACCGGAGTCTGCTGCCTGCTAGTCTCTGTTGCACTAGCAAATGTTATCGTCAATGCGATAAAAATCGCATAAATAAACGTAAAAATATATGAAAAATTCATTTCTAACTTCGAATTCAAATGGGCAACGAACGTTATGAAATGAAAATTTTCTTCACTTCTGTCGTCGAGAGTCAAACGTTTGTGAAAATCAAAATCGATTGCCAGAAAAAACTTCGTGTCAAGTTGGAAAACATTCAGGAAAACTTTTAGCATATTTTAAGGATTAAATTTGTGGAACTTATCGTAGAAAATAGGCCACTTTATGATTCTAAAAAGTGTATCTGATCTGTGGTTCTGGAAGAGGAACACTTTTGAAATTTGCTAGCGGCTGCAGATATAACTGATGAAAGCAATTCGCAACCAGCAACTTTTCTAGCAATAGCTTCGAACAGTAATAGCCTAGCTTGAAAAAAATAGAGCCCTATGTGCTGTAGAATATTAAAGAAGATAAGGTTGATAGGTGGACTAAACAATGTTGAACATGAACCGTCTTACCACAGCATACTGTGACCAGTTCCCAAAAATAGTTGAACAACGTTTTGAACCAGCCGTCGTGGAATGATACTCTTAATCTATCATAGAAGACTCACATACAGACCAGTTCAAGGAAAGCTAAGCAAGTCATAATGATATACCCAAGGATTGCAGCAATAATGCGAGTGTAAACCAATAACTTTGCATTCAATATGTAATATTTTTGACCTATGGCGCCATTGTTTTGGGGAGATAGAACGTTTTTGAAAACAGCCCAGATGGCTAGCATGCGTTGCTATAAGCGGGTCAATGAGAACTTACCCCGTGAGGACCGTCTCAATGAGTTGTGATGGAGATTATGTTTTGTATAATGAAAGATAAGTCTGAGGAGAAATTAATCAGAAGGTATCTGTTCTTAGCTATACCCTGGACAGAACTAGTCACTCTACAGTTGTAGAAAATGCTTCGCAATGAGCCTGCGTGATTAGAACGAGTGCAGTTATTTGGCATCTACTTACTCTTCTGAGACAAATTGTACCGTACACACACTCTGAAATATATATATGACTCGGAAATAGATAGCGTGACAGGATCAATGGTGGCGTTCATTCTCAGAGTGAAATATTCAGAAATGTGTGGGGAAGTCAGTGCCATTGAAAGTTATGCCCAATTCAAGTTGCATAGACAAGACACCAAAGCACAGAACTTGGTGCTGTCTTGACAAGTTAAGTCAGCTAGGCAGGGGAAAAAGATCATGCCTTGCTAGCCTCCAAGTCTTGTGGGGAAACACAGCAATGATCAGGCAGATTAGCTTGCTAGGAGAGGTACTTCCACATCCCAGTTTTATTCTGTGGAGTGGAAAAGGACATATGGAAGTATAGACTAGGCGAAAGGGAAAATAAAAACAGCTTTAAACCGATTTGGAACAATTAACACTTTTGCTGGGTAATTACAATAGGCAGAGACTTGAGTCATTTATCATACTATCCAGAAATAGCCTGAGGCCTTTTAACCAGGCACCGTTGACTTCAGGAACACTTGTTTAGAAGAAGAATTGCCTCAAGCCTCATATGTAGATTCTATGATAAGGAGAATGAATCACTAGAACACAAACTTGGAACCTCTGTGGCGTTAATTCATCTCCGAAGAAAATAACTTTGAAGTCGCCGTAGTCTAGTAGGTAGTGCGTTGGCTTATTAGACGTAAAGCCAGGGTTCGAGCCCCAGGCCAGACAACAAGACAAAATACAAAAAGTATTTCGTCGGCGACTTCCTCTCAGCAGATTTCTGGCAAAAACTCTGAGAGTAAATAAAACTGCCATGAAAAAGTTTCTCAAAAATCTGTCGTTCGGAGTCTACTTTAAACTGTAGGTCCCACCACTCATTAACACAGACAACATAAGTGGTGTGAGAAACTAGGACGTTGTACAATAGGTCAATTCGACCTCCGGGTACTGTACTTGTCTTAATTGACAAGTACACGTCCTCTAACCTAACCTACCCTAACCTATCAAAAACTAGGCAGAGAATCATCTTTTATTGACACCGAACAGCATCCTGAAGTTCGTCAGGGAGACATTATATGGATACTCTGTATAGATTGTAGGATCAGTACCAGAGATTACATGGTGGTAGTACTTTGACACTTCTATTCGATTATTACTTACATTCTTAATTCGTCATTACAATCCTTTAGTCAGGACTACCACCTAGTTTCGCACACCACCCATGTAGTGTTTGCTAGTTTTATTCATCAGTTTCTTAGTTTGATATTCAAATGATGGATTAAAATCCTTGATATCCTTGTCTCTTGCATTAACTTGAAGAAAAACTTTTTAAATGAAATTTAAAAAGAAAAAAAAACAACACAAGAAAAACTTCAAAATTAAATTGAATTTTTCCCATTGAAAACACTTCAAAACACAACCGAATACAAAGCAACACGGTATAGAATAACATTCAACTGAGAGTGAGAAAGAAGGGAGAGAATGAGGGTAAGAGAGTGAGATAATATTCAATTAAGATTTGCTTTGACTTAATAATGAAATCATAAATTTAGACAATAAACGAGTTTAAACAAAATATACACACATACATATGTACTTATAGTAATACAATAACAACAATACTAAGAACAATAAGAATACAAAAGTATAAGAAAAGTTAACACAACAAAACTTATTTGTTGCACAATACATTTTGAAAAAGTTTTGTTGCAACAAAACAAAACAAAACACAAAACAACTCAAAAAAAACTTTAGATTTGTTGTAGTAGTTGCAGTTGTTGCTGTTCTTGTTGTTGAAGCTGTCGAGCCAAGTTGTTCGTTTCGATTGTTTTGGTTAAGTGTATAAGTGTAGCTGCATAAACGAACGTGTGTGTTGATTTTCACACTCTCATACTATTGCTTTCTCTCTTGCTTGCTTAAACACACATACAGGCTTAAATGTGTAGCCCAAGAAACAAAAGAAAACAAAATAAAATAATCAACAGGTGTAAAAACTACAACAATTTAATACAATTATTGTTTAAAGTTTTTGTTTTTTCTCCTCTCTTGTTTTTGTTTTTGTTTTATTATAAATAAAATTGATATACAGGGTGCTTAATAAAAAATGGTTTAAAAATTATTATCAAATCAATTTAAAATAGAAACTGGATCTCACACAACTTCTGCCCGGATGTGAGTGCTCTCGACAGTATACGCTCCGATTTAAGCTAAAAAAGTTACGTGAAGAAGTAACCTAGACGAACAAGTAACTTTAAAGTCCTACAAATTCATTAAAGATAGTCATGCATTAGAGGAGTTTTTAGGCCGCATACCAACCGATAAAAGCCGTAAAGCAGAGATGTTTCAATCGATTGACAAATGGAATGCCGATCAAATGCAATAGAATACAGAGTGTTGCATCAACTGAAGCTACAGCGATACGTACATACATACATACATAATTGGTCACTACAACCCTTCAGACAGGATTACGACGTATTTTATACTTTTATTACTCTCAGAGATTTTTCAAGAAAACTGCTGAGAGGCAGTCGACGAAAATTATTTTTCGTTTTTCGTTTTGTCAGAGATGTATGATCTGGGATTTGAACAGAGTCCTCTCTTCTAATAAGCCGAAGCACTACCTGCTAGACTACAGCGATATTGTCAGTTAATTAGAAAGACGTTTCGGGTAGACGGTAAACATACAAAAGCTATTATATTGGACAGACTCCTGACGTAATCTTGTACTTTAACGAACCGTTTTCTGGAAGGAACTGGAGTGATTTCAATGTGTGGAAATTCCATACTAACAGAGGCATTCAAATGTCTTTACACGCCTTTTATGTTATACATGAGTGGTGGGACCTACAGTTTAAAGTCGACTCCGAACGACAGATTTTTATTTATTGAGAAACTTTTCATGGCAATTTTATTTACTCTCAGAGTTTTTGCCAGAAGTCTACTGAGAGGAAGTCGCCGAAAAATACTTTTTAATTTGGTCTTTGATGCCCGGCCTGCGGCTCGAACCCAGGCTTTTGCGTCTAATAAGCCAACACACTACCTACTAGACTACGGTGACTCCAAAAACACGCCTTTAAGTAGACAAAATTCTGTGCATCATGTCAATGCACTGATACTCTGAATTCATTGATTGCAAGTTTTCAATTGTTTTCAATTGGATTTACACCTCCGTCCACTTAAGGCTCAACTCATGTAACACTTAAAGGCGGATGATCCTTCAGAACGTCGCAAATATGTCGAATGGATGCACCAAAAGGCCTGCAATGCTGGCCAACCCTTGTTGGTTGAGTCTACAGAAAAAATTGTGGCATATCGGGGTAGAAGATAGAAGGAAAAAAAAGTGTTTGTGGCAAAATCCCATTGCCTACGGAAAAAGTAACTTTTTGATGAAGGGTAGTTAGGTAGGTAGTGTGTTGGCTTATTAGATGCTAGGCCGTGGTTCAAACATCAACCCAGACTTCTCGAACAAAACGAAATATTGAAAAAATACTTCCTCTCAGCAGTGTTTCTGCAAAAACCCTGAGAATAAAATTTGTCATGAAAAATTTCTCAAATATCTGTCTTTCAGAATCGAATCCTGGCTCAGATATCATGGACAAAACAAAATATTTCTACGGCGCCTTTTGCTCAGTAGTCTTCTGGCAAAAACTCAAGTTTCTCAAGTCTGTCGATAGGAGTCGACATTAAACTACAGGTCTCAACACTTGTTTTAATTGCTACGTCTTAAAAAAAAGCACCCTGTTTTAATTAATATGCCTGAACGCATATACCCACACTCTGTTTGCACTCGCCGAAAAAAAAGAAAACAACGGTTTTCTTCAACTTTAAATCGTAATACAGGGTGTGTTGGTTTATAATAATAAAACAACAACAAAAACAAACAAAAATATGCGAATGAATAGAATAACATTTTAAAACTACAACAAAAACGCACAGAAAAATATCAAGAGAACTTTGTCTCCAAATATACTTCATGAAATGCACTTTTTTATACCCTTTCCTCAGGCGAAGAATACAAGCAATGCTTATGCTGCTCACCATCCCTTTACAAATGATTGTATATTGTATGTTGTATTGTTGATAACAGTTTTAAAAGTTTGACGTTGTTTCCTATTCGAAAAGTGAGATTGAGTACAACAGTAAAATGATAATTTTTGCTCATTTTTATTCATTCATTCACACACTCACTCACCCCCCACTACCACGCATTATTTAATTCATTTCTGTGCCTATTGTTTACAATATGAAGAGTATTGATAAAAACCTGTTGGTATACATACATATGGATATGGCTGTGTATGTGTGTGAGTCTATGTTTATGATTAAAACACAGAGAACAACTATACAAGCAAAAAAATGACTGTCCCTACCTTTTATATATAAACGGCTCTCTTAATCAGAGAATCTATTAATGCATGAATTAAAAACGAGGAAGAAAAACTATGTAAAATGTGGGTTGTTTCACGTTTCAAAAAGGTATACGATACATACGAGTATAGATAAAAAGGCGTAAATATTTAGTGCGATATTCACACTACGAATCAAGTACTCGAAGCTTCAGCTGAATGGTTCAGAATGGTTTGGTAGAGGTTTTTATAATTCTTTTTAACAGGAAAAATGAATGAACATCATACTTCTCTACATATTTTAATAAGGAACTCGGGACATATAAAGGGTCCGCCAAATAACTTTTTTTAAATGCTTTAAAAAAAAAACTACTAAAGATTTTCTCAAATTTCTTTTTTTATTTGAATGTACAATCCTTCCGGTTAATAATGGAAAATAATTTCATTCAAATGGCTGCCTCGGCTGGCCATGCAGTAGCCTACACCAGAAGATGCCGATTTTGGCAAAAAAAATCATCTTTTCAGATGAAGCTCATTTTGATCTTGGCGGGACTGTAAACAAGCGAAATTGTCGCATTTGGGGCACAGAAAACCCGCACGCATACATTGAAAAGCCGAAGCACCCAAAACGTGCGATTTTTGGTCCAGAGGCATAATTGGGCCATTTTTCTTCGAAAATAATCAAGGAGTGGCCGTTACAGTCAATGGCGATCGTTATCGGGCCATGTTGAACGAATTTTTGTTCACAAAAATTGAAGAGGAGGATATTGGCAACATTTGGTTTCAACAGGACGGCGCTACGTGCCACACAGCTGAAGCTACGCTCGATGTTTTGCGCCCTGTTTTGAAGATCGCATTATCAGCCGCAGAGCTGATGTCGTTTGGCCACCTCGGAGCTGCGATTTGACACCGTTGGACCATTATTTGTGGGGTGCCGTCAAAGATAAGTGTTAAGCCGAAAAGCCAGAGGCAATTGACGCTTTAAAGGACAATATTCGCCAAGCCATTGGTGAAATACAGCTGAACACAATCGATAATGTGCTTAAAAATTGGATCGATCGTGTAGGCTACTGCATGGCCAGCCGAGGCAGCCATTTGAATGAAATTATTTTCCATTATTAACCGGAAGGATTGTACTTTCAAATAAAACAAGAAATTTGAGAAAATATTCAGTAGCTTTTTTAAGCATTTTCAAAAAAAAAATGTTATTTGGCGGACCCTTTATAATTCGTCATTACAGCCCTTCAATCAGGATTACAACACTTATGTTATATGTGAAAAAATTTTCTGGTAGTAAATCCACAGAATTCTAGACTACGACGTAGGTAGTGTGTTGGCTTATTAGACGTGATGCCACGGATCAAACCCCAGGTAAGACAACTCCAACAAAACGAAATATGAAAAAATATTTCTCTGGCGACTTCCTCTCAGCAGATTTCTGGCAAAAACTCTGAGAGTAAAACACAATTGCCATGAAAAAGTTCCTCAAAAATCTGTCGTTCCGAGTCGACTTTAAACTGTAGGTCCTGCCACTCATGTATAAAATTAACACACGCAACATAAGTGGTGTGAGAAACTAGGTCGTAATCCTGACTGAAGGGTTGTAATGACCAATTATGTTATGTGTATGTAGGACTTTGTACAGACAGTATGCAGGGTATTTCCAGAAAGAAAACTAATGTACGCAAATGTAAATTTTTTTAGGAAATGTGACAAAACAAATTAGGCAGAACAGATATTAAAACTAAACAATTTCCTATGCGGCCAGCCCCTAGGGATTGCTTTAGCAATTATAAGGCTCGATATTCGTAATGAATGTCACTTCACAGCTTAAACTTCGTGGGTTGAAAGGAGGATCGCATTGGACGTCAAGACTGCTACAGCGTTTCTTGCGAATATCACACCAACATCTTACTTTATGTACAATTATTTCGACATTAAATGGTACAGTTTTCATAAGTCTAAACGCCATGGGTCATTGAAAGTAAAGACTTAAATAGACGAAGAATTAGTCAGAACGGCTACTAAGTTAAATAACCCTCTGTGTGTCCTTTTAACACAATAAGACTGATTATTAGAAATAAATTCCACTCCAAATCTAATACTCCCAGGTTAGAGGGGTTGCTCAACGGCTATCAGCTGATCAAATCTTAATAGGGGAGGACCAAACAACTCATTTTCCTCTCTTGTTTGACCTTCTGATACGTGGTCTTCTCTCAAACGTTTTTAGAAAGGATTTGAGAAATATAAATTAAATGGCTTGAACCAAACGTGCCTTCCTAATAGCTTGTACCAGCATTTTCTCTTCTCATGAACCTTAGCTTGGAAGCAAGTTAACCCTTTACGCTGGCAAAGATTTTAAAATAAGCCTATGATAAAATGTAACTTGAAATGTTTCCTTTCAATCACGTCTTCATTTGACACTCGCATTAAAACTCACTAGTGGCATAAGATCGCAAAAGGACCTTAAAAATTTCCACAAAAAACTATAGGCAAGTCATTGTTTTATGAACTCCATTAGAATATGGCTTAAAGGACTATTTAAAGTGTGTAGAAAATCATTAGAAAATTATCATTTGACAACATACAGTTCGTAATGAAATAACCCACATGTGTATGTGAATATTCACAAATTGTTGCTGCTGCTCTCTCTCTCTCTCCCTTTCTTTATTTTTATTTTTTATCCTCCATTCAAATGTCTCTTGTTTAACATGTTTTATAACGTATGTATGCATATGTATGAGTACGTCTGCATGTATATGTACATGCATGTGTGTGTGTATGAGAACCGACAAAACTTTTTCTGTTGCCTTCTTTTCTTTTCTCTTCTTTATATATATTGCGGTTGGTTTTCCAACAACATTTTGAATTCAATGAATTGTAGGCACAAAGAGAGCGTGTATGTAAGTGGGTGTGTGAGTGTGTGTGTGTTTGAAATTGTGGACTCAAAGTGTATAACTTTTTACAATAACTTCCGATTTGTGTCAGTTCAAATGAACATTTCCTTACAGAGAAAAAAAAGAAAAAGCACAACGAAAAAGTTATAGCGCGTGGCAATATTCAAAACGAGAAAAACGATTTCAGTTTAAAGGAAAGGCTTTACAATTTAGGATCCTTTAAAAAGTTAGAAGATTTAAAATTTGTTTTTGTAAATACTTACGACTTACTAAATAGGCCTGTAAGTATACTTGAATGCCAGAAAACATGTTGAGATATGTGAAATTCAAAAAAAGGGTAGCTAAAGTTCTGTTTACTGCCTATAGATTCGAAGATTATCTACATACTTAATTGACTTTACCAAATTGTTGTACTTTAACTTGCCTTAACACTTCTATCTTCGGCTACCTCTCTTTCGCAAGCGCTTTTTCCAGTTGGTCAAATCATTCGATGACAAAGCTTTCTTAACTTGGGTCTTTCAACAATGTCAAGTTTGTTCTCTCACCAACCTCCTTAGATTCTCGCAGCATGTATCGTTCTTAGCAGAATATCTGCTTCCATCCAAATGAAATAGCCAAGCCAGCGTAGCTGCTGGATGTTAATACGCTGAACAATATCCTGTCGCTTCTAATACAGAAATCAACGACAATTAACTTACTTACTCACCTAATTGGCCATGAACAACCTGATTAACGGATTTCAGTCTTCCTTAACACATCCATCCAGATGCCTCTGATTCTCGCGCGGCTTTGCCGGTTGGTCACATCAATCGACGACAGGGCTTGCTCGGTTTGGTCCGAGGTCGTCCTCTTCGCCAACTTCCTTTCAAATATCCATCTTGCCGGAGCCAGCGAAGCCGCTGCATGTTAATAGGCTGCTCATACAGCTCATTTTTGGATCGGATGCGGAAATCATCGCCAACTCACACTGGTCCGAAGATCTTACGTAGGACATTTCTTTCGAATATTCTCAAGACTGCTGCATTAGTGCTTAATCGACAGCTTACACTGAATCGACAATTTTGTGTCAAACGTTTCGCTTCAAAGCTTTCCAGGCAACTGCATCGGTTCGTAATAACGTCTATGCTTCTGCATCATAGAAAATCACAGGGAGAATCAGCGAGTGGAATAACGTTAGTTTCGTCTCTTCTAGCATAAGAGCACCTCTTAGCACTTAGTCTTCAACGTCGTAACTGCAGTGTTTGGCTGCAACCTAGTATCCAATACGCCGCTACACTTCAGAATGCTACCAAGATTGCAAAATGATTTAATCTCTTCCAGGTCCAGTATCCGAAGTTTCACAGCAGTTTGTTGGTAACCTGTTTTGAGCACCTATTACCACATGTGTGTGGCACTGTGTGATGATATACTACCGCACTGAGAAGGTAAGGAATTCTTTGGCAAGACAACGAACCTCAACTTGATCTTGTACACCACGCACAGGCAACTTCAGATGCAGTCAAGATAACGCAGCGAATTTGGCCAACGTTATATGGAAACCGCACGGAAATAATAAGCGAACTCCAAAGGGGCACATCCACATGTGTGCCTCAAATGAGCCATCAATAGACATTGTGTATGACAACGATTTCCATAAAAGTTGTAGAGACGAGCAAGGGGAGTTAACAGCTCTTGTTTGTTTTTAAATTTACTAAGAGTCACTTAAGTGTTTGTCTTCAATTTTTTTTACGTATACTATACCCTGGGGAGTATTATTTTTGTCTTCAAAAAAAAAATTTTAACAATCAAGTCCAATGACCATCTCTGCAGATTTTAAAATTTAAAAGTTCTTGTAATTTCTTCTTAAAAAATTTATTTTAAAAAGGTTTCGATTCCATTCCATACAAACAAATCAAACGATAAGCAGAAGAAAGGCCTAACTCCTAAAAGAGGAACTATTGTCTCCACACATTATTGTCTGTCATGTGTTGTTCGTCGCGTAACGCCGTGGACTGAAGAGACCCGGAACCGAACAGTCATTCGGACATTCTGAATGACTTTTCTCTACTGACAAAAAAGGAGCTTATGAATGGAACGACTGTTCATGTTGTTCCCGTTGATATGTTTATCTCTCAACTTAGGATTCGGAAACCCCAATACCGGGTCCACTAATGGGTTCGAAACGGATAGAAGCACTGGTGAGATTTTTTTGTAAGGATCTCGATTTTGTGGTACACAAATAAGTCAAGAACAGGTTTTCAAACAGCAGCAGGATTTTTTGGTACCAGAATAAAATATTTCAAACAAATGGAGACCTCGCGTGCATCTTCCCAGCCGTAGTTTATGCCATCAAAAGATATGCTCAATTTAACTTGGATAGGAAGGAGGTCCAAAAGACAAGACATAGCAACACTATCGGACAGTTATGGGGTTACATCGAAAATAGTATGTTTGTCTGAGAAAGTTGAATCAGACAGGTAGACAGAATAAGGTTTTGCCGCTGCTGGGTACCTGGTTATGCGGAAATTCTCTCCAATAAGCAAACAGACGAGCTTACGAGGACTAGAGTTTCCAGGCCGTTTAATTTCAAAACTTTTTGTTGTTGTTAAGAAGAGATCTGAGTCAAGCATCAGACTATCCAGGAGTTACCGGAGTTTAATTGACAGGACAATGTAAAGCAGGGTACATTTATTTAAAGTGGCGACTGTTTCGAGCCCAATATGTACATTCTGTGATGATAATAGTGAATCAACGGATCACATTCTTGGAACCTGTTAGGTTTTAATGCAGCTCAGGAGGAAACAACAGATGCTGGGCGGGGAGCCCTATAAAGTATGAGAGGACATCAAGACAAATAATAATAAGAATAAGAATCTTGGACTGTTGCTTCATTATTAAGTGGATAGTAACGTTCTTCAGATGGTGCCTTTGTCGTCAGCCGATATTCAGGCACTTCTAAGGTTAATAGAGGGGGTGAGCTGGCAGGCCTGTGTGCATTCATCTTTGCGTAATTAATGCTTCTGTTTTATTGTCTACAGTTTTGTTTCATTCTCTCTATGCTGTTTCTTTCTTTGGGTCCCAGGAACCTCTTGGTGTTTTTTGTATTTCCAACTCAAACTTACTTACTTTCCTGCATAGAACTCTATTTTCCTCTTTTCTAGTTTTATCTGGAGTTAATACATTTTGTCTTTCAACATCTTGTATAACATTATGCTGAAAAGTAATTGAACCTTTATTTAGTGGCGAGTGGTGAATAGTGGCTGGGGGTTACTCATGTTTTATTTAATTTTGATCAATTGCATGCCGAATGTCATATAAATTTTAAAATGAAATTTTTTTCCAAGCATTCTCGGAAAGTGTGGAAAACTATTAAATGCCACGAAATGAAGTTGTTGCTGGCTAACTGACTGGCTGGCTGGTATAATAAAAAAAACTACTGCAACATACAATGGCATTAAGGCCATTGCCACAATAACAAAAAAAGCAAAGAAAACCATGTGCTACCAACAGAGATGATGCAAAATAAAGAAACGAAATGAAATTTATTGAAATTCACTTGAAATTCAAAGGAAAAAAGGGGAAAATAATCTGAAGAAAATTCGTGTAATGAAGGTAAAAAAGTGACCAGCTGTTGACGAATTTGCTTTCGTTAAACTGTTAAAGAAATATGACGTTTACCACCTAAGGGGCTAACAATTTAGTGGCTTCAAACAGACGTTCTTATAGGTAGGTAGGTTGGAGTGGGAGGTTTGATACCAAAAGCTCACTTGAGCACACATAGCGGCCCGTTGTAATGCTACGGGTAAGCGCAGTCCCCGTGCTGACCAAATTCCAGCGAACTCACAGAAGAAATTTGTCAGAAGACGTTCTTGTAAAGCTGTCAGCTGTTGAATTTCATCTGAAGTGTCCTTTGTGTCATGTCTACTCAACTCCTGAAATCTTCAAATAAAAAAATGATTGAAAACTACCTTAAATGGATCGACTGATGGCTGCAACTTACCCCGAGGTAGTCACTAAATTAACCTGGTATTTTCGTTTACAATGGCTTAGGTCATTTCATAGAAGTTTCATTGAAACCATCGAAGTCAGTAAAAAGCCTTTCAAAATTGCTGATGATGTCTATCATATATAAAGTTGGTCACTCTCATTGAATTTCCTAAAGAAAGAAAGTCCACTTAATGGGTTATCTTTGTTTACTTGTTATACACGTTGTTTTTTCTTTTTGTTCTTGTTTACACTTTTTATAAACTAACACACTACTATTCAACACCTGTGGTAATGCATGTAACTATAAAAGGCCAGCAAAAGAAAGAAAAATAAACTCATACGTTGCGCTTCCTTTTCATATAGAATTTGCCAAAAGAGGCAAAATACTTAAATTCGATTTGAAACATGCTTAAGCATGTTGTTGGTCTGATTGTTTTCTTGTTGTACTCACTCACACTTGCACTCTCTTGCAGCTCTCTTTCATTGTTCATTCAATCAACAAAAGTTTATTGGTATGTATACATGTGTATACATTTGTATGTGTCTTTGTTGCCTGTTTTGAAACCATGAATATTCTGTTTCATAAATTATGCAGAATGCCAAAATATTTTACTGCACACTCTCACTCTTGCTTACTCTTTCTCACACTTTCTCGCTCTCATTCTCTACGTGCATTAGACGACACTACAACTTACCTTAACTACATACAACTTCGGCCCATTCTCATATGCTGTGTTTTTCTCCATATTTTACTGTAATAGAATCTCTTGTTCTAGCTATTCTAGCTGAGTCACTTACACACACTACTTTAAACAGAATATTTATTTAAAATGTAGCAACCAACAGTCGTTTTATTTTTCGTTTTTATTTTACTCATGTATTAAGCACGTCTCTTTAGTTTATATTTGTTGCTATTGTATTACTATGCAAGCATAAGTGTAGATCGTACACACACTTTCTCTCACACACATACTCTCCTTTTTTCTTTTATTTTATTTTTTTATACTTCGTATTAAAACAATATTTGTAAGCCAAAAACCTTAACCAAATATATGATTATATCAATGCAAGTCTGCCCGTGTGTGTGGGTGTATGTCTATGTGTGTTTATTTGTCGCTGCTAAAAGGCACGAACGTCATTTGTTCATTTCGAGACCCATAAAATGAAATGTTTCATGTTGTAAATATTGTGAAATGGTAATGAAACTCTCTCTCTCTCACAACATGAGCGTGTATGAATGAATGAATTGTACGAGTACGGTGCAGTTCGTAAGTATGAGAGCATGTTTAACGGCATGACTTTATGAAAGCATGTGTATGAAAGCTTGTGTTTGCAAGGCTTTGTATTTATGTGTATGGGAGTTTTTTTCATTTTTTTTGTTTGTTTCTGTATGCATAAGTTGGTAGGTGGTTATGTGTTAGTATTTTGCTATACACTCAGAGAAAAATTTTAAGTATTTTAAAGGATTTTGTTTTAATATACTTTGTTTATCAAAATATTTTTGGATTAAATGTTCTACAACATGTTCATCAAAATGTTTTTCGTTTTAAATGTTGTACAACATGTTTCTACAACATATTTAAATTGTTTGCATTGCAGATCAATTCTTAAATTTAATTTTTATTTGTAAGGAATACTCGGTCATGTTCCTACAACATGTTGCGGAAATATATTGTCCTGAACTATTTTATTAAGCTGCTTCCATGGTTACTTGTAGGGTCGCCGTAGTCTAGTAGCTAGTGTGTATGCTTATTAGACGCAAGGCCACAGTTCAAACCCCAGGTCATACGTCAAAACGGAATATGAAAAAATATTTATTCGGCGACTTGCTCTCAGAAGATTTCTGGCAATAACTCTGAGAGTAAATAAAATTGCTATGAAAAGTTTCTCAAAAATCTGTCGTTCGGAGTCGAAGTTAAACTGTAGGTCCCGCCACTCATGTATAAAATTAACACATACAACATGAGTGATGTGAGAAGCTAGGCCGTAATCCTGATTGAAGGGTTGTAATGGCCAATTATGTGTCCATGGTTAGTACAAGACAGGTGAGTGAGTGAGATCGAGGTGATATTGCGCAGTGTTCAAAGGCATTATAATGTAGGAAGTAATAAGCTGGCAAGGGAGAGTGCTGCGAAATGTGCAGATTTAGTGGAGCGATCAGATAGGCGTCTCTTAGTACATTTCTAACTGCTGCTCTACTGAAACATCAGGCGGAGACAAAACACTCATGGCGGAACAGGGAGGATTGTAGAAACCTCAAGTTATTCTGGCTCAGGGTCGACCATTCTAGAACAGAATTTGAGTAGAGCATCTTGTGGAATCTCCATAGGTTTTTTAACTGTGCAATGTATTATGAAGGCAAGTACCTGCCAATAGGACATACTAGGTAACCTTTCTTTCGGTAGGGCTTATGATAATGTGCCATCAACTTATAGAGGACATCCCAACAATGTCACTTCTGGCTGCTGGTCATTGTTAATGAGGTCTACCCTCTGCCCAGCACCCAAAATGCACCTAGGATTCGAGGCAATCGCTATTCGGAACAGGAATTTTTAGTCTACAATACCTGATTAGAAGGCTGAGTACTATAATCAGATTATCTCTGTATAGTCTGATGCATGACTTAAGTTATGAGTTTGAGAAGAAGTCTTCATCTCTCTATACCTCTTTTCATCTTTTTTTTCGACAAATATACCCTTCCGTACTTCTCTTTCTGTACCACAGCTCCTATTCCTGGCTTCATCATCTCCTTCTCGCAAACTTAAACTTATCTGCTATTTATTGCTGACCTGGAATTACTTATAAATAATTTTCGTTTACTAAATTATTTAATAATTATTTTTTAATACGCCACACTCTAAGGCAGACCCGAAATGAAACCGCAAGGCTTGCTTGCAAGAAACAGGGCAGTAATGTACCATGTCTGCAGGCGCACACCTAAATGTGGCAATTCGATATGGGCATCGAAAAAGCGGAAGAAACATTTCTTTAAGCAAATCAGATTTTAAGAATTTTTTTGTGACCCCAAAGATGCAAAACAAATGGATGAATAGGCCTCTACTTCATAAAATAATCTCATTTTTTTCAGTGTATTTTTTATTTTTTTTTTTTTCAAGTTCTATTCGTATTAACGTTGATGTTCTTGTTGGGCTCGTACGTTAATAAATATTTTTTCACTTTTTTATTTCTTCTTCTCTGTTTTCTTTGCAACATTTAAAAAATATCCCAGTAATAGTGGCAGCAGTAGAAATACTGACGGCGGTAGATATGATGGTGATTGTAGAGCAACGCCAGTGCATTTTCATGGTATGAACGGGACCAATGAGCCCATAAACTGTCGGCAACAAAACAAATGCAATGCAGCACTTATATTTTTAGATACCGACTGACACTACGCTCTTACTCTCTCTCTCTCTCTCTCTTTCTGTATTACTATGAACGTTTTTTTTACGCTTTTTTCTTGATTATTTTCGAACAGAGAAAAGAGCATCGTTTTTGATAACGAGTGTGGCAAGATGAGCAAAAGGTATTGCTTATTAAAAGATATGGACTCTTTGGTATTTGAAATGCAAGAATATTTTTTGGTATGATTTGCAATGAAAAACAACAAAAAAGAACATCTTTAGCGGTATTAAATATTTTTCTCTTTTCTTTTGTTTTTATTGTTTTTGTTGTTGTTAATATGAATATTATTCTGGCAATATTTCTTTGTTATTTCAGTTGCCTTAAAACCTTACAAAACCACTACCCCTTCAGCCACTCATTTAAGACTTCAAATGAAATGGCAAAAGAGGCCCACAACAATGAAAATGTAAAAAACGAGATCCATTTCTGTTCAACAACAATTTGAGACGTGTTGTGACATAATAATTCTTGTTAGAAAAACTTTTGGGAAAACATGTACCCACACACCCAAAGAATCAAATATTTTTCTTCAATCGTATATGAATGGCTGAGTGGTTGAATGAATGAATGCCTGACGTAGTGAATGAATGTCCAAACTGTCATCATTTGTAGACATGAAACTCTATATTATTGCATTTAGTTTTATAAGGGCCCCCCAAACCTAAACTTTAATTCCATAATAGGGTAATTCCTCTAAAAGTTTTATTTTAAAATAAAAATTTGCAAAAAAAAATTCTTCTTCACATAACAGTTCTGGACTTATGGTTCATGTCCGTACTAAAGTTAAATGGTGAAAAACCTCTCTCTCTCCGGAGCATCATGGACCAGAGGGCTTTCTAGCTAGATTATTTGGGAGTATTTTAAAGCCTCATTATTTATAAAATTCGAAAACTATAATAAATAATTTTCGAACCTGAATTTCTCAAGCTTGTACCTAAGCAACCGAGCAGCTACATGACATCACCTTGTTCCTGATACATTTCTATTTCTTTGTGTTCTTTTGAGAAGCATAACGCAATCACAAAGCATCTCTTTCATCCCCTTATCACTTCTCTAGAAGATCAATATAGATTTACAGCTAAGCCTATGATGTGGTCTACTGTAGCAGGTTCTAGAACGATAGAGATACCATCAAACTCCTCATGGCAACTAGAAAACGAAAGAATGTCATACGAATAAGATTCTGTGTGAAGAATTCGCGTCTGGCTATGTCCAGAAAAAGAAAACAACCGAGACCCAACAACTTGGGTGATAGGAAGATCATCTCAGACATTAGAGAAGATAGGGGAAAGAAGCAATTTTCGAAACGTAAGATTTGATGGACACCAAAAAAAATCTTAAATAGCCTTTAAATACGGCTAAAACTAGAACAAGCAAAACAACACTCCCCGCTTAGTGCTATGCGCAGGATATACAAGTCCTGAAAAATATCAAGGATGACAAGGGAAGCAAGCAAAATATACTGGAGTTTGATAGCACTCCGGAAAAAGTTATTGGACAGCTTGGTAGAGGAGTATTCGGTGGATGTCCGAATTCTTTGGGATTCGATTGCACACAACTAGACTAAATATATCGACAGACACACTTGATATATTGGAAGTAAACGAGGCTATCAATTACTTTGAGCACAATAATGCTTCAGGATTAGATGACATAAACTGAGAAGCTAGCGTCAGACTTTTGGTCAACATCATACAAGAGTTCTGGCAGGCAAATAAGTGCTATGATGAATTAAAGAACGAAGTGATCTCAAATATACTGAAAAGGGGCGACTTAGCACCTAGACATGCAGACATAGAAAGAAATCTGAATTGTGTACAGGCGTTGAATTCAACAAAGCAGAATTAGGGAAAATGTTGGTCTCCAAAGTTAGGGAATTATCTGCGTTGATAATTAGCCCCACGAAAAGTCGAACCACGTCATATCGAATGATTCCGCTGATATATTGATAACGCCAAAACGTGAACGAATTCATCCTAGAAACTTCTCATGTAATAAAGCCAAAATCGGTCGCATTGTGTGAGCAGTGGAACCAAATTTTGTTGGAACAATCAGCATTGGAAGCTCGTTTCTCTAGCAACCACTAGGCATACCTACTAAGTTGTGAGAGTTCAACAGGTTTTAATTGATGCTTGATTTGGATTTTGTGTAAATGGAAGTGCAAATCAAAATGTAAAATACCCCATATTAAGCCGTAAGAGTAGTTCAACTACTGAGAACGCCTTCTTTACTTACTTAACTGGTCGTTACAACTATTTACTCGGGATTACAACCTAGCTTCTCACACCGTCGATGTTTTTTTTATACATGAGTGGTGGGACCTATAGTTTAATACCGACTCCGATCGACAAACTTGAGAAACTTTTCATGGCAATTTTCATTACTCTCGGCATTTTTGCCAGAAGACTGCTACACGAATCACTCTTTCGAAATATTTCATTTTGCCCGTGATATTTGTGCCAGGGTTTCAACAACACGCGCTCGTCTAATAAGCCACCACACTACCAACGAAAGAAGCGTTGTATTTGGCAGTGCGATAATGTATAAACCTGACCACATCTGTAACGCTTGCAGTCTCTTCGAATTTCTTTATATTCGTGACAATTTCTTGCACAGTAAGTCGGCTATGAAGACAATAATCACTCCATGGTACTTGAAAAGTGGTCATGCTGCTCACGATGGAGTACTTTTTGTGTACTTGCACAGCTTTCATAAGGTCGAAATCCCAATATTTTGGGAACGATATTACCGGGCACAACTTTTCTCACAGGAGAGTCCTGGCCGAAGTTAAGAAAGTTGGTACAAGAAACAGATTTCCTATAAAGATTAAGACGGTATTCCTAGTGGTGATGGCTTAGATGTATAGCAACAGGCAGAAGACCCTTCATTGGTCTCCTCTCCTTCAACCTGTCAACCTATTTACGGGTTCTTGAGTTCTTAAACGTCTTATATTTGTAACCCGCATCTGGTGAACCCTTTTCAGTTCTATTGCTTACAAATAATTTTTAAAAAATTGCCGCATGGAGATAAGCTAGTATGAGTAGTTTCTTAAGGGTATTTTAGTCCGTTTTTTCTCTGTTTTTTTGTTTTCTGTGTGTTTCTGTGTATTTTTCTAAGCATTATTTTGGTGGTTGTTAAGCCTCATATTATTTGCATTCATTTCATTCATTCGTCATGTTGCTTTTATTCTAAAAAAAAAATAAAAAACCAGCTGCTGAAATGTGGCCATTAGGCATAAAATTGTCACTACAACCCAATCATTCAGAATAACAAAAAAAACCTTTTCTTTCTGTTGTTGCCATAGCCAGTCTTCAAATGTGACACGAGACGACTGACTATTCTTTACAGTTTTTTTGGAACATTTCTTTCGGATGGAATTCTTTTTCTTCTGCTACTGCAAAAGGGACAATGGCAGTTGAAAACAATGACATGGTTTTGTTTTTTATTTTTTTTATTCCCATTTTTTCCCCTTTTCTTTATTTAGTTTTTAATATTTTATTCACTTCTTTTCTTTTCCATTTGTTGTTGTTTTATTACAAAATTTTTAATATAAAAAATGTTGCATTTATTAAGTGGCATTTTGTGTTCTTTTCTACATCCATTCATTCAACATTTACAAACAGTTTTTACAATTGATTGTTGCATGTTCTTGCCGAAATTTCGTTAACAAAAAAAAGGCATTAAAATATTGGCAAACTTTCAAACAACATTTACATGATGCATCTCTATTTTTTACCCTGTCCATTTAAAATACAGGGTCTTTAAAGTATGAGTTGCCTTTTTAATAACCATTAATTTAATATCCAAGTGTACCATAATCCGCACAGTAGGAAGGCAAGAGCCTTGATGACATATTCCTTGCAACATACATTTAATTTCTGTTTATTTCAATTTCCTGCCATCGGTGTACCTTCCCAGCGCATTTGCAGAAGAATAAGGTTTACGTTTCACCTTTTCGGAAGGATGTAGAGAACCCTATAAGCAACCACTATGGAAAATTAAGAGTCTAAAGGAGCTGCTTAGGTCACCAGTTTATGTGTGTAATCAGATCGCCGCATGAATTGTCTTTTCTTACTGTAGAGGAAACTTGCCAGAAAGGCAATCTAAGATGGCCTAAATTAGAGATTTGAGTTACATTTCATGTCTAATGACGTGGACTCCACTGATAGGGCGAGAATCTTTCTTACTATAAAGTGAGAGAGAAAAGATGTTTGAAGGGATATACACAGGAAACATGGAGAGAGGCACATATTCGTTTTTATAGGTTTGTAGTCACGGTAGTCTAGTAGGTAGTGTGTAAGCTTTATAGACATGAGGCCGTGGTTCAAACCCCAGGTTAGACAGAACGACAAAACGAAAAATATTTCTTTCAACGACTTCCTCTCAGCAGAGTCTTCTGGCAAAAACTCTGAGAGTGTAATAAAATTGCCATGAAAAGTTTCTCAAAAATCCGTCGTTCGGAATCGACTTTAAACTGTAGGTCCTGCCACTCATATATAAAATTAACACGCACAACATCAGTGGTGTGAGAATCTAGGTTGTGATCCTGACTAAAGGGTTGTAATGATCAATTACGTACTTACGTGTGGCTCAAATCTCAGTCCGGACATGTAGAGCAAAACCTGGACGCTACTGATAGGTCAAGAACCTATCTTACTGTAGAACGGAGAAAAGGTGTTTGAAGGAATATACACAGGGAACATGGAAAAAGGCGGACATTTTTTTACATAGGTTTGAGGCAATTTAAACTTGTGCTGGGTAATATTATAATAGAAACTGATTTGAATCCTGCATTAGACTATCCAGGAGTAGGCTAAGGCCTTCTGTCGAACTAAGGATAATTCGGCCTTTTTTTACCAAACACTGTAGACAAGTATTCTTTACTTGTTCAGTACAAAGATATCCCTTTAAGCCGAATATGTAGATTTTGTGATGAATAAAACGAATCACAAAGGCATTAATACAATCCTCTACGCAAAGACCTAAAGGAATATCAAGTACTAGACTTGAAAGAGTTGGCCTTACTGACAGCGAACAATATACAGAAGTTCGTCAGGGTAACAGACTTAAGGAAGACATTATAAGGATACCCCATATAAAGTAAAGGCAGTACAATAGAACGTATGGACACAGTTCTCTAGCTACCATTAGTATACAGCTCCTTTTCTGTGGATCAATTCCAGTTCAATCTCGTTGACCGTAGAGATCAGAATCAGTAGTGTAAACAGGCTGTAAAACCTCACTATGAGCAATTCTCTTACAATCCCACCAGACCCACGGATTCCCTTACTTCTTGGTGTCAATTCTGGATTTGTTTCCTAAGTTTTTCGCTTATTATTATGGTACCCCATGCTCTGCTCTTCGCCTGTAATCATTCTGTATTGGAAAAATAAATATTTTTTAGTCTCCATTTTTTCATTTTTTTTTTTGATATTTAAGGCCTTGCTTTCTCTGGATTCATTTAATTTCATTAAATTTCTATTAATTCTTTATTATGAACTTTAAATCTATTAATTCCATAGCCGCATAGGATAGTTTGTTTGTGTGTTTATTTATTTGTTTGTTGTTGGTTTATTTTGGTGAAATAATTCTGTTTGACTTTTTGGTTTTGTAACACAAAAATCATTAGAGCAGCAGAAACCGCAAAACCAATTAAATTAAATTGTAAATGAACCAATTTTAATGAGCGGAGGGGGGAGGTCAACGGCAATAGATTTTACTTCCACTACCCCCACCTTATCCTATTTATACATGAAAGCCTATTAAAATAATTTGAGTGTGAGTGATAGGTTTCAGCTGCACCCCAATGATGAGAAGGGAGTGGTAAAGCTGACTTAAGTACACATAGCTGTCCGTTGTGAGTTGTCCTAGATGAGGCGCTACCTCAGTGACTAACTGACAAGTTAACAAGTTAACTGTTCCTGATTATCAGTAGCACAGCATGACTTACTTAGAATGAATTGGAAAACTACAAACCTCTACAGAAATCGTTTGCAGGCAAGCAAAGTCTCTATGGATGGCTATAACGCAATAATCCGTAAGAATAGATACACTGTAGTGTTCGTGGGCGAATCGTACTTATTTTGTGATTCGTGTATACGATGAGTTATGGAGAGTCGAAATCAATAACATCATACGTATTGCTAAGTATGAGTACCATGAGTATTTCAAACTTTGAATATGAGTAGTATGAGTATGACATTAAAATAAGTATGAATGCGTATAAGTACTAGAAATTATAAGTATGATTCGAATCTACTCATCGTTTTGAATACTCATTGCTGACCTCTGGTACTGACCCCAGAACCCTTCAAGGGAATCGTAGCGTAGGCCAACCAATTGTAAAAATTAAACAGAATCTCTTAGGCACGTATCCCATTCCGTCCTTTATAAACTAATCGCCATCAGATATAATAGACCTCTATAGAGGATTTGGTAAAATTTAAGCCCTGCGCCATTTCCTGAAAGAGATCTGGTTGGTGCCTGATTCTCTAAGAGGATAGTACTGCAAGATTTGATAGATCCCTTTCACAAAGTGAATTATGGCCATCACTTCGCCCTGGGGCACACTATAATACACAGGAATGCGTAGAGAGATATTCTAATATTAAAACCCCAAAAATAAGTCCACAGTCAGTTTAATTGTCCACACAAAACTCGACAAAAGCCTCAGAGCAAACCAAGTCAGAAAAATATCCTTACCTGCTGGAAATTCTTGTATCAGATCTTTTATCAAGAATGCGATTAGACGAGGTGTTATTAATTTCACATAAAATCCTGGGGGGCTTCAAATAGGTTAGAGAAAGACCTGATGAAATTGACTTTGGCACGTCTAGATGGAGCATAAGTAGGAGGTATTTGCAACAGGAAACTGTATTACAACAGATTTCTTTACTTTATCAAGAAGCATCACATTTTAATTTTTATTGAGGATAGTTCTTCAGCATAGAACTCCATAAAGATACATTGTTCAGGAAACCAGTGTAATAGACCACAAATAATGGAAGTCTAAATTGGAGCCTCAATTGGTTGCTTGGGAAAAGTGTTACGTTACGTATGAGTGTTATTTAATTGTGGCACAATTACATATTATTCATACGCCATGTGGAAAGAGCACCATCTCCAGTTATATTACTGGATTATTACTTAATTGGTCAATACACCCCTTAAGCAGAATTGCAACAAAACTTCTGACAGTACGCATGTTGTGTACGTTAATTTCACCCACGTCAGGCGGAACCTACACTTTAACGTCACCTCCAAACGACTGATTTTTGAAAAACATTATTTATTAACTCCCAGATTTTTTGCCACAAGACTGTTGAGGAGTCGATAAAAGAAAAATTCTTTTCATGTGGCATTTTATTTAAGTTATCTGATAACTGGCATTTCAACCACGGGTTCTCTTCGCATAGACTATGGTGCCTTCACAGAAATATGTCTGTCCATACAAAAGTTTTCATAATTTATATAAACGAAGTGCTTTGAAAAGAAAAACTGCTACGAAAGGAATTTGAAGTAGCACAATAGCAAAATGCCAAATGACAGGTCCGAATAGTAATGAGTTGACAATAAAGGTGGTGTTAGTCCGAATGAATCCACCAACAATATTCTTGCAATATGTATTTCCGCCTTCGCTATCAAAAGATTTGGAACAAATTAAGTCTGCCGATGCATTATAACTGTATACAACCAAACTGTGATGCAAAATTTCCAATATTTTAAGAAAAATTTTCCCAATAAGAAAATTATTCCAATAACTGCTGCAGAAAAGCAATTCAGTCTACTATTTGCATAATAAATGACAAAGTAAATCAACAATTTCAATACATGCAACCACACGTATGTAAGTATGTATGTACATTGTATGTGTATATGTATTGGTGAAATTTATTTGTAAAACAAGCAAAACAACGGTATTTGTGTTTATTGTTTATGGTGGGATTATGTGGTGTTGACAGATTTAATTTATTTGTGGCTTAAAATTAAATTTAGAAAATAAAACAAGAAAGCTAACAGTCTCTGGTTTCCAACAAGGACAGTGAAGGTTATTTCCCTGTGTTGCTATAGGAGCAGTTACAGGCAATCAAAAATTTATAAGAAAAATACTCAGTTTCTCGATTTCTCTTAAATAACCTTCATTATCCTTGTTTAAAACATATCACTGTATATCTGTTAATGAGTAAATAACCTACACATACACGCATTTACCTCTACTCTCTGACTCTCTCTCTTTCTATGGTAAAAACCAGAAAACCTAAAATATTCAATAATAAACAATTACTTTTCGCAATAAAATTTATCTCTCCTCCCTCTCTCACCCTCTCTATCACTATTCTCCTTACTTACTTCTGTTGTTGTTGTTATTGTACAAATACCATAACTGTTAATATTACTAAATACCATAACAATGTTTATGGATTAACGAGTATTAATAACGAATCAATAATACACAACGAAATACTTTTTTGCTGTTGCCTGCTCTAAAAGCAACAGTTTTATTGAGCAACAGCATACAACACATACAAACAAACATACGCATGAACTGTTATGGCAATTGCTGCACAAGAGAGAATGAGAGAAAAAGGATAACTTTGTGCGGGTATAATGCTGTGTGTTCGTGTATGTATCTGTGTGCTTGATGGCAATAATAAAAATACCAAAAATTGTATTGAAAAATTCAACAAAAAAAGAGGAAAATTAATGAAATAAAATTAGCAGCAGCAGTGAATGAATGAAATCCTGTTATAGCCAAAGGATGAAATTGACACTCTGTTGCTATTTTGGCTGTTGTTTGACTGTTGATTGTTAGGGTAAGTAAAAACAAAAAAAATATGTCGCAGTAAAGGACAAAACAAATGGGACTGCCAAGTATAAAGTGGTCCACAGCTTAAACTAATGTTTTAAAAAAAATCTTAAATAAACAGTTTTTATGAAAGAAATTTTCTTTTAACAAAAAAATAAGTTAAAAATGAATCGTTGGCTACTGAAAAAATTTTTAAAAATACGTATTCGATGCTGTAACTAGAAATTCTTTGCCCGTTTCAAATCTATTAATCTTTATGCTCAAAAGTCAATGGAATCATGGAAAATGTTGAAAAAACTGCAAACCGCGTAATCAGTTTCACAAAAATCTGTTGTTCGAAATCGATTTTAAACTGTAGGTACCGCCACTCATGTATAAAATTTAACACATATGATGTGAGAAGCTAGGTCGTAATCCTGACTGAAGGTTTGTAATGAACAATTATGTATGTTGCTACAGAACTAGGTATTCGTTACAAAACAGTTATTGAAAATGAGAATACAGCTGGATACACAAAAGAAGTCGATTTTTAGGTTTAAAATGATTTAAGAGTGGAAAGTTTAATATTTATTTGCGATTCACTGCTAAATCAGATTGAAATCAAACCATTTTTAAAGCTTATAGTTAATGGGACATTACAATCCTTTAGTCAGGATTATAACCTAGCTTCTCACACTAACCATGTGGCGTGTGTTAACTTCATACATCAGTGGCATAGGCTACAGTTTAACGTCAACTTAAAACGACAGACTTTTGAAAAACTCTTTAGTCAGGTTTACAACCTAGCTTCTCACGCCACCCATGTTGTTTTCGTTAATCTCATACGTGAGTGACGGAAACTACTACAGCGACAGCTTTTTGATTAAATTTTCATTGGAATTTTATTTAACGCTCAGAGTTTTAGCCTGAAGATTACTGAGAGAAATTCGACAAAAGAAATATTTTTTCATATTTTGTTCTGGTGCCAGAAGTCTGAGCCAGGGGCTGAACTATGGGCTATCGTCTAGAAAGCCAACGCATTACCTACCAGTCTACGGCTGAACTGAAAAGAATTAGCACGGGTTTAAAAAGCGGAGCATACGACGATAATGAGGGAAAAGGTTCACACCTAAATTGACAGCAACAGAGGTAATGCTGACAGGATTTGTTATTCTATCTGAACAAAATACATTCTGAGCCACTGTTAGGCACATTTCAGAAGCTTGAAAAATCTAAACAAACGAAATTGTTTCATTGATTAGCAACAGTTTTTAAAAACTGAAGATATTACTTCTCCTGGCAATTTTAAACTTCAATAATAAATAAAAGATCTCTTTTGCTCTGCACTGTTGTCACAAATTGTACTCACCACATTGGGGACTCTATTGATATAACACTGAGGGTGAGTGCGTGGATGTTAAAAACCATAATAAACGCATATTTGCATGTTTGCAGTGATGCCAGTGATATAATATTTGAGTGCAGCATCACAGTATTTTTTAATATTCATATGCCAACTTATTGTTGTTATTCAGTATACATTTAGTAGCATAAATCTGTAGCACTCCCGCTCTCTCTGTTTTGTTCTCTGCCTCTCTTAACATTTTTCACTTGTGCATTACTTTACTCCTTCTTAAACAACCACGAGTGTATGTGTGACTGTGTGTGTGTTTGTTGGTATTTGTCATCCATTTATAAATACAATATTTACAGCATAAATGCCGCTAACATTTGCAAGCAACAGTAGCATCAACATTAACCAGAGAGGAGAGAGAGAGAGAGAGAGAGTAGAGCGAAGAACGAACGTATGTATCGTTTTAATATAATTATGATTTAAATTTGCTTAATTGAATTTCCGTTACGTTAAACGTTGGGCTTTACATGGATTCTTCTTTTATTTGTCCTTTTTTCTCTCTGTTCATTTCATTCTCTCTGTCTCTCTCTCTCCCTTATTGTAATAGAAGAGAAACAAATAGGCTTTTATAAGCCTGCTTGCATGCAAAAGTAATTTTGTAAATTGTTTTTTTTTTTTGTGTTTTCGTCAATATTCCAGATGCACAATGGATGCCAGCAAAAATTAATGGAATTTAAATCATCATCGTCAACGTATGAATGCAACTAACTGAGTGTAAGAGTATTGTGATAGGCCCGTAATCATTTAAGTATTAAAAAAAAGGAGGGAAAAAAATGGAAAACTGTAGCGATACAATGACATAATTTGATATAATTTTGTATTGTAATGAGAGTGATTATTATTATGCCAGCAATTTTACAAAAATAAAATCAATATTTCATTAAAAGAACTGACCTTAAACAAAAAGCAAGTGGTATAATGGCGAGCATACAGTAAGAATAACCAATAGGTCTACAAGAGAAGTTAAGGAGATAATTAAGGCAACCTGGCAACCTATGTGGATAGACATACTCAGACTACACGTGACCCATTGTGATACAAAAGTCTTCCATATTTCCCAGTCCTCGAGCTATTCAAAACTTTTGATGTACCATACTCATATTAATAGTGAGATTATCTGCATAGTGGAAGTACAGGTGTGTCCTTTTCATACGACGTAATGATGGGCGATCCTTACGTGCCGTTGTCCTTTTCGTAGGCATGCCGTAAGGCTCGGTATTCCAACTAATAACTTCTGCAGAAGCTGTGGGTCTAAGGAGGAGATAGGGACTGTCTTTCACCTCATGTGTCAGTGTCCTGCTCTTGTCATAAATAGAGGGAGGTTTCTGACCTCCAGGTTTCTGACATCGTTAACCGAGCTCTCTATTATAAAGATTGCTGCAATAGCAAGATTTATTTTGAACTCGGGATGGTTTTCTCTAAAGAATGATTAATGCACGGATAGAATTAATTGTTATATCACGATGGACCTAAAAACCTAAGTGCCCAAGGGACTAAGTGGGACCTCTTCCTTCGAGGGGGTCCGCCACCTAGCCTAATCCAACCTATCCTAATGAATGGCCAATAGGTTAAGAATATTTTCCTCCTCTGCAGCTCGAGAAGTAATTGTCTATTGACCACTGCGTCTTGTATAAATACTCAAAACATCCGGCAATAACTTCCACAACTAGGCTGAGCGTGCTCTTTTGGAGTTTGAGCAGACTTTCGGCGCTTGCTGCGCTATCTTGCCCGTTACTGAAGCTGACTATGCGATGTTTACGGTTTCTATCCCGGCATTGTAAATTCTAAGCTTGCAAGTTATTAACTAAAAAATAAAGAACTCACCCGCTCTGCCATCTCTTTGAGCAGTCGACCGTCCGACAGGTAATTGTGTTAAAACTCAGTATCCTGAAACCAGTCTTTCTATCAGAAAATATTGTGGCGTACGGTCTAGAGATGTTTTCATCTTTAATAATCACAACCGCAACCCGTACGGCCGAGACATGTGTCTGAAAGATGCTACAACGATCCTACAGCCTTATTGAATGAGCTTTACCTTCCGACTCCGAATAAATTCTTCCATTCATCCAATTACGCACCACTGGTAAAGAGCAAAGGGAAAAGAACCATCAATTTGGCAACCTATTTGCTTAGTTTCTGCCACTTTTCTCAGACGACTCTTGTATTGGTCCTAGGCAGCCGTAATTTCTAAGGAATGAACCAGAGGACGGATTAATACTTGCAGAATTTACCGCCTGTTAACGTAATACGGCCTCGGCCATCTATGTTATCGTACTTCTCGACTATAACTTGCACTATCATGACGACCATAATCACTCTGTAATTCCCGGATAGTGACCAAATTTGTATCCCTGCTTCCATTTAATATTATTATCGGAAAGAAGTGTTTTAGTAAAGCTACCATATGGTCTGCTGTACTCCTCTCAAACTTTATGGAGTATCCTTGCAGTGTCTTCTCCAAGCCTAAAGCCCTGACAAACTCCAGGATGCGGCTCGGTGTCAAAAATAACAACTCCCTGCCTAGCTCTTAATATGCATCCTTCTGGGATGCCTTAATGCCCTACAGGTTTCAAGAATGTGTTCTGATGATTCATTGTCATCGTCACAAAACCTACATGCTGGGCTTGGAAGAGACAACATTCTGAATAAGTGTTCGCTGAGTCTACAGGGATAGTCAAACTTGGTTTATTCCTAGACAGTCTGATGCATGACTCAGATCTGCTCTTATTGTAGCTTCCCTATAAAAGTTTCGACCGTAACAAACCCTCTTGGTTTAAGAGGAGTATTTGACTCTCTTTATCATCTATTTCGTTGAGCATACCATTACAAACATCCGACCCCCCATCCCAAAGAAGAGTTCTGGCACTATCAACAGCATAAAAGCTCCCTTCCTAACAAGCTCGTTGGTTTGCTTACTTCCAAAAATTCCCTTATGATCTGGGACCCAGCCTAGCTGGCCGATTCACCTTTCCCTAACTATTACTGCTTTCGATTTAACATGTTGGCTCTTGCCAAGTGCTCGAATTGCCTCCTAACTATCAGATAGTATTGCTATGCCCTGCTATTTGTAGTTATTCAAGTTAATTTCGCATCCCCATTTGGAGAAGTAAAACCAAGATGAAACAGGAAAGAAATATTTTACAAAATTACACACGGTAATAAAATAAACAATTTTATTATCGATTCATTTGAGAATTGTATTCCTGTCTGTCTGTCGAGCATCTTTCTTTGCCATGATGTTGCCATCCAAATAACAGTGGCAATGACTCTGTTTCATCAGTCAGCCAGCGCCTGAAAATAATTCTGAAATGACTTGTTAAAAACAACAAAAGTCCTGTTCAGTCCTGATGTTGATGGCATAAGGAGATGAGCTTAAGATATGTGTTGAATGATATGCTGGACTGGTTTGAACTGGACTGTTGAACGGGTCACTTGCAATTGAACACAATTCTCTGTATAAACTATAAGACAAGAACAAAAAGCAATAAGAGTTACGTATTACATACTGCACGTTCATTCGCAAAAAAAAACGAAGAAAGATTACAAACAGCCACTTGCCACTGAAGAAATCTTCACAAAGAAAAGTGTTAAGGTGGAGCATACTTCTTTACACTGGCCTGTTGGCTGTTGGCTGCTGCATTTTGCATCCCCTGGGGCTTAATACACTGCCATTAAAGGAAGAAAAAGAAAAAAAATTCTGTATCAAATAGAACAAGAACAAATTGCTACTGGATGTGGATGTGGATGTGGAGTCATGAATGTTGTCTACCGAAAGCAACAGTTTTTTCGTCTTCAAAAAAAAAAAACAAGTCATTTACACTGGCTTCGAAAATTTGTTTAAGAATTTATTGTTATGCAGGCAACTTGTTGCCTTTTCCACCTGCTTAAAAGGAAATAGTTTGGGTCGCGTAAGTGTTTTTCTTTCTTTTAAAAATGCATGACTGCACTTCACTGCTTCGGTTTTTTTTATGAATTTGTTTGTGGCTGTGCGTTGCAAAAGCAAAAGAAATCTTAGGCAGTGGCAAACCAGCTACAAAAACCATTTGAAATGAAAACAAAAAAAATAGAAAAAGAAACTTAACTGCTTACCTGTAGTTCAGTTGGAGTTTTGTGTGTCTGATATTTGTTGCATGTTAGACATCCATATGCGGATGTATGTACATATGTACGTACGTGGGTACGTTCGTCTGTTTATATTTCCCCAGTTGCAGTCAAATTTTCATTTTTCTGTTCACGTACTTCGATTAAATTCTCATTTCGGTTATAATTTTAACGTTTTACGATTTGCTGGCGTAAAATATAAAAAAAGAAACAAGAAATGGAAGCTGAGGCATTAAATTGTTGCTTCAACGTTGTCTTGCGTAGAAATAATTGTCTGACAGTGTCTTACTTTTAAGTGAAGTTAAGTGGAGAGCCTAATCAACAAAAATGTGTTTTTATTTAAAGAAAAAAATTCAAGGTTGACAGTGGTCTCCTCATATCTTTCGTCATTACAGCTGTGGGTGGTTTTTTCCAGGGCCCTGTATCCTATTATGATAGCTAAGCAGTTGCTAAGGATAAGCCAGCTTGGTCTCTATACAGTTAGGTTTATTTTCTTTTACAAATTAGTGAAGTCCGTTTGAGATCATTTGTGTGCCCTTCAGCCTTAGAAATTTCAATGTGAAACTCCTTGATAAAGTAAGTCCTACGAGGTCCCGAAGTCTTCCTTTGTCATGCTTAATTGGCTTTCGTATGGAATACAACACCCACAGCAATGCAATTAAATATCCTGCTACGCTGGCACGCTATTCCCTCTAGGCATTCCTCTATCTTCTCTGAGCATCATCAGACTTTAAGGGAAATTTCAAAACAAAATTCCAAGCAGGTTTCCTTAAGTAGTCATATTCGTATATTCTGTAGAAATCTCTATATTGGTTCCAGGCTTGAGGACAGTAATTAGTTTTGTGTGACTTAATCTTAGAATATCCTTGCTCCTCCCTGATTACCACAGTATGTTTTAGACCGAGGATATGGAAATAATTCATGCCTCGAATCTTATCCTAAGTAAGGGGTCTCCAACTACTAACTATTCACTCATAGTCAAGCGGCATTCATATCTCTGTTGAGTGCAATATTCAGGTCTAAAGTGGTGCATATTTGTCACGATGATCTGGGTTGACTCTTAACAGCAGTTTTGCGTAATTCTAATATGGGTTCCCGATCAAAGGGATGTACCAGCTAATTGGTGCAACTGATGACCTTACTACAGCAGGCGCACTCTTAACGAATACCATCCGGACCTGAATATAGAGCGTCCACTAGGCAAACGTATTTATAGGCCGCTAAGAAATCTAGAGTTGCCAGCGGGTTATTGCATAATGGGTAGGCAGGCTGAAAAACAGGTTGTAGATCGCTTACCAATGTCACTCTCGTGAAGATGCCGGTAGACATCTAGCGCAAGAACTTAGCGGCCTTTATAATATGCACTACGAGCAGTAGCGTCCCAGTAACAAAAATTAGAGGAGCGCTCACAATCTTTTAGAGATGACCATCAAAAGTGGAGGCTGCATCATAACAGTAGTTTGTTATATGCTCTCGTATATATGATGTGACAAAATTTGGATTACGAGATCGCACAACAGACTGTATTATTCCCTGTCCGCTCATGGGTGCTTCGGACCACCCTGCCCGTGAGAGCTCGACACAGAAAAGTACGTAATTTTCTGATTCTCGGAAAAACGTCGTGCACTAGGGATGATTTTCAGCTGCAGATCAAGCGCTGAAAGATCAAGCGCAAATCGAGTGACAAGTGGAATGTCGGTTAAATGTCTGTCTGGTGAATAGTATTGCGTAGGCTCGCCTTAATCAAGGTGTTCAAAAGATTATAGTCTTGTGCTTTCGAAATTCATTAATTAATGGGTCCAGTTTATTTTATGATGGCCAACAAAGTTAGCCAAGCAAAGCTGAGGTAGGTTCTCCAAGTCACAGCGAAAATACTGCCAAGATTTTGGTTTTTTTCGAATTTTTTTTCAAGTGTTTCTAAAAGGACTGCAATAACCTGCAATGTAAACCCAAACGTATTCAAATGAAATTGCATTTCCCTACAAATTAAACTACATTCTCCATCAATTCAAATGAAATTACCATACATTTTTATTGAACACCAATAAAGATCTCCATAAAGAGTGAATTTCTTAATGTAACGCCCATAAATACTTAATAATTCCATTCATGCACACTCCAGCAGTATTCAGCTCAAATAGGCAATAAATCCTGAAGCAATTCAATTGTGTGGCAATTCATTTCGGTTTTTCAAACTCACAATTATACAAATACACCTGTGATCACCTCACCTCAAGTCATCGTATATTTGCCTATCAATTTAGATAATTTGCCACACCATACGAGTTCAACAATATGAGGAACAGCTAATAGATGTAATGGAGAGCGTGTGTTGGCTGTCAGTTAAATGGTAAACTGACGCAACAACTTTTAGCAGAACTTCTTTTCCTACTTCCTGTATACGCCAGAAGATACTTCACACCTTGCCTAACTTTTATAACAGCAGCCAGTATCACAAATACACACACTCGCACACACAGATTGCATAGAGATCCCAAACACGTTATCTGATTATGTCACAAGGATTTGTGCTTTTATGTGTGTGTGTATATGCAGCAGGTTAGGACATGGCATTCTCCATTTGATATTCCCTTTGGTGTGCAATACAAATCAATGCTGCACGCACACACGTCATGTTTGTCTCTCCCTCTCTCTCTCTCTCTGTGTGTTCTTGCACAGATTTAAAGCAATTGTTGTGTAGGTTTGTTAAGAAATTTTTATGAAATATGATGGCGGAATGCTCCATAGCTATTCAGTGTCTGGCACGAATAATAATTTCCAATCTTGTGGCTGGAAAACTATTGTATTTACGAGCATTACAATGATAAATAATACCCCAGTGATGAAAACAGTAGAAAAAGAAATCACAAACCCTGTATAAATAAAATTAGAAATTGTTTATGAAAATAAAAATAAAAGAAAAGGTGCCGGGTACAAATGTCACCCTTAAACGAGGCAAAGGGTGTCAATTTAGGCCTCTTTAGGTTTCTTTAGGACGACAAAAAAATCATACATAACGAATATCGCATATCTTTGGAATTCAAATGTTACGGCAATAGGCTCCTACTAGCAGCATGCATAGGGTGGCCCATTTAAAAGTTTAAAATTAAAAATGCAATCAAACAAAAACGATTTAAATTTTGCCAAAATTTATGTTTGTGTTGTGGAGTACATTTGCTCCAATTAGAGATGGAATATTATTTCATTCATATGGCTGCCGCGGCTGGCTTCACAGTGCCTCATTCGAACGATCCAAATTTCCTGCACTTTTTTTAGTGTATGGCACCACGAATTTTGGCCTTCAAATACTCAATTGTCTCTGATTTGTCGACATAAAACTTTTCTTTAACGGCGCCTTACAGAAAATGGTCCAACGGTGTCAAATCACAGCTTCTTGGCAGCCAATTGACGTCACCATTTCTACGAATTAAACGGCCATCAAACGTTTGATGCAATAAATCGATTGTGGCATGAGATGTGTGGCAAGTTGCACCATCCTGTTGAAACCAAACTTCGTACACATCAATACCCCACAGAAAATAGTCCAACAGTGTCAAATCGCAGCTTCTTGGCAGCCAATTGACATCACCATTTCACCGAATTAAACGGCTATCAAAAGTTTGATGCAATAAATCGATTGTGGCATGAGATGTGTGTCAAGATGCATCATACTGTTGAAACCAAACTATGTACACATCAATACCATGACTAATGGGGAACAAAAGAATCGGTTATCGTGGTGGGATGGGTGTCTCCATTGGTGTAATGGGTTGCATCGGCCTCACTTACAAAGAAATATGGGCCAATGATGCCTCCGCCTCACAAGTCGCACCAAGCATACATACATATATAATTGGTCATTACAATCCTTTTGTCTGGACCTAGTTTCTCACATCACTTGTGTATGCTAAGTTTACACATGAGTGGAGGGACGTACAGGCTGAACGACTGTTTTTTGAGAAACTTTTCATGGTAATTTTATTGCACTCTTAAGAGTTATTGTCAGCAATCTGCTGTGAGGAAGTCGCCGAAGAAATATTTTCTCATATTTCGTTTTCTTTGAGTTGTTTGACCTGTCGCATCACACAGTCACTCGTAATGGGCGCATTGGCTTCTGTAAGACATCATGTGGGTTTCCACAAACTTCCGCAATAAACTTGCGTATACCGGGTGCTGTTGGCCCTTCTCTGTGATCAAATTTTGTACGACACTTTCGTTCAATTTCCGACCTTTGTTTTGAAAATAAATTTCCAATAAATCCCAATGTTATTCAAGCGTAAATCGATACATTACGTTCAGTGGAGATAATATACTGAATTTGGTGACAGAATAGATGGGCATAAGTATTGTCAGATTCGAAATAACCGATGATTCAAATTTAAACGTATAGATGGCCCACCCTGATATATTGTGGTTACAATTTCATATGGGAATCTCCCCACAATCAGGTTTTCCCCTTCAAAATATCTGTCTAAGCAATCTTACTTCCTGACTTGAGTTTTAAACATTTATCGCATAACCTCCTCGCCCCCCTTTCAACGCTTTTACTACAAAAAAGGAAAACAAAACAAAAAACTTTTTTGATTATCTCTTGAAATAAAAATTCACAATTTTTTTTATCGGCCGTTTTGTACATTTTTTCTTTGTGGCAAAATAAAAACAGTCAGCCAGGCAGCTAATAATGCCTGGCTCATGGCTTTAACAACCTCAGACACCTGAAACAAAACAAAACGAAAAAAATTTAATTCATGCTGATGGCTAGAAAAATCCCCACTTAAACAAAAAATTAAATGGAAAAGCTTACATACACAGGCACTATCTATCTGCTTTTGTACTGAGCAGCGCTGGTAAGCGTTTTATGTTGTTGGAAACTACAGCCAATGACTGCTACAAGTGCTCGTTGTAAATATTTGCACGTTAAAATAATTGAATTAAAGAAAAAACAAAAACAAAAACAAATCATAAAAAAAGTACCACAAAAACAAAATGAAAAATAAAAAACGTCATTCGTCCGGGCTTTTGTGCGAGTCAGAAAAAAAGACGAAAAAAAAAACACTAGCAAGTCGAGTGATGATTAAATAAAAAAAGGTAAATAAACAGGCAACAGACAATGGGAAAGACCAACAGAGATAGAGGAGCATACATATATACATACATATGTACATACTTTTACTAGTGCAAATTGTTAATTACATATACATACATACACACACAGCAATAACCACAACCAACCGCAATAACAATGGTAGTATGTGTTGACGTGTGACATGTGACGTCATAATACAACATACAAAGTGGGTAAATTCAGGTGAACAACTGAAAGGCCAAAACAAAATGAAAATAAAAATTAAAATGAATAATAAAACAATTTCAACTCGAAAACAATAGCAACTACAGAATATCCCCAACAACAATTACAACAACCGCAAACTTACCGAAACATAAAAAGACGTGTGTAAGACGTGACGCATGTGCCGTTGGCTAGTGTAAAACAAAAACAATTTAAAAATTCATTTCAATTCAAGCAAAAGTAAGCAAAGTTTTTGATGCAAAGACCAGAGAGCAAAGAGCATACAAATGGCCGAGGAGTTGTTTACCTTTTGAATTTGTTTGTTTAGGGTGTTGCCATCCACCAGGTGAATCAGAATTATTACAGGATATTAAGTAGTAAATACCCTGCCATATTTGATTTTAAAGCGTGGTTTTTTAATCGTTAAGGTTTTAAGAAATTGAAAAAATGACGGCGTCCTATTGTACCCAAGCCTACCAACCTGAGAAATCTTACGTGCTTTAGTCTTTCTGAACAGTAAGAAAAATAATCGCCGCCTCATCAATGTATACTTCAATCTCTGTTGCTTAAAATAAAGGCTCCTCTACTAAATCAACAGGTATTACAGAAAACTGGCATATATTGGTATAACCAGGGCAACTAAAACCTGTCACTCAGAGGCATTGGAGACACCTTTTTATGTAAACCTGTTGATTATTATAGTGAGGACCAGATAAATGAAGAATTTGTTTAGAAAAACAAGTGTTTTACTAGATTTATCAGGAAACACCGTGACCTATGAATCAAGCAGCTGATTGCTCCTTCCTTACCCTTCTGGAAAACCAATAAACTCTACTTACTTACTTAATTAGTCATTACAACCCTTCAGTCAGTATTCCGACCTAGTTTCTCACACCACTTATGTTGTGTGTGTTAATTTTATACATGAGTGGTGGGACCTACAGTTTAAAGTCGACTCCGAACGACAGATTTTTGAGAAACTTTTCATGGCAATTATATTTACTTTCAGAGTTTTTGCCAGAAATCTGCTGAGAGGAAATCGCCAAAGAAATACATTTTGTATTTTGTTTTGATGTCTAGCCTGGGGCTCGAACCCTGGCTTTACGTCTAATAAGCCAGCACACTACCTACTAGACTATGGGGACTTCCACTCTAAACTTTGTTACATGCTTCACAACAAGACTGTGTCATAAGAGTGAATAGAGCCTACATATGCTTTCAAGCAGGGGTCCATTATATAGCATATGGATGAGTCGAGAACGGATAGTGTGACAAGAGCGCCGTATTCGGTCGCCAGAGTGAAACTCACGGTTATCTCCTAAACAGAAGTCTATTCTATCGAATGGCGTGCTCAATTTAAAAGTGGGCTCAGCACAATGGTAGGAACATAGCAATGCTATTTGACAATGAGGCCGCCAGCCGAGCGCTCGTCTCGTATGAGGCTAACTCGATGGTAGTATGGGATTGCCTGATCAAGCTGAATCTGCTAGACAGGGGAAATAGGGTCGCACTCTCATCAGTAGTAGGTCACGTGGGATTTCGCAGCAATTAACAGTCAAATGAACTTGCAGCAAAGAAGTTTTCATGCCGCCAATGGAGTCAGAACCTTTCTATTGAGTAGGAAGAAGTGTTTGGAAGGGTATATCAGTAAAATGGAAAAACGAGAGAGGGGCGAAGGCTATTCTCAAGGCAAATGGATTTGAGACAACCTAAACTCTTACTGGGTAATTATAATAGAAATTTATTTGGTTCGAATATTAGACAAGCCAGGAGTAGCCTACGAGAATAAGAAGATCTTTTTAGACAAATAGGTTTGAAACAGTCTGATGATAGTAACAGTCCAAAGAACAAGCTTTGCTGATGAGGCGAATGAAATACAAGGTAGCGTTTCCAGTACTAGAATGGAGTTGTCTTTGTCTGACATCGAACAACATCTTGAAATATTTCAGGGCAACAGGATTTAGAGAAAAATTACAGGGATACCCTATATAGATTGGAAGCAATGACATAGATCGCATGGTCGCAGTATTATTTCACCTCTACACAATAAGGATTCAAGGCCAAATAGGACGCTAATCGAATGTAAAGGGTTTCTAAATTGCAGTATCTCAGCCGGCATATTAAAGAAAGAGTAAATACCAGATAAATACAACGTATTTAAACTTTGGCAACCCCGCCAACAACTAACACTTACTCGTATGCCGGCTAGAGTTTAACTAACAATAATGAATTATTGTAAGAGAGAGAGCCATCATCATAATCATCATCATCATTGTTATCATTTATTATACTCTGTATGTGTTCGTTTGCCAGGTGGTCTGTCTATGTGACGGTCTTATTTTTTCAAGCTTTTCGAAAGGTGGTGGGTCGATGGTGCGATCGTTTACGCGAACGACGAAGCTATACGGTGCGCGCTAGTATGCATATAGACACAGCACGTTGACTGAATAGAAGAAAACAGAAAAAAAGAGATGTTGGCCAATGAGTATATAACCGCATGCAGCATACGGCATTGGTTCAGTTAATAAACAAAAGCCAACAAGTGGTAACCAGCAAACAAAACATTCAAGTCAAGAGAAAAGTGAAGAGTAAATAAAAAAGCAAATACAATAATAACAAAAGAAATTACAGAAAATACTAGACCAACAAAACAAATAAACGGGGAAAAAAAAGATTTTTTTTTGAACTGAAAGAATTGAAAGTTTTCAAAAAAGAAAAACAACAAATATTTTCAATTTCCTAATAAAATTAAATTGTGTTTAAATTGTGTAAATCAACAAAAATGCCTTCAATTAAAACAGTGTTAAGCTTGGCTTTCCTAACAATCTTATTAATTTGCCTGACGGTTAAGCCTGCAACAGCCAGACCCTGGGATCTGTATGATGATGTGAGTGCCTTTTTCGATACCATGTCTCTGGATGATGTGCCCGGTGCCAAGGAATCGGACAGTGAATCGAAAGACTTTTGCCTTATGCCAGCCCGTAAAGGTGTTTGTCGCGCCTTAATACCACGCTTTAGTTATGATGCCCAAAAGAAACAATGTGTTGAATTCAAATTTGGTGGTTGTGATGGCAATAAGAATAATTTCCCCACCTATAAGTCTTGTATGGAGGCTTGTGAAGGCATGTAAGCCGTGGTCAATGTATAGGCCTTTAACAAAAAAACATCCAAAAATTTCTCTTTGAAAACCAAATTATTTTACCAACAATCTTCCTTTATTTTAAGACAAAAACATTAAATTGCATTATTATTTCATATTGAATTATTATTTAATTTAATTTAAATATTTTTGTAGTTGTAAGTAAGTTCTTTTTTATGTGTGATAATTTTATAATTTCAACCATTTTATGGCAAATGGTTTCAAAAAAAAAAAAATTAAAAAAAAAATTTGGCATTATTTTGCAACCTTTTTTGGGTTTTTTTCATTCAATATTTTTATTTGTTAAGAGTATTGTTTATTAAATTATTTTATTTTAATAATACATAGTTAATAAGCATTTAATTTTATTGTATTTATTTAAAATTATTAAAAAATTTTTGGTTCTTATTTTAAATAAAACAAATTATACATAAAAAACTTAAACAAATTAGTGTCGCTTCATTATTTAATAACAAATGAGCAAATGGGTTTCAATTTATTGTCACTTTTTTATTTAACAACAAATAAGTAAATGGGCTTTAAAATTGCTTAAAAATTATAAGGGCTTATCCAATTTATGGTTTCCAAAAGAAATTTATTTCATTACATAGCTTGGACCTTTCCATTATGCATGAAATACAATGTCATTTAAATCCCCGCTTCTAAATTGATTGCAACATTTGATCCTTTCGATGTATACTATAGTATTCGGCCACTTTTATTGGCACATTGCGATTGGTATCTTAACGATAACTTAATGAATGTTGGTTTTCACATGCTCTTTCAGTAAGGAGCTATTTGAGTAGATACGATCTTTGAAATAGTTCGAAAAAAATATTTAACACGGTCAAATCGTATGATCTTGGTGGACATATGACGTCACCAGAACGAGAAATTATTATTTTTATGCAATAAACACAAAATCCATGAAGTTATGTAGCTTGTGGCGTAGACTTGTTGAAACTACATGTCGTCCAGTTCATAATTTGTAGTTGCAGGCCAAAAAGGAATTACAATACAACCATAGGATTCTGAACTAGCGGCAACAATTTTTCTAACGTCATTTACAAAAAAATATGTCTCAGTGACAATAAATCTTAACAAACAGTCTCTTTCCGTATATCACTATCTGTATGCCACTTTCCGCAATCACTTTTGAGTTCTTTGCGACCCATACGGAACAATTTTGCTTCTTGACATAACTACCAAGTAAGAAATAAATTTCATCTATGTGGTTTTCTTCGAAAAATCAGCATTGAAAGCTTGTTGTTCTAGCATTCAATCAGACAGCATTAATTGTTACGTGAACTTGAACTTGGCATGAATGGAGATACAAATCCAAAAGAAAAAAAGCCATAAAGAGCCGTAAGATGGACTCAATTGCAGAGAAAACTGTGAAATCAACAAATTCGTATATTTCGCTATACTTTCACTAACACATGTGATATTTTCGGCAGTGCGTACCAAGTCTGACTATATATGTAACGCTTCAACATACAATCAAAAATCAAATTTCTTTTAAATCCTTCCAATATCTTGCACAATAGTTCCTTAGTGGCACGTTTTGTCATCCAAAAACCGATGACTTCTGCTTTAAAGAGCAGGGCACTCACATCAAAGGTTCCGTTTCTTCCACATCATGGCAGCTTCTGCAGTAATCCTGCTGGGACAGACCGAGCTTATCAGCGAAGTTGTCCTGTTAGAACACCTGTTAGAGTGCGAACCATTCTCTTGTCGAATTCAAGTTGTTCCTTGGTTTTACTGCTTATCTAACTTATTTTCAGAGCGTATTAGGGAGAAGACTTGCTCGTGCTTTTTCTCGTCATTAAGACTGGCTTCACAGAGATCAAAAAATAATGAAATTTAATTAAAATTACAATTACGGCACAGTTTCAAAATCAGATCACGTAAAAGTATAGTTTCTGCGAGCTAATATACTGCAATATACTTATTCGATTCGATATTCGGTAATTACACCAGTATCCGGTGTAATTAATTCCTCACTATAGCCAAAAACAAACTCTGGTTTTTACACCATTAGAGCAGGCCAGAACGTGTCAGAGTATAATGAATATACTCAAAGTATATTGCAGTATATTAGTATATTAGAGCAGGCCAGAACGTGTCAGAGTATAATGAATATACTGCAATATACTTGGAGTATATTCATTATACTCAATATACTTGGAGTATATTCATTATACTCTGACACGTTCTGGCCTGCTCTAATGGTGTAAAAACCAGAGTTTGTTTTTGGCTATAGTGAGGAATTAATTACACCGGATACTGGTGTAATTACCGAATATCGTATGATTGTACCTATGCATGCCTGGGAGCTTGGATTATCTAAGATACCTCTGTGCAGGATGTTTTTCCCATATGGACAGTGCAACTAAATAACGAATTCTCTCTGTAAGTAGATGTGATCTTCGTGACAGACGAATACTGCATACAAAAATGTGTTTTTTGGTAATAAGTTCCCGTATTTATTAAGGCATAATCCATTTAAACAATGCTCAACGAGCTGTCAAGATGTGTTAACCTCAGAAATGATTATTAAAGTCTACTGAGACAAAGTAATAGTTAAAGCAGTAGAGTGTATTGAGAGAATCGCGTACAATATGGACGAAAATAGATTCGTTTCCAAAAAAATCCAGGAATTTAAGTTCAAACTACTTAATCATTTACATTTTATGCCAGATTTAGCTTCCGTTGTTTTATTTTCAACGTCGAAATTTAAAAAAATGTTATGTAATTTACAATTGAAAGCATATCGAATAGAATAGAAAGCGTACTGAATATATCTAGGGAAAATATATCAAGCTTCTGGATATCTCTAGAAAAATTTATTCTTCTTTTTTTAATCATCAATCGCGAATCTTCTTCTCTAGCTATGTTTTCAAAAATAAGCGAGATTTTTGATGAACATGTGTGTTTTTATTTGAATATAAAGTCTAGTTTTGTTTATAACCATATTTTAAAATATTTTTAACAACCAATCTATCGAATTTATGACGTAAATATCGATACACTCCTACATAAGCTCTTTGCAAAACAAAAGCCTATCATTAAGCCTCTCTTGAACTCATTTAAGCGTGCTTAGATTGTTTACAAAACTTCTTCTTCTTCTACTTCGCAAATTCAATTAAAACTTTTAATGTAGTAAACAATTATTAAAGGTCGCACCAAAAAGACAAAAAATTTAAAACAAACAATTAAAGTTGGGTCTAGGTTAACAGCTTGAACGTCACACGCTCCAACCATTACACACAAATGTTTGCAAAAAAGAAAAACAAAAAAAGTTTATAGAAAAATATGCAAAATAGTTAAAAAACAAAATCACAAAAGTAAATAATATTAACAAAATGACACACATAAATATTTATTTGTCTTAATAAATGTGAATGATATTTTCTTAAAAAATTTATGCAAAATTTACCAATAACACCAACAACAATCATAACAATAAGAGCTGAGCTCTTAAATCAATAGAGACAATAAAAGAAATAAAAATAAATAACAACGAACGGCATCTGTCAGTTGAAAATTAAAAGACAAAATACAAACGAGAGGTGTTTTAAAGGCTCTCAGTTTAAAGACACAATGTTAAGGAAGATTTAAAATAAAGCTTGGCACAATACCATACCGTTACAATTATGTTTGGTTAGTTACTCGACTCTCTTTGTAAGATATGGCCAGAGATTACGCCCATTGTTATACCACAAATCAATAATCATTTCGGGGATCAAACATTCCCCACAGGAATAAAAATCTTGCTGTCCCACTAAACTAAGAAATTTTCAGTAAAATGGCATCGCCCAAAAAGTATTGCACCGCTTTCAACACGGCCATTAGCATTTTGGAGCCATTTCTATATACCTCCGGATCGTCAAACCAAGAGTCCTAATTTAGGATCCTAAAATTAAGTCTCCTATTTACCCGAATGTGTTTATGACTTTCTCGTAGTGCAGCATGTTCATAGACCAGGTTGGGCCATACATTACTCTGATTCAATAGAATATCTGACAGGAGCCTATGATTTCTACAAATACAACATTATTTAGCGCGTCTACTACTGGTAAGCACAACTGACTGCCTACACATACTTCTGTCAAACTGCAATGGCATGGGTATTTGCACACTGTCTACCAAACGTGAGCATCAAAAAGTACGGATGGCTCATTTCGGCTCAATAAATCTATTACGTGATGTCAGTTCTAATCCCCAAATCTTGTTCACGGCCCTATTAGAGATATAAAGTGCTATGAGCGCTATCTTTTCGCTCTCCATTAATTATTTTTGCAGGAGAGTTCTACCCTCGTGGATAAAGATTGTTAAATCCCATTAAGAATCATTGTGGAAAGTATGCATTCCGTTTTGCAAAGATTGACGGGTAAAACAGACAACTCTAAGACGTATAACAACTTTGATTTTGAGCGGCCTTCAGTCGAATCGGTAACGACAACAATATTTAATTAAATTGATGTTTAGTTTATTCAAAAATTATTTAAAATTTTTACGAATAAATTATATCACTAAGAACACATGAATCTTTAAAACCAAGCAAAAAAGTGTCGCTGGCATTTTTCCATTTTTCTTTACACCCAACCTGCAACGCCCAGTAAAAATTTTTTTGTATTTCAACAAAACGAATGTTTCAAATAAATTAAGAAAATATTTTATTAATAATAAAAGCCAAAATTAAACAAACAATTGAATTGATTTATTTATTAATCGATTAAATCAAATAAACAATTGAACAACAACAAAAAAACTGAAACAAAATCTTGTCAAATAAAAGACTAGGAAAACTATCTTAAAATTGTTTCAATTCTGGGTCGAATTATTTATAGCCTCTACCACACATGAAAAATTAAATTAAACCAGTCGTGTTGAACTGCTTGAAGTTCTAGATTGTTTTCTTGTATCTTTATTCAAATCAAATGCAAATGATGCAGGTGATTTAGGTTCCATATTTTTGCAAACCTTAACACACCATACCTATTATCTTGTACACTATGAGGGCCTCTTATGTATATAACCTCGTTGTTGTACGTAAGTATTAATCACTCTAAAAAATATTGAAGAATTTCCTACTTTAGGACTACGAGCGATCAGTGTAGGGTAACGATTACTAAGGCCATTAACCCCGGACAAAAACCATCCAAATCTTTCGGGATGAACTCTATGCGAATCTGGAAATTTTAATCGAATGAAGCTATAAAGAAGGGAGATTAAAAATACTCTTGTTTAATTGATAATTACAATCCTTCAGTCAAGATTACAACCAGCTACTCACACCACCCTGGTTGTGTGTTGCAATTTTATCTATGAATGGCGCTGCTTAAAGTTTACAGTCGACTCTGAAAGACAGATTTTTGAGAAACTTTTCATGGAGATTTTGTTTTCTCAGAGTTTTAGCCAGAAGACTACTGAGGGAAAGTCGCGGAAGAAAAATGTTTCTTTCTTCGTTTAGAACGAGGTGTCTGAGCTGGGATTTGATTCGGTGTCCTTTGTTTAATAAGTCAACGTATTATCTACTACTACTACGGCGACTTCAAAGGCTCATAGCAGTTGCAAATAACCGTTCAAGGCATTACTGATGTCTCAAAACGCGCCCAACAACCTGGCTATATAGAATCAAATTACTTTTACATGAGATGGTAGACGATGTGCCGACAGCATAACTTAAAAGATCGTCATTTGATCCAATCCATATATTAGAGTCGACAGCAGTTATAGCAGTTACTAACATCCGTTCAAAGCATTGCTGGAGTGTCCAAATGCAGCCAACAACCTGACAAATTACTTTAATGTGGGGGCCAGAACTTGAGATGGCACACATCTATGCTGAATGCATAACTGAAAGGATCTTCATTGGATTCAATCTATGTATTGGGTTTAGCAGGGATTTACCAAATGTGGAAATGAACCATTGTTCTTGACCATACCAAAAAGATGCTCAGCTTCGATGCTAGGAGAGAGGAGTTTGCTTTAAAACTGGACAGGAAATACTTGAAGACATTTTCGATGGCCCTTGCAGGTCATTATTCCTATAAGAAGCATATCTGATACTGATCTACTATGAGGAAGATAAGTTGATGGAGCACCTGATCACTAAGGGTGTAGCACTGGGTCATAAGAAATAAGGACTACAACACGCCTATGTAAAACTTGTTTGTACTTTCATTGAGAAAGCTGTCTCTTGATGTTTTAGGCAGAGATTTTTAACATTTTAACGACTCTTTCGTTAATAGACAGGCTGTTCTGACGGCTATTGCATTCGTCTGGCGTAAGGCGCAAGTGATTTTTGGCTGAATCAGATCAGTTTCTGTTTGGTTTCATTCGAGTTTGGTTTCGAGTCATAATGGAAACAAAGCGTCTGACAAAGTTTCGAGAATAGGTTTCCAATCGATTTGTGGTAAGGTTGTTGATCATAATCATACAGTCTACAGCCCCCATAGACAAATCGAGATATGTGATCGAAAGCAAAGTCGCTGGGAGAATAGATCCGCGTGCTATATAGCTAGAAGCCTTTAACCGTCTATCGACAGTGGTTGAGCTGACTCGCTGATTTAACTCAGTATATTCAATATGAAACTAGTGTCTCGTTTCCTTATCCGACATTGTTTCAGGGACATTGATGTTGATCTAAGATAGGTTAGGTTAGGTTAAAGGACGTGTACTTGTCAATTAAAACAAGTACAGTACCCGGAGGTCGATTTGACCCATTGTACAACGTCCTAGTTTTTCACACCACTAATGTTGTGTGTCTTAATTTTATACACGAGTGGTGGGACCTACAGTTTAAAGTCGACTCCGAAAGACAGATTTTTGAGAAACTTTTCATGGCAATTTTATTTACTCTCAGAGTTTTTTGCCAGAAATCTGGTGAGAGGAAGTCGCCGAAGAAATACTTTTTGTATTTAGTCTTGATGTCTGGCCTGGGGCTCGATCCCTGTCTTTACGTCTAATAAGCCAACACACTACATACTAGACTAAGGTAGATATCAATAGAATGTCTACAGGGTATATGGAAACGTTGAGGATTTTAAGACTGTACAGTGACTGTACGGCTCTTTGTAGAAGAAAGTTGAATATCATAGAAGAGTGTATGTACTCTCTGCCGAGAGCCGATACTAAGACTGTCTTGAGCCAACACAATCCTATTGACAGAGGGGTTTCCATTAATTCTGGTTTAACTATTCTTTATGCTTTGTTTTCAGCACTCTCTAACTCTCTCTATCCCGTTTCTTTTATTTTACTACTTTTCGACACTCAGAACGAACACAATGGCCTTCCATGACCTGCTGGTGTTTTTGTATTTACCACTAGGGCTATGCGCTCTATCAAAATGACCTATTGTGGTAAAAAAAAGTTTCTGCATACGACCTGCTAATAATAAAATCAGAAGCCTGGATGCCAGAGTACATTACGGACGAAACGTGAAGTATTGCCTACTTTTTAACCAGAGTGAGACCAATAGGAGAATCCAATTAGAGTAGGCCTATTTACTACTACTCTCTGAATATAATAATGAAGTTGTTAATCATATCTTTATCAAAGCAAGAATACTGATTTTAGTATTTATTAACACTCAATTTAAATTTAATAAAAATAAATAAATTTTTAAAAAACAAACATAAAAATATTCCAAATATTTTGCCAATTAGCCGGTAGACAGACACACAATAATAAAAAATATTTGCTTTTCCTATCACTTGTCACTTGTTTATTGAGTGACAGTAGAAAGAAAAAAATATGCACAATAAATTGTTAAAAATAAAAACAAATTTATTATTTTTATTTACAATACATTTATCCGATTTTTTATTTTTATTTTCTTTACAAAATTTATTTATTTACAGAGAAAAACCAGACCCACAAATTATAAAAAAAATTGGGGAAAAAAGAAAACAAATTTAAGCCCACTTAAGCGAATGATCGTTAATTTGAAAAGAAAATAAAATTTAAATTTGAAATTTTTATACAAAATCATGCCTATGTATGTTTGTGTAAGCGAAGGGGAAGGGGAAATGTATTTGTTATCTCAGCATAAATAAGCATTAAATTGGATTGTAAATATTTTACAAAATATTTCCACTGACACATACTCACTCATTCACTTACTCGTACACTCACTCATACACTCTCTCATTCGTACAGATATTTGGTTATTTATGCAAAAATATCACTGACAAATTATGTTTAAATATTTACTTTCCGTTAAACAATATAACCATAAATCTGTATGTATGAAAAAAAATTGTATTTTTATGTCACTATAATTTTATGGTTTTTTAATTCCTTTGACTGTGACTATGTGGGGAAATGTGTGACCAGGGGTGTCCTACATAGGAAACTGATACAGCTACATATCAATAAAGTACAGCATTCGGAAAATTTATTTCCATATATTCACTGTTGAACATTCGCAAAACTTTATTTACATACATACCTACATACATAATTGGTCATTATAACCCTGCAGTCAGGATTACGACCTAGCTTCTCACGCCACCTATGTTGAGTGTGTTAATTATATTTATAAGTGGCGGGACTTACAGTTTATAGTCTATTCCGAACGACAGATTTTTTTTGGAGAAACTTTACATAGCATTTTTTATTTACTCTCAGAGTTTTTGCCAGAAATTTGCTGATAGGAAGTCGCCGAATAAATATTCTTTCATATTTCGTTTAGTTGGAGATGTCTGACCTGGGATTTGATCCGTGACCATACGCCTAATAAGCCAACACACTACCTACCACACTACGGCGACTTAAGTTTTATTTAATTTCTTCAATTTCAAAAAACTTTGAATTTCCATTCTCCCTTCAAAGCAGCTGCTCAGGGGACCCCTGATCTAGTAGAAAGGATAAAATGAGCAAGTACCCTTTGAAAAAAGTTGAACACCTGAGCATAATTCTTCACCACAATATCCAATACAACAACCCAAATAATTCCACAGATTGTGCTGTATTAGGCAACGAGAGATGGCAACCCTATTATCCTAGAACAAGCAACATTAGTAATAGAAAGCAAAAAACACGAAAACTTAATAAGAAAGGTGTTGGAAATTCTTCAGGAATAATAACCACACCATTCTGTTTGAAAATTGGTATGGAATTGAATTCCACTTCCTTTTTTTCTACGACTACAACTTAGAAGGGAATATATTTTTGGTAGATTGAGATATTTGATTGGATTCAATGAACAATGTAAGGATAAAGAAAAAGATCTGTACTGAATTAGATAAGCACTACACAAAAAATCAGACATACATATGGCCTATTGTGTTACCCAGTGTGAGGTAAGCCTCATAGTCATGATCCGGTAGTAGTGGCTTTGAAACCGGCCAGTTCCCTAAGTGGCACGTTCGTCACCATGCCCTTCAAACATTCTGTCACTTAAAATCCGATGACGTCTATTCTGAAGTGCAGAGCACTCGCATAAAAAATGTTGCACGGATCATGGCAGCTTCTACAATAATCCTGATGGGGCAGTGTCCCGTTAGAGTTCCTCTTAGAATGCGAAGCATTCTCTTGTCGATCACAAGTAGATTCTTGGTTTTCCTGCTGTCCACTGCTGTGGACACGGTAGGTTTAAAACTTGGCAACCTGGTATGTTGGACCACCCACAGTGTATTAAATTCCATACTGCTTTTTCTAATTTGGAAAAGTATTGCTGTAGAGGCACATATATCCACTCAATTGTCTCCTTCTCAGACATCTCCGATCCCTTCCGTGCCAGTTCGTTAGCCTTTTCGTGGTCCTCCATGCCACAGCTGCCCGGAACCCAGTAGAGGCAGGTATTTTGTCGATGTATACGGTGTAAAGAGTCCATGCAACTCCTGACGCCTTTGATTTCACGAGGTGGGATCCCAGCGCTTTGATTGCCGCTTAATTGTCCACAAAAACGATCAAGTTCGAAGGAATCAGGTTACCGGTTTCAATCATGATTAGAATTTCCAAGAAAGCTAGTAAAAATAAAGGAGAGGTTTGAAAACAAAAGATCGGAGATGAACTAAATGTACATTCACAAAAACTATCAGGGAATAAATATGATATGTAGGACGAAGTAAAAAAAAAACCGGAAAACTTTATTGATGAAGTTCATTTACTTCTTGGCTTATTGGTCGGTCAATTACATTACCAGGTTATTGACTTCACCTTACTGTTGTTGCCAAACAAACGCCTTAACAATTACAATTTACGATCGCTGTTGTAAAACACAACATATTGGCTTAAAGCCAAGCATGAAGAGTTTTTTATTTTCAATAGAGCCACAGTCATAGACTCGCGTTCTATTATATTCTAGTTAATGTTTAGAACACAAAAACTCAATAAATTATTGTTATTAATGCGGCTTAAAAAGAAAAGGTAATAAAATTAAATAATTGCAATGCAATGATGAATGCTTTAAAGAATTCTCTAGAAAAATTAAAGCTCTACGAAAGCAATAAAAAATAAATAAATTAAACTACAAATACAGAGTATGAGCATATTGCAAAAGATCATGGTAAATAGTACTTGTATTAGACCAAAAATAAACAAACCATGGCTAATAATTATGGTAATGCTTAAACAAGAGCGCAACACCAATACATACATACATACGTACCAGGGCAGCAGGCAGCAGCACCAGCCATTAGACGCGCTTATGGCTGGAAACAGAAAAATAATAGAAAAAATAGTAAACAATGCCAGTATAAAACCAAAATTCGCAGAAATATAAAACAACAACAACCACAACAGAAACATTTACAAACAAACAAAAAATATAAATAAACAATGCCCAGAGTCATTACAATAATAATAATAATAAAAATACAACAACAACAAAAACAAATCTACTAATGAATTCATAATTTTTTTTCTTTAACTCTTCTTTTGTGGGTCTTTTTCTTTGCGTATGGTTAGTCAGATGGTCAAATGAACCTATGTATGAAACCGTGTATTATTTATGTATGTATGTATGTATATTGCGGTATGAGTAGGTACGAGGGCGGTCTTAAAATTAGTAGAGTTAACAAAAAAAGTACAACAAATTAGAGAGCACAGCTACCATTCGATCTTCAATACTTCTCTCAACCTATATAAGGTATCCCTACAACGTCTCTCCGTAGTCTAGTAAGAAGTGTGTTGGCTTATTAGACGTGAGGCCACCGTTCAAGCCCCAGGTCAGACATCTCAAACAAAACGAAATATGAAAAAATATTTCTTGACGACTGCCTCTCAGCAGATATCTGGCAAACATTCCGAAAGTAAATAAAATTGCCATGAAAAAGTTTCTCAAAAAATCTGTCATTAGAAACCGAACGACCATTCATGTATAAAATTAACGCACACAACATAGGCTGTATTAGAAGCTAGGTCGTAATTCTAACTGAAGCACTGTAATGACTAATTATATATGCATGTATATCATCTACCCCCTTCCTTTTGATTTGACGAACTTTAGGATGTTATCTGTAAAGACAGCTCCCTGCCTCAGTGGTGGAGAATATACATCGATCTTTAAAAAACATCGCCGTGGTCTAGTAGGTAGTGTGTTGGCTTATTAGACGAAAAGCCAGGGTTCGAGCCCCAGGCCAGACATCAAAATAAAATACAAAAAGTATTTTTTCGGCGACTTCCTCTCAGCGGATTTCTGGCAAAGACTCTGAGAGTAAATAAAATTTCCATGATAAGTTCCTCAAAAATTTGTCTTTCTTAGTCGACTTTAAAACTGTATGTCCCGCCATTCATCTCTAAAAATTAACACACACTACACGGGTGGTGTGAGAAGCTAGGTCGTAATCCTAACTGAAGGGTTGTAATGACAAATTATATATGTATGTATGTATAACGTCTCCCTCAATCCTGTTGACTTGTCAAAGTTCAGTATGTTGTCTGGTGTATGCAAAAATAGCTCCCTGCCGTAGTGGTGGAGGATAAAGTACATCGATGTTTTAAAAACCCTCGATGTAACTTATCGTTGCAATTCAGTGGTTTCTTATTGATCAACATGAATACTTACTTTTTATTCGATGCATCAATGCATTCTTGAAGACAGCTCAGGTGAAGTTGGATATGCTACAAAAACAGGCTTGCATTGGAATAAAAGTGGCAATTGTGACCTTTTCTTTAACGGCAATATTGGCGCCAAATATTAAGGGGACAACAGCTTCATTAATCAGTGACATGTCTAACGTGATATTATTCATGGGCCTGACAAATCTAATGGCTGATAGGTTATTACCGCTTCTTAATGAGACTGGATAATAAGAGTGGACGAATTTACAATGAGACGAATCTAGGACGAATTTACAATGGGTCCTTTTGACCTCTGGGTATTGCACATGTCGAAATGGCAAGTACACGTACTCAAACCTAACCTAACCTATGAAAAAAGGGATATTTTGTCTGTTACATATGTACTCTTTAAACAGTGATACCATTCTGTGTTATACTGATGGTTCAAGGACATAAAATGGGACAGCTGCCACAATGAATATTCAGATCAATTTAACATGGACAGGAAGTACAGAGGACGTTACATAGTAATACTATCTGACTTTCAGGCCATCCTATAAGGTTGACTCGAGATAAGAATAGAAAGCTGAATCTGCTAGGCAGGACTGGATTTACGTACGAATTAGAGGCAATGAGCAGTCTGATCAGTTTGCGGTGCTCGTAGCTTCCACGTAGCCGATAAGGAGTTGGAAAAAGATTTTGGAAGGTTATGCTCCCAGAGAGGGAAAATGAAGAAAAGCTTGAGTGAACTTTTGCTGGATAATTTTTTTCTTATTGATAGCTATCTAGTTCCGAAGTAACGGTCGTATTCTGTTCTAGCACTTAAAATAGATAAGCAACATAAGATTGACACTTTTTCAGATTCTACTTAAACGGATCATTATGAAACCGACCTCGTATGTATATGAAATACAAAGTTTAAACAAAAAAATCAATGAATGGCTAAATTTGTTTTTTTTTTTGTTTGGACATCATAAATAAACCGAAATATTTACAGTTTTTTTACGGTTACATTTGATTTTTTTTGGTTTTTTGTTTTGTTTTTTTGCAATACCCCCGCTATTATTAATTTTATTTCAATTTTTTTTTCTCTCACAATATTGTTATTTTCAAAAGATTTGTTAACAATTCGAGAAAAAAAACGAAATTTAAAACAAAAGTAACGAATTATAGACGAATTTGTACAATTTTGTAACAGATTAAAGGAAACAATGTACGCATTGTTTTAAATGTGTAGCCTACCCTAATTTTAAGTGAGAAAAAAGTGAAACTAATAATGTCGTCAATATCCGCAAAAGCGTAGTCACTGTCTGCCTTAGCTAACCTATCAACGATTAGGATTCCCTGATTTCTCCCGACACGACAATTCATCCAGGTAAGAATTGGAGAACATTTCATTCATTCATCCAAATTCATTTTGCGCACTTTTGAAAGGCCCCAGGTATAAAAAAGTTTGGAACTAAAGAAAGAAAATAGGCCCCTCACTAACATAATTATGTTGACCATTTGTTAGGCCAAACGATTCCTGTCTTTTAACAGGGGAATCTCGAATAAGCTGCTTAGGCTAAAATTAGCAGACTTAAGGATTTGAACAGGGTCACTGTACTTAGACAAAATTGGTGAATATTATGGAGTGAATATTACAGAGCACATTTTTTGTGATTGTATTGCACTTGGCAAACACAGGCTTCACTTCTTTGATGAGGTTATTGTGTCTTCGCTAAGTTATGAATTGTGTTAAATTTTGTAAAAGCCTTATAAAGACTCCGCCAAATAACTTTTTGTTTTTATATGCTTTAAAAAAAACTACTTAATATTTTCTCAAATTTCTTTTTTTATTTGAAAGTACAATCCTTCCGGTTAATAATGGAAAATAATTTCATTCAAATGGCTGCCTCGGCTGGCCATGCAGTAGCCTACACCATAAGAAGCCGATTTTGGCAAAAAATCATCTTTTCAGATGAAGCTCATTTTGATCTTGGCGGGTATGTAAACAAGCAAAATTGTTGCATTTGGGGCACAGAAAACCCGCACACATACATTGAAAAGCCGACGCATCCAAAACGAGTCACTGTTTGGTGCGAATTTTGGTCCAGAGGCATAATTGGGCCATTTTTCTTCGAAAATGAGCAAGGAGTGGCCGTTACAGTCAATGGCGATCGTTATCGGGCAATGTTGAACGAATTTTTGTTCACAAAAATTAAAGAGGAGGATATTGGCAACAATTGGTTTCAACAGGACGGCGCTACGAGCCACACAGCCGAAGCTACACTCGATGTTGTGCGCCCCGTTTTTGAAGATCGCATTATCAGCTGCAGAGCTGATGTCGTTTGGCCACCTCGGAGCTGCGATTTGACACCGTTGGACTATTATTTGTGGGGTGCCGTCAAAGATAAGTGTTACGCCGACAAGCCAGAGACAATTGACGCTTTAAAGGATAATATTCGTGAAGCCATTGGTGAAATACAGCTTAAAAATTGGACCGATCGTGTAGGCTACTGCATGGCCAGCCGAGGCAGCCATTTGAATGAAATTATTTCCCATTATTAACCGGAAGGATTGTACTTTCAAATAAAAAAAGAAATTTGAGAAAATATTCAGTAGTTTTTCTTTAAATTTTCAAAAAAAAAAGTTATTTGGCGGACCCTTTATTGCTTTGCTCAACAGAACTTCTTTGATCATAGTGCTTAGTGCTTGCTAACCTCTAATAATAAAATAAAAAAACTCCATCCATAGTCGTAGGGTGGTTTACCATGTCAAAAAGGCGCTGGAGGTGTCAATTTTTTTTTCCGAATAGGGATGGTTCCGAGATGTAGTCTGATACTAGGACGGAATCCATTTTGTGGATGACATTATTCTATGGGTTCCCTAATAAGTGCAATGTATTCCACTCTAAAATATTGAATATGAACTCGGAATAGCGCTAACCCTCTCCTGGAATAAATCTTCAAGCTAATCTATTAGGTAATAAGGCGGAGAGTAGATTCTTCATCACGAAGTGGATCGAAATGAAACTTATGTTTGACCCACTTTTATGAAAGTAACCTCAACTAACTCCTACCTTCCTAAACTAAGTATTTAGGCCTATTATAGGCTTAAAAGGCTTCTCACCATTCAAACTGGGAAGTAAGAAACTTACTGCTCTGTAGTGTAAATGGTATTATGTGCCTGTAGACTTTCGTTATTATTATGATCACAGTGTATAAAAACATGTTGAAAGTCAATAAACTATTATTAACCCGTATTAAATTAATAAGGAATGCAATTCTCTTTTCTACTGGTTTAATGACTCGCCGTTTCTAACACACTTTTTATCATTTTGTCTTCGAACGAGGTGGGTAAATTTATTATTGTTTTTATTTGCCTATAAAATTTGCATAAATTTATGGGCATACAAAACAAATAGACACAGTCGTTGAACTTAGAAAAATTGGCACGCATTTGGTAAACAATTAATTGCAATTGCAATTGCAAATACGAATTTAAATCATGAATCTTAGCTATTAACCTACGATTGTGAACGTTTCTCGAGGCTTTTATTTATTTATAAAACAGAATAGTCTTTTTTATTATTTTTATTATAATTTTAGAAAATAAACCAATTGGGGCTTTTAACTTATTAGAGGCTTTAAATTTAAATTTTTTCTTTAATTGTTATTTTTATTGCAATTTCTTTCATTCCTATATTCTATAACTGTTTATATTTAGTTAAAGACTAATTCATTTATTTATTGTAATTATTGTAGTTTATTTTTTAAGAAGTGTATGTATTTTCACAGGTCATTTTCATAAATTTCGAATGTAACAAAACGTTTTTTTTTTGTTCTAAACTTCTAATTTATTTTTTTATTACCAATGGATGGACAGAATGTTTGTATACCAAAATTTATAAGTTTGTTTAGATCATTACTTTATCGTTTTCCGTTTTTTTTTGTAATTTATTATAATTGTTTTCAATAGTTTGTTATAAAGTGGGAAATTTAATGTAAAATACACACATTCATTACAGATTTGTTTTTTTTTTAAATATAAATTTAACATACATACATAATAGCAATATTAATAATAAATTGTAAATATATATTTATAACTTTTTGTTTTTTTTTTTTGTATTTTGATTTCCTTCTAAATTAATAAAATTATTTTGCAATTTTTCTTTTCTTTCGTTTTTCGCAAAATCAGAAATTTAAATGTTTTTGAAGAAAACTATTCGTTATCTAAAGAAAGCTTCTTTCTAATCAAATCTTTATCAATTTTTTTTATTTTTTTATATAAAAAAAAACGAAAAAAAAAATAACTTAATTCTTCAGACATCGATTTCACCACTATGATGGCCTATACTTATATGCGAACTAAAGTTTGCGCCTAGAAAAGAGAAGGAAATATTTTCATAAAATGTACAATACAAATTAAATCATATAAAATTATAATTAAAATAAGCATTTAGTAGGGATACATATGTATATATACTGTATATATAGAGGGAAACAAAAGCAAGGTTTAGAATAAAAAAAAGTAAACAAATGTTTAAAGACATACAAGTTTAAAACTATTATTTCTACTTAAAGAGTAGTGTGATTAAATATATTTTTGTTTTCGTTTGTATTATTATTTTATAAACATGTTTTAAAATCGAGTGTATATTAGCAGGAAATTTCTGTGGTCACACCTTTAATACTTTCCGAACTAAAGTGCACACAGCCATATTTACACACTAAGGTCCAAACATATGGAATGAAAAATTCTTCGGGTGCATCCTCTTCAACGTATTTAAATTTTAAATCCGGAAATTTCTAAAAGATACGTAAGGAATTTCATTAAAAATAAATCGAAATCGTGATAAATTATAATTACAGATGATAAAATGCAAATTAGAATGAAAATGAAAATGGCCTAATAAAGCATTCAATATAATATGTTGTTCAACACTGTACTGGTAACTATCTTAAAGCCCACTACTATTTTTTATTTTCGTACGGAAGTTTACACCATAAAAAGTGCACAATATAGCCTTGAACACAATCTTTATAAATAATTATGCAGCGAATAAGATCTTGAGACCTTTCATTATAAGCTATCTACAACTAGATTTGCCAACCTTAGGTCCTAGCAATGAATTTTGTATTGAATCGCCTGAAAATGTTAAGCTAATGATATCGAAATTCTGGTAGGAGATAAATTTCTACCGTCGCTTGGAAAACTCATGCAATTTTCTCTTGAGGAACCACATATGTTGGGAAATGCAGTCTGTGCATGAATCACAAAACTAGGAAACTTACCTTCGGAATGCCGAAATTGGAGCTTTTGTAGCCAAATATCTCAGCATTATTCAAGCTAAATTAGAAAGAAAACAGAAGTCGCCGTAGTCTAGTAGGTAGTGTGTTGGCTTATTAGACGTAAAGCCAGGGTTCGAGCCCCAGGCCAGACATCAAGACAAAATACAAAAAGTATTTCTTCGGCGACTTCCTCTCAGCAGATTTCAGTCAAAAACTCTGACAGTAAATAAAATTGCCATGAAAAAGTTTCTCAAAAAATCTGTCGTTCGGAGTCGACTTTAAACTGTAGGTCCCACCACTCATGTATAAAATTAACACACACAACATATGTGGTGAGAAACTAGGACGTTATACAATGGGTTAATTCGACCACCGGGTACTGTACATGTCTTAATTGACAAGTACACGTCCTCTAATCTAACCTAACCTAACCTAGAAAGAAAACAGCGATAAGAGGCTGAAGAAGTGTCTGAACGCCTGAGACAAAAGCTCTCAACGTATAATTTCCAATAAATATAGAAAATTATTGAAGGCATTAGAAGGAGCTCGAGCTGAGTTTGAAACTATTCTCTGTAAAAATATCATTATTATTTTTTTTTTTTGTACGACCAACACTCAGGGGATGGCCCCTACTCATGCAGAGTACTGGAGGAGGAAAGAGGAAGTAGTGTGTGCGAAAACTAGATTTAAATCGCTTTATATCATAAGTGACAGTAAAGAACCCTGCACGAAGGGAGTTCCACACACGTATAGTGCGACAAAAGAATGCATTTTGTTTGTAATGCAGGTGCAATCCACTGACCAATCGACCACAAACGGATGTTCTCAGAAAGAAAGACAAGTGTTTCGTAGGGATACATGATTCTCGGCAACAAGTCCCCATATTTCGCACAGGCAAAATCCGTTGTAGTAGCGATGGAACATTGCAACGATGAATCAATAGAGTTGAATAACCTACCGTCATTAATGAGTACCTTCGACTTCTCCTGTACGCGGTCGAGAAGCCTCAAAATACACTTAGAGCCTCTGATGCGGCACATTTTTTGCAAATTAGAAAGCTAGAAGTATGGCTAGACTTGTGGTCTTATATGTTTCGATCGATGAAGCAGAGTCGTTGGGAGAATACCACTGGTTGTTATGTGGCTTACTGGGTGCCGCTCTTTACAGGGACCCGCTTAGTTCATTAGAATTGATTTCCCTATGGGACATTGTGGTATCATCGCTGATGGTATGTGGAATAGATGTCAATAGGATTTTCACAGGTAATGTGAAGATGTAGTTGAATTGGAGTCAATAGAACACTTCTTTTGTGTCCAATTTCTGGCGAGAGGCGAAATACTTGCTCTCCTAAGCTTTACTGTGGAATTTCACTCGCCATTCCCGTATCTTTACTTTTGTTTTTCTTTACATTTTCCTTCACTCTCTGCCTCTCTTTTTATAACTTATTAAATAAACTCACTTTAAGAACAATCACAAACCTAATTTGGTTAAACAGATTTAATAAATTTTTAGATGTATGCACTTTTAAACAATATGATGATGACTCTTTACCATTTTGTAATTTTTTTTTTTAATTTTTTTTTATTCTTTAATTTTGATTTGAGCTAAAAAAGAAAACAGATGTATTTACTAAAAGGCTTTTTTCACACTAAAATGTTGAAAAATAAAACTCAATTGATATGAAAACTTACGGTACGACACTGCGTAACTGTCAAGAAAAATATTTACAAATAGAAACTTGACATGCTATACAACTTATAAACACTTACACCTTGTCAGGGTTCAGATATATTCATTTTCTTTCAAATAAAATCAGATGCATACTGTGGTGCACAAGTAAGAAGTAATATTACGTTAGAATTTTCTCAAAGCCACGCTAATTTGATTGGTTTCGTGTAAGAGTTTAAAACGGCTCATTGAGTCTGTATATATTAAACTGAGCACAGGGTCAATGTTCGCCTGGGTCATGTCCCCAATTCCAGCAAAAATCCTGAGATGATCAATAAGGGCTTAGACCAAGATGACTAAGTTCCTTCTTCGTATGAATGGAGATTGTTAGATTAAGAAGAGTCTTCATACCCATCCGTTCAAGCCCCTGTACTACACGAATCCTTGATATAGTTATTCTTTGTATAGTTGTTTCTTCTAGTATCGTGTAGCGCAATATATCATTGTAGCCCTGACAATTTAACTGACAAAAGCCTAACATATCAAGCCCTGGATGGATTTAATATCAATTCACACTCGATCAACCAGTCAGATCGACAGAAACAGAAATATTCCACTAGTCATAAGGCACCGAAGGTCAATAGCAAAAGCGATTGTGATATTTTCCTGTATGACAGATCAAACTTTATTGCATGTGGCCTAATCAGGCAATGACAACTAAGAACCCTGAAAATTGGTCGTTGTAGTAGGCTTCTCTGAATGTTAGTCAAAAAATGTTTTCTGATTATAATCGTACCACAGCATATGCAAATACAAGCGTCGTTTTCTCTTTTAATTTGATTCTAACTTAATGCTCGGGGTCAAGCTCAAAACAAGGCAAATAAAACACCAACTAAAAGCCTCAACTACACCTGCCAAGCCTTAACGGCAGCATATAGGATATGAAAAAAGGTGCATTGTTGACCACACATATGGTAAAATAAATGAACAACGCAACCCGTGTGGACAGCACGAATCTGTGAATGTAGCAGAAGTTACAAGAACACCCTCATGAAGAGATAAAGATGATGACGGTCAGAACACACACCGGGACGTCAATGGGAATGATGTCATCGTCTAACGGAGACATATCAGGAAATATGTTCAACAATTCGGTCATACTTAAGAAGAACGTGATAGCATGCCACACATTGCAGACAAGGAACAGAGCTTATCACATAAGTCTCACAATGAAAATCATATATTTATTCAATTGCATGGCTAATTCTGAAATCGGCTTTCAATTTTAACAGAAAAACCTTACATTTCTCCAATAAAAACAAGGTCGTAACCAAAATTGAATTTGTATATTCTATAGAATGACTTGATAATGAAGAAAATACATATTAAAATTGAACTTACTCTTAAACGATCACTGGACCATTGGCTAGCTCCTTTCGAAATCACTTCAAATACTTCATTCACACCTAATTCACCACGTTGTTCTTGAACGCGCTGCAAGCGTGACGAGAAAAAGCCGACCACCTTAAACAAAAACCGATAAATATTATTTAAAAAGTTAACAATAAGTTACGTATTAGCTGTACGTATGTGCAATAAACGTACCATATCAATATTTTGTATGATATCCTGAAACGCATGATGTGAACGAAAGCCCTCAAAGACACTTCTTTTATAGAGTAAAGTATACACCAAATTTGGACAGTATACCAGCTGGTTTGAAAGGCAAGAATTTAAGATTTCCAAAACCATACGTAAAACCTCTTCGAGTACGGTTAAATCCTGCAGCATGTCCTCCGGTGTAGTGGAAACATTTACAAATACTGCACTATTAACGGGTTCTTTGAGTTGAGCATCTAAACGCGTATGTTTCTTGGCCAATGTTTCAAATAGGGATATTAAACGTTGGGCCACATAAGGATGCAGATTACGAAATTGTCCCGACATATTAGCTAAGGCAGCCAAACAATTTGTATGCAGGTATTTATCACGCATTTTCAACATATTATACTGTATGGTGCGTATAACCACCAATATAAGTAGGCCACCTAAAGAGATTTCCGAGATGGTACGTTCCGTGTACCAAGTAATATTTTTAAGCATCTGCAATAGAATTACAAATAAATTAAATAAATAATCGTTTCTTTATAAGAAAGAATATGAAAAAAACTTACAATATTATGAACATTTTTGTTAAAACTGTCGTCTTCGCTGAGGATAAGTAAAACTATCAAAGACATGTAAATATGGTGTGAAGTACTATCGGGTGCATGATACAATGTCTGTAGTATGGGTGTAACCAATTTTTCCAAGTCCTGTTGGGCCATAACAAAACGATAAAAACGTTCATTACGATGTAATAGCAAGTATAACAATAATGTGGTCTGATCTATGGTAACAATTCGGCACAATGTCTCGTACACGGCGGAAAAATCAATCTGAAACGTTGCATTATCTTTATTAGCCATTGCTTTTGAATCTGCACAGCCGAATAAAGATGAACGATATGAATTCTCCTTGGTTGTACAGTGATTGGTTAAAATTAAAATCAATAGAAGACTTTGATTAGCCAAAGGATAATGTGTACGAAACTGTAGTGATAATTCGGAACCAACTGTACTTGTTGTCTTTAGAACATCCTGTTGTTTGCGGAAACTGAATATGGAAAGTAACGATTCGGCTATACCGAAAACAAATGAACCAGCTGTCGATGAACCAAACATGGTTTGAGGCACTTCCACTAAACGGGATACAAAATGTAATAAGGCCGACATTAAAACATTTGCATGTTGACATTTGTATACAGTGCGGAAGATAATTGATTTTTCTGTTGGCTGTTGTGTGAATAGGTGCACCGATAGAAGAGTAATAAGCGTATTAACCGCTTCCAAGTGTAAGTGATATGTGAACTCTCTGTAACGAGAATGTAAAGAAAGTGAATAATAGAAGTGTTTTTCCAAGTACCAGCTTGAATGAAATTATTTATACTCACTTGACTGGAATTACAACAATTAAATTGAAAATTGCATCGATAAAGGTCTCAAATTTGGAACCATCCACCAAGACAGCTGCCGCTGCTGCAGCCGCTTTTATTATTGCAGCTGCATCATCATGTTCAGTGGCCTCCACCGCTATAGCTGTACTCTCTGCTGGCGCTCCAGCCGCCAAAGCTTCTGCTTCAGCCTTTAGCAATTCCTCATTGGGTATGGCCTCAAAGTGTTGCAACAATTGAAATTCCGAACCAGTCTCAATAATATACTTTACCACACTGCGTATGATGAATAGGGCATTGAATGTCTGCCATATATGCATATTACTCTCCTGATCGGATAACGAAAGCAATTCCGATACTTTTGTTAGAAACACTGTGATTAGGGAGCCAAAATTACCAGTCTTTAGATTGTTACTTATAAACAATTGACATAGGGATTCCAATCTTGAATCTAAATTTAATTGTTCTTGAGTGTTTTCGGGCATGGTAATGTTATAGTTCAACAACCTTTGCCAATAGTCCACGTCTTCGGCGGAGATATGTTGGCGACCCACAAATTTCTGCAACAATTCATTGCTGGCCAAATCAGTCTGCCTGCTGACATTAATGCCCATTGTGCTGAGCTTTTCCTTATCAATATTCTCCTATAGGTCACTATCTTTTTTCTTTTTATTTGGCTTCCCGTGTCGTTTTCCTTTTAAAAACAAATTTTTTGTTGTGGTTTTTCTTGCAACAGCCCCGTTTGTCTTTCAATATTTTATTTTGCTTTTCTTAATTTTGTTACTTTAAATTTCATCCATAAAGATTTGTTGAATCATCTGTTTAATTTTTATAATTTGTTTTAATTTTATAAAGCCCTGTCGGCAAACATAGGAAAAGAATTTTAATTTTCTTTTTTATTCTGATGTGGAATATGTAAAAAATCTGACGGAGCAAAACGTCATCACAGTTTTTTTTTCAATTTTCTTTCCAATTGTTTTTCTCAATCACGACAGCTGTTTTGTGAAATAGAGATGCCATACTAATAGGAATCATTACAGCGGTTGATTTTAGTTGTGCAAGTAAAACCGTTAAATTTTTTGAATCGTCGTACGGACCTTTAAATATAAATATTCTAAAAAAACATTCAATGGGGAACCGTGGGGAACTGTGTTGGGCTCCGTTATACTGTGATATGTAGGATAATGATGCTACAGGTGATCTAACAAGAGAAGATTCCTTTCTCTTTAGAGATACTTCGACCAATGGATCAGTCGGAGAGCGTAGTCTTCATAGTGGAACAGAAGATATACCAGAACCTTGAGCCCAGGGCAGGTAAGGGCATCCCTTTCTGCTGTAAACATTGTGGTAAAGTGTGATGTTATTCGAAGGTCTTGGGAAGTTAGCTTCTGCCACGATTTCCGACGGAGTTTTTACCTCTAGCTGTCTAGTGAGATGACTCTGTATCTCTCGCTCTCTCTCTATAGTACGTCTGTCCTATGGTAGAACCGTAAACTCTAGATTTCTGGCCTGCGTTTTTTCAATGCCCTTGGGAAGTTCTCTTCTGCGACGACTTTTGACCTAGACAGTTATTATCTGGCGTTAGCTAGCTCAGGTTTAATTTCGAAGACTCCAGTCAATGATATAGATTTACCTAGACTCAGAAAAAGCTTGGCAAAAATAGAACATGTTGGCTAATTTTTGGAACCTATCTAACATCAGCGAAATGTTATATTTAGCAATTTAAAGTTACAAATATGTTTAACAAAATTACTTCGAATCCTTTAATTAATACTTACAAAATGTGAGTGTGTTTTTTTTTAATATATTTTAATTTTTTTATATTTAAACCATTTTTAAACTTATTTTATAGGTTAAATATTCAATAGTTTTAAAAGCAATAAAATATTAAATTTGTTTTTATTTAAAATAGAGAAGAGAAGAAAAAAACTTATTTTTTTAATTTTTAAATTTGAACTACTTTTATTAAAAGAAGTTTCCATTATAACTATGCACAGAGTTTTTGTATAAAGAAAAAAAGTTATAAGCAAACCACAGAAAAAAAGAATACAAATAAAATATACGATAATTATACTAAAAACATCAGTTACAATTTCAGATACATATTTGAATTTTACCACAATTTGTTTTTCTTTTTTTAAATTTTGAATGAAATGAGAAAATAGTATAAAAAAATTAACAAATTTTTGTGTTATATAATATTTGTTTTTGTTTAAATTATTTGTAAAGAAAACAATGAAGTTTTAATTGGATGGTATGTTAATGGCTGGCTTTAAGGTACAGCAGAAGAATAATAGAGAAGGAAAGAAAGAAATTTTTATTCAATTTAAAAAAGCAGACTTGTTTGGTACTCAGCTAAGAAAAATTCATATTGATTTCAATTCATACTATAATTATTTTATTATGCTTGCTTTTCTTTTAATGCAAAATGAAAAAACTTAAAAAAGTATATGGCCCTACTTATAAGTATAAATTTAGATTAAAACTAAAATTAACGAGGATATAAATGATGGTTATTGGTTAATGTTTGTTGCTAAAGCATAATAAAATTGGAAAACAAAGAGGAAAAGAAAAATTCTTAGCAAAGTCTAAAATTTTTAAAATAAAATTAATAATAATAATAAACTACGTATTGCTTATATATTTATATAAAAAAGAAATTCATAAATTGGAATCATTATTCCCCTACTCCTTCTCTCTTTCGCTCTCTATACATATTTTTGTTTTCTTTACCATATTTATACACAATACATTTACACAGGTTTCTTATGACAAAATCATTTTCATTTTCCTGATTAAAAAGCTGATTTTAAAGATATCCATGTCTTGTTGTTATAGTATATTGGCCTTTTACTGGTTGTTGCGATTATTTAGCTGGACTTATATTTTTTTAATTGTTGTTGCTGTTGTTGTTATTATTTGTGATAAACGTTCATTATTGTGCTTTATGGAGTCCTTTGTTATTTTGTTAAAATACAGATTTGTTGAGAACGTTTACATTTACAAACAAGTTGGGTTATTACACTCAAATCTTTTTTTTCCTTTTTTTCGGTCTTATAAAATAATGAAATTATGTGTTTAAAAAATAATCATAATAATATGGTTGACAACAAACTTTCACAGGCGTTTGTTCTTCTCCTAACATTTAAAATCTGCGAAATGGCACTCTAGAGGATTTGCTGCTACTGCTGGCCAACATTTGCTTGAGGCTGAACGACGACAAAGCAATGCCCAACAATGCTAAACAAGTAGCTGAACGTGTTATAACGCGATCAGGGCTACCTGTGGATGTAAAGCTGTTCGACGTTTCAGCGGCAGGCTAAAAATAAACAAAGACAAGAAAAATAAAATTTATTATGAGAACAAAGAACTTTAGTAACAACTAAAATAATATATTTGTAAAGGTAAACAACAAACTAAAAAGAAATATTTTAAAAACCTATTTTCATACATTTACGCAAAATTTGGACATTTGAAAAGATTTTTCTGAGCGATTACAAATTAATACTTTAAATTAAGAGTTCTAAATTAAATTATTAAATATTATATTTAAAAAACAAGGTTAGAGGACGTGTACGTGTCAATTAAGACAAGTACAGTACCCGGAGGTCGAATTGACCCATTGTACATTAAAAAACAATCTGTTTGAGGAATTGAAATCATTAACCAAGGTTTTATTTCTCCTCAGAATGTTACATGCCCGCAAGTATTTAAATATGAAAAAATTGTTCCTTTACAATATAATCACATGATTACATTACGTTCTAATGTAGATAAGATACGAGTAGTTCGTAAAGGTTCATTTTTTTCTTTACTATCATTAAAACAAATGAAAATATTTTCATATACTGTAAATGTAAACGAAAATATTTAACCTTTTCAAACAAATTGCAGGCAAAAATACTATAAAATTAAAATCTAAAAATAAATATAAAAACATGTAGGTATGTAATATATTTGAAATTATTTTGAAATAATGCCAGCGCCATAAAAAAATCGTTGTATTTAAAGCAGTCTATGAAAGTATAGAATAAAAAAGAAAGCAAAAATAGAACAATAAATAAAAATTTAAATTAAATTAAATACAATTTCATGAACTGTAAACAAAAAAATTAAATTTATTTACTATTTCCTTAATGACAAGAAGCAAAAAACTTATTTTGCCTACTGTAGTAGATACAAGTAAATGTCAACACTTGTCGTTTGAAAACGTAATCAGCATTTATTGCCTTAGATGTTGAATGAATGCACAATTCATTAGGGTTATTAAACCAATTCAATGATAACAACTAAACCTATATGGACATACACATATACATACTAAATATGTACGTACGTACTAAATACAATTTTTTTATTTTATCTCTTTTGGCTGACTATGTTGTTAAAGAAAAAATCTAGAAAATGTTATCTAAACAATAATTTCATTTAATTCTTTAAATAAATGCATTTTCATTTTATTCTCATATAAAATATTTAAGGTAACTTAACAACTACACTAACAATTAACACAAACAGATACCTGTTACATAAATATAATTTCGAAATTCAATGTCTTAACAATAAACTTTTTAAGCAATTATCTGTTGCCAAGAGAAACACAAACAAATTGAGAATTTATTAAACAAATAGAAAGGCAAAAACTAAATAAAAGCGAAAAATAAATAGAGTGGGATAAAGAATGTGTCATTTAAAAAGAAAATCATATGAAAAGGAAAAATTATAGTGTTTTTGAAATAAAAAATAAACAGGTTATTAAGAGTAGTATTTCAGCGTATTGGTAATAGAAAATGGAAATTTATTTCAATCCTAATTGGAATGAAGTAGAAATTTAAAACCACAAATCAATTGAAAAAAATTGATATTACGGATGACTGATTAAAGAAATTAGAAAAGTCTATAAATGGATACGATAAGAACCTATACATAGTTCTGACAGACCAAAAAATAGCAGACAGTTTCAAAAGGCATACCTAAATATTCTACATTGACTCTTTAATCCAAATATTTACTTCGCCCTTAACTAAGATCGGTACATTAATTTACTTTCATTTATTTCATTATATTTTACTTTCATTTACTACATATTTATTTAAGAAAGTTATTTGGTATCGATAATTAATACAATCACTTTTTCTTACACTCTTCGCTTATACTCAGGGTGGCGTGTGTAAAAATATTACAATTTTAAATGTAAGCGTATAACAACAACTTAAGCAATTATTAAAATTATTACAGTGAACTTAACCAGCATGGGACTTTTTAATATTGATTTTGGAATATTGTCCTCTTTGAGATATGAAGACTTTTTAAAAACCGATAAATAGCATTTAAAATACTGATAAAAATGATTTATAAGCAAAGCAATACTCGTCTATATTTGACATTGTTATCAGAAGTGTAAAGAAAAATATTTCAATTAAACTTTTAAAACACAGATAAAGTATTTCGCACGCTCAAGATAACTAATAGGCATGACAATAGATTTCTAAAGTACTTCAAATGTTTGAAGAAATCTAATTATTATAATCTAATCTCTAAACAAATATATAATATATACATATCTAAATAAGTAAATAATAACAATTCGGCTGGAGGTCTTTCAAAAGTTAATAGTTTTACAGCAGATATTAAAAATAAAATTCTACTTTATTCAAAGAATTTTTCTATTAAAAAATTCTATAGTATTTTACACTTGACAATTAATTATAAATTATTACAAATTATACAAAAAGTTTACTATGTATATTTTATTTTTCAAGAATTTTCAATTAAAAAACCCAACTGTATTCTACACTTCAATTATTACAAATTATCTATTATTTAAGAACAGCAGCTTTGACACCTTTTTTCATTCCCATCTGTTATAATTGATTATTACACATTTAATGGGATCATGTGCTTCTATTGTATAATTAACTTAAATTGTTTATCATTTGTTATCAACTCAGGCGACAAAAAAAATGCATTCAATTATGGTTTTGATAAAAGAAACGAAAAAAATTCAATCTATTTAAGACATAAAAACCATAAAAAAGAAGACAAAAAAAACCTGTGGGAAAAATCATTCATAAGGTGCGTGTTTATAATATTAAACAACAAATACTACATAAATGTTTTAAAAGTAAGAGCATTTTGTTGTTAATTTAAAACAACAAATTTATCAAAGTACAAAAAATTCGGTTTTTTGCGGCCTTATAAATGACGTCAAAATTCATTTAATCAAAAGAATTTATATGTGAAATTATTAGGCGTTAAGCGCAGTCATACCAGACAATAAATTCACCTACATACACATACATGTATTTATAAACACAATCTACAAAATATGTACTATAAGGGAACATCTATCTTTGAACTTTTTCTGGCGTATATATTATTTCTTTGCGATTTTTTTATTTATTTTATTTTTTATTATTTTTCTGTATAGTTGATACGAAAAGTAAATGCATATAATGTTTTAATTTAAAGCGTAAATACTTTTAGACGTATATACAATATACTATATTTTAGAATAAAATAGAAAATGTTAAAAATGCTATTTGGCGTACGACACATTTGCTATTTTTAAATAGAAATACTCTTAAATGAATGCGTAGTTTCTTTATAAACAATTAAAATATTAAAGTATTAAACAATAACATATCAATTACTACGAATTGTTTATTTACTTAAAAATATAATACAAAATTAAAATGCATTTCAAAACCACATGGCATTATAAAAAGCGTGTTACATTTCAAAGACCCCTGGACAAAAAGACGTTAAAAAAACACGTCAGACATCATTTAACGTTTTATGGCTAACAGGAGTCTATAATGTTTGTATACGATTCGCGTAGAACAAAAAAAAAAAAAAAACGTTTGTGTCATTGACTTGATTTGTTAAATATTCTGTAAACAATGAACGTCGTGCCATATCGTTGCTGTGCTTTTTAAAGATAGAATTCTTTGATGAGACTTAATTAAAAGAGTAGTTTAATGAAAGTTCAAAGTATAAATTAAATAAGGCACGGATTTGGTAAATTTATTTACCTTTACCCCCTATTCCTGTAAGACAAGACATAGAAATATTCAAACTTCTGAAATCGTTTGTCTTTCAAGGGTTATATATCCTTTAAATTTGTACTCCTCAATCTAAAAATCTACAATGTTAATGGTAAATTGCTTCTATCTTTTTAAAAACAAGACATTTAAATTTAAAAAAACATGTCTTAAATAAAGCGTTTTATTGAAAACTTATTTAAAGTCTTACTTAAACAAAGATTCATTAAAGTGTTCATCTCATTATACATACACTTAATTAGCATTTTTCTTTTTATTTGCATTAAGCAATTGAGCTATCGCTTCCAGAGAGAAATTCATTTCTTGTTTATCTCTCTTAAATTCCGTATCCTTTGTTTCTTCTTTACGAGATAAATTGTTATCAGTTTTTTGCTGTTTATTTGTAGCTCTCTTTCGAGCCTCTTTACATTTTATATTGTATTTAGGCGTTTTTTCATCAATCACAGCCAATTTTTTTAAGAAATCGCTGCCTTTCATAATATTTGCTTTTGGTATAGCAAACGTTTTCGTTTCTATAGGTGGCGCACTATCCACTGGTAGATTAACACTTGATTCATGTGCATCTTTTAAAGTTCTATTGGCTGAAACATTTGGTTTTCTACGAGCCTTTGTTTTTACAAGTGGTTTCACTGATGACTCACTGCTTGCAGTAGGTGCAGCTTTAAAAGTATTATGTGTGGAAACATTTGGTTGCATTTTCGTTGATATGAAAACATTATTTTCATTTAATTGACTTGTTGTTTTTATTGTTTCTATTGATTGTATATTAATTTTAGGTTGAGACTGGCTCCTAGTGTCATGTAAAGAGGGCAATGAGAATGATTGTTTCTCTTTGTTCACATCACAGTCAAATAAAGATGGCATTGAGGATGATAGTTCGTCTTTATTCATATCAAACTTATCAATAAGTTGTGACGCAGCTTGTTCCATTACGTCTGTATCAATTAGGGGCAAAGAGAGTAAGCTGGGTATGTTCGCTTTACTATCTTTTGCATATTCTTTCGTTTCTGTCTCTAAATTAGTTGCTTGAGATAAATTTTCATTTACAATTTCTTCAAAAGTATCAAAGAAACTTATTTCGAAATGTGTATCCACTTCAGTACTTTTGTACTTGTCATCATCTTCTGTGTTTTTATTTACATTTTCATTACCGCTATTTATGGAATTCTGTTCGGCAGTTTCATTTTTAATTTGTTGCAATAAATCATCAATAAATTTAATGCTATTCGTTTCTTCATCAGCTTCCTCTTTATCCGTTGAGGAAAATTCATCGTTATATGGATACATACACTCATTACTTTCACATTTTAATAGAGTATCACCGTTTAAATTGATTTTAAAGTAACGTAAATATTTAACAATACCCAGTTGTTGACAGTCAAAGCAAACATCACCAGCTTTAAAAGCATCGTCGTCAGCCATATTGATATGATGGAAGTTCACCTCAACAAAAGAGAATCTGTTTGATGATGAATGAAATTGTGTAAAGGATTATTGAATAATGAAATCAATGATATTGTCTCAATATTTATTGATTTTTATTTGGAAATGTCCATGTATAGCACACTTTAAAGCTGATGATGTTTGTAAGCTAGACTGGTTAATTAAAAACTTTATTTACGTATTTAATTTTAACTTTTCGAGGAAGAGGAAAGACAGATTATCATTATTATAGTCAACAAAAAAATGTGCTAACATGCACAAAAAGTAAAAGCAAAGAATAAATAAAAAGTTTTTCAAGTTAACAGACAATTTTCTGGCGCCCCTTGGATTAAAAAAGAGCTACACAGAGAAACTTTAAATGCATATTTTCTTTCTTCTTGCTTTATAATATCTGATAATAAAAAAAACCTGGTTCAACTGTGATACTAATCGTAAAAGTTTATTCTAACGCTGTTAAAACAATTACACTTCATGCTATTTTAAGCAATTGATAAAACCGTTCGTCATTGTAATCATTAAATAGTTAATCACCATGTACAATATACCCATAACCAATATTTTATTACGCATTAATCTTCTGAGAGTTGAGGAAATTGATGATATACATATACAATACAGAGACCCTATAATTTTGTAGGCATCCCCCACTGGCGAGCACAAAACAGTTCGACGCAATAGCTTTGTTTGAAGGTCTCCCCCTTAACCTGTATGATTACTGTTTTAATAAATTATAACAAATTTTAATAGATTAGACTAGGCTCCGAAGACGGGTGTGAAGGATCACAAATTATGCAGGTCACCCAAAGCGAAAGAAAGGATATGGTAGAAAAATAAGCAAAACAAAAGGTTAGGGATACGTTCGTGACAGAGTCGAAGAAGATAAAGAGAGAAAAAGGGAAAATACGAAGGACAAAAGATGGAGAAAGGAATGTGGTATTCACACCAGCCAACTGATGTCAAAATTAAACTCTTAACATTAGAAATACTAATTGTGGCCGCCTACCGTTCATCTATATACAACAGGATAGTTATAGAATGCCAGTTTTAGGTTCCACTATGTCCCACTGGTACTTGCCTTCACAGCACAATGTCCCATTAAAAAATCATCAGGATTCTAATAGATTCGCTAAAGCGATACAATAACTATTCTGTTCTAGAACAGACAAATCTGGATATTCTATAATGTCCCCTACACCGCCAAGATGTTTCCCTCTTCTCGTCACAATGGAGGCAGGTCCACCACTTCGCCCTCCATATCTTGTCAAACCGTTTCCGAACATATCATAAATTTTTAATGAAATTGTATTTTTACGTTCACAATTACAATAAAGAATTTCTAAGTACATGGCAAGCGCTCCCATTCCATTATTGTGTATGCTCTCGGTTCAAAAATTCAAACTTTCTGAAAGAGCTTTCATAATGTAAACCGAGTTATGGGTTAAAAATTCAACACAATAGGTCGTAATTACTTTTTACTTTCTATTACATTTTTGAATATTGAATTCTAATGAAATAAAGAAAATTTTACTTTGAAAGCAATTTTTTATAGTTTTTTCGTCAATTGCTTAAAACCACAACAGAAACCTAAAATACCATTTATGCTGGTGTAGGGTATGTTAAATTAACAACAAAAACAAATACGCCGTTGTATTACACTTACCTGTCCAAAAGTTAAACGCAAAGCATAACGGCCAACACTAGTAGTTCTCATTTTCTAACAGAATCTTTTCAATTTATACTTTATTTCAACGTAAAATCTGTAATAAATAAATAAAATTTATTGAAAAATTATTGTTAGTCAAAATGCAATTAAAAAATTCCCCGTACCCTCTTTAAAAACAAAATAAAAAATATAACCACACCAACAAACACAGACTGACTACTTGTAATACAGCTGCCAGAGAGAGAGAAAAAAACAAACTGTGAAACGTGTTTCCAATTCTTTTTTTGTCTTGTTGACTTTCTTCCCCACAGCAACTGAAATTCAATGTTAAAACACTGGAGAAATGACAAGACGTCTGGTTTCTATTTTTTTTTTTTTTGACAGCATTAAAGGTCCTGTGTGAAATGGATTTTTCACAAAAATTCGATCTAACCCACTATTAGCCTTACTTACATAACAAAGAATTTTTCTAAGAAAAATGTCTGTGTTTTTCCCCTCACAAATTTCATAATTTATTTCTAAGAACTTACTTTTAAAATTTGTTTGTCTTTATTTTTTATTGGTAATGTTTTTACTCAATTTCACACACAATTAATTGTTATATTTAATAAATAATAATTGTATATTTATATTTTTTTGTTTTTTTTTTCTTTAGTCAATTAAATACGTCCACTCTTTGACAAATCTCAAAAGGAACTCAGTTTTACACAAAAAACTCATATGGCCGAGAGAGAGATATCGAACAAAGACTAGTAACAGTGTTGCAAAATTTAAATTTTGAAATGGTACTGAACTATAACTGAAAAAGTACTCTTTTGTATCTTATGGTACTTTCGTAAAAAATACACACATACATAATTGGCCATTACAACTCTTTAATCAGGATTATTTATGACCTAACTTATTTTGAGTGTGTTAATTTTATACATGAGTGGCGGGACCTACTGTTAATGTCGACAACGAACGACAGATTGTTTTTGAGAAACTTTTCATGGCAATTTTTTATTTACTCTCTGAGATTTTGCCAGAAGGTCCCCGAAGAAATATTTTTTATTTCATTTTTCGTTTTGTTGGAGATGTCTGACATGACATAGTTGAATATAAAATAAGTAATATTAAAAAAGTACTGAAAGCGCCGCGGGGGTACTGCGATATTTTTAAAATGGAAAAGTACTATAGTACTAAATGTTTCATTCAGAATAGTACCAGTTGGTAATCAGCAGCATTAAAACATCTCTGTTTTTATTGACTCGTATTCAACTCTACATTTACTACTATAGGATGCACCACTTCTAAAAATGACAGCTCTTTTACAACTGTGGCGACGGCCATCTTTCTTTCTTAAAAATTTGTGTCTGCCCTAAAGACGTGTTTTAATACTTTTTAAGTGTTTTAACAGGTAAAAAATTTATAAAAATTATTAAATAATGTCTTTAAGCTAAAAAGAAATGTTAAAAGCATAATCTCATTTAAAGCGTTTGTGGAAAATATGTTTAAAATCGAACCAAGTGCCAGCAACACGTGGAGTCTCAATTGGCCACCTAAAAAGTGACAGTTCCTCCACTGCTTATTGATAGTATTTTTTGAGGTTATGTTTTGCCAGCATTTTAGCACCTTTGATGGTTTGATAAACAAACTCGATTTATTTTGTAATTTTCTTTTTGTTTTTTTTTGTAGAAATCAATCATGTCTGGTACAACCGCCACAATTCGCACCCGCAAGTTCATGACCAACCGTTTGCTTTGCAGAAAACAAATGGTCTGCGATGTCATCCATCCCGGTTTGTCTTCCGTAAGCAAAACTGAAGTCCGTGAGAAACTTGCTGCCATGTACAAAGTTACTCCTGATGTATGCTTTGTTTTCGGTTTCCGTACCGCTTTCGGTGGTGGTCGTTCCACTGGCTTTGCCTTAATCTACGACACCTTGGACTTTGCCAAGAAATTCGAACCCAAATACCGTTTGGTTCGTCACGGTCTTATGGAAATCAAGAAACAGACCCGCAAACAACGTAAGGAACGTCGCAACAGAATGAAGAAGGTCCGTGGTACCGCTAAGGCCAAGATCGGTCAAACCGCTAAGAAGTAAAATGTTTGTCTCTTTACAATAACACTCCAAATGCAGACGCGATATAGTGCATCCAATTTCAAAAATATTTATTACATTTTTATTTTTGGAGTGATGCTAAAAAGATCATTTCCAGAGGAATGATTACAAAGTGGACACATTTGTTTTTTGTATTTTAAGTAAAAATATATTGAAAGAAATTCAAATTATTTTGAATGAAACTCAGAAAATGCTAATGGCTTTTTTTAATTTCATACAAATTGGTTCCATAGTTTCGTTCTTTATCCTGTAACTACAAGTATTACTTTTCATAAGCAAACTGTTGAGTGCCTCTTTCATTGCAGTAGCTGATCTGCAAGAAATAATTTTGTATTATCATATTTTTTAATCTACTTTATCACTTTCTTAGATCCTTGCATGTTTACATAGTTCCCTAAGAGTTTACTTTTTAAAAAGTTTTAGAATTGTTGAGCATAAAAATAGGCAAACCGACAGCACTTAAAGCATAAATGGGAATCATCCATTAACATTTGTAGGCAATTGGGCACAAACAATAACCCAAATTTTTAACAGCTAAATAAATCAGGTTAATACATTTTGATGCACATAAATTCAAAAACAGGCCGGTCTATAGTTGAAAGAGCACTTTTGAATTGTTTTGAGATTTGAAAATGTAGATATGGCCGTTATATTCAGATGTGTATGGGTAATTTGACCACAGATAAGAGATTTCTTATAAACTTTTGGAAATTGTAGTATGATTGTTCGTTTGTTTAATGAATAATATTAATTCGCAGATTAGAAAGATACCCATGATCATTAGCTGCTAATTTAAAAGTATTGGAGAAATTAAGAAGTCAACTATGAGGCGGGCTTCTGAATTTAATGAAATTATATTGTTTTATTGACAATGAAGATTTACTTTAGAAGTAAAAGATTGTTCAGCGCCTTTAATAAATGTAGGGAGCCTCTGTTTGTTGAAAACCATATTGGATTTTTGAAAATTTTAGCAGATTAAAGGTCTTTGTCAGCCGTAGAACCGTAAAACTTGTAATAATTTTGCCCACATATGTTTTTTAGTACTCCACTAAATGCAGATCGGACCTGGGACAGAATTAACTTAGTTTCTAAAGAATAAATGATAAAAAGTCCCTGGATAGTCTCACATCTAGAGTTTCACTGGTAGAACCCAAATTAATGTAAGTGGTTAACAATAGTCATCTTCAAACAGTCTCAGAGCATAGTTCTGGAAGCATGCCTTTTCATTGAGTTTAGCTTAATAGGAAAGCCTAAATAGGAACAATTGATTAGAAGTAAAATATTACCTTCTTCGTCTTACCATGTTATTGCAGCTAGTGCCTTTACAACCTTGTTTCTGGATTCCACGGTTTTCTGCACATAGGATGGTAATCCATAAATCCTTTGTCCAGGAAGTAAATAGTTGTACGGTGGTAAATAGATTCACTGTGGACTTAGACGATGTGTTTTTAAGATTGTGACCATTCAAGAAGTTTTCTAGTGTGTTTAACTAGCTGGAGATTATATGTCATGTCCTTCACACTCAACTGATGAATTTATTAACGCAAGACCTACAAAATAATCTATTCATCTTGGAAGAAAAATAGTTTATCGTTTTTGTATTAGAGAAAATATAAATATCATCAGTTCTAAATGCCCAAAATAAAAGGCCAGAAAAGTTGTTATAAATAAACCTTGGCAACTCTTATTTCGACGTTTATTCATCTGCAAAATATTGCACGTTGTTTTGTTATTATTTTGTTATTTTTATTTACATTCTGATCCGTCGCGAAATTTTCTACAGATCAGTTCTACAATTTATAAGAAAACATGTCGAAGAAGGATACAAATCCTTTTATACAATTAGGTTTGAGGCCTTGGTTAACAAAACAATTAACAAAATTGGGTAAATATATATTAAATAAAGAGAAAAAACTTAATATTAATGAAGCGTTCATTTTTATACGATTAGGCCTGAAACAATGTACTCCCATACAAGAAAATTGTATACCAGCTATTTTAGAAGGTAAAGACTGTATAGGAGCAGCCAAAACAGGTTCTGGCAAAACCTTTGCTTTTGCTTTACCAATACTGGAGAAACTTAGTGAAGAGCCTACAAGTCATTTTGCACTAGTGCTCACGCCAACACATGAACTGGCTTACCAGGTGAGTTAGTTGTCTTATTTATTATTTTAGAAGGGTTGATAGACTTAAATTTTTGATTTTAGATATCCGAACAATTTTTAATAGCAGGACAACCCATGGGCGTAAGAGTATGTGTAGTTTCAGGCGGCACCGATCAGGTTATAGAAGCACAAAAATTAATGCAAAGGCCTCATATTATAGTGGCTATGCCGGGACGTTTGGCTGACCACTTAACAGGCTGTGATACGTTTTCCTTTGACAATTTGAAATTTTTGGTTGTGGATGAAGCGGATCGGATGTTAAATGGTGATTTTGATGAAAGTTTAAGAATCATTGAAAGCTGTATACCCAAGCAAAGACAAAATTTGTTCTTTTCGGCTACCATGAAGGATTTTATTAAGGAATCCAGCATATTCCCCATAGCAAAAGATGTTAGTTTGCTTTTATACATGCACTGTATGCAATTAACTAAGTTTAATGATTTTTTTCGTTTATTTTTCATTAGTGCTTAGAATGGTCAGAGGAATTCGCAACTGCCACTGTAGAAACTTTGGATCAACGTTACTTGCTTTGTGCCGATTACGATCGTGACATGGTGTTAATAGAAGCATTACGAAAATATCGTGAGGATAATGAAGACTCCAATGTAATGATCTTTACTAATACAAAAAAATACTGCCAACTTTTGTCCATGACCTTAAATAGTATCGGCATTGAAAATGTATGTTTGCATGGTTTTATGCGTCAAAAGGAAAGAGTGTCCGCCTTAAATCGTTTTAAGTCCAGACATGTGCGTACTTTAATTGCTACTGATGTAGCTGCTCGTGGTTTGGACATACCCAGTGTTCAGTTGGTCATGAATCATCGTTTACCTCGTACACCCAAAGAATATATACATCGTGTCGGCCGTACCGCACGTGCTGGTCGCAAGGGTATTGCCATTTCTATATTCCGTTTTCCCCGAGATTTGGAATTGTTGGGCGAAATAGAGACGGCCATAAATACCAAATTAACAGAACATCCCATAGATCGTAAGTTTTTGTTAAAATGTAAAGAATTAATTACGTTATCAATGTTAATATTATTTTTATTTAAAGAAAAAATGGTGGAGCGGATTTTCATGCAAGTCAATGTAACTAGGCGTGAATCTGAGATACAACTGGACAATAATGATTTTGATGAAAGAGCTCAAAACTATCGCAGAAAACAGTGGATATTGGAGGGTAAAGATCCTGATGAAATGGAAAATTTGTAAGTATATAAAATTTTGTATTAGAAGTGTTCATTTCTGTTTTGTATTTGTAAAGGACAAAAGAACAATGAGGCTTATTCAGTTATTCCTTAAGGACTTTCTAAAAATATGTTCACTTCTAGGTATCGCAAAAAGCAAAAAGACAAAATCAAAGATATTAAGCGCCAACGCAAAGAACGTCTCGAGCAATTACAAGATAAAGAGCCCACAAAACTTATGCAAGATGAGCGTTTTAAGACGGTCGATAACGAAAGATTTGAAAAGAAGAAAAAATCAAAGAAAAACGATTCTTCTACAACAAATGAACAAAATTCGCAGAAAAAGAAAGTCGATAAACGTTTCCAAAAAACCGCTTTGCCCAATAAAAAGTCCAAGAAATTATTACTGGTTAAAAAAGGTGCTAAGAAATCTTAACCAAAGTCATAATTTAATGTCTTTATTGTATATTTTAAACTTATAATAAACATATCTTTAAAAATTAAACGTATTGAAAAAACTTTCTCCTTTTTAATTACAATTAAATTAATTTTAGCACTTTAAATTATTAATCGTTATTTTTTAATAAAAAAAAAGGGATAAGACAGTCGCCAAATTCTTGAAAGTTATGAAATTTTGGATTTCATAAATATTAATTTATGTTTTTAAAACTAAAATTAAGACACTTATAGTGCCATCGTTAATTATATAGCTTAAATCAGTCCAAACTTATAGCTAGTAAAGCATCTTCAGGATATATCTCTAACAAGGCTTTAGCGCCGTCATTAAACGGATAGGAAATGCTGCCATCTATAACTAAATCTGCAAAAAAAAAAGATAAGAATAAGTTAAAATAAAACACAATCGAAATTAAATTATAGCTGAATGAATTAGTTAAAAGAAAACATAAAATTGCTTATCCAATAAAATACAAATTACTTAAAATTTGATTCAAATTTTTATACCGAATAACCCATGCTGCGGCTACTGCAAAACTTTAATTTATAATTATAATCTAGGACTAACTATGAATGAAATTTACAGAAAACTGAAATATTTGTTATAAAAAGCCATAATAAATCGATATTTTTTGTATCGAGTAGGCTTTTCAATACTTGAAACCAATATACACGTATAACTTTTTATATTTAATAAAATTACAAATTTAATTTTCGCTATGTTTTGCTCAAGTCGTGTTAATAAATGCAAAGAACTTTTAACCGTAAGTTGTATAATTTAATAGAGATTGTAGCATATCTATATAGTATTATAAAATGCCTGTAGAATCCCACATTAACCTTCGAGTTTCAAACCAGTACCTTAAAACTATTGGTTTATAATTATGTCATCGTCCTATTAATAGCCAATCAAGAAGTAGGCTGGAGTTATTCATTTAAAGGTAAGTTTCACATTATTGGTTATAACATCTAGATATTAAATTTCATTTGTTTTGTTAGAAATCGATTTGGCTAATCGTTTTGGCCATGAATTAATTGAACCGGAAGTCTTATCCAAATTTGGATTCTCCTTTCGCCTTCTAACCGTAATAATGAACACTTTAGCAGTGTCTCCGCTATTGGAACCGATTCGTGAAAAGCGCAATTATCTATTACCCTGTATAATGTGGAATTTTTATACCATTTCTGCTGTTACAGAGAATCTTTTCGAAATTATATGGACCATGTATCAGTTGGAAGTGCCATTTAAGCAATTTGCTACTGTTTTTGTTGTGGGCACGTTTATGTTGTCATTCCAAAGTAAATTAACACTACAAGTTATACGTTTTTATGAATATTTAAATTATGTTGATTAAAAATTACAAAAACAAACAAAAAAAAACACTTACTTGCATCGATGCATCGAGATTTTACAAATAAATTTTTTACAAAACTTTTCGCTTCAAATTCTTTTGGTGAGGGCCAAACACCAACACAGATTTGTTCTCTTATCGAATAACAGAGTCTGGAATCATCTGTGGAAGAAAAGTATTTTAATTTCATTTTCTAGTAGTATAACTTATTTAAAATACCTACCAGGTGCAAACAGTAAATTCTGATTGTATGTTTGTGATAATTGTTCTGCATTGAGACCCTGGCAAGCTAGTTTCGCAGATTCTGGCAAAATGCTAAATAGCCCCTCCACATGATGTTTTTCAATGCGATTGATACTACAATTAAATTAAGCAAATATTATTGTTTATAATTTAAGGATTCTATAAAGCCAAATACTTTATATTTAATAATAAAATATGTTATTGAATTTTCTTTATCAAATCTAATTAGTTTGCCTTTTCATAAAAAAAACAAGTTAACAGTATTATCTCTTACCTGGTATGCCATGATGTCGATCCTGTGCCTGTACTAACACACAAACCAGAACATTTGGTTTTATTTACAACATCTTTGTGATCGATTATCAATTGTAAATGTGATACACGTGCTGATAACGCTTCACCAATGAATACTTCATTTAATGCTAAATATGGCAAAACTCTTTTCATTTTTGCTTTATATTTACGGGACATTTCTTTACTCAAATATTCTGGTTCAGTCTTTTCTTGTTCCATTTTTGTAACTGTATGGCGATACAAATCTGTTGACTCGGGTATGTTACCATTATTGCCCAACAATGTGGTACGTATACGAGAACGATGCATCCATTTGAAATCACCCTGTAATTTAGAGAATAAAAACATTACAATATAACTTTTAAACATTTATGATTAACGTACACTTTTAATTTTGGCTACTGCATCAGCAGGATTTTCCGAATAATGTTTTGGTAACATTAGTCTGCCTTCTGATCTTTGTGGATCGGAATTAAAGCCCACAATAGGAGTTTTTTGCTGAGATTGTGCAAATAATGGACTTGCTCTGCCAGCGGCTAAAAGAAAAGTACCATCGCCACCTATGGGTACAATGACATCAGCCCAATGCATAATATCCTTGCTTAGGGAGCTTCTAAATTCGACTCTGATTAGATTAAAGGCATTTAATTTAGCAAATACACGCAAGTCACACGGTTGTGTATGGAGATGAATAGTTATTGTCATAATTTTTTTTTTACATATAAATGATATACAAAACAAGATGAAAACAATTTAATGATATATACAAAGTTCGAATATAAAGGAAAAACGGTTACTCACCTATTAGCCAATTTAACTTCACAGCCAACATCTTGAAAACTACGCACAATTTTACGTTCAAAATCTTTATGAAGATTATGTAAATACATCAATGTCTCAAAATTGGTGCCACGGTTGCGTATTTTTGTTTCCAGCTGTTCCTTGCTAAGATTGGGATGACGCAATTGCTCAAATTCATAGCGGGACAGTTTTGAAATTAGTAAGGCTCTTTGTAATTTAAAATTAACCGGATCGATTGGCATTGGTTGTGAACTATATTTTAGCGGAAAAAATAGCTCTAAAAACAAAGAATAATAATAGCAAACTCAATTTATATTTTATTTAATTTAATTTTATATTGTAGATGTTAATTAAAATACTATTGAGTTTTTATATCAGCCTTCTTTTTTTATTTCTTATCTCAATAATTTGCAGTCTCGTGAAAATTTTAAAATGACACACAATGCATTTGCTTTTTGCAATACACATCGTTGTTATTGTTCACATTGTTATCAAACGCATATTACATTTGATACGCAATTATTCTCAATGGTTTTATGCTATTAATAGAAATTAGAAAATAAACTCGCTAATTGTAACAATTTTTGCTAATAAAAAGCGAAAGTGTTTATTTAATATTGACTGTATATATAGGAGTAGTAACGTTGATATATGTACATAAGTATACAATAATTTAATAAAAATTAAGAACGTCTTAATATCCATGTTTTTCGATCTGAAAAATTTGGAAATATTCCATATAAGACACAGTACGTATTGCATCTAGATTGGTTGCAAACAAATTGTTGTTTTAATATAATAATTTCTAGGAATTTCGAAAAATATCAACATTATCTATCAAGTTCCCTATAATATTTTATTTAATAATGATGAAAAAACAACTTTTCAACACAGAAATATACATGGTTATTAGATTAAAATTTTAAACGATTTATTAAACCATATCATTTTGTTAATTACATATTCTTATATTTTAAAACAATGCTGATGGCTATCGTAAAACTATAAATTTGTTTTTGTTAGGAAAGGGTGTGACTTGTCTTTTTTAGATATTGTTAATTAAATTTTTGAATAATATCAATTCAAGAGGTATCAAAACATCCTGAAAGACATATTTTTTGGTGTGGTTTGTGACCTGCCAACAATATCGTATCAAATTTCTTCAAAGACGATCAAAGTCACAAAGTTACAGACAATATAGAATGGTAATATGCAATGTTTACAGACTTGGTGAGCAATTAATTCCACGTTTTGGAATAGTACTATGGCCGCCCAGAACTAGTTAGCCCCAATTCCAGCTCTGAAAGATAACACTGTAGCAACGATTGGTGAAATACTGGGGCTCTCGGTTGTACCACCCATGGGGGTTGAAATTTATTTAAATAATCTTTAAAAAACAAATAGCAGACATTAATTTATCACCCAATAAATATTTCATTCACATTTGCGCCAATTTTCTGCTTTTATTTTCAATTTTCAAACCCGAAATGATAGAAAATCTGCAATAATTTCCCTCTAATTGTACTCATAATATACTCATTCACTGCATTCACTTTTGAATTTAAATGAATAAAAAAGAAATTACCTTTGAGCCGGGATAGTGTTATAAGAATAAAATTTGTATTAATCAAATTCGTATTGTTTTTGTATAAATGCGTATAGAATATTTTATTTTGTAAATAGTTTAACTAGATTTTTCCAGATCTTTTGATTTTACTTTTGGATCAGAGACAAAATTCTCTTGATTAAATGATCTACGCTAACAATTCCTATAAACGAGCCTTTAAATAAACTAACAGCTTTGTATGTGTTATTCCTGTTTTTTTGTTGATAAAAAATAAATAAATAAATAAATAGATAATACGAAAAACGTTGTACAAGTGTAGTTTCCATGTGATAGGAATGAATGAAACTGATAAGGAATCACAAAAATAGTTATTCATTATGGGTATACGTACATACGCATTTAAAACACCAATAAAAATTCAGTTAAAAATAGATTAAGTAATAAATTAGAGGCGAGAGTAAAATAAATAAGCTTACCTTTTGCAAAATTTTTTAAAAATGGTTTCGACTTAAACATATTGATGAAATACCAGAGCGTACAGGTCCTAGCAAAAGCATTTGTATTGTAAATGTTGTCATACAATTGGTGTGAACTTTGAACAGCGTGGAACGATTTCGTTATTATTTGTAATTCTAAGGCAAATTCAATTAATTGGCAGCTGAAATTTTACTTTTTTCTTTTTAATTATTAAAGGAAGCCTTAGCAGTTGTCCAATAAGCAGTTTTCTTATTGTTTTGTAAACATACTACATATGAGAAAAAAAGTTTCACTTTCTTTGCAACAGTCTCATCAAGGCCACTTTACCGGCAATTGAAAACACAATATAAAACAAAATATGAAAACAATATTCAATAATTTATGTGCATAGACATATTATCAACAATATTACTGCAACTAATGCCGCTATTTGTTAAAAGTGAAAATCCTGAGCAATTTGTTATTATCACTTCTGTTGTTGGCTTCCTCTGTAGAACACTTCCAAAATTGTACTGCTTCAACAAGTATTTGATTAGAATATTTCCAAATGGCTTTTGCTATTTTACGAGTTTGGTTTTTATCAACATTTTGTTTTTGTGTATTGTTGAGTTTAAGTTGTTTCTTATCAGTTATTGTATTTTCTTATTCTTTCTTTTTAAAATTTCACTGTTTATTTCAATTTCACTATGTACATTCTTTACGATTTATTTATTTGCAATTGAAGAATACTTTTAATGAAACTGTCATTATGAAGTTCACAGTATATAAGCAGAAGCTGAGCACTAGGCGAACATTTGCAAAAAAACAGCTGAGATGGTTACCTCATAATCAGGACGCAGTAAAATATGCAATAAAGAAATTAAATTGGAATTAAAAAAGGAATAAAAAGTAGTTAATTTGAATTTAAGGGGGCTTAATATTTACTTATATAAATCGGAATCGGAAAAAGAATGTGCGAATTATTAAGTTAAAGATCGTTTATTTTTTTGAACGAACAAAAACGAGTTTTTCACCAATGTTGCCAGGAAGAAACTTTAGTATTGCGCTGAAAAGCGCAAGATATAAAATATGCAATAATAAAAAGGTACTGAAAGCGTAGCGGGTGTACTGCGGTATTTTTGAAATGAAAAAGTACAGAAAAAAGTACAAAGTACTGAACTTTTCAAAACTGGTTCAGGGGTTGTTGGGAAGTCCTATACCCCGCCCGCCAGCGCTGACCAACACCTTATCCCATCCATCTCTAAAGTAATAAATTACACAACCACCTCACCAGCCACCAAACCATTCTCACCCGACATTAAATTTGTATTGTTAATATTCGTTTTTATTTAGAAAAGCAAAGCGTATAATAATTTCAATTATATTTCTTAAATTAATTTGTTTAAATCATTATTAAGGACATACGTATGTATAGCGAAAAAAAAGTTGATAAGTTTGTGTTCAAGATTTGATAAAAACCAAAACTAGATATAAAAAAAGAAATCCATTAACAAAGCCTTACTTTAGTATAATGTATACTAAAAGCATATTAAGCAAAGCGACAATTTAAAGATACACCACTAGTACGCGGTATAATTTTGCAATTCACTCCAGCACCATCAGAGCTTACAACTTCACCACCAGGGCATTTATAAAGTAAAGGTTTTCCCTGTAATGAAAACAATATTAAAATTTCTATTATAAAACTCTTGAAACATCTCACCTGTAGTTCGTGTATTTCTTTTTGTATTTTCATATCGTATATAGGTTTGTGAACTTGAGCTTGTAAGCCATTCTGTATAAAATCTAATAAACGATTGGCAAAGACTGGCATCATATCACCAGAAACATTGCCCTGAAATCCCAACAAACTTTTTAGACTTTCGTTATTAGTATTGGTGTTTGTTGTACCGGAACTTAAACTTAGTTTAGCTTCAGCCTGTGGTGTTAAATTTCCAACTGGTATGGTATGAGACCCATTGTTACTACGTACAGACGGTATTGCAGAATTGGGCACTTGAAAACTCGAATTGAGTGGAGTACTCGGCTGTAGATTAATATAGTTGCTAGGAGTTTCTACAATCATATTTTGGACTGGTCTAGAGGATGTAGAATTTATGTTTGTATTATCCCGAGTAACAGAAAAACGTAGGTTTTTGCTAATATGATAGAAAAATAGGAAAATCATTGTATTCGAATATTAGTAAATTGCATTACCTATCAATATCTTGTCTTCTATTTCGTTGTACACGACCATTAGAAATTCCATTGTTATTTTGACGAAAGTTTTTTCTAACTCCGAAATCTTGGCTACGTTGCAAATTGTTGAAACCACCACGACTACCTCCATTTCTATTGTTATAATTATTATTGCTATTCTTGTTCGTATAGCTCTCCAAGGGTAATAACGTGGGAAGGCCACGTGGGCGATTTGCAAAATTGTTAGGTGCTTTTAAACGACATTGTATTGGAGTGATTTTCTCTTTATGACCATTCATACTATTGTTGAGTTTTTCTCGCAAATCGTTTTGCCTTCCGTTAAATCCTAAATATGATATAGACGAGTCCGGCCCCTTCCAAATACCTATGTCGCTGTCATCATTTACTTTTTTGAGAACTTGATTCTGAAAATCGTCTTCCTCTTCATCGTCATCATCAATGTTGCCCTTACGTCGACCAAACTTAACATCAGTACTACCACCAGATGTATTACATTCAATATCATGGCTGCTACCAGAGCTTTTAACGCCATTATTGCTCAAGGAATTCTTGGACATTGCAATGTAGTCGTCTATATTTTGTAGAGTAGAGAATAAAACGTTAATTTCATTAAAAATGAAATGTATATTATTTAGGTTTTACCTAAAGACAACTCCATTATTTCATCCATTTTTAAGTCCATCCCTTAAAATAATTTTGTATTTAACTCTTTTTGTAAAAACAGTATGGGAAAATTTTGTGCTACAGTTTGTAATCTTTTAGTACATTACTTTTAAATTTACCGTTTTTATTTAAGTATTGCCAATGTTACTAAAAAGTGTAAAAATATATATAGCGCCAAGCTTAACTTGAAAAAAGCGATTTTTACCAGAAGAAACCGAAATTAAATAACAAACAAATTTGTTATATTTCTGACCAAAATTAAGGTCTACTTGGTTAATAAGTTCACTTTTTAATTCTTAATGTAATACTTGCTTTTTCGTTTAATATTTACTTATAATAACTTTTGTTCTGTGCACAAAATAATGTACTCTGGAGTTTGTAATTTAATACACGAAACTTAAACTAGGCAGCACTTTTCAAAATCACCTATATGTCAAATTTTTAACATTCTCAACAAATGCAACATTGGGATGGAATGCCATAGTTATTTCCGTTCTATAAATATCATTCATTTTCATGGCTGCTTTCTCCTATTGTACAGTTCTCCTGTGAAAGCTAATTAAGACAAAGTTATATAAATCAACGGCATCCGACGTTTATTAAACAAAAAATGAATTTTTATTTCATTTTAAATGGAAGATTGCTGTGCATTACCAATAGTTTCGTTCTTAGTTAAAAATGGTAAGTTATAAAAAAGTTTGCCGGCAAAGCAAATGAAATGAATAATACTTGGCGGAATATTATACTTGTATTAAACTTCTTAGGGCCGTTTTTTGAATGCAAGTTTAAACTCGAGATTAAGTTAATCTCCAGTTAAACTCCGTTTTCAGTTTTTGAATTCACTTAATCTCGAGTTTAAACTTACGGTTAAGTAGTTAATCTCGAGTTTAAACCACCAACGTTGCTGGTTTAAACTCGAGATTAACTATGACAAGTAGTTGACAAATTTTTTTTTTAAAAAAAGCTTTTAAGTGAGGGGAAGCCGAATAAGACAAATATTTAAGTGACTATGAACTATATAAAACACAAATTGACAATAGGCAGTCTTAATTTATTTATTATTTTAAGAAAATAATTTTTTTACATAAAGATCAATAGTATTCAGCTTTTGTTTGTTTGTTTTTGTTATATACAAAAGCTAATTGTTGTGAAATAATTTGCAAAAAGTAGTAAAAACAACAATATAAACGAAGAAAATGTTGCCATTTTTGCTTATAAGTACGGCAGCTCTACAAAGTTAATCTCCAGTTAAATTCGCATTGAAAAAATGAAAACTGAGTTAACTGGAGATTAACTTTAACTGGAGATTAACTTAATCTCGAGTTTAAACTTGCATTCAAAAAACGGCCCTTAGAGTTTAATGGAAGACAAACGTTTCGCCATATTAAATTGGCTTGTTTTAAAGGAGTAATATTTTTGCTAATGATACAAAAGTATTTACAAAAATGAGCAATATCCTTATCGACATAAGTTTAATACTATGCAGCGGTATATAACTATGGCCTTGACAAACTAGTTGGGGCTGTAGAACTCTCTTTGCTGCTAGAGTAAAGCGTTATTTATCGCCATATGGCTGCTAGTTAAATTTGAAAAAATTGTCTTAAGGCTATGTGGTCTAGAGACTTTCGCTACAGTTGTTAAATACGAAACGAAGTGATTAGTAATGAAATGTTGTGTAAGAGGACTTTAATATAATAGAAAACGATAATGACACAGTCTTTAGGCGTAAAGAGGTACTGTATGTTTGGCAACTACAACGCAATCGAACCTTTACTTTTATTTTCTTTGAAAATACTGAATAATGTATAAGCAGATCCCTAACAGTTATTCCTCATCCATTTACTAATGTTACCCCAAGTATTTCCTTTCATAAAGTGCGAGCTTAGAGTCGCTGTTCAGTAGATTTTTTAACTGCTTTATAGTGCTAGAAAAAAACTCGTAGATTAAAACCATTTCATCCAAGCAAAACCCAAATTGTCTATTAAAAATTTGCGGGGCATATTTATTTTTGAAATGTACATTTCTTAATAGTCTAAAGTTTATTCTAATCACATTTAACCCATTAGTGCCCAGTGGCAACTTAAGTTGCCAGCAGAGGTTGCCTTAGTTTTATACTCTGAGGAAATTGAGTGTAAAAAACAAAACGGTAACCGTTAGAAAAAAAAATTCGGGCATTAATGGGTTCATTAAAATGTAAGCTTTATTAAATATTAAAATTACTTTTCTTTTTTGCAGACTAAGTGGATTGACATGTGAAAATGCAACAGGCATTGAAAACAATGGAACTATTGTGGCACTAACACCTCATGCAGTATCAAATTCTTTATAAACGGAAAGGTAAATTTTGTTTTATGTTGTATCATATTGAAAAAGATACAGCACAACATATGTTAAAAATGGATTGATTATTAATTAATATTGGCACTGATGAACTAGTTAACTTATATTTTCTGACATCTCTTATGAAAATTTTCTTGATTTTATGTAAACTTACAACTGATGATTATTAAAATAACATTTTAATTTTGATTCGCTTAAATATTCATACATATTAATAAAAAGTAATTTTTTTTAAATTTCAGTTATTCCAATGGATGTTTAGAAGAATGCCGTCAAAAACGGATCATTTGCATTGAAAAAGGTAAACTATTATTTATAATTGATTGCCATAATTAAAGGCACTGATGATTAGTTTATAATATTTTCTGACATCTCTTATGAAAATACAATTGATTTTAAACAAACTTGACTGATAGAATTAGATATTTCTAGATTTTACTTAATATTAGTATATAAAAATTAATAAATATATTTTATTTGCAGTTAATATATGGATATTCTTCAATAGAACGGATACTACATTATTCTATAAATTCTAAAGGTAATAATTTTTCATTTTCTATTAATTAAACGGGCGAGTTTTGAGTCGCTATTTAATAGAATTTCTCACTGTTTTATAGTGCTAATAAAAACTCGTAGATTAATTTCATTTGGCCCAAGCAATACCCAAATTTTAAAATTCAGATTTGCGGAGCATATTTTTTCGCTAAATGTACAATTCATATTAAAGCAAATATTTTATATTTAAAAAAAAATGAGACATTCGATATTCATAGCTATTTACTGATTAATAATTATTTGTTTTATTTATTTTAGTTGCTGACCTAAATGTTTGAAACAGCGAAAGGAAATCAGAGGACATTTTAAGCAAGGTAATTATAATTTAATATTCATTTTTATCTGAAAATTCCAATGATGATCACTTAAACCATTCACAGACACCATTACACGGTTAAAACGTTGACAAACTGCCTCAATATTCTTTTGAGATTAGGGCGTCTTGTTTTAATTAGTAGTGGATAATGGTTAGATGTTGGCACTGAGCTCTTTTATAAAGTCAAGTTTTTTTTCCAAATGTAGCAAAAGCTAAGATATCTTCTTTCTTCTTTTACAGAAACAAACCTGGATTTTCAACCAATACCGCAACAGAATGCAAGTCAACAAAGATGTATTCGTTAAATAATTTTTGAGATTTTCAATAACTTCTATTTTAAAAAATTATTCTTAAATAAATACATACAATATAAAAAATTTAAATATTTTTTATTTTAGAATTTATCAGAAATCATTCTTCACCAGATTTGCTTTTTCTCTTAAAGCTAATTCTTTTTCTTGATTTGCTATCATACGATCTCCCTTCGATTTTTTACCTATGCCCAGTTTGGGTAAACCTCTGTTAAGACCTTCCAGCAAAACACAAGCTTTGCAAGGCTGTTGTGAGGAAACAAAACCACAACGTTCACAAATACCTCTCGTGGGCTTCTTTACATTGTCCTTGAAACGCAATTGTTCACCAGAATGTATTATGTCCATAATTACCGAAGGCCTAACCTTCTCTAAATCTTTCAGGAAAGCTCTGGCATGTCCTCGATAAGCGTTAGGAGCAAAAACACATTCAGTCGAAAAGTACACAAGTTTTTTATAGTGGGCGTACATAACAATTTCCTTCTCGTATGTGTATTTGAGGGGCTTTACTCTTGGTATGGAATCTTCACTACCGCCAGTCTTTATATCAGTACACCTTCGCAGACGTGCCGTATCGCCACGTAAAATGTTCATTAATACCGTCTCTGCTATGTCATCAGCATTATGCCCAGTAGCTATACTATCTACTTCCAATAATTTTGCTCCCCTATCCAAAGCTTGTCTACGAAATACTCCACAAAATGTGCAATTATTTGATCGACCAATTTTAGATACAATACGGTCCATTGTCCAGCCATAAAGTTCTTCATACGATAGAATTTTTAACGGTATTTGATAGTCATCGCGATTTTGTTTAACAGTCTCCAAACTGTCATCTCTGTAGCCCGTTATGCCTTCATCTATAGATAATAAAACGAGTTCCAGGCCGTAGTCGTGTCGTTCATTAAGCAGTTTTAAACTGAAAATAAATAAAAGGGATTGTAAGAACATTGGGAAAGCATTATCAAGTGTCAAACTAAATCAGATGTTCCTATCTCTACGTTCATGTTTTTCACTTACACATGGGCCAGCACTGTGGAATCTTTGCCACCACTTGCAGCCACAGCAACTTTTTCACCACGCTTAAACAAATTGCTGGATATAATTGTATGATGAATTTCTGCTTCAAATGCGGCAAAGAAACATTCTTTGCAAAGGGCATCGGCAGTTTTGGGACGCTGGAATTAAACTCTTATTAACATCAATTCTATTATATTGTGTTTCATACCTTTAAAACAGCTTTATTGCCACAATTAGATTTACAATTTATAGGCATTTTCAATTCTATTAATTTTAACTCCTCTTTTAACCACGGAGTAACCTTTTAACTAAACAAATAAAAACACGTTTATTAACAAAATATTTACACATCTTCTTCTTGTTTTGGAAGTAAATCACATTCAGTTAGAAGTGATAACACTTAACATGGTTTAACTACTCTGTTATTGTACCAGCTGTTTTTTATTTTGTTTTTATGCGGAACTTTTTTCTTTTTCCAAATTTCTTTGTTTGCTAAAAAAGGAACAAAGGTAAACAAGCATTATAGACAGAAAAGAAAAGAAAACGGCATGTGAGCAAAATAAAGGTGGAAGACATAAGAAATCAAAGAAAATTTTATCAAAAAGAAAATTTCCTACTTTGTGACATTGAAATACGAAACGTAATTTAAGAAAAATTCCTATAATCCCATAAAAACGACAATAATTTTATAAAATCCATTATCACAAAATTTTCGAATAATTATAAGCTGCCATTAAACAAGCAATAATAGTGCCAAAATAAAAAAGAAACCAAAAACGTCCATATGTGATATTGCACCGAATAATAAGTGAAAAGGTTTTTGTTTTCGTATAAGAAAAAAAGAAATTAATTTTAAAAACAAACAAAATGGGTAATGCTGGTAGCACTAGTATGCATAGAGAACGTCACAAATCCAGTGACATCTCTACACCGAATTCACCGTTTCGCGAGTTACCGCTTAGGGGGGAGGGTGGCTCCACGGCTCAGGGAATTGCTGCAGTCAGTGGTGGTCAGGCATTCACGTTTGATAAAAAACGTGATTCAGTTTTGCACGGTGGTTCGTCACTAGAAGACGACGAAACAACATCCGAACCCTATTATACGAAGCCTATTGGTAAAGCGGCAAACGAACAACAGCAGCAACAAGCCAGTGCAGCTGCTGCCTCTGTCGACCCTGAGTTTAGTTCAACTGAACCGCGCAAACGCTCGAGTACTATATCGGAAGGCACAACGAAAAGTATGCCACAACATAAAGATTCAACCGCTTCAGCCGGAGATTGCACTGAGGATGAAAATTCCCAGCGAAAGCAGGACGAAGAGGATTTACGTAATCCAGCCTTACCTACCGTATTGCGCTGGGATGGTGGTGGTCAGAATGTAATGATTTCTGGCACTTTTACCAAATGGAAGCCCATACCTATGGTACGTAGTCATGGAAATTTTGTGACCATCATTGATTTGCCCGAAGGAGATCATCAGTATAAATTCTGTGTTGATGGTGAATGGAGACATGATCCAAAATTGGTAAGTTTAATTTAAATATTTTTAGTTTTCAATAAAACTTTTTCACTACGTCTCCTGTCGAATGTTGTTCATGGACTGTTGTTTAAAATCGATATCACACTAACTATCAGGCAACTAAAGCCAACAACGTACATTTTATTTAATCTTCAAAAAATATATGACGTAGTTTTAATGTTTTTGTTTACCTACCAACAATCCATCCATGAATTGAAGAGAAAAACACTTAAGTGATGATGATGGTCATGGTGATGATGTTTATGTTTGTTGTGCAATCACTTTGAGAAATTGTTAATACTACTATTTTAATAAAGAACACAAAGCGTTTAATACACAAAAGGAAAACAAAAAATACAATACAATATTGAGAACAGTTTGTTAATGCATATAGCAGGTACAGTGGTTTTAAGAACAAAAACAAAAAATAGTTCAAGTTTGAAATATTTACATGTGTACTATATATAGTTTTGTAGTAAAATCGATTTACTGCAAAGGTTCTATTTAATAATTCAAGTTAATGAAAAAGAGGAAGGAAAAAAAGAAAAAACGCTTTTTAATAAACTCTCCAAATTGGCGAACTACTTATTTCTGAATGATGTCTGAAAATGATTAGATTGTAAAGAGTACTTTGGAGTTTTATAATACATCACACCCTTTTCTTTTATATACTCTTTATCTTATTGTTGTATAGACATTATGACAGCCTTATTAAATAATTGCTAATATCTTGAAAATTACAAACTATGTTACTGTTAGTTATATCGTCACCAAAAATATAAATCAGTCTAAACACCGAATTTTGTTTATCATGAACTATTTGGTATTCTATTAAAATATAGAGTTAGTTTCCTATTATATTTTAAGTAAGAATTTTTGTATTGTAGCCCAATCTAATAGCAGGAAATTTAATCACTCTTTCTGCTTTCTTCTGAACATAAAGTCTAGTTTGGTTTCAATCAAGAACGTGATAATTTTAAAAAGTATTTAATTAAATTAAAATTCAAACTCCAACTCAGATATATCGAGCAAAACGAAATATGAAAAAAATACTTCTTTTGGCAACTTCGTCTCAGTAATTTTCTGGCAAATAAAATTGTCGAGAAAATTTTCTTCAATCTGTCATTGGAAGTCAACATTAAACTCTAGATTCCGCCACTGATTAATAAAATTAACACATTTACAATCGGTGGTGTGAAAAACTAGGTAGTAATCCCAACTAAAGGTTTGCAATGTACAATTGACCAAAATTTCAAGTATTAAAGATATACTCATAAAACGTTTTCCATTTCCATGAGAGGTAAATTTACTTCACATTGTCTTTTTTAGTTAATTCTAAGCAAAAAGGATTACTTTCTTTAAAAAAAATATGGGCAGGTAATCTCATTATTGATATTGAACCATAGGACCACTTAAAAAATAGGACAAACTAAAACCCAATAATTCTTATACGAATCTAAAGTAAAGAAATTATTTAGTTTTTAGATTCGTTCAAATTTCCATTATATATGTATACACTTTTAAAACATATTTTTCGTTTAGTTTACGCACTAAACAAATATTCTTTTATTGACCTTAATACAAATTAAATAAATTGTTAGTTTCTTTTTGAGATAAGATTAAAATTATAATCCAGTATTTACATTTTACTTTGCTGCACATAACCACTGTATTAGCAAAATATATTTACATACTTTCGAGTGTTAATTGTTTAATAAAACGATTTTAATTTAAAAAGAGGGTGAAAAGAGGGACAAAAACCACGAATATGTATAGAAATAACATTCATACATTGTCTACCATTTTAATTTTATTAATAAAATGAACAACAAATACACATGTATGTAAATAAATTAATTTTTTTGTGTTCAAATTCCTTTTGTCATGTGTATTCTCTTCGTCTAATTGTATTAATTAAACAATTTTGTAATTTTAGAAAAGCGTGGAAAATGATGTTGGTGAAAAAACAAATTTAGTGTCGGTACGTCAATCAGATTTCGAAGTATTTCAAGCTTTAGCCAAAGACAGTGAAAATTGTGTGAATAATGCCGATAAAGAATACTCGCAAGATGTACCACAAACAAAACCCTGGGAAAAGGTATCTGGACCACCAATTTTGCCACCACATCTATTGCAAGTTATTTTAAATAAGGATACACCATTGTCGGTACGTTAGTTTTTCTTAATTTAAAAAAATATAATCACAAAAGATTTGACCTTACATATATTTTTCTAAAACAGTGTGAACCTACTTTATTACCGGAACCAAATCATGTCATGTTGAATCATTTGTATGCTCTATCCATAAAAGACGGTGTTATGGTTTTGAGTGCTACTCATCGTTATCGTAAAAAATACGTTACTACTTTATTATACAAACCTATTTAAATATATAACGCCACACATTTTATCAGAAGAGATACTAATTTAAGAAAAATTATAATTCTGAATTATCTTTGAATATATTATTATTACTACTAACGAATTAACGAGCAAAAATTAGTTGCAATACTATTAGAAGGGAGAAAAAATTTAAATTTTATTATTTAATGTTTATAGGTTTTAATTTATTTTGTTTTTTTTTTTTTGGTGTATTTCTACTGGAAATTATATTCTTATATTATAAATAAAGAAACTTTAAATGGTGTTAAATTTTGTGTATACCTAATCTATTGTCGGACATGTAAAGTGGATCGCAGCTATTGTTTTACGAATGTGTATTAATTTGGAACGATTTGTAAATAGTTTTTGTGCTGATTTTAAGAATATTATTTTTTTTTTAAAGGCTTTATATTCCTAATGCATATTTCAAATCGGATTGTGGGATCGTACAAAACCTTCTATTTGTATCTATCTTGTGCCATCAGTTTTATTTTGAATCAATATATTTTGGCTTTTTGGACCGCTAACTGTAATAACATTTTTCTGGAGTAGACAGGTTTCCCTAGCATTTTAGTATCTTGTCACTTCCAGTCAATCGCCACCAGTTTGCCAGAAACAAAGTAGATCCAGCACAAATTTTCTCATTGTAATTTCATTGGAAATAAGTGCTTCAAAAGTTCTTTGTCGTGATCTCTATTGAAAACTACATTCATATATAATTTTTTTAATAGACCTCCCAAACGATAGTTAATAAATAAATGAGTGTATGTTGCTTACAGGACTCTTTAAAGGAAGTCTTGGTAGGATAGGTGAATTCGGGTATCCAAGATTGTGAGAGTTATCGATTTGGCTATAAATGGGCTCTGAGTTTGGATTTAAAGGTTTACATTGTCGGCGATTTCGACAAATTACACTCCAAAGAAATGGGGGGTAGTATTAGTTTGCTTTTTGACCATACGAAAATGAAAGCTGGTAACGAATTTATTGTTTGTGATGCAAATCTATTCTATTGACTCTGATGAACGTAATGTCTCACCGGCTGAGGAACTGATCTGTAGGTATTTATGTGAACATTAATGCAGCTCTGACAACACTAATTGGATAATATTTCAGCTTGAAACTCCTTTCATTCTGCAGGAACGCACTCAGAATGCTCACAATGCTATTCTTTCTTGCTTTTCCTTTTTTTTCATTTAATTTGGATTCACCTGCGTCAATGAAAGTACTTACAATTGTATGGTATTTGAGTGCAGTTGTATTCTTCATCTATTTTCGTAACCTACTTGAGATACTTTTTCTTTGTTAAAAAGGAAACACCATCTATTTTTATAGAGAATTTAAATTTGACTATAATTTATTTTGTTAACTCGTGTTTTATTAATTAATTTCATTTGTTTTATTATTACATCTTCAATACAATAATACACATTTTTATTGTTATATGTCGTATTTATAATTTATCAGATTTTATTTTGTCTTTGTCATACTTGCGTAATTAATATATACTTGTCGACCAATTAAATATTTTAAAAAGTTTTCAAAATCTAAATTTTATAATATAGGACGATGTTCATTTTCTTTTTAGCAAAATGATGATGTTAATTTTAAAGCTTTTTTTTTATAATTAAACACAAATTAACTGTGTGTATGTAGTATTCAATAATGATATGTGCTAAAAATTAATAATAATAAATTAATTTCGTTATTTTTAATTTCGATTATTAACGACTAAAACTATGTTTTATTTTGTTTAATATTATTTTAAATTATGTATTGCTAAAATATATTAAAAAGGTACTTGATGTTTTTTTTATTTTCGATATTTAATTGTAATTTAATTGCACATAAATTGAGTTAAATTTCACTTATAAGTTAAAATGTATGAGTAATATGCTCTTTAATATGTATATAAAATGGCAAGTTCAAATATTCTTATGTATTTTGATTTCGAACACAGATATTATAAGAATATATATTAAAGGAATGTTTCAAGTCTTTTTCTTTTAACAAAACAATGTATGAAATTTAATTGCCGTGTTTGCTAAGCTTAGTAATCTTAAAACTCCACGTTAAAAATCGATCAAGAATGCCATGTGGATTCTTGGACACTAGAATAGTGCATGCACAACTTAGCTGTAAGTTAGTATAATTCAAACGGGTTCATATATGAGATTGGGATTTCTCTCATAAGGAGCAAACAAATGATGTCACAGCGACTTTACCCATTCATTAAGGAAAGATTGAGAAAATGAACTCATTTGTAGAGAGACCAGACAAACATAGTATGATGGGATAGACGGAGGGCATTATTTGCATTAAATCTACCTAGAATTCTCATAGCCGTCACAGTGAAGCATTGGCCCCAGAGGCGTTCAGAGGTTGTAATTATTATATATATGTCTTGCTTTAGATTTTACTGAAATTTGTTAAAGAACTGTTTAAAAAGATTTAATTAATTTTCAGTAATTGTAACAAATTAAAGATCCTTTTCGAACATATTTTTATTATTTATTGTCGCTGTTTTGCTAAGCCGTTGTGAATACATAATAAAAATATTTTCGAAACACATCTTAAGCTTGAAATAGTTTTCTAGAGTTACATTATAAACAAGTTGTATAATTGAAATGACTTTAGAGAACCCATCAGAACTATTGTCGATTTCAAATCGTCTTTTGGTTCAAAAGCGTTTTGATTTAAATAACCAAAAGAAATTCTTTTAAAAATCTGTGTTCCATGTTTTGTTAATGTCATTATAATCTTACAAATTAATTATTATAATAAAGCTTTAAAATATTTTACTTTTCTTACTCTACTGTAACAGAAAAACATTATTTAATAATTTTATAATTCTATAAAAGCTAAAATACAATACCTATGGGGATACGCCTTAATGATTTCTTTTGAATTTTAGAACTTGTCAATCCAAGTTTAATTATTTTCTAATCCTTTATATCTTAGAGTAGAGATATGAAGGAGATATTGAAAAATTAAACAGATTTAAATAAATTTAAATTTAATTATTTCACATTTAAAAAATCTATATAGGAATCTGTTATAAGGACTTTGATTTACTGCAAGTGGTGGTGCTAAATTACCTCTGTTTCCATTCGTCCTGGTTAGAATTGCCAGTCATATTCCTGCATATATATAGACATCATGTCATGCACATTCGTCGGCCATTTAATTATCATGAAAACCGTCCTAACTGGCTTTAATATGAAGTTTTGTTTTAAAAGGCAAATCGAATGTTAATCTATAAATTTTATATATGTACACATACATACTATATATTGTTTATCTACATATATATCGATTTTTTAAATGTGTTTATATTTATTTCAGTTGATTTAAATAGTAAAAGACTGCAAATGAAAAGTAATTAAATTTGTTTTTATCAAACTTATCAATATTATAAACTATAGTTATCACAAGAAAAAAATATGCATAAAGTAGCTAATATAATAGCAAGAAAGTTTAATATTAAATTTAAAATTATAAATTAAAAATCAAAAGAAAAAAGAATTTACTTAAATTGTTAGAAAACAAAACAAAATTTTATAACTATTCTAAGCCTGTTATAATGAAGTCACTTGCTAAATTTGTTTTTATCGAATTATGGACATTATTTTTGATTTGTATAAATTTTCAACGACTAATATAATTTGTTCTTATCTTAAATTAGTTATCGTAATTAATTATCGCTTAAATATGTCATTTTCATGCTGATTTTGAAATATGTATGTCTGATGCATAATTTAAAAGTTTATTAACTAATTGAGATGCTAATTGTTAACATGTTTTATAACTCATTGCTTTTTGTCTATCACAATACAGAATAATACATATTATCAGGTATATAAAACTAACCAACTATTAAAATTTAACAAAATAAATTTGCATTGTAATGTAAGTCTTAATTGTTTTGGTTAAAAACGTTCAACAAAACATACCCGATAAGGTAGATTCAAATATAAATAGAGAGAGAGAGAGAAAGACAGAGGGAGAGAGTTAAAAATATTATAACTTAGTTATATAATTAGTTAGATAAAGAAAAACGTTTCTAATTTAATAATTTCATTTTGTTATTATTGTTTTTATAAATACTTTTTAGTCAGCCGAACGAAAATTCAATTTTTTTATAAAATTAATTTCAACTTAGCATTTCAGCAATTGAAGAAATTAAAGTGCTGCTGTTTATTGAACGCACTACATATCCTTGCACAATTCTTCCAATTGTTCCGAATTCAAAAATGATGAGGATATTTTCATATCAACCTTATTTTCAATTTCTTCTTGGGGATATAAATGTTTGCGTTCATCGTATTTTTCCAACATTTCATGGGTAATTTTTTTAAATTCATCCATTTTGTCACACAAAACTGTCGTAAAATATTCAACAAATAACCGGCCCATATATTCTTCCTTAGATGAAGGCCACCAACCCTCAAGAAAACCAATATGACCGCCACGAGCTGTTACCACAATAGCCACATGAGTACTCTCTTCGGCTGGCTTAATTGGTATGGCGTCCAGAGGTTGGAATGGATCATCGGCTGCGCTTAAGCATAACAATGGTACATTAATATAGTGTAGCTTATTATGGAGTGTAGCATCTGAGTAGTAATCGTCAACATGAGCATAACCAAATTGTTTTGATGTAAACAAAGCATCGAATTCTTTAATTGTTTTGCACTAGAGAGAATATTTATTTTTAAATAATTCAAATAGTTTACTGAAAAGCCTTGTTAAACTTACTGTTAATATTTTCTCCATATCAATATCGGCATCTTTGAAAATTTCACAATTTTGCAAAGTCTTGCATAAACTGTTGGTCAAATGCCGGCCCAATAAATTATTTAAAATAGGCTTCTCAATGCTAGCGGTACCTAAAAAGGAAAAAATAATATTATTACTTACTTTTCTAATCATGTTTTTCAAAAGCGGGAGTATTCTAGTGTAGCTGTTCATTTATTCTTGCCAAACAGTTTACGTTTCTTACCTTTATGAACATCCCATGGGGCGGAGATGATTTTTGCCGCTGCTAAATATTTGCGAGCCTCTTCACCTTTTCGTACCAAATAATTACCCAGTATTAGGCCACCCATTGAAATACCAGCTGCACCCAGACTATCTTTAGGAACAGTTTTACCGACATGTTTAACAACTTCGGAAAGATCCTCACAATTGGAGGCGCAATATAATCGGGGTGTTTTTAATTCAATACCTCCCAAGCCACGATTATTAAATACAACCACACGTAAACCCGATTGTTTAGCAGCAACAACCAAACATTTTACATATTCAGCCTGTGATTCGCCGGTTAAGCCAGGTAATAGAATAACACAAGGACCATCTTTACTACAGCCTTCTTCCATCCAGTCCAAAGCCACTTCACCGCCATCAGGTAATACTAAAATTTCTCTAAAAAAAACCCAACAAGGACCCATAAGTGTTCAGAAAAACGTATTGTATCTGTGGCCCATTTACCTTCTATAATTAATTTTTGGCAATGCTTGTGATCGTATAATGCTGGCAAAAACTGTTTGGGCACGACTTTCAAAACACCAAAATGTCGGCCAATATTTCATTTCCAGTGTTGGTATATTATTATACAAAAACTTTTTAAAAGGTCCATCGGAACAAGCTACAATAGGACGCTGTAATTCAAAGTGTGTTTTTTATTAAATCATGGAGTTCTACAATCTCATCTTACGATAAAGAACTTACCTTAACCACTTGTATTAAATAATAGATGACATATGCTAGGGTGGCATAGGCCCATAAATGTAAACGTGGTATATTTGTTAAATAAAACATTAAAGAATACAACATGTTTTAATACAGTTTATGATGTTTAAAAGTAATCCGAGGGGAGAGTATTTAATTTAATTCCTACGTATAATTTTTAAGAATCTGAAATGAAAATAATTATTATTTAAACAATATATTAATGTATAATTAAATGTATTCAGCCTATTACGAAAAAGTAGGACCCAATGAATAAAGTCCCTCAACATTATTTCCAATACAACAATTCAGTACATTTTCACAGTGGGTACGCCTATTAACCTAGAACCTGCAACATTAGAGCAATAATTTGCTTTGATGGAAGAGCTTGTTAATGAAGCTGACGCCAATCAAAGACAGACTTTTGTTCTGCGACAATCGATAACCATAAGCTATCTTGAGGCAACATTTTTCAACAACAAAAGTGATCACTTATTGGAAGACCAATACTGGAAGCATAATAATCAATCAGCTTAGCAGCTGGAGTCTCAGAAAAACGCTTGTGGGAAATTTATTTCTTCTAACATAATTGTTAATAATATAAATTCAAACGATTCTGGCCTTACCAAACACACCCAACAAAACCACTTTAACTGTCAATCCTTTGCAAACACAATTTGCTTCGTCTCGAATAATCACGATTAGAAATCTATCGCTTTCCAGCTTGGCTATGTACTAAAGCTTCTTACATAAAATTTGCAGATTTAGCTGTGGTACTTTCTTAAATATATGATAAATAATGTGAAAAGTGTCAAAAGTTGCTCCTTCCATACAGTATGATAAACCCTACCCATACGCATTTTTAAAGACAATTAAAAAATATATTTTACCCAAAAATTGTTATACTTTTCAATTTTTTTATACACTTAAAATATTTTCTGATCTTTTAAGAATTTGAACCAGAGAAGATAGTTTTAAATTGATAGCGATTTTTAAATTTTAAATCACGCCAAAGAAATTAACAAATAATTTTTTTAATATTTTTTTTGCTTTTAATTTGAAATTTTGTTTGTTTATAATGTCTAGTTTTTTAATTTAATTTAATTTTTTTTGTAAACATCATCATATATTAGATATGTTCCCCATTTGGTATTTTTGAAGGTGTTATACGGTTGTTCTACTGTAAATATAAAAATTTTTAGAAATCATACAATTCCATCGTGAAATCCGCGAATATATTAATTACTCGCTCTAAATGCAATATTCGATTAAATAAGAATATGCCACAACGATATATGCAAAGTGGCAACTGAATCGAACATTCATTGTAACAGAAGACAAGTTAGACCTTCCTTTCTGGACTTACTATGACTTTAGAAGACCTCAGAACAATGTATTAAAGATGAAAACTAAATGGAACTCTCAACGCAAAAGAAGACCTAAATTCACCATGTTTTAAGAAGCCCTCAGGACGATATCATGTTCTATATCAACAGAATGTAAGAGAAGACAAGGTAACCGCAAAGGTTTGTTATAATTCGAATACCTTTTCAATTGAGATTAGCCTTAAAGGCATGGTCCCACTTATGGAGCGCATTCTGTTGGCATTCGGTAAGCAATTATAGGTGGAAGGCCAGAGAGCGCAACCAAACTAAATTGGACCGATATAAATATGACAGTAAAGAGAGCACTAGATGGAAAACTATACTATGAGTACATAACGATTTATGATACATAGTTACAGCAGTGTCAAAAAACTTGGTCCTAATTTATAATTGTTTCTACAAGACCGATAATTTTACAAGTATTTTTCCTGTAATCAATAGGTTATTTAAAAAAATAGCTGTTATGTCAGGTCATTGATATTTAACTTTGATATTGATATTTAAACTTTTCCTGTTTTAAATACATTTTTAAATAGCGTGTTTACAATTTAAAAATATTTAAATTTAAAACTTAATTGGTAAGGCCGAATAAATATCGATAATTGAAGATTAATTAACACATGTCATGTTAAATGTTTTTGAAACAATTTCACATGAAATGATTTCCTATATCAAAACATAATTTCTTACTTTGATTAGTATTCAAGCCAATTGCTTACTTTAGTAATCAAATAAAATATTAAACTTTGACCACAGCAATAAATATGCATACAATGAAAAACCGGATTAAATATTTAAATCTATTACTATTGGTTCTAGACATGAAATCATTTAACTACATCAACTGACAAAAAAATATAAAAAACAAAAACAAAAGTAAAAATAAAAATAAAACATTTAAATATTATAATTAAATATTTATTAAAAGGGTGGACATTCAGAATTACTAAACGAAAAACGTATGGAAAATATTAAAAGTTCAAATAACAACTACCTAATGATTATCTAATCATTATCACACACAAATCTAGGAGAGAAGCCTTATGATTTAGGTTGTATTCCTCTTTTTTTATTTGATTATAACCCTTCAGTCATGCTCCTAGCTAGACCTAGCTTCTCTCACCACTTTTGTTGTGGGTGTTAATGTTCTACATGAGTGTCTTGACCGACAGTCGACTTCTTTATCGACTTCAAACGATAAATTTTTGAGAAACTATTCATGGCAATTTTATTTACTCTCAGAAGTTTTGCCAGAAATCTGTTGAGAGGAAGTCGCCGAAGAAATATTTTCTATATTTTGTTTTGTTGGACATGTCTGACCTGGGGTCTAATAAGCCAACACGATATCTACTAGACTACTGCGAATACAATGATCATTATCCATGATCATTATCCATTAGAAAACTATATTTAATTTTCATTTGAAAAAAAAACTTTAAATTGAAAGACCCTGTCTACTAAATCTCTTTTTTTTCGCAATTGAAATAATTTCACACAATAAAAATATATTTCCACTGCAATTGAGTGAAATTATCAAGCGATGCAAAAGTACAAGCGACGTAAAGAGAACAATTCGAGTAAATGATTATTTTATTTTTTAGATTCACTTTTATAAAGCTGTACGAGGTTGGTTCAATAATTAAGGCGGCTTATATTTTCTTTTATAAAATATTTATTTATTGTAATAATCGATGCCTGGTCTATACTCTTTGAATAATAGCATTTTTTAGTAAAACCTTTAGTTATCTACTGAGGCATTGCAAAAGGACGAATATAGTTTTTATAGATCTGTTGAGTTATGGATACAGTAACAGGGGAGCTAATCTAGTGAATATAGCTTATGAGCACCTTTGCGTGTGGTCAGTTGCTTTATTGCGATGGAGCGATGTTCCCTTTTACCATAACTTTAAAACATTTTTCTATGAATGCATGCTCCTATTTGATTTACAATCTTGTGATACACAAAGCTACTGTAATCCAAGAAAAGAGTGAAGCTTCACAATTTAGCAAATTTTATGATTGTTCTTCCAATCTTGGCTCGTCCCGTATCATTATAGTGATATTCCTATGATTCAGGAAATCTATATTTACACAGAATTACTAGAATAACCAAACAAATTTATTCCATCTCATCCACATACAAACTTCTGCGAATACCCTGGCCCTGTATAAATGAGGCTAATTCCGATAAAAATGGACTTGTGGGGGAAATGGACCTAGTGGGCTGGATAGCCATGGTATCAAGGATTACATAACAGTTCTTGTTACTCTCGGGCCTTACTTGGGACCGGAGATATACGCGACGAAGCTAAATGTTTTCTTTAATTGAGCAAAATGGGGCTCAATCGAATAAAAAATGGACTTGTGGGTAAAATGGACCTACTGCGCTAGATAGACATGGTACCAAGGATTCCAAAACAGTTTTCCTTAGGGTCGATCTTTACTTGGAACCGGAGATATAGGCGGCGAATCTAACTCTTTTTATATAAAATGAAATTTTGGGGAAATGAACTTAAAAATTTTAATAATTCTCATTGAGTTAATATGCATTGATATGTATATATACAACAAAATGTCGTATTTTTCGCAAGTTGCATTCCTTTGGTATATGACTTGCATGCTTTTGGTTGATGACTTGCAATTTTTGGTTGATGACCTAAATTTTTCGACGATGACTTGCAGCTTTTGGTTGATGACTTGCATTTTTTTTGTGTCGATGACTTGCATTCTTTTGGATAATGAGTTGCATTTTTTCATCGATGACTTGCAGTTTTTGGTTGATGACTTGTATTTTTTCGTAGATAACTTGCAGTTTTTGGTTGATGACTTGCAGTTTTTTTTGTCGATGACTTGAATTTTTTTGGATGATGACTTGCATTTTTTTGTCCGATGACTTGCAGCCTTTTTGGTGGATGACCTGAATTTTTTTTATGATGACCCGCTTTTTTTTTTCGTCGATGAATTGCACTTTTGGTTGATGATTTGAATTTTTTTGGACGATGGCTTACAGTTTTAGTCGATGACTTGCATTTTTTTTGACGATAATTGATTTTTGTCCATGAGAAAGATATTATATTAATATTCAATAATCAGAAAGAAATTACGAGAAGAAAACTAAATAGAACGACAACAGTAAACTTCTAGAAGTTGATAAACCGAAAATAATTCAAGCAACTACATATGGAGTGAAATGTAACGTTGCCAATCAGTAGTAATGCATAGTTGTGTTATACTGTGAAAAGATTAATCTTTGTAACCAAAGGATTTTATAATAAAATTGATAACAGCGAGCTTATCAAATAAAGTGTATTGTTAAATCTAAAATAATAAATGATTTATTTAATTAAATTATTAAAAACAGATAAAAGTGAACAATTCTTTCTATTTTAGAAACATAGTGCTCGAACCCAATATTAGTTTTTAAAAAGTTAAAAACCTAACACTATTACTACTTCTAGACAGTATGCTTTATACTATTACAATTTGCAAGTGAAACTCTTCTCAATTTCGTTAGGCTCACACTGCCATCCATTGCCATTTATTTCCAATACAGTATGTATCTTGTTGATTTGGAAGTCAACAAAAACTATATGCAATCATTGTAAATATGCCGTATAACTTAAAAACTAATTTTAAATTTGCGACAACTCTCGTATTTGTATAAAGTCGTGTGAGTTATATTCAATTTTAGTTGATTTCATTATAAAATTGTAGCGCTATTTAAAAGTGATCTTTATGGGAGTGCGAATGTTTCCTGTTTTTTTTTTCGTTGACAGTTAAATTTTTAATTTTTTTCATAAATCTTCTGGATCACTACGTAACTTATATTGTGGACCATTTTAAAAAAATTAGTCATATTACGTATAAATGCAATGTATTGTAGTACGAATAAAATGATCTTAGACTTCAATATTAGTCATGTTTCCACCTTCCTCCAAATAACTTTTAATGATAATTTACTCACATACTACGTATACCATGTACTCAAGTATACACAACAAACAAATTATTATTAAAACAAGCACACTTCGAAATCATTGAAAATTCTAAAAGAAAAAGAATATTTATATATAATTTCATAAGTATTATATAATATATTGTATGTGTACACCATTGAGATTTTTAATCGCCAGTATAAAATGCAATGCATATTAAATTAAATAATAACTAACTGAGTTCTCGTACTCACACTAGTTATCACTAGTTTGTGGTGGATTGTAGCCATTTACACACTTTCAAGTAAAGGAAGACACAAACTAAATAAAACGGGTGAAAGTAAAGTGTACAGACAGACAGTATTAATAAATTTTTAATGCAGAGCTTGTTGTCAGTAAATCGAGTATCAAGAACTAAGAGAAGGATATTTTATTTTAATGTGTCCAATTACTTGCGCCCGGTGATAGAGTGAATAAAACATTGAAATGAGGTTTATGCAGTTCAGTTCACAAATAAAGACAGCCTAGTGCTATCAGGCACCAAGGGAAGAGGAAGAGTCTTGGAGAAGCCTTGGGAGAATAGAGTCTTAGAGGACCTTCGGGTGGCACCAATTTCCTAATAAGTTCTAAACCCCTACAATACTTGGAACGATAATCAAATAATTGGCGTTTTCAAATAACCAACGGCCATTAGCTGTCAGCTAATATCCCCTACGTAATTAGCGGATAAAAGCGGGCGTCTGATTTTGTATCAAGCAGCGAGCTATCTAAACTTAAAATATTGCTTTTAGGTCAGTACGCCTCAAAACAATGCTGCCAATGAGGAAGAGTGGCAAAGAGAAAAAGTGGCAATGCCGTCCAATGTCTAAACAGGCTGCAAGGATGTAAGGAACATAATACAGACCCTGTGTTCGCATGCCAATGCAAGCAATGAAATGATAGGATTGAAGATGCGACTGATCATTTATTTTATTGGATCATATTCATTTTGACTGCGTTTGTTACCGAAGTTCCGGTCGTATTCTGTTCCATCGATAAACGTTACATTATTTCAGAAAATTGTGTTGTATGTACATAATAATACAAACAGGCAGTTTAATTTAAATATTTTCTCTCACTAAATCTGTCAAGGTTTGAAGTGGATTATTATTTCTCATTTTATTAACATTTAAAGTCGAACATTTGCTGGGTATATTTATATATATATATATATATATATATATATGTATGTATGTATGTATGTAGGTATATTGTATAGATATGTATATTATACCAAAAACAAATACAATATTATTAAATTATTGCTTTTTGTGGCACGAAAACAGATTATTAAAATAAAAAAATTAATTACAATTGATGTCATTTTTTGCTGAATCATTGCAATCTTTGTACCCAAATGTATGGTCATTTATACTTTTACTGTGATTCAAATTCCATTATTAACACATACATATCTTTAGTATAATACAAGCATGATAACAATTGATATTATGCTATGACTAACAGAGTAGTGTTAGCTTTAACATAGTAAAATAGCGTCTTTAATAGGGTGTACATATATTTCCTAGACAGTTCTATACGAATGGAAATAAGTTCACCTGTTTGTAAAATTATGTTTTAAAACGAAATATTATAGAAATAGATATTGAAAGCAATTCTTATCACTTTAATGTCTAGTCACCATAATAATTACCAATAAATACAACGTCAATAGAAAATCCCGAACACTATAAATTACGGCATTTTATTTTAACGCGTTCTTACATAATGATATAAAATATGTACAATTAAAAAAAGAAAAAACAATTAATGGTTCATAGGACTTTTGGGATTAACAAAACACATGTGATAATTTTAAATATTCTTGTTTTGCTTGCTGTCATTCCCATTTACACTTAATGGGATTTACACTATCAAATTTAAAATATGCTAAGGTATACATATGTACATACATATATTTGAAATATAAGTACATATTGACTTTAACTCCTGCTTACAGGATTTATACACAAGATTATGAAAAATATTGAGTTGTTTAAATGATTGTCAAATTACATACAACTTTGGGAACTGACAACAACATTTTCATGCATTGCTGCCAATAATATTATTAGACATTTGTGAACAGCTCTTGTTGCCATTATCAGTCGAGTTTCGAATATGTCCCACAAATTGTGATAAGCTTTGGGAACTAATTCAAACTGCGTGTTATGATATACCGGATTCAATATACTAAAATCTTGTCGACTATATGCCTAAAGGTTTGTTGTAGACAACAACGGAGTTTCAATAATAATGGTATTAAAATTATTGCAATACCTACCCACTACCGTCCTTATTCTTTTTACATATTGAATTTGCGTATTAAGTTTAATTTAATAAACATCTTAAAATAAAAATAATAATTCAATAGAAATACAAATCATTTTAAATATTCTGCTCTTATAATTAAAACTAAGTAACAACAGTACTTCATGTTTTGTAAATACACTCACATACATACATACATATATCCATTCATAAGTATATCTATCACTTAAAATAATACTTTAAAAGCCTACAATTAACCTATACCCAAACACAAATATATACATATGTGCATACATATATATGTAGTTCTGAAAACGTGTTAAAATATGCTTATTAATTATAATGAAATTCAAATACATATGTGCATATGTATTGGGAAACTATTCAAACACATCCATTGATCCACCCACATAATCTCTTTTACAAGATATAAAAAGAAAACAAGCAGCAGACCTTGCATATTTTTAGGTTAGTAAAGGCATGGAAAAAATTCAATGCATACTTTCAGGGGTTTTAAGTAAACAAACACTTCAAAAGAAATAAATCATTAAATCAATAATTTCAAATTTGTGCACCTTGTATATTTTTTATTCCACTTTTTTAGTGTGACGTTTATTCTTATCGTTAGTTTTACTATCAATAATATAAGTAATATTGTTTTTATTTATCGTACGTATTACAAATTAGGTGGAGAGTAAAAATGAGAAAGAAAAATATGAACTCACCTTAGTTGCGTGACACCAAGAAGAACGAAGCAAGTACCAAAATTTGTTTGTTCTACTTTTGCAGGACCATTAATCAAAACCGTATATTTTTTCCTTCTATTTTTCTCTTTCTTTTTTTTTTTGGAAAAATTTCAAAAAGCAACTTTGTTCTTCATTTAATTACACAATTATTACATAAGTTTTATTTTTAACTCTTCTCTAGATAAATATCTAATTTGTTATACAAAACTTACAAAACACACACCTTTTTTGTCAATCTTAACAACAAATGTTTAAACAAATCTATTTTGTAGTTGGAAATCACAGCGTATGATTGCTTTAATCTTATAAATTTATTTTCTATAGAATTTTGTATTATTTTTTTTTTAATTATACTACTTGTGTTCTTTGGTTTAACGGCAAGAAAATACTTCTAAACAGTTTCACTGCGCTGAACAAACTGACTGTTACAATGTTTTAGCTGCTATGCTTTTATTTTTTTAAGAGAACAACAAATGTACTAGTTATATATGTATGGATGATATGCCAAAATATAATTCTCTTTTATAAGTTTTTTATTTTTTATTTTATAAAACCTATTATCGATTGCAAACAAACAACCGGCATTTGTTTATGTTGATGCTCTTTATACACTCGCATATTTTTAGTTGTTGTTGTACTCTTACAATTCATAAGCCAAATAAAAGAAAAATGAGAGAAACAAATTATTTCACGTGCTAAATTTGGCACGTTTATTAAATGTTTCAATGTCATTTATGTGTGGCATACTTTTAGGTATAGTAGAGAATAGAGAGAGAGATAGTGGCCTTTTTCTGTTCTCTTAAATAGAACCACAAATCAATATACATGCATGTATGAAAAGTTTAACCCTTTAAAGGTTATTCTTTTAATTGCTTTAATTTATACGTATGTGTAGACATACATATGTATTTATTTATCATTAGCAGCAAACTATTAGAATAAAAGATTAAGTCCATTCTTTTGCAAAGAACCTCATAATTAAATGGGTATACATTTTTATCAACGGAGGATAAACCGTTTTAATATAGATACTTGCAGATACTAACTGTTGTAAATAAATCCGTTACTGTTATCAAAAAATGGCTTCAATTAACGGTGGTTTAGATGGTAATACTTTACGCACTTCAAATCAAAGAGAAAATATAGAATTCTTACATATTTTAAAAATTAAATTAAAAATATTACAACAGTTTTTTTTTATGTTTACACGATCGTTAGAAAACTAAAACAAAACTGTTTGTTGTGTTTTTTTTCCGCCTTATTTAATTTAACTCTACACAGATGTTTTTCTTTGCACGTTGCGTGTTTGCTACATAAAAATACATACCTGATCTACATATATCGTTCGTCCTCAACTGATAGTCTGAGTTTATACGTATCAAGTCTAACTCGTCAAGTTTTGACGGAAAGTTGATTTCTTTACTAACACTACTCCCTTAAAAGATCAGTAGACGAAGGCTGGTAAAATAATTTAACCGGCAGGTTGCCCAGTTGCCAAACAATGCAATCAAAACTTCGGAGCTACTCAAATAAAGCTGGGTACAAAAAGAAAATCGTTGTAAATGGCCTGCATAGTTTATCACACAAAAAGAACCTTGGACCCGAATTGCATCTGTATAGTTGGCTTTCAGACGAAATCAAAATTTTATATCCTTCGTTTAACATATATTTTTTAAAGTAGGTTTTATTTTTGCATATTTGTTGAAAAATATCTGTGCATATAAAATAGGTTGTTTTAATTCTAGATAAATGATGTATATATGTACAATGAAATACTTTGTTAAATATACTATAATTTAAAAATATAAACAATTTTGATAAACGGAAAAAAATTACAGTATTAAGTATCTATCAACTTTAACTAACGTCAAGTCACTAAAGCACTTTTAAATTTCTCTAGTTAAAGCATTTAAAATATATATATATATAAGTTGTGCTTAAAATCCATAGTTAAAGAAATGAAATAAATCAATTTTAGGACAATAAAAATGTGTTAGAAGTCAGTACATAAAACATAATTAAGGGGCAGAGCCAATATACAAATGAGAGGATTATGATGTTAAAATATAATAAAGATGAACTTAAGATCTAATAAATTTTTCTTGAAATAAAATATATATATAGAGAAATACATGTTTAGGCCTTAGTGCAATATAAAGCAGATTTGATCTGGGACAAATATATGGCTTACTATTAAAAATCAGCATCCAAAGTAAAAGCATTGTTTAGACGATGGCCCGTTACACCTAATTTTTGATATTCACCCACTTTACGTTCAAAGAAATTGGTTTTGCCATCCAAAGAAATCATTTCCATGAAGGGGAATGGATTTTTAGTATTGTAAATCTGTTAAAGAAAATGGAATGAATAAATTTATCAATTAATTTTAATTATGTATCATACATAAAGTAGTAATAAAACTTACCTTGCCCACATCCAATTCCACTAACAAGCGATCAGCAACAAATTCAATATATTCGGACATTAATCCACAATTCATGCCAATTAAATCAACAGGCAGGGCATCAGTTAAGAACTCTTGTTCAATTTTAACGGCCTCTGAAATAATTCCAATAATCCTCTCCTTGCTGGGACGTTGCACCAAATGTTTAAACATTAATACAGCAAAATCACAGTGTAAGCCCTCATCTCGAGAGATCAATTCATTAGAGAATGTTAGACCGGGCATAAGACCACGTTTCTTCAACCAGAATATAGAAGCAAAACTGCCACTGAAAAATATACCTTCAACAGCAGCAAAAGCAATGATGCGTTCGCCAAAGTTGGCTGATTTTGAAGAAATCCAAGCTAAAGCCCAATCAGCTTTACGTTTAACGGCCGGCATTGTTTCAACAGCATTAAACAAGTATTCACGTTGGTCATTATCCTTGATGTAGGTATCAATCAAAATGCTGTACATTTCAGAGTGAACGTTTTCCATGGCTATTTGAAAACCATAGAAACAACGAGCCTCAGTAACTTGAACTTCCTGGGAGAAGCGTTCAACCAGATTTTCATTGACAATACCATCGGAAGCAGCAAAAAAGGCCAAAACATGGGAAATAAAATGGCGTTCATTGTCGGTAAGTCTATTCCAATCGGACATATCATTAGAGAGATCGACCTCTTCCACAGTCCAAAAAGAGGCTTCCGCCTGAAGTAAAGAAAAAGTATCGGTTAAATATATAGATAGAAGGTATTAATTTCATATAAATTAAACGTATTTTCACAAAAGAATCTTATTTTACTGTTACTATTAAGAGTAATAATCCTTGAAAATGGGTGCCCTGGTAATTTAGTGGGTAGAGTGCTAAACTATTAGCGTGAGGGTCGTGAGTTCGATTCCAAACAGCGACTCTGGTCTGTGACACTACACCGAGCAGAAGGTTGAAGTTACATGGCTCGCAAAATAATTAAACATAATTTGTAATTGTATTGTAATTAATAAAATAATCCTCGCAAATAATAATTTATTTCTACTTGGCAACTCTCGTAAAAAACATTTGCCGGTAACGTGAGCCAAATATGCACATGTAAATTGGAAACAAAGAAAAATTATTAAAAACGTGTTACACAAAAAGATATCATCAAACAATTATAATTTAAATAAATGACGAAAGTTCCAATCTGATTAAGAGGCGTAGAGGTCATTCATTTGTGATTACAACAAACAAAATAAAAACAGCGCTAGCAAAAGTTGATGGAGGGAAACAAATTCCGCTTTTTTTTCTTTTGTTAATGAGTAATTATTATGAATGTGTGTGTATAACATAACCATTTCTCTCCCCTGCGCAATACACTGTAAACATCACTTTAAAAGTCAACAACACAGTAAACACTTTACCGCGTTTTTTTAGTACTAAAACATCTTCAAACAAAACGTCATTAACACACAACTACAAATCTTTCTTATAAAATTAGAGGAAAAATTAATGCCTATTGTGTATATATACACATGTATCATATACCTACATTCATATATACAAAAATATTAAACATTCTAATTTCACAACGAAAATGAGAACAAAACTAACAACACCAAACTGTTATGAACTTACCTTCTTATACATTTTCCAAATATCCAAATATTGTATGGGGAATATAACAAATCGTCTAGGATTTTCCTTAAGCAAAGGTTCAATGGTAGGGTCAAATGGAACTGCAGGCTTATTAGCCAAAGAAGTACCTGCAGCAGAGTTATTAGCGTTACCATTCACTTCTTGTTTAGTGTCTTGAATTTTGCCCACATCATCTCCAATAGACAGCTTAGGTACTTTGCCTGCATTTACAGGTGTAAGGATTTTACGGGGACTCTGCAATTATAAAAAACGAAACAATTGGAAAATATTTAAATTTTACACGTTCTTTTTTCTTCAAGTCTTACTACTAACCTTTAATGAAAATTTATCCATATTGTCAACAATATTTTCTTTGCCGGACATCATTTTATATGCTTATTTTATTTAAATGGTTTAGTAGGGGAAAAACAAAATAAGTTATTTAGTTTTCTATCAATTAAATCAATTTTACAACTGATGTAATATGTTCTTAGTTCAACGTTTTTAAATAGAATGACAGTGGCTGCACCCGACTAAAATATATTTAATAAAGTGGCGGAAAAAATAACGTAAATTTTGGCGGGATAGTGCTGCCACAGCAATGTTTACATTTGTGTTTTTTGATAGATATTATATGCCCAGTGTTGCATTAAAAAGTATTATGAAATGTGGAATATAATAAGGCCTGGTTCACCCACAGGTTTCTGAAACATTTTTGGTTCGGACAAATTTTTTTTTATATGGAGTTTGACGTTTCTCTCAGAGAGCGAGAGAAATTATTTTGTGCGAACAACTCTCAGTGTGAATTAAATTAATTTTAAATTTGGTCCGAACCATTTTAGAAAAGGTTGCCACACCATATGAAATTTATACAATACACCAATATTTGCAGAAGTTCATCGAAAGTCCCAGGGTCCATGCGATGAAAATTTATAAATGAATCTACGTCATTTAAACGCATTTCGGAAACTAGCGAGTGAAAATACCCTTTGGCTTCTCTTTGTTTTAAAAGTGGTCTTACAGCCGTCCTCTTGTTTATCTTTGATTTTCGTTTTTCATAAATATATTTTGCAAGTAATTTCACTTTGGTCACTTCAATGGCGAACAAGAGTAGCAAATGATTTATATCCATCGCAGAACAAGATGTATTTATTCTTACCAAATAATTCACTACAAATACTGTTTATTTTTTGTTATAAATATTAATTTTTTATTTCTTTATTTTGACACAAATATAATTAACTTTCTTAAGTTCATGCACATATATATTTACCTTTCATATTTCAATTAAATATGGCAGCACTGTTTTTACGAACAAAGTTTCTGAAATGGGTGAATCATGCTGCAGAAAACTCTCAGTAAACAAGAAATTTCTCCGAACCAAAAATGTTTCAGAAACTTGTGGGTGAACCCGGCCTAAATTGCAACATTATGCTATAATGTTGGGGTGGTTCATTAAATATTTTAAAAAATATTCCAATATTTTTGAAGCTACATTACTTTATTATATTTACTGCTGTAAAATAAAAACACGCTGTTTTTGGTACAAATTCAAAGCGAAAAGTCCTTTCGCTGTGTACGATTGTCGCTATAACAGTTAACAGAAGTATTTGGCAGTGTTCCCCTGGGGGAAAAACTTTCAAGTAGTACATCTTTCTATGGATTGAAAATATTTGGTTGGTGTTGAGTCTGGACATTCCGGAGAGTAGATTCGATGTTCGTGGCAACGCCTAATATAAGGTTTCAAGGCAACGGCTCATACGTAATATTGTAGTCTATACTGTCGTATATAATTAGTGTAGGGTCTGATAAACTATAAGATCATTTAGCTTTTAAATTATTATTAATAATACAAATTTGTTTACATTTTTTCCGCTTCGCTAATACTTTTTGTTACATGACATTGTAATCTTGCTTTTTAACATACAACACTCCCATATGTAGTGCCGCGCCATCTGGCGTTAATTTTGCTATTCAAAAGAAATTTAAATGTCATTCCTATTTCTGACATTTGCAGAATTTTCACATATATATATAATTTTCTGTAATTGTGTGTGTGTTTCTTATTCAAAAAGGTGTGCTCGCATTACGTCTTTTGCAGAATTTTACGTCTGTGCTAAAGATTAATTTTGCGTGTGAAGAGAAAACAATATTTCTTTTAAAGATTTATTGCAAACAAAATTTTCAATCAATAAAATAAAATTGTGCTTATAAGAAAATCTAACTGGGTAAGTTAATATAATCAAGAAAACCCACAAGAAATACTCTTAAAAATATTAGTGGACGAACGTTGAAAAAAAAATTGCAAAAAAAAGTTATAGACGATTCGAAAATTGACTATTTCGCTCTAACATCAAATTGAAATTGCTAAAGAAAAAAAGAGAAAGAAATATAACTATAAAAAGAATGCTGCTGCTACTGCTGCTGAAAATTAGTGTGGGAATTCTTCCTATGCCGGAATTTTTACTTATTTTTTATAAATCATAATTGCAATCAATAACGGAAAAGTGCCAAAAGTAAATAATTTACGAACAAGTGTTTGGGGCTAAAAACTGTAATGTATTGGTCTTTAGGGCCAATTGTTTGCTTAATTGCATTTATCATTTCATTTTTTTTGTATATTGGCGACGCGATGACGTAATTTTCTATACAATTTTGCCGATGACTTATTCTTGCTAGACTGTGTTGCCATCTCTAATTATTCCGTTTGTCTTTTTTGTGTTATTCCTTAGCAATTCTTATTGGACTTTTTTATTATTGGCGAGTGAGAGAATATTGTGTTGTTTTCGAGTATGTGTGCAGAACTGCAGAGTTGTTACAATAATTGTTGATATTTGTTCGTTCCTCTTTTCTGGTTTCTTTTTTTACACTTTCTGTTAACACTTGTCAAACCGGATATTATACAAATATGGACTTGGCAAACTGCGACGAAATGGCAGACCAAAAAACTGCATTTTGCATGTCATTAATATTGAAAGGGCTTTGCAATACCTTTATGGGTGCCTAAAATTAAATTACAAAAATGTAAATTACTGCCTCCAAATTAGGATGCTGTATATAGGGTTTTCAAAGCTTAGGCGGATCAGTGTGTGCTTGTTTCTTATATCGTATAATTGCGGGTTACTTAAGAGTCGAATGTAGATTTTCTATATTGCATGTAACAGTGACTTCTTTGTTTTTGCTGTAATGACATTTTGCTTACATCCATATACATATTTTAATTCTGTGCAGGATTAACTGGACGCTGAAGGTCAATCTGTTAGTTTTTACATGCGTTCATTTGGATTTTGGCGTTCTTTCAGGTAATGTTTAGCAACTTTAAAAGTCTTTATATTTATGTTGATCACTATTCGTAAGACTCGTGTTCTAAATCAAATTTAACAAGTAGAATAGACGATTTAACTGAAAGTTTTATTGAATCCTAGGTCGAATAACTGTTTTCGAATCAGCTTAAACGCTTATTAATCTATTGTTCCCAAACAATAAATTCAATTCCACTAAACTTTCCTTGATTCCCTTTTAATTTAAAATCTCAACAGTTTAGAAATGAATTTAGGAATTTTCTGAATTTTTTTTAAATGGTCGCTTGTAATCAGGCTGCGAACCATTATATAAGCATTGCAAATGACAGCGTTCAGAGGACAGTCGGGTGAAACTGTATACGATACAAAAAATTCTTCTGCATTAACAGTCATTGATAGATTACTGATTAATAGTCTATTGGGGAACCGTGCGACTGGAACGGATTCTCGAATTCTATAGAATTTGTGTCACTTTAGAGATTGACGGCTCAATGAATTGACGAGATTACAAAATCTATCAGTCATTATTGTGCTTTATAACTCAGGTGTATGAAAGCCTTTCAGTGGGATGTTACTTTTTCGGTGCATACTGCTAAAGTACCGTCAAGTTATGTACAAAAAAGAATCAAAACTAAATTAGTATTTGACCTACACTTTAAAACATTAAATGCTGATTTAGTTTTTATTAACATTCAGCCTTGTTTCGAAAATGTTGTAAGCGAAAATTCTGGCCTATTTGTTTTTAGATAAAAAGGCTATTATGTTTTTATCTTTAAACTGAATTTGGATAGTTTTAAAAGGTGATTATTATTATTATAAATATTTTGTTTGTTTAGTAATTTTAACTTGAAAAAATTTATTCTTAAAGTTTAAGTTTTTGAGTTTTCTTAATATAATTTTCAGTCAATGTTTAAATTTTTGCACTCATTTACTTAAACGTACAAAATAGCTTAAAGAGGATTTCAAACATTATGTATTTAAAGTATGTAAATACTTTTCGATTTGTTTATGTAGATGTGACATCATATCTTAAACAGGAATATGTCATAAATAAAAACAAAAGTACGTATTCATACTTAAAAACAAAAAAAGTAAATGATTAATATTATTTACTATCTCTTATTTCATTGAATTTAAAATTGAGTTTAAATACTAATTAAGCTCTAATTAGCAGTTACGATTATATTGCTTTATTATTTAATTGACTTGCACTTGTTTTTTCAAAGTTAAAAGCAAAATGTCTTTAATATTGGCAAATAAATGTTAAGTAACTTCCTGTTCATTTTCCCATTTTATGTACCTCTTTATTAAATTGTTAACGGTTTTAAGGTATTGAAATTACTTTTATTTCTTCTTTTTTATTAAAAAAAGTGGTCATATTCATTTCAATAAAAATTTAAATTGTCATACGTTCAACGTGCGTGTTTACGGCCTTGTAAATATTTATTTAACAAAACCTAAAATGGTTGATAAGTTTTTAGTTTTAAAAAAGTATTTGTAAATATTTATTAAAAACTAAATGTTCATGTATGTGTATATGCTATTACTTAACAATTTCTATCATTATCATTTCAATTTCGAACACTAGAAAGTGCCAACAGCCATAGTTTTTATGATTTAAAATAACTTTAGTTATGACTTAATAATTCAACGTTTGAATTATTAACGTTATGAAATAAATGGATTATGGATTTTCTTTGCCAGACATACTGGTATTCGTGCCAAATTCTTTAACTTTTATTAAAAGCTTTAGAAATACCTAAGAGTTGTATAGCCTTTATTTAACATTGTTAGAATGATTCCACTTAGGTTAAATATGGATCGTTTTCCTTGATAACATAATGCCATTTTGAAAATGATTAAACGGAAGCTGCTTTTCGTAAAAATTTCCACCCTTGCAGGGAAATAACTAAGACAAACGATTTTCGTAAGTGAGCACTTTGAGTTACGTTCGTTCTATAAGGAGGCCGTATACAAAACCAAGACTAGTTGATATTAATGTGTGTGGGGCAGGGTGCTATCCTTCTGAATTGGGCAACTGTGCTTCATTGCATATGTTTTCAGCTACTAAAACTTGTCTAATTTTCTCTTTGTTGTTGTCAATCTTTGGCACGCGCTGATACAGCAATCACTAAACTGTCAAAAAAAAGTTGTTTTCTTCACAGAATCTTATCTTTTTCTAATGCCACTTAGCGTGACTTAACACGGGATATATTATAGATTACTAAAGCTTTTTCAATACATCTTATTTATTAATGCCTCTTATAAGATTTTCTACAAGTAGTTGCGTTTTAAATAAATTTAAAAATTATTAAAGTAATAATTTAATAACAAATAGGTTGTATACTTATTGACACATTTAACTAACTGCTTAACGGAGTTTTAGTTAGAATCAATAAATATCTGATAAAATTATTTATATTTATATATATACAATAACTCATGCATTTACTCCTTTCTTTAATGGTAACAATTGAATCTTTTTAACAACATTATCAAAGACGAATATGTGAACAAACAAGCACTTATTTTAAATGTATGTGTTATACTCGTATACCACTTAACTCTTCGTTTTGTTGATGTTGTTTTTAAAGGTGATTATTCAATTGTGACAAGAGCTATTAGAATTAAAATAACGACATAAACGCAAAATTGAAATTAAAATTGAAATAAGAGTGAATTGACTGATAAGAAGTTTATTTTTTTTAATACATAATTTTGTTACGTACTGTTTGTATGTATGTATATCAGAGTATATGACAGTAGGAAGAGTGTAAATCTAATCTGAACTTGATAAGCTATGCCGGCATATATATTTAGATTTTTTTACGTTTTATTAGTATAGGTTGTTATTTGTTTAAACTATATCTTAGGAATTGATTTTAAATAAATTGTATATTGTATTTATGTGCTTGATGCAAAGACATTAGTATGTTCCTTATAGAGAAATAAAGTCTAGTTTCCTACCTCAAAGCTATTTGTTCTAAAATAATTCTATATGTATGTATATATTACTTACTATGGCTTTAGGTTGCAACAAAGGACCGAAAATTTCCGAAAATGGCACAGTAGAAATCTACACCGCAGAATCTAAGGATATGCCCACTTGGGGTATTGGATTTTAAAAACATTATGTCGTAGGTTGTTATAATTATACTAGTATCCAAATCACCTTGTCTTGAATAAACCAAACAAAGTAGTATTAATATTGGTCCTGGCATATTTTCTTTAATAGAAAGGTTCCAAAAGTATCCAAGTGTTCGGAATCTTGATTGTAATTTAAAGTTAAATATGTGTATTTAACAATCGGAAACAGTTTTATTTTCTTTTTTGCTTCGGCTTATGTAATAAGTAATGTTGAAGATGAACAAGTGAATAGCGTCCATTCTATTCTGGGCGCTCATAAATTTCTTGGTTTTAAAAGTAGGAAAAGTTTTTCTTTTTTTTAACTAGGGGATTAAGTTATCTTATCTTTAGACAGAAAGAAACTTAAAATTTTTGACAGCATTTCCTAAATCACTACAACTATATTTTTATTAGATTTTTGATAAGAAGTAAAAGAAAGCAGAAATATTACCATTTTGGTGAAATGTAACCAAAATTAAAGGATGGAATATGTTATTCGACAACATATCGTTAGATGCAATAATTTTCGGTATTTTTTTCTGGCCGTGTAATTCCAAGTACAGCTATTTTAAACAGTTTTTGTGTCATGATTTTCTATTTGATATTTTTCAAATTTTTAGGCCATTGTTTATTGATGGCAATTAAAATTATGTACTTTTAATAAAGAAATTTGATTATAATGCACTTAAATGCACTTATTGTACACTTTCGGATAATTTCTTGGTATGGTAATCCGAATACATTTGTTTTAGTTTTTTTTTGCATTTAAATTTTTTACTCCCACTTTTCCTTTTACTAACTTTAATGATTATCTTTGTATTGCTTTAACTATTTGCAGTAAGTCTGCTTTTGTTATTGTCCATATCATCTCTATATGAACTTGTTGTTTAATAGTTTTGTTTGTCCATTAAATAATAAATATTTGTGCAAGTTACAAAAGTGAGATGATGTATGACAAGAGTCAATATACGAATGTGTTGTGAGTATGTATCATCATCACAAAACAATCATTCGGATTTTCCATGAACTCTTCTCTTAATGTGGTTTCTGTGGGAATTAAAATTATACATAAACATTCTGTTACTTTAACTTTTTACTGGCTGGCTGAAAGACTGACTAACTAACTGACTGACGGACTCTGGTTGCTTGTGGTAATACATTAGTTAGATCTACTTTAATGACTAGCAAGTACCAAATGTTAAATTGCCACCACATCTCGCATCACACTCTGCCCTTAGCCCCAGTAGCTTCAGTATGCGGTTAAACGATTACAATAGTAGTGTAAATAAGAAATTGAATGCCTAGCCTGGCCTGGTTGGTTGGTTGACTATCTGGTTACCAAGTGCAATTCATTATAAATTTTCCAATGTCACGTGGTACTTTTTTATTTTGCACATTCTCTATACTACAAAGGTATTTTCCCCTTAAATTAATACCATTTTTATATGAAAAAGTGTTTTAAAAAAAGTAGGAACAATATTTAATCGATTTATTATTTGTAGTTTATAAGTATGTATGTACTCGTACATATAAAATTACGTAGTTAAATACCTATTTTTTCTAGCATGTTTTATATTTTATTGCTGTTTTCCTAACTTATCAAGAAATAAATAAATAATAAAACGTACTTTTTATTAAAAAAATTATTTTTTTTAAGATTAAGGGTAAACATTTAACCGCAAAAAAGAAACGTTATTGCTTTAGCGTTTAATTAAGTTTCCTTTTTAATAACAATAGTAATAGTGAAAATGAAAATGAAGACAAAAGGAAAACGATAAAAAGAAACAATGTTGCTAACAATGTTAATGGTTTTATATTTTGTTTTGTTGCTTAAATAATCTTATATGCATAGCCACAATACGCAGAAACAAGTATTATTTCATGAAAAGTGGAGAGACTGCATTTAATCAGCAAATCTTTAAAATTATTAAAAAATATAGATGATTCAAGTTATCAACACATTTTAGTCTTTACACGGCATATTTTTCAAATAAAATTTCAAACCGTTATGAAACGAAAATCTATAAATATTACCACTTGAAAAAAGTAGCCTATAAATTAACCCTTAACGGTTCAATTACTCTATATAGGTACCATGGCACTGGGTTCAATAGCGAAAAAGAATTTTATTACTATTACTGTTGTTATAATTAGTAGTGAAACATTAAAAATTGTACCGTGTCCTATCTGTGAGTTTTTTCTGCTATTTATCTCTGTTCCGCTAGCTTTTACCTTTTTTTCACCTACACTTTGTGTTAAACGAATATAAATTCAATCTTGCTTCAGTTCAGCTTCCCATCGTTTGTAAAGTATCTGGATCTGGTGGAAAGTCAAATTGAAATACTTCCATTAAGGGTTAAAAAAAGAAATAAATATTTAAAATAAATATAATAAATAGTATATATCTAAAATTTTATTTTATGAAAAACTGATCGTATTTGCGTATATTTATCGAATGTAGAATATAAGAATATTGATCTCATATGATAATATATAGTCTAATATATTTTTTGGCCTTATCAGCAAAGACTATATATTTTGGCGCTTTTTTAATTTCCTATAAAACACTCACTTGACAATCCAGGGCAATAAATATAATGAAATGATATTGCCAGCTTTAAAAAACCAAAAGCGCATGTTTAAATATATGTAGTCTCTTTTATATCTGTCTCTCTGTTTCGTCTGCACTCTCGCTTCTCCTTACAATACTCACGAACAAAGTATCTGTTGTTGGCTTGTTGAGAGCGTACGAGTGTATCTATAAAATTATTTCAATTACCTTTGCTTTCAGTTGCTAACCATAGTTTTCAGATACTTTTTTATACGTACGTTCCACCATATACTTTTACATTTATGCATTCTCTATCTGCAATCACTCTGCCTCTCTTCCATATACATTTATAGCGCGAGTAAAGTCAATATATCTGTGAGAGCCTCTCATTTTGGTACACTTTTAAAATTTTAATGAAAAATTAAAAAGGAAAAAAAAATATTGTACCAAGTTCTTGTGTTTCGCTTTTAGTCGTTTGTCTTCGTTGTATTGGTTGTAGTCGTCGTCGTCATTTCAATTGAAGCAAAAGTAAGTAAAAAAAATTCCAAAACTAAAGAAAAAAAAGCAATTTTTTTACTCACTTTTTGTCACACAAAAATCATAAAAATGTGGAATAATTGTATGCTATAAATAAATTAAAAAAATATTGCTAAATAAGTAACTTTTCTTATAAACTAATGTTAAACGCAAAGAACTGTAGAAAGTGCTAAGAAATATAATAAAAAAAAAACGGCTGAAAATAAAATTGTGAATAGAAGTAGCAGAAGAAGAAGAATAGAAAAAATTCTTGCCACACGACCTGAGGCCTCCTCCTATATAGTGACTCGTCGTCGTTTACGTCGGCCGATCGATAAAAATACTACGCAAAAAAATTTTGTTCATGGTTGTAAAAACAACAAAAAAAAAATATAGAATACATTTTCTATATAAAATACTCCTGTGTATGTGTTAGTATTATTAAATGAAATATTAAAAAATAACTTTTTAATTAAAAAAATAATAATTTTTAGTAAAATTGTATGGCTGCATGTGAAACAAAAAATGTTTTTTAAACAATAAACTTGAATGAAATAATTTCAAAAATAAGAAAAAAAATAAAGAAAAAATGTGACTGGTTTAGAAAAAATTTCTGAAATTATCTATATCTGTACAAACCATATATGAATGAGGAGGCATTTTTATACAATACTATCATCGCCTGTGCGTTGTGTTTGTTATGTGTGCTGTACACTACTCTCATATAACATACTACATTTATATCTATAGATTTTTTTTGTTTTCTAAGGAAATTTTTTTTTTATAAAATTTGGTTTTCTATTAAAGTATTTACGTACGTATGTTTTGTGCTCTTAATTTTATATTTAGTATATATGTGTGTGTGTTTGTGTGTGAATATGTATGCATGTACGTTATTGTGAGTGCGTGTGTGTGTTTGGTCTTCTATATTTCTATATAATTTGTTTGATCCAATCGTCCATATATTCAACCATCTATCTATCCATCCATCTATTGTTGTTATGCTGTTTTCTTCAACTTGATTACCAACTAACCTCCGCATTTTTTTTATTCTTTCTAATTATTTGTTGGAACATGCCAAGGTATTACTTCCCAGCAAATGTTGAACAGAGACAAATGAGACCTAATGTCTGCAGCAAAAAAAGTTGCAGATTTTATTTCAGAGACTCGATTTGGAATAGAATAGAAGATATGTAGCTTTTCTTTTAACATTTAAAACCTGGTCTTTTCAATTGAAGGAAATCTGTTTCTTTCGAGTTAATTATAAATCATTAATTTTTATGAAATGATTTGAATTCGATAAAGCTCTACTTTTTCCATAAAAAAGGTTTATAATTGCTTAACGTGAAGTCCTTAAGAGGCATTCAAAACTAAGCCGAATCAACACTATGCACCAAACCGAAATCTTGTACGTCAGCTCAAGACGTTGTCGGGAACTGTATTTATTGTTTAATAGATTTGTTGTAAATGTTCAAACAAAATGACCGCCAGCACTGACCCGCCCTTATTGAAAAGTCCTTTACCATTTTTTGCTTCATTTGAATATTTCACTTGTTTTCTTGTAGTTTATGCATCAACAGTACAAGTTTTAAGCCGGTGCACCGTAGGATTAAGTTATAATAATACATGTATTTGTAATTTTTCTTTATTTATACCTGACAAGAAATAGTGAATATCAGTGGGCAAGATATTATTGCCTTTATCCATATGGTCGAATTGATTTGTCCCTTATAATCTTTTACAATGTCTATTTATTTTCTTCTTTTTTTTATTTTCAAGACAATATTCCTCCAATTCATGCATTTTTAATATTAATTTCTTTGCAGTTGGCATCTCTATTTCTTAATATAGTGAGTGTGTTTTTCCAATGCATAGGTATTTCTTTTACTCTCTAAATACGTTTTTATGCCATAGTATATGTGAGAGGTTTTTCTCTTCATCTTTCGTTTGAACAAACGTCTTTTTGCGCATGCTTTTTTCTAATATTTTTTATGTTCAATAAAAACTAAACTCTTTTTACATTGGGTGTAGTAACTTTTGCATACCTTAATATCTCACACAAATGCAAACTTCTATATGTTATATGGATATTAAATACTCTCAATAGAGAGACAGTGGGAGAGCGGAATATCCCCATTCCCCATTCCTTTTGGTGTCATACTTAATGCAAAAGAATGTTTTCTTAAATAATGTATTCATAATATTGAATATTCTAAGATTTCTTACTCTCTCGTTCTCTACATTTTTCTAACATTATGTTCGTTTGTCAATACAATTTTTTCCTGTTGCCTTATTTATTCTGAATAGTGCAAAATCATTAATATTCTGCATGAGATTTATAAATATCAACTAATAAAAATTATTACTCTATAAGATGAGAGCTAAAACCGTTGTAGCGATGACGCATATATCATTTATTGTTTTTTCTTAAGAATTTCTTGTTTTTTTACAGTCGTTAACACTAATGTCATGTCAAAGCTGGGAGGAGCAAGCTTTAAGCAGTAGTTATGAGCTCTTTTCAATTTTAAAGTAACGTTTGTTAGTTATTTTTTTAAACCAAGTATTACCAAACATTTAGCGTGTATTTTTGTTGTTTTATATTCTTATTTTATTTACTTTTGGTATGTGTTTTTTGCCAATTGGCCTAAAAACTAACGGCGCCAAAATTTCTCTGATGTCATTCAAATTAAAATAAATTAAAAAAGAAAAATGTCTGCAAGAAATTCAATGCATTTCAATGCGGCGGGTGCATTCATTGTCTTTTTTCTTTTATAGCTGCTAACACAAACTCACGGAGACTTACATAGGTACATATGTATGTATATACATACATACATATATGTCATGTCAGTATCTGTCGAAAGAACTAAGAAAATATTTCCTATTTTTTATTTCGTAAACTATGTATTTGTTAATATAATTTTGAAATTTTATATTTAAATTCTTCTTGACTGGTCTTGAATATACCGTACCAGTGTTGCCACTTTAGATAAATGGAAGCAATATTTTTTAGTTTATCTTGAAAGTGAAGGGCTGTACACAGTTATAATTAATAGTAGTAAGCCTGAAATATTAAGGCAGATCCTTTGAAATAGCAAGTAAATATGCAGGTTAGTTGACTTATTATCTGTTAAAAAAATATCTTCAATGTGTTGAAATAGTAGTAAGCCTGATATATTTAGGCAGATCCTTTGAAATAGCAAGTAAATATGCAGGTTAGTTGACTTATTATCTGTTAAAAAAATATCTTCAATGTGTTGAGAAACTCTGGTTAGATAAAATTTAAATATGTGTCAATCCTATCTGTCATTCATTCAACCACTTTTTTCATGAAGGTGCTGTTACAATTTAATGTTTAATAATTTTTCACACCATTACACCAACTATATATTATCTAGATAATCGCCTCAATGGTTTTTTTTACCATTTTACTATTGTTTATTTTATTAGACGAGTAATAGTTTTGCAGATTTACTTTTAACATTTATATTTACAATGGCAACACTGCTTAGCACACGCGTTTCATATCGTGTTAAAGCACACGTTCTGTTTTTTTATTGTTCTCAACTACAAAACTACATTTTTGTCTTGTTGGTCGAGAGTATTTTGTTTTTATGATTCACATTTTTGTGTTCACGCACACAAATATACGAAACATACATGTATACATGCTTATTTTCATCTGAACCCCCCTTGCATCATTGTTTTATTTATTTAAACATTGTTCAAACCAACAACTATTGAATGAATTTAAAATAAAATGAATAAATATTTAAATTAGCCGGCTTTCAAAATAAAATTCATTTAATTTGGCTTCTCTTTTCGTGGGAGATCAGTGAGCCCAAATAAAAAAGGGAGAATAAACAAATGATCCATGTTTGTTAAGAGATTATTTAATTACCCATCCTCAAAACAAAAAACTTTAAATTTACAAATTTTATTCTTAATACAAGATTTGTAAAACAATGTAAACGATCACTCTTATATATTTCTAATGTTTTGTTCTCTCTCTCTCCCTCGTTTTGGATTTCTCTTAACCCAAAATTTTTCTTTTTTATACCTAAATCTTAAGCCTTTTTATTTAGCGGTTTTTGGCTCTTAATCTTAATACCACTAAGAGTTTGGTATGTTTATCACAGTATTTTTCTTGTCATTTGCTTTAATTCTTTCTCTCACTTTTTTGTTTACATATTTATGTATATGTATGTGGTTGTGTGTTTGCTGTTTGGCCTCCAGAAGTTGCTAGAATCTGCTGAGTTTGTTGCAGCAACAACAATTAAATTTAAATTGCTTTTATTTTTATTTTCTTTTTGAACTTGTTTTTTTTGTTTTAATTGTTACTTTTCATTTTGTAATGAAAATCTCTGTTTTATATCGACCATCTTTCATCGTTTGATTTTTTTCCTCAATTTCTTCAATTGTATATACTTGATTGATTTTGATTTGAAATATGTACATACATACATATGTGGCATCTTGCTATTGTATGGCTGTTTTAAGTACATATAAAGTGGTGGCCTTATAATTAGAAACGATGTTTCTGGAACAGAGTTCTCTGGAGTGACGAATCTAAGTTTAATTTGTCCCAATCTGATGGAAAAACGTATGTAAGACGTCCTCCAAACAAAGCCTTTGATCCCAGGTACACAGTGAAAACTGTAAAACAAATTAACAAACATACATGTTGCTAAGTCGTTTCTAATTATAAAACCACCACTGTACATGTACATAGTATACATAGTATATGTACATATATGTAAATTTATTCGTATTTTTCAATAATAAAAACATTGAACTTTCAACCAACAGAGGAGACAGGGAAAGAGAGGAGAGGTCCTTAAATGTTGTTTTCGTTAAAGACAAGAAATAAAACAGTGCGGCTAATTTAATTAATTCAATATTTTGAAAACCTAGAAATTTGAACAGTTAAAAAGTAACGTTTTATTTCAATTTTGTTTGAAGATTGAAGATATAATTTAAAAATACCTATTTTTTTACTTAACGAAAAAAAACTTTAATTTTGTGAGTAATTTAAAATTATTTTTAAAATTTTCGTGACGCATATAAGTTAAACAAAAATAAAAAAATGTTAAGTATTTGTCATTTGTCTCAATGTTTTTGAAATAAAATATATTAAAATAACAAATGATTCATTTTTATTTATTTTTTTTAAATTATTTACAAAGAAAAAAGAAATATTTTTAACTTTTTATTTTAATTTATGGATAACACACTCCTCGTTAAACACAGCAACAGCAATAACAACAAAGTCATGATCAAGGTTATTTGATTTTGTTTTTACAATTAAACAATGTAAAGCAATAAAATGCAAAGAAAATGTAAAAAAAGAACTATACAAAGCGACAATCTCCAAAACACGTTAAAAAATGTTTATTTGTGTAACAAGTACACTACGGCATCACAATGTCACGCAGTTCAGGCTTACAAATATCCATGAACGAGTATGTAATTTTACGTATGCTCGACAACTAACACAGATACATATACTTTAGCAAAAAATAAAGAGGAAAATTTAAATAGTGGTATGTGTTTATGTGATATACAGTTTATAGCAAAAGTAAGCTGTATAAAAGGGGTTATTAGGCTTGGTTTACGTTCATTTACGGCATTTATTAGTATTCTTTACAGTGATAATTTTTATGTTTTATTTCAAAGTACATATGTATGTCTATTAGTTAAAACTGCCTTTGAAATGTAAATTTTGTTTTTCCTTGTTATGCCATTTATATGTATTTTTCAAAAGAGGGCGATCTCTTAAAAAAGTGAACACACCTTAAGTTTTTTTTGATATAAAGAGATTTAAAATTGTATGTTTAAACTGTTATTTATGTTGCCGTTAAAACTATTTATTAAACCCTTTGTGACGACAGCTTTAGTGTTCGCTTGAATACCATAAGATATACTGTTCTTCGGCTATACCGAATTCTTGCATAGCTAGTCACAAAATGTAATGAGAATTTACAAATAAATTATAATCCCACAGGGATGAATCAATTCTAATCCCACAGCGATGAATCTATTCTAAGTGTAATTCAAATATTTCAAAAAAATTTTGATAACTGAGACACTATATCGAAAAAGACACACTCAATCTCTCTCGCGCCATTCAGCATTTAGAGAGAACCATTTTCAAAAAATTTTATCCAAGAATTAGATCATCAGTATTTCCTTTATTATTCGTTTCAATATGATTAAATGTGAACAGAATTTTGAAAAACAATTTTTACGTTTCTTTTATAGTTAAACGTATTTATTTTTTGTTGTTATTTGCTAATGTACAATCGTTTATGTATATACATACATGCATATACGACAAAACAAAAAAATAATAAAATTTAAATTTAACGTTTCCGCCTTTATTGTGTTATTAGTCGTTGTCGTTGTGACTATAGTTTCATGCCTGCCTCTATGATAATTTGTGCACTCAATAATGCACACAAAGAAATGAAAAACAAAAACAATTACATTTCCAAAAATAATAGAAACTGAACCAATTAACATCTGAACGAAAGTCATATAAATTTGGAAAACATATGGGCATATTGATAATATAAAAATTTAATTATATTTTGACATCATAACATTCATTGATGATGAGTTTTGAAAAATTGACGTAATGAAAGTGAAAATTAATTAAAATTTACTATATAATCAAAGGAGAATAGGGTAGTCACTTACAACGCTGACTATTTTTTTTTATGAGTATTGTTATTTGTGTAGCTATTTATAGACAGAGGCTTATAAACAAATAAATCTACTTAAAATGCCATAAAGTACCCAAAAACAATTGTTTTTGCCAATGGTTTGCTGTACAAGTCGTCTCCTGTTCTAATCTGTCTACCTTACAGGAAATACCTTTATAAATATTAATAGACAAATCAGTGACTGAAAAGGATGTGCAGAAAAAAGCATTCGGATAGAGAATACTCTACCCACGCAGAAAAATGAGAAATGGATGGGGGTGAAGCCTGTATTTAAAAAGGATTATAAAAATAACTCTTCGGGGAAATGGTTATAGATTATCCAGCTGTAAATAATGTAATAAACCTAAAGGGAAAATGAAAGAATGTAAAACAAATAAATCAAAACATAACCTATAACTTCATACATACATAACGGTGAACTTGTTGTTGACGATGTATTTAAAAAGCGTTCAAGCGTGTACCTTTTATTTATCTTATTTAACATCACGGTTTTGCCAAAGTTACATGAAATAAAATAACCATATTGTATATTTAAAGCTACTTATAGTGTTGCTTATGTCAGCAGCGATTTTAAAAGATATCCTTACGATAATTGGCTCAAAAATCGTTATTCGTTTCAGAAATAAGTTGTTAAACGCAATGCTAACATGTGCCATGATATTTTTGCATAACAGTCCCTATTTAAGTGGTGCCAAACAGTTTTTAGAGTAATAATACAAGAAGTATGGACTGGGCAATTTTAAATATTTCAACAGCTGGCTTATAAACGCAAAGAATGGTGTCAATAACGCAACATATTGTATTTCAATCTATATCAATATTTCAGCAAATTAAATGTGTTTTTATTTAATAACATATATAATGATCGATGTCCATATAGTTCATGAAACGAAATTCTGTATGACATTCTTAATTTAATATTCTTTTGTTTTAAAATATCCCTATTGGACATAAGGATGAACATTCATTTACCCTTTTTTAATTTATCAAACTTGGCAACACTATACTATATCCCTTAAATTAATTGCATATAAGTTGTGTGCACGCTGTCATATAGTTATTTTTGTATTTTTAAGGAGAAGAAAAAAGATACATGATACCTTGTAAAAACGTGGTGTTTTAAAGTTATTACAGTTAAAATGTATTTGTCAACACATAAAATCTGATTCTATAAATGAAAAAAAAACACCCGTAAATATGCTGGAGCAAATTCTACAGTATAATAAAAATAGCTCAAAGGCTTTGTGGTGATGGCTTTTGTAAGTCAGTGAGTCAGTCATTGAATGTTACCTTATTTGGCAGTGTACAACGGTTAATATGCTCTAAATGTCATATTTCAAGTTGTTATTTTTCGTTTTTTTTTTTCATTTGTTATTGTGATTTTTTTAAAGGATGAATTATGATTTTGAGAAAAATGTGGTGGTATAGATGATAATAATGATGAAGAAAGAAAATCAATAAAGTGCCCTTGCGCAATTACTAATTTTTTTTGTGCTGCTTAGTTGCCATATACAGAAATACATTTATGTACTTGTGTATGTACATACACACATTTATTACAAACAAAGCTGTTAAAACAAGTGCACTTACACTTGGAAACAAATGTTAAAAGAAAACAGTTTTTGTTGTTGTTTTTTTTAATTTTCTTTTAGCGAGCAACAACTGCTGCCAGCGGCTATATAACAGGCGAAAATCCGCAACAACAACAACGGGATAGCATGTTAAACGACAAAAGCAAAAACGAAATATTCGAAATCCTTATAAGGATTGTTTTATTGCTTTTTGGGTAAATACATGTATATATACGAGGGTATTGTATTGTTCTCCGTTTTTTTTCATTTATTGTATAGTATCCCAGTCTATATACAGTATTTTTCCCTGCTGTATGTATGTTTGTATGTTTAAAAGGATCCTCATAAATATTATTTTTAAAATTGTGTATGAGTCTCATTAATTATTAAGTGAACTCAACTTTGTGGAGACTGAAAGCAAATGTATTCCTTAGGGACTCAATTTAAAACATAAAACAAATTTGAAGAGATTTTTATGTACATAATGTACTAAATTTTATAAAAGCTTTTGCATTTGCATATTTAAGAACTTTCACAGAATAGAAGCTTTACTATTTAATAATGAATGCATATCAAAGCGAACATTATTATTCGTCATCAGTTTTAAACGAGAAGTTCTTTTTTGTTTGTCAGTCCAACACTAATGCCGATTGCAAATAGAGTAGTAAACATTGGAATCAAAAACTAAATTAATTTAAAAAAAATAAATATTAATATTCTTAATTTATCTTGCGTTAGTCCAGATGTAAAAATTAGTGTACGCAAGTAATGTATTGTATATTTTAAAATTTTTATTTATACTTTAAACAGTACTTGACCCAATTTTATGGGTAAATGAGTAAAAAAGCCTTATTGTTGGCGATTTTCATACACTTCACGTGTGTGACAACTCAAATGGAAAATCATTTTACACATTCAATTAACTACAATGTAAAAATAATAACAATAAAAAACATCAATTGTTTAAATATAAATAGGCTTGTGCTGCTGCTCTTTAGGGAAAAATTCTAAAGAATTGAGATGCTTTTTTTATTTAATACTGCCAGATAAAAAAACATGCCTATAACCTAACTTTTAGTACGCTTTTTTACTTTAGTTACTTTTATTTGTAACCAATGTCAATAATAAACAGAGGGTTAGATTAGGTGGCTTTAAAGTTAAAGTTAAGGTCTGAGGCATTAAATTTAATATTTCTTGGTTTAAAATACCACAAATGGCCATAAAAATCCTTTAATGAAAATTTAATTTTCTGAAAATGGTTTGTGGTGGTGATGGTGTACAGGTTAACTTTAAATGCATTAAGAACTTTGTAGACTTAACCAATGTAAACACCCCAAAATATTTTATGAATGCCTTCTATTTTTGGGTGTTTTCTTCTTTCAGCTTACAATGGTTTTGGTATTTAATGTTGCTTTTACGATTTGTTAACCAAAGGTAACAGTAAAAGGCAATGTCAATTTACTATATACATTTTAAAATATAACAAAATAATTAAAGACAATTTTTTTTTTACCAACGCTTAATTTATGTGTATTTGAAAAATTAAATTTTGAGGTATACACACAACGGTTAACTAAAACAAGATGTTCTATAAACTTGAATCATATGATATATTGAAATCGAACATAATTTGTAACCATTTTAACTTATGTATAATCCAGACAAGATTTTAAAAAATTGCTTAAACTTAATTCCAATTATGCCAACCTCACCTCAATTAATTTAAGTAAAATGGAGTTCAATTTCAAAATTATTAGACGAACAGTTAAGCTTTCTACATCGATTATTACAAACTGTTTTTGACTTTTCAAACTTTCAAATTTAAAAACAATACTTTCTTTAATTTCTTGAATAAATTAAGGTCTCTTATTAGTCTGCTTTATTTATATATTTTTTTATTGATAAATATGCTAAAATATGTTAAAATTCTATTTCTTTTTTCTATCTACAATATACCCACAAATGAAGGTTAATTGTTTAAACGCTTAAATTATTTCTGAAACGTTTACGCCACATTGTTTTTCAGTATTTTGGATTCAACCATGGCACCACCAAAGTATTTTATCTGTGTAAAAAACCTTTAAAACCATAAACCGCTTTAAGTAATTGTAAAAAAGACAGATATCAAATAACTTAAAACCAAAAGTGGTGGTAGTTTTTGGCAAAATATTATTTACAAGTGTTTTTATACAAAACGGGGTTACAACAGGGTTAAACGATTCATACAATACTTAAGTTTTTGCTTCATATTTTCTTCTTCCTATTTCAGTACATACGTTATTGATGAGTGAATTTAAAAAGAAACTACTAAGGCTTTCCTTTTGATATTCGAAAAGAAAGTATATGTTTTGACCTGGATATGAACATAAATATTTAGGTCTTTAATATTTAAAGATCCTACAAGTGATCGGAGGAGTTCATATATTTTTTTCTGAATCCACGCTTTATTTAAGTTAAACAAATCTGGCTTTCTTTTTCCTTGGAATTGAAAATGATCGTTGGAAGTTTCCCAAATTTGTTTATGTTCTTACTTGCGTTAGCATTAACAAGTAAAGCTATTGCCTGTTGCCTTCTTTCCGTTTAGAATCAAAACTGTTTTAAATACCTTACTCGTGAGCTACTAATTTTTCTGCATATTGAACTAGAATTTTTCTCTATTTGTTAATGAAAACAAAAACGTTTGTTTCATAAGACAGCAGTGCAACTAAGGAACAAATTTTCCCTTTAAAATCCTGTGCTGAAATTGTTGCAAAACACAATTATTGTATTAGTATACGCGATATAAACTCTTCCTACAATGAAATAAAAATGCAGGTTATAGCAATAATTACTCATCCTATTAATTATTGAGTATTTAAATATCCAATAGGCAGAAATCAGTTTATTTATTAAGGATTAAAATGTTACGCGGCGGTTATTTATTGTTAAATTCAAATTATTCTAAAAGGAATTCTTAATTTTAATTTATGTTGAAGATAAATTGAGTCAGTGCGGGCTTAGAATGTTTTAAACTATAAATGTATACCCTGTATACTATAAAGGGATGAAACGCAAATAGGTTTAAAGTAGAACACCTAAATAAGATTTTTTTCATTTTATCTGATTTAAAATTTTTTCTCTCTATTTCAATGCGATTTAAAAAGTTTTCGCTTAGTTACTGTTTTAGAAAAAAAAGCATAAAATCAATATACAGCATAATAAATTATGACAAAAAAAGAGAAAGACACGTTTTTATGTTCTTAAAAATAATTTTCTTTTTTATATTGTTTGTCATAGACACTGTGGCGTCTCTTAGATAAATCGAATAGAGTACATTTGTATATATATATATATATATATGTATATATACATATGTATATGGATTTATGTATGTGCATATGTATATGTATGTGTGTATGTTGTAAATTATGATTTTTCTTATTGCCAAAACACCATAATTACAATTGGCAATGCGGCTAAAATAATATAATAATGAAGTTTGAAACTCAGTTTTATGGCTGTCATTAGGGAAATTGTCTTAAAAATAAGTTAAGCTTTTTGTTTGAGAGAGTGTCGTTCTCTTTTTGTTTTACTTAAGAGTAATAGTGTATTTTTTTTTATTTAAATTTAAAACGGTATATAGAGGAATTTTTAAAATTGCCTTGCATTTCTTTTTTCGCAATGCCCTTGCTTTGCTTTTATTTTTTTCTATTTTGTAATTGTTTTTGTATAAATATGTTGCCAACCTAAAAGAAAATCTAACCCCGAGTTTTATTGGCCTGGGTGCCTGTTAGGCTTTATGCTTGCTCCTCGCATGTATGTGTACTCTTACATATATATATATATATACATTTACATACATATACATATATGTATATGTATATGCAAAATAAAGACAGTTTTCCTTTGTTTGCTTCGGAAAAATTACTCTCTTTACATATAGATTGGAAAATTATTACCATTTCATTTATTTTCTTCTCTTCTTGTGCAAAGGAAATGTGTTATTGCGCGCGTTGCCGAACTCTATAACCCACCTCCCCCTAAAACTATTTAACTGTTTCGCTCTCTCTCTTTCTCTCTCTCATGCTTTCAAACTTTAAATGTCCTGTAAAAAAATGTACTCAATTTTTGTAAACTATAATGCTCTCTTGTTCTATTTCAATTCTCTCTCTATATAAAGCATACAGGAAAAATCTCTTTTTCTATACTATAAATATAGTATATTTACATATATATGTACATACATTACATATACATACAAGCATGTATATATATATAGAGAGAGAGCTAAGTTTTTGTCGTTTCGGTACGGTGTATTCAAATAATTTCCCCAAATTTCTTACAAGTCTTGTCGGTAACGTTGGTCTATTAACACAAAAGTCTCGCATAAAAAGGAAATATATTTTGAAATATTGTAGTTAAAAAAGAAATAATAATTATACACACATTATAGAACAGAAAAGACTTTAAAAAGAGCAGCAGAAGTCATTTAGAAAATTATTAATAATAAAAAAAAAATAAAGAATTATTCATAACCGATAATAAAAAAAGAAAGCAAATTAACCAGCAAGCAAAATATATAAATTAGAAAATACATTCCGTCTTTTAACAATAAAAACAAAAATATTAAAAAATAAAAATATTTTTTCATTAACATGTTAGTTAAATTAAGTTAATATTGCATTAATAATGTTTTTAATTAACTACTTTTAAATATTAAAACCAAACAAATCTTCATTAAATAGTATTTATTTTTCTTAATGGTGCTTAAGAATTAAAATATAATTGCACAACTCTCTAAAAGGTAAAAATATAAGAAAACTTTATATGTACATACATACATACATACATATATATATATATATATATATAGAATATATAGAAATCTATTAAAATTTATATATATATTTTTCTTTATTACAACCACACCTTTGTTTATATCAATTCCTTCGTTAATACGATTAAAAAAACAATAACATTTCTTTTTTTTTTAAATAAATGTTTTATTTAATAAACACCCAATTCGTTCTTTTTTCTTTCAAATTATTTCATATTTAATTATTTTAATTCCTTTCAACTTTCTGTAATTACAAAGGAGAAGTATTCAATTAAAAAAAAAGAAAAAAAACTTAAACTTTTTCTTCAGTTGCCTGCCTTGGTTGTCGTTGGTTATCGAAAAGTTTTATTCACTTCAGAAAAAAATTTAAATGCTACTTAACCTGAGTTCATTAAAAGAGAACTGCATTAGTTGCAGCAGTTAATAAACAAGGAGTGAAAAGTGAAACTTTAAAAGTTTTAATTTTATTAAAAGTTTTGTTAAAAAAAAAGAAATTTATTACACTATCATAAACATAAAGTTCAAAAGTTTTGTTAAATTATATGTACCTATGTATATGTAATAAATTTCTTTTCTTAATTTTCATTTTCGAAATGAATTACTACAATCGTATATACTCCCAAAGATTGGAACGAAAATCCATTCTTTTTTTTTCGTATCAATCTCAATTTGAAAGTTGGTTTTTATATTCGAAATAACCAACAACACGTGATTAAAAACAAACATATATTCAGATATAAACATAAATATATATTGCAATTGGAGCAATATAACGCTTGTTATCTTTTTATCATTACTCTCTGCATGCGGCATGCTAGTCATCTGAAATCAAATTTTGCGTTCCGGGTATCTAGGAAAAGATTTTAACTATAGAACATCGAGTTTAGGAGGCAGTAAAAAAATTCAAGCAACAATAAAAATCTCAACTCTCTTAAACTGTTTGGTAAGCAGTTTGGAGCCTCAAAGAGATTTCGTTAATCGTTCGAATTCGGGTGAGCAAACGATTGGTCTACTGCATCCTAGTCTGATGATGGGCTCTACCATACGATCCTTCGGATAGGCTTTATAAACCCACATTTATATAGCCCGTTTGTTGCTACACGCCAACTAGGTGTAAAGGCACTGCCGACTGTAAAGGCCGTTTACTATCCCCAATCAAGCCAAGAAATTCCGCAAAGCATAATAGGTCGATAGGTAATATATTGGCTTAGCAGCTTATTTTTAACATTAAAATATTAAAAAAATGAAATTGTAATTCCCTTAATGGGTTGTGTTTCGACAATCAATTACAGACAGAAGAAAGCTTCTTTTGGAATATTTTTATACACAGATTTCTAAATCACTAGATTAATAGCAAAGTACTAGCCTCATTAAAGCTTTACACAATAATCCAGAGAATAAGACTTTTGCAAGACGACGCCTATCTCACTAAAAAAACTTTTTTGTTTGAGTAAATGTGCAAGAATGTATGTATACATACATACACAGTTTTTCCTCACAGTGTATATTTTATATTCATTCTTTTGTAAATACTGAATCCTAAACAAACAACAAACTTTTTTATTCAATTTTTTGTGTTTGTAACGTAATAATTATGTATATTTGTAATTTTCAATGAAATTCGTTTTTCCTTTTTCTTTCTGCTGCTTTATATTTTTGTTGCCAAGTTAAATGAAGTGTTTTATTTTTTTGTCTTTTTTAAACATAAAATTACATTTAAATTAAAACCGCATGATGATGCTCAACGCCCACTTTCAATACACCGAAAAAAAATAAAAAAAATAAAACAGAAGCCAAATAGATATGTATAAAAATATAACAAGAGATTGAGTGGAGGAAAACAAAAAGTAACGGCATATTTTCTTTGCTATTGAACGCAGCATCCTGTTGTGTTTAAAAAGGTGTTGACAAATTATTTGTTTTTCTTTTTAACGGTAATTAAAAATAAATCAAGCGAAAACAAGTATGTAAGCATTATAAAATCTTTTTTTCATTACGTTCCAACAAAAATAAAATTAAGAAACAAAGTTAACTTTGAAGTACATTAATAAAAAAAATTCTTAATTAAATGAAGAACGGAAATGTTAATTTTTCAGTTTAAAATTTAACTGGTTGGCAACGCTTCGCTTTATTTCTGTTGAGCATACGAAATGAGTTTTTAATATTTTTTTGTAGCCTTTCTTATCGTTCTTGACATGACGTTGTTTTTGTTGGAGACACTCAACTTATCATGGAACCCCTTTAGTGATAAAAATACACAAATACGTACATTTATATGTATAATATGTATTATGTACATACATATGTACGTGTATAGTCAGTCAGTATAGATTATATTTGAATATAAAAAGATGCCTTTGAACTGGTTATGCGCTTAAAAAAAAGTCAAATGCAAACTTTTTTCTTAATTTATACTTTTCTCATTTCTTTTCTTTTTTTTCATGTGGTTTTTAAGATAAAAAGAAAATAAAAACAGGCCATCTCGTAAAATGACACGATGAGTGTATGTGACTAAGAGTAATCTATAGAAATAGTATTAAAGAGAGAGGGGGGGGGGGAGGCCGTGTTAAATAATAGCAACAAATTAAACCTATATTTTTCCCATCTTTATGGATGGTTGGTGATACACATTCATTCATGCAAGCATGCATGAACAATGTATGCATGTAATGTAATGTAATGAATACAAAAACAACAAGTGGGTTGCGGATTACATTCGCCCAGATAGACGCAAGAGACTAGGAGAGCAGATAACAGAATGTAGGCGAACAATTTGCAGATGTTTTTATCATGATTCATCTACTCGGCTCAGCAATTGTATTGCTTTATTATACGGAAAGCCACAATAAAAAGGAAGTATGTATATAAGACTAGAAAAAGGTTTAGGCTAGATAGAGAGAGAAAGAGTAGAAATACAGAATATGGGATGTGTGAATTGATGATGAAAAGTATAACAATTAAAAAAAATGTAAATTTCGCCCTTATGAAAATGACATCAAGGACTAAAATTATAAAACAAAATCCTGCTAAGTGTGTATAAGGAAGATAAGATGTTAAAATGTATATTTGAATTTATTTTTTATGTTAATATTTCAATGTACAATTTCTGCATTCTTTCTTCTTTTCGTTTATTCAAATTTTTGTTCTTTTAATCAAATATTTGTTTGTTAAATATTGTGTAGGTTGATGTCTTCTTGTTTTTTTTTTTTATATAAAATTTCTCTACATCTGCCTCTTAAAATAACGCCTACATTCACATACCATTTCATTTTTAGTTAATATTACTTACTCGTACGCATTTTTAATTTTGCATAAAGAAAACATTTTTGTTTTTTGTTTTGTTTTTGATTTTGTTTTTTTTTTTCGTATGATAATTTTTAACTTTAAAATTAAAATATATACAAAATTTGCATACAATTATGTTGCATTACTTATGTAATAAATAAAATAATATACATAAAAATGTTTCCTCATATTTTAATATAAAATAGTGATGCTTATTTCATAGCATAATTATGCAGGGATTTGTTAGAAATAGGAAATGAATTCTTCAGACAACTTTAACCGTTTAAAACATTTCATATCCTATTTTTGCCAGTCGATATTTGCTAGTTCTCTTAAATAATGTTTTTCAAAAACCAAGAAAATGTCAATTCTTTTTAATTTTGCAATATTAGCGATGATAGATAGTTTTGGTATTTAATAAAAATAAACCTTCACTAACAAATGTATGTTTAGAAGAAAGAAAGTTTTAACAATTATAAATAATAATTAGAAACAAATTTGCCTAATATCTGTGAAAACAAAATTGTTATTTTGTTGTTCTTTTTTTATAGTTTAAGGCCATAGAACCTCTCACTTGTTTCTTTTTTAATTTAGCACTTATCTATGTTTGTTTTTTAACCCTGAACTTTTTGAGAACGAAATAGTTTCAGTTTTTTTTTATTATTATTTTGCTTAACAAGGTCAACTATATTGCATTTTAGTAGAAGGCTACTTGTGAAAATGAAAAGAAAAAGTTTTTATCTTTTAACCTCAAAATTAAAATAATTATAAAACTAACTCATACTTAAATTGTATAACTAATGTAGTGAATATTTAAGTAATTTTTCAATTGCTTTAGTTGTACATATGTATATGAAAGCATAATTTAAGACTACAGAAAATTTGATTGCAATGCATAAAAAAAAACGTTGTCGGCACATAAATATCGACAAACAAATCTAGTGAATGGCAGCAGTTACTGGTAATCGTTTTACTCATAGGAAACCCAAAGCTGTACGAAGCTTGTGGTAAAGACTGTTTAATAAGAATATAATGAGTTGACATCGTAATGGTTGTTTGTTTACAATCCGTCCATTAATTACAATTTTTAAGGGCAAAACATTTACATAAAATCCACAATGTGGTACATAATTGCACACATTTCTTTGAAGAGTTATTTAAAAATAAAAAACAGCATACATTTTCTGTGAAATCCCTAATTTCAAATTTTGTTTTTTTTTATATAAAATGTTGCCTACTGATATTGGATTGCATTTACTTTAATTAAAATGTCTAAAAATAAATTGCTTATTAAATAATTCGTTATAATACGATACTTATGTCATTATTTTGAAATGCAAATAATTAATTGTTTTATTTATTTAATTATTATTTAGTTTTCTTTTAAATTGTTTCTTTTTTATCAAATATAACGTGCTAAGCATTTTAAATGTACTTAAATAAGTTATTAAGTTAACACCACTTTATGTTTGTATTTTTATTCACTGCGTTGCGTTACTTATAATTAAAATAAACACATTTTACAAACAAAAAAACTCCTCAGATAAAAATATTAATCGTGATATTATTTTCTAAATAAAGAATATGTTATTCTTATTTCTATTTATATATACAAATTTTAATATTGTATTTTCTGCTTCTTCTCTACATTTCTTAATATTTTTTTTTCTTTTTTTGCTAAGCCATTGAATTTAACTAATTTATAATTCACAAAAAAAGCATGAAAAATAAAAAAAGAATTCATAATTCAATCAATAATACAAAGAAAAAGAAAACAATTAAGTACGTCGTAGTTAAAAACGGGCAATCAATATAAAAGCCAACGAATTGCTTGTTTGAATGTCTTCTTTTATTCGCATTTAAAAGTGTGAAATTGTTTGCCTTACCTCGTTTTCAATCTCTTTTTTTAATATATAAGCCGGTTTTTCTAGTTTAACTTATGAATCAAATTTGTATTGTTGTTGTTATTTATTTCTTTTAATATTTTGTTTTTTTATATTCTAATAAAATTTGGAAAAGTTATTAGTATAGTATATCCATTAATTTTGTTTTCTTTTTCACTTTTACATTTCTCTTATTTCTTGAAATTATTCAAAACTAATTGTATTTATTTTATTATTATTTTGTTTTTTATTATACAGCCAGCCTGCAATTGCGTTGTTAGTTTGTTATTTTCTTCTTTTCTCCATTTGCCAATTGGTATTTCTATGAGTCATTCTTCTAATCCAACATTACTTGCCCCATTTGTGTTTGAAATCTTGTTGTTGCTTCGTTTTCTTTAGGGAATTATCATATTTTTTTGAGCAATTAAATTGAATTTTAAGCAATTACATGAATTGACTTATACCCCTACCATTTTAATGTATTATTATTTAAAAAAAAATTTGCTACATTTATGTAATTAACTGCAAAAACTATTCTCCAATTAGGTTACCAAGTGAAGTAGAATATGAAGAATATATTGATTATAAGATTATTACAATTGAAACCATGACAAACGGAGTCTGAATAATTATTCCACATTAACAAAATATGAAATAATTTCTTAAACATATACATACATACATATGTAATATATCTTATATTTTGCATACGAAATAAACTAATAAATTTGTTTCCTTTATTTTTATTTTCAGAATTAGTCATACTGTGAGCGACGCATTCAGTTTTAGATTCCTTATAAATATAATCTCTCTAGGCGCGTATTGTATTCATTAAATTTTGTGGGGCAACCGTTTACCCAATAAAAAAAAAACAAACGTTTTAATTTTTGTAAAATCTAAGTAAAAACAAAACAAAAAACACATCAAAATGTCAACAGTCGATAAAGAGGAATTAGTCCAAAAGGCAAAATTGGCCGAACAATCTGAAAGGTAAACTAATATTGTCTATTTTCAATTTTAAAACATTTGAAATATTTTTCTCTTTATATTTCAACTCTTTCTTTTTTTAAATGTGTTTATAATTATTTTTTTTAATATTTTAGATACGATGACATGGCCCAAGCCATGAAATCAGTCACAGAAACCGGTGTTGAGCTGTCAAATGAGGAAAGAAATTTACTCTCAGTTGCCTACAAAAACGTTGTTGGTGCCCGCAGGTTAGTAAAAAAAAAAAAATATATAATTAATTAAAAAAAATTACATAAATATGCTTACCAATGGCTATACTTATCATAAACATCGGATGCTTGTATAGCCAAGGTCATGGTATCCATTATGTTCGTCTTAGAAAAAGATAAAAGACTAGGTAGTATTCGTTTAGCATGTTGATGTAGTTTAGTTCAGATCATAATGTATGCAGTACAAGAACAACTGTAAATCTGAAAACACAAAAGGAGAAAAAAACATGGTAAGCCTACAACGTCTCTATTAAAAGTATAAAGAAAATGGATTCAAAGTATTTACATACTATTTAAGTATGTTTTACAAAGTAAATTTACAAAACATATACAAAATGCTTCGGATAACTGAACTATGTCATAGTTACATACATAATTGATCATTACAACCCTTCAGTCAGGATTATGGACCTAGTTTCTCAGCTACAATCAAGTATTTTCTCCAATTAAATTTTAGAGAATTCGAATAGGTTTTTTTAGATCACAAGGCTAAAAGTATGACAACAAAAATTTAATTCATCTCTATCTTTATATTTTCATTAAGTGAATAAAATTAGAAACAAATAATAAATTTTATCTTTATTAAACTATTTTTTAGATCATCATGGAGAGTAATTTCCTCCATTGAGCAAAAAACCGAAGCCTCCGCCAGAAAACAACAGCTCGCCCGCGAGTACAGAGAACGTGTGGAGAAAGAACTTAGGGAAATCTGTTATGAAGTCTTGGTAAGTTGAAGAAAACTATACATAAACGCACAAAAGTAAAATATGTACAACAGTGTTAATTTAAGTTGACCATTAAGAAGCATTATTTGAAAGTTGAGCCAAGAGGGCTCAGCATTTTAAAATACCCCACCAACCACAAACGACAATTTTCTTATATATTTAGATATATTTTATATACGTATCTACTTATATTGGAATAAATTTTATATTCGCCTATATAAAAGATGTATGTATGTATGTATCCATAAATGTATAGAAATCATTGAACGTGTGTGCATTTATGGTTGAAAATATTCGTCATTAAAATAGACACCACCCCTCCGCATCGAAAAAAGAAGAACATTTTAAAAATATACTCACGAATAAACCCCACAATATTGTCTGTATTTCTCTCTTCTTGTTTGTTATATTGTGTTGGCCTTAGGAAGAGAAATAATGTGAACATATTGGCTAGTAGTTAAAAGATAAAAATACATGCGGTTTCACAATTTTATTTTATATATGATGTATACGTTAGTGTGTTGTTTTGTCCTTTTCCAATCGGAAAATGTCAATAGAAGATGAAATTTAAAATCAATAAATCTATTTAAAATGATATAGCAATGCCGTTTTCATGTACATGCCATTGATGGCAAATCATATGTCAATATACGAATTATTCTGTAGCAGAGAAATGTCTAAATTTTAAAGGCAGGAAATATTATTTGCTTTATGAACATTATATACATACTTCTTTGTATACGTAATATACATACATACATATGTATATAATTACCAGTTTTAATAATATAGTTTTGCCAGTCGTTACGCATTTACATGCGCATTTATTTAAATACGTTTTAGTGTCACATTATTATTATTTAAAATTGTTAATTAATAAACCCCTGTTATGTACCATCATCAAATGACAAAGTGACCTTAATAAACGATTATTAAAGGAATGCATTTACCAAACATGCATCCATCTAACGCCTTCTTATAGCAAAATAAATATGAAAAGAAAAAAAAATAATTCTCTCTACTTTAGTATGATTATCGAGGAAATAGTATACAACAGCATACATGCAATTAAACTGTTCACTTTTTTTGCAAAAAAAAAAAAATCAATATATAATATATATGTCCTCTTTGCTTTACAAATTCCTATATTTATAATTAATATAATGTACACCCAAACCTGTTTTTACACGGTTTTTTTTTACGCGAATTTGAAATAACACGGTTTTTTTTTAACAAATTTACCATTTTTTTTGTTCGCTCCTTTTTATACGGATAAAATCGTTTAATAAAATAAAAACTCTGTGTATACTATTCAACTAAATCTGTGCGTTTTTATAAAGTTATTCAATTTTATAGGCATATGTAGGCTGCTGCATCAATCCTATGTATATTTTTTCAGTTTGTTTATACACTTACATACATACATAATATTTGACTTTTTTTACGCGTTTTTTTTTTTACACGGTAACCACTGGAACGTATCTACCGTGTAAAAAAAGGTTTGGGTGTATATATGTATACATGTATATATACTATATAAATGTGCATATAATAGTGATTATTTATATTTTTATCTTTTCTTTTTTTCATCCACTTACAGGGTCTTCTCGACAAATACCTTATTCCCAAAGCAAGCAATCCAGAAAGTAAGGTTTTCTATTTAAAAATGAAGGGAGATTATTACAGGTATTTAGCTGAGGTAGCCACAGGAGATGCACGCAACAGTAAGTATTCGTTTATAAAATATAAAATCCATTTCTTTAAATCAATGTCAATTGAACTTAGAATGTTATTTGAAAGATTTATTTAAATATTAAGAATGAAAAACAAACAAAAGAAAAACACGAAATTAAAAATATTTTTTTTTACATCAAAAAAATTAATTTATAAAAAATAGCCGTTGTTGACGACTCCCAAACCGCTTACCAGGATGCATTTGAAATTAGCAAGGGTAAAATGCAACCAACACATCCCATCAGATTGGGTCTTGCACTTAATTTCTCAGTCTTCTACTATGAGATTCTGAACTCTCCAGACAAAGCTTGCCAATTGGCCAAACAGGTTAATATTTGTTGCTATAAAATAAGATGATAAATGAAATATTTCAAAAATTAATACAACAAAATACTATTATAATATTAAAACAAATTTTTAAACACGCAAAACATCATCTTCGTCCATCTTTCTATAATTGGGGAGAGTATTTCTTTAGTACTTTACTCACTTTAGGTTTAGGTCGCAGTTTTTGTTTTTTTTTGTATAACTTTTTAAGAGTTTAGTTAGGTTTTGACAATGAGATCTTTATATAAACGTTTGCAACCTTCATTCATTTGTAAACTTTACATAAAGACTGAAATTTTTCTTTATTTCTTTCTTTTTTTTTATTCTAAAAAATAAAATTTGTATAGCCGTGGTTGAAGATTCGAAAAAGGCTTATCAGGAGGCTTTCGATATAGCCAAAAACAAAATGCAACCTACACATCCCATCAGATTAGGTCTTGCTCTCAACTTTTCCGTCTTCTATTATGAAATTATCAATTCACCAGCGCGGGCTTGTCATTTAGCTAAACAGGTTTCAATACAATTTTCTACTATGCCAACTATTTTCTGCTGCTGCTGCTGAGCGAATACGTTCTTGTTTTCTGTTTATGGATGTTAATAAAGGAATGATTTAAACGAATGAATTCCATTAAAAACTAGGCTTTAACGAATTAATAAAACTAATAATATTGATGACTTGTGATAATTTGATATTGTATTTTTGCTTAGTGTTCTAATTCCTGATTGTTTTTATTAACCCTTAAAAAAAGTCCTTTAAACATAACACATTACCTTGGACTTGTTATCCTTTAAAACATTATTAACCACTGTATTACCGCTTGGTTCGAATAATTCCTAACATAAGCATGTTTTAATAAAGTATGCCTTCTTTAACATTCCAACTTCCATTTCGTAATTGTTGTTTGAAATAAGCTGGTGCTCTTTAAATTTCTCTTCAGAATATTTGATTTTTATATAAGTATGCTTTCCAAAACAAAACAAAAATTGCCTTGTTTTCATTACCGTATCCGTGCCCATACTTTTTTATTTTTCATACCAAAGAAAAACGAAATGGTTTTTGTTCCAATTATTTTTATATAAAACTGATGATGTAACGTGTTTAATTTTAATTAAAAACAAAAAGATGTGATATATGGGTTCAAAATTGATTTCTCGGTTTGCTATAAACACACACACATATATATACAATATAAAATGGCTTATAAATTATAAATAAAAATATTTTATTTTTTTTTTATTGAAAATGTTGACAAACTCTTTATAAAATCTCAAACATTATAGAGAGGCATTCTTTATGAGTCTTTCAATTATTTTGAACCCATAAAATATTGATGAATGTACTAATGATACTTTTTTAGGTGTGTTTAATTACAAGCAAGCTTGTGTTTTGAAATATTTCTTTTTATACATCTTTGGAAATAAGCCGCTTCTTTATAAAGCAAAATGAAACATTTTTTAATTGATTTGTTTTTTTTTTTTTTTTTTTTCTATTAAACTCAACTAAAGGCTTTCGATGATGCGATAGCTGAGCTGGATACCCTTAATGAGGATTCATACAAGGACTCAACACTGATTATGCAATTGTTGAGAGATAACCTTACCCTCTGGACTTCAGACACCCAAGGTGATGGTGATGAACCACAGGAAGGTGGTGACAACTAACAACCAAACTAAATTGTTTCCTTTTTAATGACTATGAAATATTAAAAAAAAAACAACAACAAAATTTAAAACAAAAAATATTTTTAAAACAAAACAAGAAAATCCAAAAAATTCAGCAGAAACAAAAATATTTTAATTAAAAAAATACAAAAAAAAACTAAATTAAAGAGAAAGCATAAAAACTTTTAATTCAACAACAGCTATGAAAGAAAAATCAATAGTCTTGGATCTTCTGAAACATCAAAAAGCAACAACAACAACAATAAATAAACAGCAAAACAAAAACATGGTCAATATGAAATATTAAAAACAACAGCAGAAAAAAAATTGCAAAGCAAACAGAGAACAGGTTGTTTTCCCCTTTATAAAAAAAGAATGGAATAATTAAAATTTATAAAGTATAGCAAGAAAGCAAGCAGTAAGTTAAGGGGGAAGGCTTATTTTAATAACACTCGAAACATCAAGCGTTATATGAGGAGGAAAGTAAAAAGGAAACGCTTATTTTTTGTCAAAATGTTTTTTCACTCTCCTATACAAATAAATACAAATACATATATAAAAAAATGTGTCTAAGTACTTCTAATTTGTTTTGGGTTTAAATAATCCTTCCCCCTGAACGATATACACCTTTTGGTTTTGTTACAAAACTGCTACAATAAAAAAAAATAAAAACAAAAAACAACCAATTTTTAGCAATAAAAATTAAAACAAGTGCAAAACAGATAAACAAAAAGAAAAAAAAACATCGTCAGTTTTTATGATCTATATACTAAAATGTATTTCCTTATTGTATATTTTTACCATAAACATACTTTTTTTCTTTGTTTGCAAAAATAATATATATATATTAAAAAAAAGCCAGAAAATTTTGTGAGAAAATATTAAAAAATTCATTTATATATTTTATTTCTTTTTTGTTAGGCAGAGCATTATATTATTTATTATTTTTTTAATAAATAATTTCAATTTTGTTTTTTATAATAACCAAAAAACCCAAAAAACCAAAATTGTTTTCTTTTATTTTGTATCGAAAAATTGTTTTTTTTTTTCTTTTTTTAGATTGACCATTTCATTCTTAATTTTTCTTTCTTTTTGTATTTCAAAATTATTAAAAAATATAAAATAAAACAAACAAAAAAAATAAATAAAAGAGAAACTAAAATAAATTCAAAGTTATTTACGTGTTAAATATTTTTATACGTAAAATATATATTTTTTTAAATTTATTTTTTTAATATTTTTTTGTTCTTCATTTTAAGTCTGTTCTTACTTATTTCATTTCACATCCTGCGTGAATCTTTCTTTTGTTGTTGTCTTTGTTATATTTGTAATAACAAGAGAAAAAAAGAAAACGTATTAACAAAAAAATAATTAAATCATAAATTCTCTCATTCTCTCATCAACACATCCTATTCTATTAACGTTTATTATGATTATTCAATAATAATGAAAAATAATAATAAAAAAATCCGCTAAATCCTTAAATAAACTATGTTAAAACATAAACAAAACTATAAAAACAAACCTTTTTTAATGTCCTTTTTAGTTTTTCTTTGATATAACAATGTTAGTTAGTAAAGTATGAATACATTCATTCATATTCATATTTGTTTTTCCTAACATGAGAGTTATCTTAAATGTTTATCGTTAATTTTTTCTATAAAGAAAGTGGAAAAATTCTAAGAATTTGCAAAAAAAATATGCACACATTTTCTCTTAAATAATCAATTTCTCTTCACGTAAAGATTTCGTCATTAATTGAACGTGTAATTAATGATTTTTTTCTTGATTAACAATTATTGTTTTTTAATATTCAAAATATATTCTTTAAACTTTAATATTTTGTGTATATTGCTGCAGAAAAATGTAAAATTAAATTTTGCAAACTAAAAACTAGGACTGATTCAAAAATAAAAATAAAAACACAAATTTTTTCCACTTTCCCTTCGTTATAAATTTCTTTGCATTAATCTCTATTCCTACAATGTGTTACTTTATCTGTATATATCTATGTATATTTTATTGATTGCATGTTAATGAACTTACACAAATCGTTTCTTCTATGGTAAAGATGTCCGCAGTTCAGGCAACTGAAAAATTCTCCACAATGTAAGTCAATTGGTTGGAAATATTTGTCAATGTTTTCTTTTTGATATATATGTATATATGTGTGTGTATGTATATTCATTTTAAAGCGTTTCCTTGAAAGAAGCTGTAAAAAAGAAAGAAGAAACTTAAAATAGACTTTGTATAATAATATTGATGAGATGCAACAAAAAATTTTATAAATGGGATTTATTAAATTCTCGGTGTATATTTATTGAATGTGACTTGTAATAAGATTCTAATTTAAATAAAAAAATAATCAATCATAAGTGTTGGGTGTATAAATTATAAGTGTTTATAAATTTAATGAAAAACAAAAACCAACAAGAAAATCATTAAAATGCTACAGAACAGGTTTCCAATGATATACAATATTTAAGAAATTACATTTAAAATAACCTACCAAGCAAAGCGATTAGCTTAGCTGGTTATTTTAAATACGACTTAAAACTACATTTAGGTAAATGGTAAGTAAATAATTTTAATAATTAATTTTTCAAAATTCAATGTATTTGTACGTATACTATTAAGTTTTCAAGTCAAATAAAAAATCCTACTGATTAAAATGTTCTAAATGTTGCACAAATATTTATTCAGTGTGTTTATTTTTTTTAAATAAGTTTAAAAACTAAAGCACCCTTCAACCACCCATTGACTTAGAAGTGTAGTAAACATTTGTGTTTTATTGTTATTTAATTTAATTGATTTTCTTTAATTGAAACTAACTTGGCAAATTTTGCTTCCTTAGTAATGGAAAACTACTACAAATTAAAAAAAAAAATAAAAACCAATGTTTTACACTAAATTTTTACACAGCAAAGAGAGTAATAATATATTCAAACCAAAGCCATTAAATCAAAAGAATAATACCCTTAAAATATCACAGAATATAGAACATTCAAAATATATTCAAATATTGCTTGTAAGTCAATATAAATTTTTGTGACAAAAAAAAATTAAAAAAATTTTACAAAAAAATTCTTACTTTTCACGCAGCTCACTTTTCTTAACATGGGAAAAAGAGAGTTAAAAAACAAGATTATGCATATAATTTATATATAAACAAAAAAAATAATAATATACATATTTATAATTGTCCATACAACAAAAAAACACACACATGATAAAAAAAAAATATACATACATATAATAAAAGAAAATTTAAAATAAAATCATATTTTATTATAATAAACAAATGATAAATGTAAAAAATAAAACAAAAAAAAAAGAACATAAATTCAATTCACAGAATTGTGAATTTAAAAATAATTTTTTCATGAATTAACAAAAAAAACTAATTGGAGGAGAAGATTGATAAATTATTTAAGTTTATTGAAATTACAGTTTCTTAATTATCAAAAAAATAAAAAAAAAGACTAAAACTAAAAAAGATAGCCACAGTTGATTGTTTATTATTTCTTGCACAACATAAAGGTAAATATACTACAGAATTATTTATATGTAATTTGATTATCAGTTTAATGATATGTTTTTATGGTATCTGCTAATGTCTCTTCATGTGCTTGTTTGTTTGTGTATGTAGTGTCAAATGGATCGAATATTCGACAATGCTTCGGGATTGTTTATACCTATTTCACCACAAAGTCCTTCTAAGGAATCTCATAGCGATAAACTGGCCGCTAGGTATAAGCGTACTTAGGCTGGATAACACCAAAAAAGAAAATTAGACCATAGGACAAGTTTTTTTTATCATTGTCCGACACTTGAGAACTTAACATTAAGAATTTTTGGACACCCTGAATTTATTAATAGATTGTATCAAGTCCAAGATGATTCGAATACATTTTACAGCTTCAAACAATACCCGAACGGCTGAGAGATGCCAACTAGAAATTATAATTGTATGAAGGAAATCGAGTGCTGTATTTCATTGCTTAAATTGTATTTACATGTTTTATTTAACATAAACTATATCTTTGAGATAGGCTTAAAAAAATATCGCATAAACATTAATCTGATGATTTAGACAGCAAAATCGTAATGAATGCAATTATTACTATCGTGGACTGTGTCAAGCAGTGCTGTTTGTTGTTAATTATAAAATCTGGCAATAATAAAAATTGTTAACATGTCTCGGTGTCGTAAAAGTTTTACTTTAAGTTTAGCAATTTTGTTCAATGACATTAATGACTTCTCGACATAGATGATAACCCTTTGGTTGCCGGTAAGCCTGGCACCTCAGGATTATTTGCAAGTATTTTGGAAGCCTTGCAGCTTCGCTAGTACAGGCAATATCCCCAAGAATCTCTTTTAGCTCTTACCACTTGTCTTTTTTCGGAATTGAAAATCAGTTTATACATAGCACAGTCCCTATCCTCCCTAGTCCGTTTGGCCCTATAGAAAATTCTTTTCGTTTCCTTCCTAAGATGCCTTAGCTCCGACGACCACTACGGCGCCGTGCGTGCTCGCGGGGCCTGATTAATTGGGCAGGATTTGAGAAAGGCTCTCCTAAGTTCCCCAGTGAGTTGCTGGGCAGATTCTTCAATGTGTGCTATATCAATTGTTCTCGCAAAGGAAGGTAGCTGGTCGATCAGCATTTTAAAACTGCTCCAGTTCGCCCTCCTGGGAGTCCTCAGGGTAGGATACTGAGAATTCAATGTAGTATTCGGTAGTAATCCGAAAAGGAACACTCCGCAGATATCTGCCATTTTGTGACCCTAATTACATATGCGTCTGACACTAACGTCAGATCTATGACCTGTTTCCTCTTCTTATTAAAAAATGTGGGCTACTGCCCCTATTGCATAAAATAAGTGAGTTAAAAATGAAATCGAAAAAGGACTCACTGCATCTGTTGATGTTTATGCTCCCCATACAGTGTGGTGGGCGTTGGCATCACATCCTATCAAAACCTCTCGCCTGTTCCTGTGTGCCCAATGCACCAGGTGCTTGAAGGCAAGTGGTAGCTGTTCCTCGTCTTCGTATGACAGATATACGGATTCTATCAGCAAACTACTGCTGCCAGCGCGTTCGCATACTGCCTCGGTGAGGTCGGGAACGCAGAACTGTGGTAAGAGAAGAACGTTAATTACTTTACTGAAATATATGCAGATCCTTAATTGAATGTTTGCTGGTAGGACAAGAAGTATGTAGAATTTAGACTCTAATCGATGCTCTGTTTCTTACGAGAGAGCCATGAACAACAGCAGATCCTCGCTAGTAGCCCTAGAATGGCACACATTAATATGAACCACCTTCAGTCATTGCGGTCTCACTGCTGTTGCTCGATGGCAGGATCAGTCTTAGCTGTTCCGCCCCATACCTAAATTTACCGTCCAAAGAGCGCAGAAACTGCAGAGATTCCGGACCTATTTTGATCCAGAGATCTTTCCAGCATCTTTGTACCTTGCACTGACGCGCACAATCGTCCAATCGGACGTTTTCAGCCCCACATTTTGTAGTTTGATCAGGGAAGGTGTGGCTTCGTCCTCCAAAATTGGAGAGCGAACCCAGACCCTGAGGATAGTTTTGACAGGGGCTTCCTTTAGTGGTACCTTGTCGAGCTGAGCACCCGTCTCAAGAGCTTCTGGGTTAGTGCATCCTACTACCTTCAATCCTTTTTGCCACTTGGCCCTTCGGGATGCTGACGGTCAATAATGGCCACCTGGAGTTCAAGATGAGGATGATGGTCGTTGGAGATGATTCCTGTTTGCCATAAACGGATTTGGGCCCCATTCACTCAAGTCTTTTAAAAACCGAATTGAGTTTTTGTAACCCGATCTAGGCTTACGCTCCGGGTTTGGGTTGATTTGGTGGCCTCCGAAGGCTTTGCGGAACCTTCCGCACAGACCTGTTTCGTCGGTGTACAAACGTCCTTTGGTTGGGTTGGCGCTCTCTTCGGCTGAGAGAGGAGTTTCAGTCGAGTGGAGTGTCAAACCCGCCAGCTCTGACGCCTGCGTCGACATTTCAGAAACTGTAGAGGCAGCTCTGTTCCGTCTTCGAAGAGCCCCGTCAGTAGATCGTCGACTAACCAAACCTGAAATTGGCATTTGGGTAGCCGAGGTTCCAGTAGCATGGCAGTCAACCCAGGCCTTTGGCTTACACCTGAGTGATCGGACCTTCGGAGAGCAGCCTCTTTTGTCGGATACTGAGCGCACTACTGGGGTCACATGCAGACCATAGAGCCGCCCAATGTGAGACAGACGCTTCTGGAATTTAGAAAGGTAGATGGGAAAGTGGAGGATATAGGGAAAATAAGGATGGGGCATTCAGGGATTGGTAGTACTTAGTTTGTACCGACCACTCGTCTGACACGGTAGAGCCCACCGGACACAATATACACCACCGGATATGACTAGGTTTTTGGCCTATGCACATCCAACAGCATGGCCAACAACTAAACATTAAAAAACAATTATATGGGTCAGCCTGTTCGACAACAAGAGAATCAGCTGTAAATCAAAGAAATAAAACTGTTAACTCGGCTGTCAAAATCAGTGTGTGTTTGTATTACAAAGAAATTAAAAAAATTTAGAAATTAAATTTATATTAAAATTATGTTGTTACGCCTGGGGCTCAGAAGCGCCTGGCAAAATCAGTTTTGGTAAGTTGGCGACGACAAGAACTATGGAAAATTAATAATCAAGGATTGTTTATTTCAATAGTAAAGATTTCTCACTCCAAGTGGGCCAGACCACAAATCGTTCATTATTGCATCATATTGGCTTAAACTCGTCTTCAGTACAAACATCACTGAATCAACGGTTGGTGCTGCGTTCGATACGTAGTTCGGCGCGCTCTAGGAATTCTTCACGACCTGCCTTACAGCCGTTCGAGCCACCAAGCGGGTCAGTACCTTCTGGCAATGTCTTCAAAGCTTTAGTATTTACAGGAGCGGTAACATCAAAAGAAGCAGTAACCTATTTATTGTTCTATTAAAAATGTTTATTTTTTTTTAGTTTAGCTTGGGTTCATTCATGGGAGCTACAGTACTGGAATATGAAAATACCCGCAATATGATGTTGGAAAAAGCACGCCAAGCCAAACTGGGTTGGCTGAGAAGAAAATCCAGTGACGAGGATTCTTGGGAAAATATAAAACGTGATATAAATCGTTTATGGGACCGCTTGTCGCCAGGAGAAAAGGTTTTCGCACCTATATGTGCTTTGAATGTTTTAGTATTTGGCCTATGGAGAGTCCCAGCTTTAAAAGGAACTATGATGAAATATTTTTGTTCAAATCCTGCGGCACGTAAGTATAATTTGTATATACGACAATACAGAAGGCCATAATTAATAATAATCTTTTCTTATAGGCACTATTTGTTGGCCCATGCTTCTGTCCACATTTAGTCATTACTCAGCGTTTCATTTGTTTGCTAATATGTATGTTTTACATAGTTTTTCCAATGCGGCTATATTATCCTTAGGCAAAGAACAATTTTTGGCAGTATATTTAAGTGCGGGTGTCATAGCTAGCTTGACTAGTGTCTTATATAAAGCTTTAACAGTACAAGCAGGCCTCTCTATTGGAGCGGTAATTAAATTTCGAGTTAAACAAAAGAATTCTTTATTAAATGTTTAAGTTTTCAATTTTCAGAGTGGTGCCATTATGGCAATTTTAGCTTATGTATGTGCACAATATCCTGATACACAGTTAAGTGTCTTATTTTTGCCAATGTTTACATTTTCTGCCGGCTCTGCAATAAAAGTAATAATGGGCATTGATTTTGCTGGTTGTATAATGGGCTGGAAATTCTTTGATCATGCTGCCCATTTAGGAGGAGCAATATTTGGACTGTGAGTTGAAGAACTATTCGAGTATATACCTACAGATGATATAAAATGAAATTTAATTCCTTTTTTCAGTTTCTGGGCCTTTTATGGCATGGAGTTGTGGCAAAGACGCGTTCCATTCCTAACAATGTATCATGATTGGCGTAAGACAAAATAGTTTGAAATACTTATGACTAGTAAAATAAATATGTAGACAAAAATGCAATAAAATTTTACATACGATTATAGTGCATTGTTATGATGTTAAAAAAGAATTAAAAAAATATATATTTCAGTTTGTTTTTGTACAACTGTGATCCTCTCTTTTCCTTTTATTATAGCTTTCATTACGTTTAAGGCACTTTTTTACTTCAAATGTTCTGTGATTCAACTTTTCCTTTAATTCCTCCATGGATTCATATTCTGGGGCATAGGAAATGTGCAAAATCCCACCATAAAACTCTTTCGCATCCAGAAACCGTTTGCATTTACGCGCATCAAATATTCTATGAAATTTAACCCAGTAAACTTCCGTAAATTGTTCCACATCCACTTGTTTTGCTAATATATCCGTAGTAATGTTGCGTACATGATAAAACTTACCAAATTTTAATAAACGTTGTTTCAGCTCTTGCTGTAGATTTATTTTTGGCACTCCAAATATCAGTAAATTTTGCGATTCATTTGCCACCGTGTAGACCTTGTGAGAAATTTATTAATATACTAAAATTTTCATTCATTGGATAATTTTATTACCTTAACTGCTTTCAATTGCCTGCCTTGCCTATATTTTAAACGAGTGGTACAATATTCGTTTCTTAAATGGTGCTCAAAACTTGTGTCCATTGTGTTTCTTAAAAATTTAACTAAACGAAATAATTATCGGCGCATAAACAAATGCGTAAGAGTTGCCACACTAAGTATGACTTACAGTTTCATAACGTTCATCTTTTGTATAGGTAATGTTACAGTGTTAAGAAACTGTTAAAAAAGAACTTTTGTAAAAATTCAAACTTAACAGAAAAAAAGTAAAAGGGATTATCTAAAAGGAGCGGGTAAATATTGAAATTCAAAATCGAAAGCGCTAAAGACTTGTATCCATTACAGTGTTGAAAAATTCAGTACTTTTGTATTTTTTTCAGTACTTTTTGATTTCCAAAATACCGCAGTACTTTTTTCATCAAATTCGTTTTTGTTCGTTCAAAAAATAAATATATATTTTAATAATAAATTGGCACATTCTTTTTCCTTTTCCGGGTTTATTAAGTAAAAATTAAGCCCCGTATGTTTAATGTAATAATAGGTATTACAAGTTAAAGTAGCCTTATTAGTTGTCGAAAGTTAATTGAAAGTATAGTTTGTAATCGAATTTCTGTGAATATTACCGCATATAGGATTTTTGAAGTTTTGAGCAATTAACTTTTGAGATGAAATTACAAGATCTAGGACAAAGGAAAGAGCTTTAGGCAGTGGTTTAGACCTCATTTTAAAGGCTTATAGATGGAATATCACCAGTCTGAAACAAAATAAAAAAACTAATTTTACAATAATAGCATATTTTTATTTAAGAAAATTGCAGTCGTAAATACAAACCTAATTTTGTAATCGAATATTAATAAACATATTATAAATCTTATGTTTAAAATAATACCAAATTCTTTGACAAAATTTTAAAAGGAAACTTTCAGTTACTTTGATATAAATTCTTTCATGTGGGTTTATATATACACGCAATTATTTATAGAATTTAAAGTTACACTTTAGACTTCTATATTTTTATTATCGATAATAAATAGTTTCACAATATATTATTATATTGTAATGGAATCGCAGTAGAAAATTTTCTAAATAATTGTGTTAAGCTCATTCACATCAATTCAATTTGTAAATCAAACAGATTTTCATTCGAATTTAATGATTGCCGAAACAACTGTGTATGTTGCCAAGCTACATCACCTTTGCCTCCCGATAATTTGGCACAAATTTCAAACTCTTGACAATTTTCTAAGGTACTTACAATACAACCATCATTTATGCTATCACGATATATCACTTCAATTTGACCCTCACCAAAGGTTTTCTTTTCCAAGATCAGTTTAAAATTTTTAACTTTCAAGTTGCTTTTTGCAAAATTGAATTTCCAAACAATTTCAGCATAGTCACTATCTTCTTGACGTGCTAAATAGACCATTTTCCAATCGCGTTCAACTTTACGCAAAATATTTTTCGAAGAAAACTGACAACTTTGCCAGGTTTTGTGACTAGAAATTGGATGGCACATACCGGATTCGTCTTTTATGTAACGTTCATAGGTGTCTGTTGAACAGCAATACCGTAAATTAAATTGTTTTTGTTCGATTTCAGCTTCAGTTAATGTAAAAACATAAATCTGTTTCAAGTTAAAAAATGTAACACCGTATCATGAAAAGCTAATCAAAATAAAATACTTACATCATTAAAAGTATGTTCACCACGTGATTGACGCCATGTAAGACTGCCAGAACTACGACCTTTCAGTTCATTCTCTGTAGGCGGACTGTATTAAAAAATCAAATGAAATCTTCTCAAAAACTCTTATTTGTGGTAAAAAAAAAAAAAACTCACCGTTCTATTGTCAATTCAATTAATTCCAACATGCAACGTTGACTCAAAATCTTTTTACGTTCATCACTTAAATGCATTTGTCTTTTCTTCCGTATCGTTATAATGGATTCTATTAATTCATTTTCAGAACAAAATCGTCTTTTCTTTAAAGTTTCTTTATGATTATTACAATAACGCCAAGTAACATCTTGTATGTCATCGCATGAATAGGCAAATACATAATCAATATTACGTTTCCAGCCATGTTGATACATTAAGGGTGAGTCTACTACATTATCTGAGGGGTCTACATGCAACCAACGTAATTGGGATTCAGAATATACCTTCGATTTTAATATAAAAATTAATTTTTATATTCACTTAATCTTTTAAATGTAAATATATTTACCTCTGTCCAAACATGATCGAATAGAGAATGTACTATTCTAGCATCGTAATCTAAGCAGCGGCATAAAAATGTAAAACAATTTGCATATTCTCCACAGCGACCCTTACGCGAAACTAATAGTTGCGCTATGTCATTATAACGATAGAATTTAGTTTCTTGACCACAACATATACCAACTTCCACACGACAATCACCCTCAGTTTGGCTACGTTTTAGTTTAATGTCTTCGCTACCACATACTTTACAAGGCAAATTATTAATCCATTCAAAAAATTCCGTGTTAAACCAATTTACAAGTTCGACCAGGATCAAATCTCGTATACAGTAATCTTTTTTTGCAGCTGAATTTGACGTCGCCTGTTCAGTATTGGCTTTATCTTCTTGCATGGCCATTAGTTTTTCACTAGCCTTTTGTGTTAAATCATCAATTGGTATAAGTTCACGACCAACTGCAAGAAGTTTTTCATCTTCATATTGCATTACAGAATCTGAGTACAATTCTAAGGACTGTAAAAAACTATTGGACGTTCGCTAAAATAAGGATAAATCGAAATTTTGTCAAAAAAAAGGTCAAACGACAAAACTTAATGTTTCATTTTATAACAATAACGCTTTTTACTTAGTTCTTCGCATGTTTGTTTCTTTTTTTTAAATGAAGCTCTTAATATTATGTGCTAACTGTCTATAATTAAAGAAACGTTTATTCAAATGGAAATTATAAGTGATAAGAAAGATAAAAAATAATAATAAATCATAAATAGCAAAAATAATAAAGCATTGATAAATCCATAAAACTTATCATTTAATGAAATTATTCTGATAATGTATAATAGTTTACTTTCAACTTACCAATACCCTGGGAAATATTGTACGCTCTTTATAAGGTTTGGATGCTTCGATTGGTTTTAATGCTTCAACTTTATTTTGAGTCATCGCTGTTGATTTGGGTTTAACTGCTTATGAAAATTGTATAAATTAAATGCATGATAGTATAAATAATAAAAAATAACTAACTGACTAACCTGCTGAGGTAATTTCTTGATTATAATTAAGCCAATAGTCTCGACGTTTTATTAAAGCATCACGATATGCACGTAACAAATCGAGAGACGCATCCAACGGCAAAGTAAATTCGTTAGCAGTCCTTTTAAACCCAATCGCTGTTAACAGCTCGCTACAACCTTCCAAAGAGAGCAGTTTCTCTTTGATTGATTTATTTTCGAGGCGTATGGAACGGTATTTTATTTCATTTGGATATTTAAGGACATTATCTAAGAGTACTAGCAATATGCGCACTGCTTCCAAATAGGTTTCTTTGGTATTTTTTAATGAGCTTAAGACGTTCGTTGTTGCGGTTGTTGCCCGAGTCGGTGGGGAAGAAGTAGAGCGTAACACAGCGCTTGGCGCCGGTTCTATGGACCAAATGTATTTGTATTCTACTTGAGACATGACGTGCAAGTTGTTTGCAATGTGTGTAAGCACAAAAAATATCACTAGCGGGTGGGAGACGTAAACAGCGAAAAACAGCAGATAATTTTCTGTTGTTTCTGTTATGACCTCTTGTTTGAAGAAATACGTAGAAAATTTATAATTGTATATCACGTTCGAATGTATCAGTGTTGTAAAGTTTATTTTATTCAAAAAAATAATGACGATTTCACTTTTTTATAATAATTAAGTTTCAAAGTAATTATCGTTGGTAAAACAAAGCAAAAATGTTATAATTCTCCCACTCTTTGTTTTTGTAAACACTATATCTAAAGAATAACAAAAATACAAAACGTCGTTGTAAATTATCCAGCTGATTAAAACAGTACAGAGCCACTGATGATTTATTGACGGCTTTCTTTTAAGAGGGCTGCCAATACTTTTTAAAGTGCATGGCAACTGAACTTCAATTGCGTTGCCAGTTGCCTTAATAACTTAACAGTCCATCTTGATGTCAAAATTTACGGATGTTATTTGGGAATAAATAGATGGCATCAAGGCATGAAGGATTGGTTTTAGTTTAGATCGTTTTTTTGGTGCGCATTTGAAGAAGCCATCAATTTTACTTGTTAACTGGAAGGTAGAGATACAATCAACATTGACATAAGAAGCTGTCAATTTTGACATAAGCAGCTATCAACATTGACTTAAGCCTTAAAATAAGACGTCTTTTATAAGGCCAGTTAGTTTAAGTTTTGATTCGACTCCGTAATTGGCTTTCGTTTTCTAACATATTTAGGGGCTTTAGTTGTGCATTTGAAGATACCATTAATTTTACGCGACTTCTGGAATATAGGGATATAATCAACAGTGGCGTAAACTGATAAGCACTACAAACATGTAATGCTACAATTTTCTATTTTTAAATCTCCAGCAAGTAACTTGCTGTTTTTCCAGAAATATTCAGAACTCTGATTTATTAATAGTATTATACAGTTAATAATAACAACAAACAAGTGAAGCCCTTTATATATAATTTTGTATATTTATATTCTATATGTAAGCCATCGGCGTTTCAGGTTTCAGAAAATTTGTTCAAAGTTCATTTATGCATTGAAAACACTTCTTTGATTATTTTTTACATATATAAATAGATTTTATTATTTCTGTTCTTGTAATAGAAGTAGACATACATTATTAATATAAATTAGCATGCTTATAATTTTATTGTGTATTATTTTTAAAGGCAATTTCAAAAAGGGCGCAGTATTTATTTCTCAATTCTTTCATTGTATTCATTTACCTACTCGTTTTATTTTTGAAAATTTTACTTTATAATAGAATTTTCAATTACAATTTATAGTTATATAGTAGGTAAATAAACACAACTGTTTTGATAATCCAAGCTTCCACGAGAAAAATAAAATGTTTAATTTATCACAAAATTTTATGAATGGAATGAACTGTTCCGTATAAAATTTGAAATTTTTTCTATTTTACAATAATTAATGCAATTTTAGATGTAGATAATAACCAAACAATGACAACAAAAAGTTTAATTCTATTTATTTCATAAAGAATTTAAAATATTCTCATTACCACATTAGTTTTCAGTTTACAACGAAACCCTTAAGAAAAATAGTGTCAATATCAGTGTTATCATAACAATTTCTTTATAATGGCTGGACTACAAAAAAAACTACAGTAAGATAGAAAATGAATAATTCAAATAAATAATACAAGTGTTTAAATGGCTTATTTTACGTTTTAGTGTATGAAATATAATGCCAAATATTCATGTTTAAGAAACTCTCGTTGCATACGTTTATAATTATTACAAAAATATAACAAATGTAGTTAATGTTTTAATTTTAATTACTATATAATTATTTTGTATAAATTTCAAATTATTAACCCAAAGTAAGTATGCATATCCGATAATATTTTCCAATCAAATTAGTTTAATCGCAATTTTTCTTTCTTACTTACTCTTTATCATATATAGCGCGCCTGCGTGCGTGTTAATTTTTTTTTTGCTTTTAATGAATTTTTTTTCTTTTTTGAAATTGAATAGAATTCTTGAAATTTATTAAAACTATATAGTTTTTATAAAACTTTATGAATACTCGTCAATGCCATTGTTTTAAGGAGTGTTTAAAGCAGACGAATTGTTTTCATGGTGAAGTTCATCTGGGAAACTGCTAACAGAGCCAGAACGTGAAGTAGTTACTTTTCCCTGAAATAAATGACGTTAAAACTTATACATATTTTATATTAATAAACAATTTTTAATATTTTAATTCTTCAAATAATGTGAATGTGTGTGTTTAAAAGCATGCTATTAAAATGATTGTTCATCGAATAGAAGTAAAAAACTATTTCGAATAAAAGAGATTAATTACAGCTCCACTAAGAATAAGAACAATTTAAGTTAATAATGAGGACATCGTTCCCAAAACTTGTGTGCCATTGGGCGTGTTTAATCCGAAACATTTCCTTACAATTATATATTTGCTTTAATTTATTTTCACTGTAGAAAACTGTTAAATCCTTTCGCGCTTTAATTAATTTAATAGTTTAGCATACAGATTCCCTATAAATTACTTCAATGTTTAAAAAATAAATAATAGGGATAGGTAAATTCATAATAGCACAACTTGCCAAAAATCCTACAAATTAAATTTGTGAAAATATTTAAAGACGTAACATAAAACGAATTGAACAAAACTTTAATCTAAATTTCTTATTTCGCCTTCAAGATGTGGAGCATTATAGATAATTCGTGAATTAGAAACTACTGTGACAAAAGTGTGCTTTTGTTTAGTTTGTATAACAATTTTAGTTTAAAAAAAGTAGAAATATATTCTTAAACATAAATTTGTAGTTACCGCATGAGATTGGCACAAAAAATTGTTGTGTTCATAGCTTACTTTGACGTTCTCATAGGCTGAGCCAACTTTTTCCTCTATGGATCTCATTGATTCAGAATTTTTCATTTGCGAAAATTTCGAAGAAATGCCACTAGTAATACTACCAAAAACAGATGCTGTTTTTTCACCAGTCGATTTCAATACAGATTCAGTACGCTGAAATCTAAAAAATAAAATATAAATAACTTTAAATTATCTATTTAAGATTATAACGTGTTATGTTAACATATGTAGTATTAAAAAAAAGAAATTTGTTTAATATTATAAATAATTTAAAGTGTAAGTAAAGATGTTAAAACTATTATTGCAGTGGAAGTTATTGTGTTAAAATTGTTAGTAAAATTGCTTTGAAATGTTTAATTAAGTTTTTTTTCGCCATAATCATTTTAACACAATTACTTACATAGGAGCATCATGTACAGCTTTTGTAAAATTACCAACACTTTGTTCGACAGTTTGAAAACTTAAAAAAAAAAACAAATAATAAAGAAATAAAAATAATACAAAATCAATAATATATTAAAAAGTTTATGTAGACAATATCAATTAACATTCAAAGTATATTTCGAAATCATGTCCCATAGGGCTTTTTACCATTGTGTCACTGTAAAATTTATTTATCGCTTTTTTTACTTACACTGTACTCTCTTTAACGTTTTTAAGACCCTGATTCATGTCGTCGGTTATTTCTTTCCAAACTGTAATACCCAATTTGCGTTTGAGATCGGATGCATGGCGTGTTTTTGAAGCCAATACGGTACGTAATGTATTGATTTCTTCTTCCACGCGGGCAAGTTCCTTAAACAAAAAGGTAAAGTTTAAATTTTAGGAAAGATTTTCAAAACTCACTTTCAAGACTTACTTGACTCCATTCAGCTCTTTGTCTTTCTTGTTCTTCGACAGTTAAAGCGGCAAACTCAGCTGCAATATCAGCCGATGCTACAGAAGCAGCTGGAGAAGTATTTCCTGTATTATCTACATAAATAAATGAATAATTAAAACAATTAATAAAAATTTAAGATACACGTATATTTAACATTGTAAATACATGTATCCTGAAGATACTTACATACTAAACGTACATCATACGTAAGCATAAAATAAATGATTAAATAGATTAATTTAAATATAAATACATGAAAAACAATTACATTTTTTAAGAGTAACTTAAAACATACATTTTTTTAAAATTTAAGTTATTACTTTATAACTTCCATGAAAAATTAAGAGAAAGTATATATTAAATACTGTTTATGAAAAATAGTAACCATTGTATTAACTTAAGCAATGAAAGCACATAAACTAAAATAAATTGTAAAGTGAATTTATTGCAAATTGGTTTTTAGCCCGTTATTTTTTTTACTAGTAACAGTTTTTCAAGGTTTAAAATACAGACTTAAAAAGTTAATTAGAAATTTTTTATTTTCTTTATTTCATCGTATACCTTTCGCATTGAATTCTTTAGGTATATTTCTGAACAAACTTGATATAAAAATATGCAATAATAAAAGTAAAATTTTTATGTTTTTCAAAAATGTACCCGATCTTCAGTAATTTGAATAATAAACATTAATTCGGTTTAGTGTGGAAAAAATACTGAAACCGTTTAGGTTCAGAAACTTCCATGACTTTTAAATTATTATATTGTATAACGTAATTTCTTATATGCAGTTTACATTTACCTTTGACTATTTTATTACTACTTGCTGGTACACTTCCAGGTGAACCAATATTTAAAAATTTCTTATAATTTTCACTACTCGATATTTTGGCTATATAAGGTTTAGAAAAATCAACAAAAGTCACTTTAACATCACGCATAGTTCGTTTAGCAAAAAATTTCAAACGAAAACGTTTTGCTATAGACATTGACGGCGATTGATTAGCTAATTTAGAAATTATAAATTCAGTTTCGACTGCTTGCAGTTCTAATTGGTTAGTATAATCGGAATCCGTATCATAGAATATTTGATCAAGAGTCAAATTACGTAAATATAAATCGGTTTCATCATTCCAATCGAGACTATAAGAATCCAGTGAAGGTGTAGCGACATCATCTAATTTGGGCAAATATGGATCTTCAATAAATTCTAAACTAACTGGTTCAGAATCGGACATTGTGTTGCGGTTTCAAATGAAATTTTTTCATTGCTACGCTCGTGTGTTGTTATACATATAAAGTTTTGTTAACAATAACTTATATATTTTTGTTTGGTATTTTTTGATTTTTCTTTGTTGTTGATTATAAAGCCTTTGTGAAGCGTAAAATTCACCATTAAAAAAACTTTCTAATTTGATCATGCTATAATAATAACATTGGTTGTAAAAAAATATATAATTTTGTTACAAGTCGAATTTAGTACATATATTTATCACATTTTAAAAAACATTTTTTAACATTTAAAACAGAGTTGTTGAAGTTTTTTCACTTATTAATTCCACTAATAAGACGAATTTAAATTATTTGTATTTTATTTAGACAATTGCGAAACATAAACTTGATCTATATATGACTGTATATTTAGTTTTGATATTTCTATTTCTTTTGCTTTTTTATTCCACGTTCTTGATTTCGTCGTAGCCAACATTACACTAAAAAGTTTTCAGTAGTACGTTAAGAAACTGTGTGATTTAACAAAAAAAAATATAAAAAAATGCTCACTAATACTTTCAGCATTAAGTTTTTGCTATTAAACATTTGTTGGTAGAAGACTCCACATAAACAAACTTGAAGTTGGCTAAACACTACCATACACTAGCAAACTGACACACACACACTTGCAAATCACCAGCATTTATATTGAATGCTGTATGTTCTGTATCTTATGCTTTCATAATCGTAGCCACAACAAACAAAACCCCAAATCATTAAAAGAAACAATAACTGAATAATGAAGATTATGATGCCTCTACTAAAACACTACAAAGCACTATAAAAATAAGAAAACAGATTATGATCACACTAATCATGATCATGTTAATTTACAGAATTACTATGGAATGATAAATATAAATAAATAAATCTCTGAAATTTGTTTGTATCATATTCAATTTCCAATTGTGGCAATGGATATGTTGTATTAGCTTAACAAATTGGAAATGCAGTTTTTATAGCACAGTTAATACATCAACTTTCCTCTTTCCAGGCGGAAAATCGAATGGATAACATTACCTCTGAGTGTTTTTGTATATTCCACTATTACTGAACACGTCCCTAAACCTCTACTACCTGCTTAACTAATGATTCAATTTCTCAATTTCTCTTCCCAATACAATTAACATAAATTGTAAAAAATATATAAACTAAAAACGAAATTTATCAAATATTCGGATAGTGTAATGTATATAGGAAATATGTTATTTTTATATTGTTTTTGGATTTTTTATGAGTAGTTTTTAATTTCTGTTGAAGATTCGCTGAAACATGTCTTTTTTAACTTGTAATGTTCGGACCGTGTTGTGTCAGAAAGAAGCAAGAATTACAGCCTTTTGAATAATCGAATAGAAATTGATAACATTACCAGTTGTTTTTGTAAAGTGAAAAATCTCAGACAATCGATGTTAATGTTAAAAACCACTTTAAATTAAGCTTTCATCAATACAAAACAGATTCATGTAATTAATTTTATTACTAAGCCCTTGTTTTTTTCCAAATGCATTATTAAAAAATTATTTTTAGAAAAATTTTAATACAAAATTACGTGTCTCGTAAGACCATTGCCTTATCAAAAGCAAACAAAGAGGTTGACCCCAAATAATTGTGGTACAATAAACAAATATGTTTCAACATATAAGATATTTCTAGATTTTGAAATGAATGCTTTCTGAATTTTTACATTATATATTCTTCTGCACATGGACCGACTTTCTTTAGGTTCTTAGATTATAGAAAACTAATTAAAAGCAAAGCAAAATTTTAAAACTTTATCCTGATACTGAGCCTCGTAGAAGTACACCGTTCTTGCCTGAATGTTTGACCTTTGGCCTCATATTGATGAACTGGCTTACTTTAATAGTCCCTCAAACAAATACGCCTTTTATTTAAATACAATAATCATGCATTTCATTTAATAGAGGAAACAGTTTAGTTAAATTGATGACTAGTTGTTGTGCATTTACTTCAGCTACAATCATCACTAATTTATAGAATAACCAATTACAATCAAAAAATATCAGCATAAAACCTATCGTTTCCATATACAAAGCATTCCTATTTATTAACTTTCAATTATATATACCCACCGGGCCGTTATTCCCTAATAACGTCGTCGCCATTAGGACTACATGAATTATATCAACAACAATGACAAGAACTGTAATAACAAAAACAAAACAATTGCGATTTCATGTAGACATGCTTACATATATAAATTTATATGTACGTTACAAAGATAGATGCAGCATATATATAATTGCCACGTCAAACTTTAAATTTTATGCTTTAATTGTTTGTATTTAAATCTGTAAAAAAAGTTCTTATTGTGATAATGAAAACTTTAAACATCACATTAAAGAAGTGCGGTCTTAAAAATACACTTATATGTATATGCAAGTGGGCAGCAAAAACCCTTCTGTTGCCGACAGATATGCCGAACAAATCAAAACTTCCAATAAAAAAACAAATGAGTCACTTCTTTCTTTTTTAAAACAAAGTATTGTATAAAGCGATATTATAAATTCTATCCTTAAAATAACTAAAAGATTTTATAAAATCAAAACCCAAGAGAAAAAATAATTTCATTTGTAGGAAGAAAACAACATGGAGCACTACAATTAATTTTAAGACAAAAGAAAAATTCTTTTACTTACGGTCTTCCATTTGGTTGTATAAAAATCAACTTTTGTTTATTATTATTTATTAATTATTTCTGCAAATGCTAATGCAAAAAATATTAAGCAATAGTATTTTTTTTTTCTTAATTTTAAATGGTAAAATAAGAATGTGTGTATATTTTTCCTCTTAAGCACAAATGAACCACACTGTTGTCGAAAAATGTGTGATGACAGTTGTAATTAGCGATGGCCGCATGCAAACTATAATCGATAAGAAAACACATTTCGATTTGTTTTAGGGTTGACAGGTCACAAAGAAAAATCTAATTGGATGTAGATGAAAACGAAAAATAACTGTAATAAATTAATAACAAATGATTTACATATAAAAAATATTAATATATAATAATTTAATAATTAATATTATTACCATTTTACCGTAATGTAAAACAACTATTAGGGAGTTGCTTGATTGATTACATGGTTGCAACTACATTCTTAAAATATCGTGGAAGGTTAGATGGTAAACTAAACTTACGATATCGGATTGAAAATGTTTGATTCTTAATATTTTTTCTTTAAATTTTCCCTCCATACTAATGGTTTTTGTTCAATTTTGTTTTCTGAGGAAAGTTTTACAATTATTTTAAAATTGACTTAATAATATTGAAAGCTAGATCTTGATCCTATCTAGTTAATCTAAGACTAGGTATATTTTTGTGGAATTTTTTTGTTCACCGCGTGGTTGTTTTTGAATGGTAATTGAATAAGCTTTTTTGCTTACCAATCCCGATTTGCTTTTCTGTTTTTTTATCCATTTTCTTAAATGATGATAGGATTCTCAAGGCACCTTAAAATTAAGACTGTGTATTCACCTTGTAGCTGTTCCCTATGTACCTAAATATTGTGCTAAATCCCGACTTTTCCTGTTTCAAAAATTAAGAAATTTCCTCATCACTACACAATCAAGAATGTACGCATATTTGTAGGCAACAACAGATGACCTTGCGATTATCCTAGGACCTACTGCAATGCAGACCTATTTGCTTAGTTTAGGTAGAAAGAAACTTAGTTAAACATATTTTTTTGCTACAGCAGTAAATTAGTGTTGTTATTTATATTCAAATCTTTCAAATAAATATAGAAAACCAATTATTTAAAAAAATGGATATAAAATCTAAAAGCTACTCCGCAATTTGAAAATAAAACAACTTTAATTTACATTTTTTTTTATTTTTTTATTATAGTTTTTGAAAAAATAGTAAAAATTTTTCATTAAAAAATTATGCAATTATATTTTCTTTATATCTTTTTTGTAATAAATTTAGTTAAGATTAAACAAAAAATAAAAATAATAAGTTCTTTTTATATTTTTTTAATTATTGTAAAAAATTGCTTTTAATAATTTTTAGAAATTAAACAAAGTACAATTTTTTTTAATAAACAGAAAACATTTTGAAACGAAAAAGAAAAATTGCACATATTAAACTAATAAAAGCATGATTTTTTAAATATTTTTTTATTTATTATTTAATAAATTTTCTATTTATATGGAAACAAAGAAAATAAAAAGATAATGTTTAGAATTTTCAAAAGAAATTCGTATAAATTTTCTTCATATAAAAGGAGGATGACTTTTTAAAAGGCATATGTTTTTCGTATTATAATTTATAAATGATTATTTAAATCATATACATATATATATATATATATGTATATATAGGTATATTTTTTCAGAAAAATTAATAATAATTACTCACAAAATAAACGTTGACAAACAATATTATATATGTATATAATTTTTTACTTTAAAAAATATTTTTTTTAAATTTTTATTTTGACAATTTTTTTGCTTTACTATTTTTTATATAAAAATTATGTTTATATCTTGTTTTTCGTTTTTTTTTGTTAATAATTTTTTAGTATTTTCTTTATGATATATGTTTTTTGTAGTTTTTGTTATGATCTTTTTTATGTATGTGTATGTATTGTTTAAGTGTAAACTTGGCATCATCGTTATTTATATAAATTATGTAGAACTCAACTCGATTTTGCTTTCTTCTCTATTATTGTTTTGAAATACAGAATTAAAACAAAAATTTTGAAAAATATTACAAGAAATTTATTCATGTACATACATGAACATATATATATGTAGATATATATATATATATATATGTAATAAAATTTCTTGATCTTGAAGTCTTGTTTTTGTTTAAATAGAAAAAAAATATTTTGTTTTTTGCCTACATGTTTTTTTTATTATTTTGAGTTGGTTTTGTTTTCGTGTAATCTTAATAAAACTATTGTATTTTTATTACTTTTTTATTTTTAAAGGAAGCGCACGAAACAAGTGTCAGTGTAGACATCTCTATTCGAATCAGATTCAAATATATGTACGAGTTCTGTTCTATTTCAGAAAGAAATTTACTTTCTTTATCTTTTTATATACTATATATATTTAAAAAAAATTATTGAGAATTTCTATTTCGTTAAATATGTTCAAAAATTAACTACAAATTTAAATAATAGAACTTTGAAGGAAAATTTTTTAAATGAATGTCTTTTGTTGTTGTTTGGAGTTTAAGTTACATGTTTGTTTTTGTTATTTAGTTTATTTTATACATCATGCTTTTTGTTTTCCTTTAATAAAAATATTATTTTGTTTTTAAATATTTGACAACCTTCAAGATTTTGACACCTACTTCGTGTGTGTATGTAAATGATGTTTCATAGTTGTTGTTAGTTAGTTTTCGTATTATTTAAAGTGTTTAGTTTTTAGGTCCCCATACCGAAGTAATGGGAGCAGAGGCAACGGGTGCCCCTCCTACGGCAGGAAAATCTTCTTGGGATTGAGTATTGGGTGCTGATTTTCCTGATTTTTTATCGGCTTTTTCCCAAGGAGCATCTTTGATAACGAATCCATTTTCATTGGTACTGGTATTACCGGCAGACAAGAATGCTCCCACTGTTTGGGGTTGTGGAGAAGGTGGCAAGTTTTCCAAATAGTCACGGGTGTAATCTTCTGCCATATTAAGAATGGCTTCCTTAGCATTTTCAACATCATCTTCTTTACCAATGATGGTGACAGCATCGGGATTATTCTTGGCCTCTTCAGGCGATGGGAATTTAATGTCAACCTAACGTTTTAAATAGACAACAAAATTGTAAAATATAAAAAAAAAATCAAATTAAAAAATTAAACATTTTAATTATACCTTGTAATCTTCAATGAGCTTGCGAATTGTTCTGCCACGTTGGCCAATAATGTGCGAATGAACACGATTGTCAATTTCGATCACTTCACGATGCAAATTTTGCATTTCACCGACAATTTCCATAATAGCATCGCGAGCTGCCTCAGCCTTGGCTTGATAGCCAGTTATAGTAATTATGCTTTGATTAGGATCACCACGTTTAGGTAGGGAAATATTTACATCGTGAGCGGCACGCAATTTATTGATGACTGCACCTCGCTTGCCAATCAATTTTGAATGGTATTCGGGATCAACTTCGATTTGTAAATTATACGAACGCAATTCACGATCAGCGCGATCGGCTTCATAGTCTTCAATCATTTTTTCCAAAGCCTTTTTGGCTTCGGCAACATGAGCAGGGGTACCAGTTACTTTAACTGTATCAGATTTCGTTTCGCTGGGTGGTAATTCAATATGTACATCATAGGTGGACATAAATTCGCGCACATTTGCACCTTTGGGACCAATGATAGTGCGATGAAGGTCATAAGGTACAGTTATTTCTTCGGTTATGGGCACAAGATCGATGAGAGCCTTTTTGGCGGCATTGCATTTATCAATATGGCCGGTAATACGAATGATATCACAATGACGAATGGGTTCGTCGGTAGCTACACCATCGATTGTACCATTGGTACCATTTTCAAGACCTTCGACTGGTTCGGTGGCATCGCGATCGGGGAATTTGATGTTTACATCATGTTCTGTAGTCACTTGTTGCACCTTAAAGCCACGAGCTCCCATAATAGTACGATGTAAACGTTGAGGAATGACAACCTCAATCGTAACTTGAGCATCCAAGTCAGCAACGATCTCAGCAATACGCTGTTTGGCAGCTTCAATGCAATCCTTGGCACCTTTCAAAGTAACCTTATCGGAATCAACACCAGGCCGGGGGAACGATATCATAACACCACCATTTTCTTCCGAAATGCGGTGTAAGATTTCTCCGCGTTTTGCGACAAAATGTTTGTGATATTTAGGATCTACTGAAATTTCACCTTCGGTAACTTGATCAATATCTTTAATAATCGCCTCTAGTTGTTCTTTAGCCTGTTTAACATTTTCTTCTTTGCCAATAATGGTGATGACTTCTTTGTCAGCATCATCGTTGCCAGGGAAGATAATACGTGCACCGGTGGCATCTCGTATCTTCCGGATGGAAGCTCCGTTCTTGCCAATAAGGAACTTATGGTGTTGTTGTTTAGCACGTACTTCGGCAGTGAAAGAGGCGGCTTGACGTTCGTTGGCCAATTCTAAAAGTTGGGTCTTTGCCTTGGCAACATCATCTTTAGGACCACGGATAGTAACCTTGTCGCTTTTTGATTCGCTGGTAGGAAATTTGATAGATACACCTCCGCATTCTTCCATGATGGATGAAATCAATTTACCGCCTGTACCGATGATGGAATTATAAAATTTGGGTGAAATTTGTACTTCTTCAGTGACAATATCAGCCAGTTCGTTTTGGATCTTTTGAATTCGTTCCTTGGCCTCAAGAACGTTCTCTTTCTTGCCGGTGATAACGATTACCTCATTGGTATCACCTTCAGCAGGAAGATCGATCTTGGTTTGCGTTTCATCACGAATCTTTTTAATGTTAGCACCGCCCTTGCCTATGACAAATTTGTGGAATTGCTTGAAGATTGGCACTTCCTCGATATGTGATGACTCTTGGATCTCCTTCACCAACTTCAATAGATCCTTGTGACACTTGTCGACATCTTCTTTAGGGCCACGCAATTTCACAATGTCAGTATTTTCTTGAGGTGTTGGAATAACAATCATTACTTGGCGGTAGCGATCCTTGACTTCACGAATCTTTTCACCCTTTGCACCAATTATTTGACGGTGCAAGCGGCGATCGATTATAACATCCTTCGATTTTTCATTTTCCAGTTTATCGATTTTCTCTTGTAATTCAAGCTGAGCCTTTTTAACACCATCCTTGGGGCCTTCAATTCGTATGTTGTTTTGACCTTCGCGCTCTTCAATATTAATATTAACATTCAATTCTTCCTTAAGGCGATTGACGTTAGCACCAGCCTTACCAATAATATGCTTATAGTAAGCTGGATTGACAGTCATCACGAAAAAGGTAAAGTTTTCTTGGTAGTTGCGAATAATGTCATGCAAATAGTTGGTGGCTTTGTCAACATTTTCAGGATCGCCTTCCAATTTAATCTTATCATCTAAGCAATAGACATTAACATTGGGGCAGTCCTCTTCGAGTTGTTTCATGTTTACACCCTTACGACCAATGACATACTTGTGAATCCAATGAGGAGCATCGATTTCAATCGACTTCACTGAATTGGCCTTTTGATAGACCACAGTCAAGGCATTGCCCAAGGCCACTTGAGGACCGCGCAAGGTGATTGTTTCCAAGGGAGAGTCTAATGGTGGCATTTCTACAGACACTCCAGTGAGTTGAAGAATTTCGGCAATTGTTGAGCCTTTAGGCCCGATAACGTAACGATGTTGAGCTTTAGCTACTTCAACACTAACGGTCGAACATTTCTTTTCCATTTCCTTGTAGATAGCTTCTACCTTAGCTTTGGCAGCAGCTACAGCATCTTTTTCACCCATGATCACGATTTCATCTTTTTGTACAGATTGAGGAGGTACATTTACCTTGGCACCGGTCTCCTCCTGAATCTTGTTTAGATTCTCATTGTAGGGACCAACAATGAAAGGATGATAGATTTTGGGCACAGAAATGCGATCCGAAGACTTTTTGTATTGTTCAGCTGACAATTGACGAATTTCAGCTTCAGCCTTTTCGATGTCTTCCTTGGTACCGGCAATGGTAATGATGTCGCTCTCTTCATTTTGACTGGGAATTGTAATTTTAGTGGCGGTCAACTGTTCCAAATCGCGTAGACGTTTGCCGGCTTTACCCAAGATCATGCGATGATGTTCTTTGGGAATACTAATCGAACGACTAGCTTGGGCGGAGAAGTACATAAGAATTTTGCGACGAGCATCGAGCAATTCAGTATGTTTGCCTTTGATAAGGAAGGTAAGCGATAGATTTTTGCCACTGAAAATTTCAATTTGAGCACCAGTTTCCTTAGAGATTTGCTGGCAAATACGTTTCGATTCACCTTCTCCGAACTTTTCGGAATCGGTTGATTTGCGTTCTTCTCCAGCAAGATGTAATACCTAAAGAAAATCAAAAGAAGAAAAGTTAAATATACAAAAGTGTTTAATTTAATAACAACAATTGAAAGTAGAAATATTAAAATACAACTTACATGAGTCTTTTGACTGCTAGTAACACGAACAACTGGGGGACCAGTAGAGGGATTAACTGGGGCAGAGTTATTTGCTGGTAAAGCTGGGAAAAGATCATCATAGCTAAATGCTGGGGTAGCATTGCTTGCGGTGCCACCACTAGTAGTACTTGTGGGTGTAGCAACTAAAGTTGGTGAAGCTAATTGTTGTTGATCCATTAGATCTTGATAATTGGTGGTGGTAGTTAATTGTTGTTGTTGGTCAACGTTTACTATTTACAGTTCAAAATTTATAGAAAAATTAAAGTTTTATTTATTATACAAAAAATAAAGTAAGAAATTGTGTTGTTTACCGTTTGATTCTTCCATCACTGCTGCTTGCGTCACTTAAAAAAAGAGAGAGAAGAGTCCTTTTTCGTTCCAAGTCGTTACAGTACCACTAAAAAGAGGAAAACATATAATAAAATCGCTTACTCACTGAGATGTAGTGCTTAACTAAAACTCTATATATTAGAATAGACTTGATAGAATTACTTTCTCTAAAGTAAACTTGTGCTATTTTTGCTATTCATATTCGTGTAGCATTGGTGCAATCTCAATATGAGAATATTCTCCAAAACAAGTTATTTTGCTTAAAGCATGAATTTTAATTTCGATAATTATCGGTAAAAATGTTACGTATAGAAAGTGCCTAATGTACGGAACAGTGTATGATTAAAATAACCAATTTTGTTTTAAAATCTTTATTGACCACATTTTTTGTTACATAAAACCTACGAGAAAAAATTCGCTTATGTCCTCTTATCATAAAAATTTATTGAGGTTCTCAAATGGTAGAAGTCTCAGTATAATAATGTATTAAAATTGATAAGAAAGTGTAGACGTAGGCAATCATTACTGTTATTGATAATACCATATGCTATGAGCTATTATTAGTGTTTAAAAAGATGGAGAGAGAAATTCAACTAAAAATTTTCAGATGCTGTTGCAATTATGTTCAATCTGAAATTTTTCATTGATAACTTTTGTGTATTATTGATCTGTTAGATTGGTGCATTGGTATGGTATGTCTATATTACTAGAGTAATCTTACGTATACATACATACACTAGCCACAGTTACATTATTTTTCTATTGATCTGATGTATAAAAAAAACGTTAACGTATGTGTGACACACATTTCTTTATTTGTATAAGTGCTTTCAAAAATCGTGTCTTGAAAGCAAACAACTTCAGTAACAAATAAAAATTATTAAACATATCAGAATAGAAATCCAATTACTAGCTACTAAACACAACACAACACACAAGCAAGTTCTTTAACAAGGAACTGGTTGAAATAAATCTCAACAATTTTCATTTTTGTTTTTACTGTAGATCACAATGCAAGTGTGATTTAAGAAGTACTCATTGTGGTACTTCATTGGCTAAATAATCTGAACGTTGTACATATAATAAGAAACGAAAACTAAAAGAAAAAACATGTTTTCTCACATTAGAATGATCGTTAGTATAGTACAGAGTGGTGTATACCAATAATATAATATGTACACATAAAAATGTATATTAAGAAGTACAAAAAAAATCATATTCTCAAATATGAGAAATTGAAAAATTGTTAAAGTAGAAATTCTAGAAGTTCCGTATTTCAAATTCGATTTATTGTATTCCGAAAAGAAATCTTATGTAGTTATTTGAAATGATCTTTTGTGTAATCAAATCATTTAGAAAGTAATTGAAAAAGATAATTAACTTTATAATTAAAATATTAATTTAGAAACATTTTAACATGAATGTATGCACGTATTTACTACAGATTTATAATGAGTTTACAAATAAGGAATTTTCCTAAACTTTCATTTGTAATTAGGAAAGGAAAATTAGAGAAATAGTCATATAACAACACGTATATTTCTAAATTTGAATTTATATTATCGAGGTTTTTGCTTCTGAGGGGAAATGCACATTAATTCGAATGTAGTTGGAATTATAAGCATAAAAGGCTCCTCTTTGGAGCGAGTTTGCCAACTTCTACAAAAAGAAGAATTTAAAACCAAGAATAGAATATATACCTTGTAAAATATTGCAAAATACGAAAAAAAAATAATTTGAAATTGATTTTCAAAATCTCTTCCAGGTCATTGTTTTCTATCACTCAGATAAAATTATTTAAAAAGTTTTGAATGTTCATTTTAAAACTATGAATATATAAACTACATACACTGACTCAAACAATTGCCCGTACACTAAACTATTGCAAATATAATTTAATGTAGTTCGGAAAATATATATCCAATGAAAATGAGTTCTTGATTTTTAAAAAGTGCAACAGGCATATTACACAAATACGAACACATAAAGGTTAAAACAGAAATAAATTTTATTGAACTAACAAAATTAAAAAATACTTCAGAAACCAAACTCAAAAAATTATCCGTACAGAATAATATTTATACCTTAAAACTAATTAATATGGTTTTAATAACGGGTGTGATATCCTTTGGCTTTAATAACCTCTTTTAAACGGTTCTTAATTGATAATAATAATTTACTAGTAATTTCTTGACTAATATTCAGCCATTCCTCGGTAATAACGTTTTTGAGCATTTCCTTGCCAGTGATTGTAGGCTGACGGATTTTTTTCTCCAAAAGGTTAAGGTCTGGACTCTGAGGATGATCAGAAAGCACTTCTTTTACGTTTCACATAACCATTCACTTACAATTTTGGCCTTATGGTTTGGGTCATTATCGTGAACGAGTCGAAAATCCCCTAGCATTCCTAATTTCGCCGCACTAGCTTCCAAATTTTCTTTTAAAATATTCAAATAATGGTGTTTATCCATTGTAGTTTCAACAAAAAGGAGATTTCCGACACCTCCTGCTGACATGGCACCCCAAACCATCACATTACCACCACCATGTTTTAAAGTTGGCTTTAGATTTTTCAACTCAAGAGCTGTATTTTCTCTACGCCACACAAACCTCCTGCCATCTGAGCCAAAAATATTAAACTTACTTTCGTCCGTAAATATCACAGTAGTCCAGAAGTCTTCTGATTTATTAACATAGTTTTTGGCATACTCCAGATCAGACGGCAGGCTTGAGTTGAAAAATCTAAGGAATGGCTGAATATTGGTCAAGAAATTACTAGTAAATTATTATTATCAATGAAGAACCGTTTAAAAGAGGTTATTAAAGCCAAAGGATATCACACCCGTTATTAAAACCATATTAATTAGTTTTAAGGTATAAATATTATTCTGTACGGATAATTTTTTGAGTTTGGTTTCTGAAGTATTTTTTTAATTTTGTTAGTTCAATAAAATTTATTTCTGTTTTAACCTTTAATGTGTTTGTATTTGTGTAATATGCCTGTCGCACTTTTTAAAAATCAAGAACTCATTTTCATTGGATATATATTTTCCGAACTACATTAAATTATATTTTCAATAGTTTAGTGTACGGCCAATTGTTTGAGTCAGTGTACATATATAGAAATTAAAAAAGATATGAATTGTTTTTTTTTTATTATTGTGTTATTTCAAACTTACTGTACTGTAAAATCCAAGAAATCCGGCCTATTTATTTTCTACCGTAGTAAAATCCAGTTTGATAACTTGGCGTGTTTTCTAAAAAGATTATTAAAAAGTAGCGCAAAACGTTAATAAATTTGTTTTGATAATAAATATTTCTAAACTGAAGTAAAAAGATATCCATTATTTTTGCAGAGTTAAAATGATCCCATCCTCGTCAATAATGCATCGTTTTGTGCGATAATTCATTGCGATTTTCTAATACAAACTCTAATCTCAATTGATAAAAGGAGGAACAGTGGTAAGCGAAATTCGTAAGCTTCTATTGAATTATTCATTAACAAAATTAGCCGCCATCATCAGAAACAGATGGCAATCCTTTTATAATAGTTCTGGAGTTTACAGTATGAACCTAACCTTACAGTATGAATCTCTTCGTCCTCTTATTTTCAAAGCTAGTCAATTGAAATTTATATTGTCGATATTTTTTCTTCTGGGGGAAAGTGATGAATGTAGAGAAACTGCTCCTTACTAATGCCAAAAACACCCAGGTCATATTAAAAATTCAGCGAGTACATTTTTTCGTCTTTATTGCAGCAAAATAAGGTGTGTAATATAGACATATTTTCTTCCAAAAGTTGTATTCCTTTGACATAAGATCAAACTGTGGAATCAAACAAACAAAAAACTATCATAGAAGTATGGTTTAAATCTAATTTTTACTACCCCACCTAGCGTTGTCCAATCTCACCTATATAAAGCGAGATGCAGTTACTACAAATGTCTTACGTTAGAATAATGGATTTCTTTTTACTACACATTGTAAATGTTAATTTAAAAAAAAAATATAATTTTTGAATTTTTTACGGTATTTTGTTATTGCAAAGACTTATTATTTTATATTTATTAACAAAGTGAAATGTTAAAGCTTAAATTGTTAAGCTAAAATAGTATTTTCATTATGACTAGAACAACCAGAGTGTAAAAAGAAAACTATTTCCGTTTTGTGTTCTGCATTAGAAAAGTCTCTTCCTTATGGTATTTTACATATAAGTTTCCTTTTCATTAATTTTTTTTTACTTAAGTTCAAATACTAAAATATGTGGAACCATTTGCTACATTGAGTCGCCTACAAAATAACATAAAAAACCACAACCATAGGTTCTAACATTTCAAACAGATTCTATATTTTTTTCATTAGCTAAATCGGCCAACCAGTCGACCAAACCACCATTGATCGCAAAACCACTAATAATCTCTACCAGCGAATATAATGTACGTACATAGGTATGTTGTATGTATTTATTTTCACACACCTACTTACAGTCTTTTTTTCTTTCATTCTCTGCTATCCAAACACAATATTTGGAGAGTGAGTTTTGCATGATCGTCGATCGCTTACAAAACTCAACAAGAAAAAATAAAGTAAACGTTGACGATGACGACTACGACAGCGACAACGACTCTATTTCACTAGCAGAGAATGTGACTGAATTAGGAGAATTGTAGAAATGTATTGAAATAAATGTGTATGCGTGACTGACTGACTATTTGCCTGCTTGACTGGTATATAATTCTTTTGCTGTGAAGAGATAATGAACGAACAAACGAACGAGCATATAAAATAGGAAATGCCACAAATAATAGAAAACACAAGAAAAAATCTCAATTAAAAATGCGGCCATTGATGAAAGTGGAAACAACAACATAAAAAATTTACACGCTTAATACTACAAGTGGTAGTCGTTATATAGTAAAAGGTAAAAAGTTGGTGGCCTACAGTAAGAAAAAGAAAATGAAAGAAGATTGATAACAAAATATCCCAGCACAACCATATTGAATATATCGTTGTCTCTCCCTCTCTTCATTAATGCACATCTTTATTTGTGATAATCATATTAATTTCTCTGTATTTTCATCATATGGTCAAAAATTTTTGTTTGTTTTAAAACATATGTACATATATAGTGCCATTATATTTTTTGCAATACAAAATTTTAAGTTCATAATTTTAGTAGAGAGAGAAAGCACGAAAAATAAGAATGAGCGAAAATAAATTATGAACTAGAAAAAAACGTGTTTTTCTTATTTAACATAATTGGACTTTCATACATGTAGTCAGTCAGTCAGTGAGTATGTGATTATGACTGCAATGTTGGCAGAGGCCGACAACGATAACAACAATAAATAAAAGAGAACAATCATCATCAGTCACTGACATCAGTCGTCAGCAGAAATTAGCTACACACATTTTTTCCTATTCTTTCTTGTAAATTTCAATAAAATAGGTTCATTATTAATTTTTCTTAAACTGAACTGCACTATTAATTATATAATGTTAAGCCGAAAACGTCTAAAGTCTTTAATTAATAAATTTCATTATTAAAAATGTGATTCTGTTCTTTTGCGTTTTCTTTTATATTTTCTGCGTTTTGCCTTCACTCTGCTCATATTTGGTTATTCTGTCTTGTCTGCTCTGCTACGTCGTTGTACGACCTGAATTTTTTTTCCGTTTCTTTTTACACTTGTTAATTTGCCATAAAGCCTTAATTAATTTGGTAATTCCACAAGCACTACATAATATTTTGTTTCAATAAACACTGATTTAATAAAACTTTGTGTATTTTTTTTTTATTAAAATTTAGTTTTTCATGAGAAATTCTTTATCTTTTTAATTCGATGCAATAACAAACACCGCACACAACCGATATTACCGACGTCCAAGTATTAAATGCTCTTAAATGTCAACGTCAACAAAGTTTGACATTTCGTTATAACTGAAAACGTGGCCATTTTGCCCGACAATTAGAGTTACCAAATTTCATAACATCTTCGAGGGAATAAATACACTTTAAAAAATCTAATTAAAAATATAATAATTATATTAATTTAATAAAACAATAGTTTTAATTATCGTATCTTTATTTTATAAATTAATTTGTGGTAAATGTGGTTTCATTTCGTTAGATTGGCCATTTTCAGTTTTTTTCGAGATTTCTAAAAGACATAAATTATTTTAATTAATTATTGATGTAATTGAAAATAAATAAAATATACTTTGCTTTAATATGTGATGTACAATTTCAGCTATTGGATATTCGAAAAATACTACCATCAAAAATGCCACAAAAATTGTTATAATAAATGTTGCCAGCACCTGACAAAGCTATAAAACGAATTTTAAAATACAAATTAAAACAGTGAAGATCATATTTATTAAAAAATGTTTACCGTAAATAAATGGTTTAAATATACAGGTTGACGATAGTAGTCTCCTATAATCCTTAAAACTGGAATATGCCACAAATAGCTTTGAAATGAAAGTCTACCCAAAATACGAAATATTGGCATACAAGCTATGTCATAGGCAATACCTTAAAGATAACATCAAACATATTTTATTAACAAATGTTGTACTTAACAAAATTCAGTATTTTAATTACTTACCACCCATTTTTAACAGCATGCAAAGTAAAATGAAACCACCAATTATAGCCCATAAGTTGCGATATAGACCAGCATATAAACTTAACCACAACGAGGGCTTCTCTATATTTGTATCTATTACCAGGAGTCCCGAAAATAATAGACCAAAACCAATTAGAAAAATAAAAATTAATAGCAAAAACTGAACAACTGAATTGCCACGATATTTTACAATTTTTTCAATTTTAGAATTTTTCGGTGATTTTATAAATTTCATATAAACATCTGCACATATTAAACCAACCAAATAACCACCCATATTGCAATAAAATGGTTGATAAGTGCGATAAAATGTATCAGCGTCTTTAAAATATAAATAACGGTAAGTTCTGAAATTTAAATAAATTTAAGTTAATGTTTTCAGTATTCTTTATTTATTATTGTAAGCAATACTTACTCCGGTGTATGATAGTGTATAGCGTCTAGTTCATAGATATAAGTTATAAGTCCTTGGACTAAGCAAGCGCATATACCATATATCACATAAAGAGGTCGCTTACAAATTTTAAATCTGAAAAAGTTCATGTAAGTAAGTAAGTATTCAATACGGTAAATGCAAAACCTTTACTTAGCTGTTAAAATTACTGTTAATAGAAATAACTCAAATAATTGCATATCAGCTGCCAAAAACCATGTATGATGAGCACACTGTAATGTAAACAAGATAAAAAGTTGTAATAGATCAAAAGCGACTATCCGGTGTGAAAACCTAAGACGGCTTAGAATGCTGCTTATGAGTAAATCTTTTTCTATATTCATAGAAAGCTTTTAGCTTTGAACCAGAAACTAAGAAAACTGAAGATGATAAACAATGCTAGATCTGCGATGCGATGAAAATCTCAAGTATTTTCAGGTTACTTCCTCCAGAGCCAGAAAATTCGCAGAAAATTTTAAGTCTATGTCTACTAACACTAGTATATAAAGGTCATATATGTTTAGATATGTGTAGTGCATACCACTCTCTAGTACCAAAGATGGGTAATCCTAATGATAAAAGATCTATAAAGTTTATTTTCCTCTTGAAAATAGACCATCGATTTGGAAATTTGCAGAGCTTCAGGATAGATCTCGGCGCTTGTTTTTGTATTTAGCTATGTGCACTTAAGGAGCCTTAAATAACACTTTTACCGTTGACACAATATATCGCTTCTAGAGACCATAACAGTAAATTTAGATTTAATTGAATCATTTTTGGAGAAAGGTGTCTGCAGTAAGTCTTTTTTTTCTAGGGGATAGTACTTAAGAGATTAATATAGTCAATTTGACATTTTACTTACACTCTCTTTTATCATGAAATTATTGATCATAAAAATATTTTTCCACCAATATTCTCGACAAAATGTATATTCAGCCTCGATTAGATGACGCCAAAATGGTCCATTTTGTGAATGTATTAATAATGTGGCATTAAAAAGTATAACCATTAGTAACGATGGCATCAGCCTTGAAATAATGAAAAATAATATTTGTTTCCCACGTAAAATACTTTTCCTCTTACCTCAAATATCGATTTATAAAACAGTATATATATATTAATAATCCTTTCAAATATTTTGTTTCAGTTGTAATCAATTTCGCCTCAGTAAACTTTAGTTTCATTAGAAAACCGGATAAGACAAAAAATATTTGTAATAACGCGCTACCATTTTGAAACATAATCGAGTGTACTTTTAAATATTCGTTCTCCACATATTCGGGATTTTGAATTTGTATGACCATTAACCCCATTATACAATGAACCAGAATTACTAAAAACATCGTAATAGCGCGAAAAGAGTAAGTGAATTGCAAGTCCGATTCGTGTAAATCGGTACATTTTGCTGGTACAGACGTTAGACGATAATAATTGCGACATATTGAGAAGGATGTCAACAGTATGTTGGCTATATAAGGAAAAATAGAACTGTGAATAAAATAAAAAATACAATAAAGGTACTTACAAGAGTCCTTTAATCGTTCCTTATAAAATTCATTACTTTGGGGGTTTGTTGAATATTGAAGTTTCAAGCGATAATCGTAAAAACTCGAAACTACATTAAGTATAACGATTGCACATACAATTATACAAAATATTATGTCTAACAAATCTAGAAAAATAGAAATTATTACTGTTATTTTAATATAAAATTTAAACTAATTTTTAATTTGAGTTTTTTTAAAAATTGTCCATTGCATGTACATCTTGCGTATATCAGAAATGTCCTTAATATTTCCAACTTACCAAATTTTTTAGTCCTTAGCGAGTGTTCGCAATACTCAATACTTGTTGCCAGCGTTAAATTATATTCGAGGATGAAATCATGATTTAAACAGAGTTCAGCAAAATTTTGGTACATAGAACGATCATTATAATCTTCGGGACGTTTGTGTACTCTTCTATAGTAGTCAGTTACCTAATTAGAATATGTTAACACTCGTTATTTCAGATCATAAAATTGTTAATTCACCTCGTTTTCTAAGCTTTTATTCCGCGTAGCTTTTTCGATTTCAAAAGGCGTCAAATGATCCAACAAATTTTTGCACTTTTCCATACAAACGCCAAAATATAAATTTTCATGGCGGAAATTATGCATCAAATCTCTAGATTTGTTTTCGATGTGCAACCATATATCGTTATAACGATTCGGTTCGATTTCGGCAAATATTACACAATATGCTGAAAAAGGCTGCGACAAACATTGATCGTAATCATCGAAATGGTATAGAGGTGGCAAATTTCGATTAGTTGCTGCTAAAAATTTAAATATTAATTTGAAATATTGTTTCTTTTATTTAAAAAAAAACATATTGCAACTCACTATTTACGTGTATTGTATAAATATTGTGAAATTGTTTAAAAAATATTAAAATTATGATTATATTTACAAAACAATGCATTACGAACAAATTTTAAATAGTTGCGTTAGATTGCGAGTGAGACACTGTATAAAATGCATTTAATAAAATTATGCATAAAGAAAAACTTTTTATTTGCTTTAAAATAAATTGTCATGTTATAAATTTATACTTTAATAGGCACTAACATGCAAACCAAGACAAACAAGGTACATAATTATTATTTCAAAGGTAGGTTTTAAAAATATTACAAAGGTCATAATTATCATCTAGAAAAAATGTCTAGAGATAATGTACGAAAGTTCTATTAGATGCAACTTACGAAGCTCAATTGAAAATGCTTTTAAAAAAGATTATTAAATGGTAAATGGGACTCCAAAACCTAAAGTAATGTAAAATGTCTTAGCAATAAAGAGGTAATATTAAATTTTTTATTAATTTTCAATTTACCGCCAACAAACATCATTATAATTATGTTTTAATGTTTCGCGCCTTCACTTTGCTTACTTTCACTTGGCCGTATATACACACGTTTTGGCTTTTAGTTTTATTATATGCTGTAACCTTGGCAACTCTATTGATTAAGTGTCACAAATCTAAACTACTATAAACGTCACATTGACTTTGAACTCATCTGAAAAAATATTACTCTCAGGAAGACCGACAAAAAAATTGTTAGTGTTACTGGCTATATTTCATTTTTTCTAAAATAATTTAGAATTAAAAAACACACACTTCTGCGAAAGGTAAGCGCCAGAAAGTTGTTTAATTAAAAATAAACAGAAGCTTGATTATACATATAAATATTTATTTGTTTTTTTTTTTTTGTAGACATATTTGAGAAAAGTTTAAATTAATAATGGCAGCGCAATTAGGAAATGTACAAAAAAAAATTGACGAATATAAGGATTCCGTGGACCAGGCATTGCATGATAAAAGTAAACCATGGTTCAAAGGATTCGAATTTGTTGAACAAAAAACCAATGTGCCTAGAGTATATATATTTTTGGGTAAGTTTTGTTATGTTATTATGACTTGAAATGAATCTTTTTATGGTTTACGTCATTTTCCATTTTTCCAATTGAAATATGATTGAGGCGGCAAGAGTGTTGTCATTTCATTTCATCTTTTTTCGTTCTGGTTGTGTAAACTAGGAGAAAAGCAACATACCGAACTGCCTACCAGTACCCATACATAGTTATAATTTAATTGTTGACAACCAGGCAGACTAAGATATTCAGTCCTATTGACAAACACTATTGAAATATTGCCACGCACGGCAATACTACGTGGCGGCCTCTATTTATACATATGTACATTCATATCTATATAATTCGTATAGATGTATATGTTTTTCTTAAGTTTGTTAACTAGTGCATTGATTATGTAGTATAATTCTTTAAAAATTTATTAATAACATCGGCAACAAATTGACCTATTTGTGGTTTCTTCATTATTTTAGATTCTCGCTACCTTTAAACAATGTTGTTATTGTTTTCTTATTTGACCGGCTTATCAGCCATAAACATGTTTTTGGTATTTCTTATTTGTTTCTCACAACTTGCTAAAATTGTTGTTAAGGGAACTCTGCGCGCTGTTGAAATAATGATTCAGAATAATACTAGCCTTGAGGTACTTTTTAGGTTTTTTTCCGTTTTTACTATAATATAAACACTGAATCACATAATTCAACAAGGTTTACTAATAGGTTTTCTAAATAAATTTAATTACATTAAGTTTAAAACTTCACAAAAATTTTAAACTTGTCTTTAAATTTATTTTGAAAACAAATTAAAATGAAAAATGTTGGTATACACCACTTGGCAAATGAATATCTAATAACTCAGCAAAGGCTAATCTTTAAAAATAAAATTTTTAAGTAAAAAAAATGCATATTAAAAAAGAGATTATAGTCTCTTATGATAAATTTTATGTTTTTCGTTATTTTATAAAACAACAAACCTAACTGAAATTTTCTGATATTGAAATCCAAATATATTCCCAATTAAACAATAAACGCCTTAAAGCGTTCTACATATATTCTGTGTCTTCCACTGTGCATATTTTCAAATATTTTGTTTTCTTTATGTGGAGTACGTTGGTCTCACTCTCCAGCCTGTCTAGCATTTTCTTATGGTTCTTTGTTTACATTCTATTGAAGGCACAAAAGAAAATAAAAAATTTAAATGAAATTCTTTCAGTAATAATACGGTTTGTTCACAAACAACATTTTGGTTGTAATTAGTAAATAAAAAAAAAAATATTTTTGCAAATTGCTCATCGAAAAATATCAATTATTAAAAATATTAACAAAAAGTTATCAATTCTTGTTCTCCATGCCATAAAAAAATACGAAATAAATATTGTGTTCGTTCAGTTGCTTTCTTCTTTTATAATATACGTACGTTTAGTATAGGTTTTCTTATTCACTTGTGTGTCAGAGCGTGTAAATGGTTACTTTTTTGTTTGTCATTTTTAAAAAGTTTCTCTAATTTTTTTGTTTATAACTTTTATTGTGACGTTTTCACATTTGCCTTTTTTTGCATTTATTAAAAGAGCTCAAAAATATTTTCATATAAGTCGAATGTGGATTTGGGATTATATATGGCATCGAAAAGAGCTGCAGGAAAGAGAACATCGTCGCTATATGGCTCTAGTTAAATTTGGTATTGGTAAGTTTAGTCAAACCACAAAATGCAATGGGATGGGAAATTTAATTTTTCAGCTGATGTACGTTTTTATTTATAATCCACCATTTATAAATATAGTTAACTCTCTTAAAATTACGATATGAACGTGTGTATGTGTCATATTTTTATATAAGAAATATATTTCTTATACCATGTATGAACACATATGCACAAGATTGCTATACTATAACGATATGCTACGTATAGTAAGTCATGTTTTCGAGGTACACGTTGACTGCTTTTGTTTATTTGTGAAAAACGTATAGACTAAAGCTGGATTCACCCATTGTTTCGGAACAAAATTCTTGTTCCGGAACAAATTCAGTTTTTTGAGAGTTTGTTCCGAAACGATTCACCCACTTCGAACAATTGTTCTGTAAAAACAGGGCTACCATATGAAATATTTTTGTAAACGATGCTTGTTAGTTTTACAATTAGGCAGCACATTAGCAGATGACTGCAATTCGTTTGTTTTCTTGGCTTAATTATTTAGTTTTTTTTTAGTAATATTCAACAGTTATTTGTTTTTTATAATTAAACAAACAATATAAACAAACAGTATTAAACAACCGCTCTATATTTTATTATACAATACATACATACAAATATACATATAATATGATGTGGCAGCTCAGTTCAACTTTACTTCAAAAATTAAAATATCTGGCAGCACAGTACGATTGTTTCAGAACAAAAATTAAAATTAAACCAATTCGAGCTGAAATTGTTCCGAAGCAATCTTACTCTCTTTCGCTCTCTCTCTCAAAAAGAGAAACGTCAAACTACATACAAAAAAAAATTGTTTCGGAACAAAATTTTTGTTCCGAAACAATGGGTGAATCCAGCTTAAGAGAAAATGTGTTTTGTATCATTGAACTGTAGTAATTTTGCTTTTGTGAACATATTAAACCTGTATAAACAACACTAGAGAACAAAGAAATTTATGGAAAAATTGTGATCAAGTGATTAATTTTGTTTGTGCCTAAATAAATTTAGAAAAAATGTTAGCATAGTTGCAAAAACAAAAGTTATCTCCAATTAACATTGTATAAAGTTCAGTGCTTCCTGGGTTTAATATAACCATAATACGGCACTAGACACATGCTAATCAAAATAACAATCTGTCCTAGTGCTAGAACACGCTTGCTGCTGGGTTTAGATAAGGTCTGCTTGAAGTTAGTTATTGGCTTTATTACATTGGGACCGTGATATTAGGTCGTTGACAAGGATCTGTAACAGATCCTGGCCGGACTGTTGCAGGGTATGTTGTGATGAGGAGGAGATGGAGACTATTGAACTCCTCCTCTGCAACTGTCCAGCCCTTAGTAGGTTGAGGACCTTGGGCAGGAGCTTCTTATTCTATTACAGTGATTGCGATAAAATTTTGTTTCAATTACTTTTCTATGAAATTGGTTTATTGGAAAAAATGTAGAGCGGATATAATAAGGGGCAGAGGTATAACCATGCAAAGCAAATTTTAATTGGAGTATACCTTCAAATTTTATTCCAATCACTTTTCTTTTTCACTAATTTAATGGAATAAATGTAGGGCGGTTTATATAATCAGTGGTGAAATCAAAATTTCTTAAGTGTTTGTTAAACCGATTTGCTAATACTGAAGAGCTTTTCTCTTCAAAAACATAGTTGTCTGATTCATCTTATAATATGCCGCACTTGTGCTTATCTAAGGCATTAATTTTAGTGTTTGCATATCCATACAAAATACAGTACATAGTCCGGATAAGCAGAATTGAAATGAGTTAGGGTTTTTCCTTTCTTTGAGTTAGGGGTTTTTTATCGATTTATATGAACGATATTTAATACTGCAGCTCTCTAAATTTTTGAAGATTTGTACGACACTGTTTTATATGTCCAGATTTTAAGTTTTTCAGTGTTTAGTTATAGAAATTCTCATTTGAGTTTAAAGCATTTATTTAATTTGTTTTTATAAAAGTCCATAGATTAATAGCATTAATTAAAAGTTTTTTTTTTCAATTAAAAATTAACGTTGTGATTCGCTAATTGTTTAAAATAATTACCGTCAAAGTTGACTAGTCATTCATCATGCTTTTATTTATGTGTGTGATCATTTTAGCCTTTACTTTATTTAAATCCAATAAATTTTGACCTTTTTAATTCTTTGGTCCCATATCCAGCGAAATGTTAGACCACAAAAAATATAAATAATAAATCGCTATCTTAATCTTAAAGAAAAACATCTCAAATTTAGCACTGTTATCAATTTTATTTTAACATTTCAAACTCCACACGTTAAATTATAGATAGACCTAAAAGATAACAAAAAAAAAACAAATGTTTCTTTAAAATTTATTTTTTTTATCTTCTGCTGCTTTGAGTGCTTGTTCTTGTTTTATTTCATCCGCAATTGCATAAATTGAAATTTTAGGACGGTGCTTTAAAGTGCAAAGCGATAGAAATTGTGCTTAAAAAAAGTGTGCAATTTTTGCAGTAGAAAGGAAAAAATGAATACCATTAATTGATTGAGATAAAATTCATAAGGTATTAAGCCAGTCAATGGATCTACGGCAACAGCCATCATTTCGTCAAGTTCTTCTTGGGTAAATTGTTCACCTTCTTCCATCATTAATTTACCAAAATGTTCCTTTGTAAGAGTGCCACGATTTTCGGGATCCAAAACATGAAATGCTTCTAATAGACTTTCCGGTTCAGCCGGCTCCATTCTAAAATAATAAAAGCGATATTGTATATTAGCCTTATGTACATATGTATGTGTATATTAATTTCTCTAATTGTTTTTAACAATTACTTGTGCTCTGTTAATAACTGGCAAACATGAGGTAGAAATTTTGACAAATGAACTTCACCACTAGAATCTTCCATTTCGGTTGCTGTAATGATTTCATTAATTTCTTGCTCGGTGGGTACACAACCCAAAAAACGCAGTACAGTGCCCACTTCTCTTACATCGATAGTTTTGTCGCCATGATGGTCAAATATACAAAATGCATCTGATATACGCTTTTCCAAATCGTTAGATATTTGTACTAAAATGAGTTTTAACACAGAAAATATATAAATAACAGTTAGTTCCAAATTAATTGTATCTAACTTACTTGGCATTTCCATTTTGAAAGATTATTCACGAAAAATTTCGGCTATTTGCAAAAATACATATATAATGACAACTTACGTACAAATTTTTCAAATTATTTATGACATAGAAAAACTATTTATTCAATTTAACAAACATTTTAGTCATTGTTGTTAAGGGTAACCATGTAATGTAAATAAAATATAAAGTCATGTAGAATAAAAAATACAACTTTTAACTTGCTTTAAATAGTATGACTTATGTTTCAAAAACAGAAAAATTTTTATACAAAATTCACTAAATAAACCTTTTAAAAATTGGTGAAATGCTTAAATGTTTGATAAGGACATAATAAGAATATAAAAACCTTTAAATTATTTCCCTGGATTTGATAAATATTCCAAATTGGATTTCATACTTTATTAATACAAACGACTTTAATGTTTCCTTATTATATTTTTCCAATTCTTTAAATATTTAGATAAAATATTTTTTATATTTATAGTAAAATTTTTCTTTCTGGCTATTTACACTTTATCACAATTAATTGTATTAAACAGTCTTGTTAAAATCACATTTTATATGACAGTGAAACTCAATTAATTAGATTGTTCATTCAACCAAATTACCTGAACAGACAAAAACAAACACACTTTTGATAAAAATAATAATTAAACTTTAACATGACAAGTACTGTGAAAAAAATCACAAAGATAATGTATAAAATATTTTAAATTCTCAAATTGATTTATAGATTTTACATCTCAATTTTATTTTATTATAAAAATTCTGTATTTTGCATCATTTTACTCACACTTTATCGTTTATTTAAAATCGGTTCTGTACATTAGCAACTTAATTTTTATTTAATTAATTTATATAAAAGTTTCTCCCGTCGTCTATTATTGTCATGCATTAAATTGCTGACGTCGTGAATCACTTAATAATTGTTGCCTATAATTACTTTATGGCAATTGTATTGTATTTATTTGTGTGCGTACATAGAATTACGTTCATCACTGTATATGCCATTTACAAATGTAATGTATTAGAACAAGAGCTAAATTTTAAATATAGAAATTTATTTATTCTCTATAAAACCACAATTATTAAGGGTTCGTTGGTTATGCACGATTATGATCTGTAATATATGTGTACTTTACAATACAGTTGGATTAATACTTTGATTTCTTATATACAATTCTATTTGTGCGTGAACAAGTTCTAAAATAAAGATACAGCATTAAACTAAATAATTAAAAAAATATTAAAAGTTATAAAAAATAAAATAAACTATGTTTGAACATTTAACTGCTAAATTAGCTCAAATACTTAAGGATTATCCCGCAGCGCAATATGGTAATAAAAAAAGGCACACAAAAGAGAAAAACCAATAAATATTTAAAGTGAACTGATCGATTTCAAAATTAGTCACATCTCTTATTCAATAAAAAGAGTTAAGTATATTGAAAAAATGAAAGTGGGAACATTGTTCAAGACAAAAAAGAAAAAATATTAAAGTATGCACATACATATGTACATCGTGTAAACAAAATCTTTTGACGACATTGTATTACAAAGCATAAAAGGTATGCGGAGACATAATAGAGCAAACTTTTTCAATCAATAAATATGATGTAAAAAATATATAAAATGGTGTCCTTGTTTCAGTCAGAGAGTATGTTTTTCTTCTGGTCTGCAGCTTAAAGAAAAGAAAATTATGCCTTAATATACCGAACGAAAAAAATGAAGTATCAACTAGAAAATACATTGGTTTTACATAGACAGCCTCTTTTGTTGCCTAACCGATAATATAATGTTATATTATGTTTGCATTTTAGGTGCTGCCGCTTTCTGCGCTTTATATTTGGTCTTTGGTTATGGAGCTCAACTTTTGTGTAACATTATTGGTGTTGTATATCCAGCCTATATTTCCATCCACGCCATTGAATCCAGCACCAAATTGGATGACACAAAATGGCTTACCTATTGGGTAACCTACGGCATTATGTCAATTATTGAATTCTTTTCTGGTGTCCTAACATCCGTTATACCTTTCTACTGGTTATTAAAGGTAAACGTTTATAATTTATTAATACAAAATACTTAAGATAAATTAATATTATCAAAACAAACAATTTTCAGTGTGTTTTCTTGGTCTGGTGCATGTTGCCTATTGAACAAAATGGTTCTTTCGTTATTTACAATCGTGTTATTCGTCCTCATTTCCTTAAACATCATCAAGGTAAGTTTTAAAAAGGCAAAACAAAAGAAATAATTATATAAATAGACTCTTAATACTAAAGGTTAAGAAATTGATTTTTTAAAACTGAATTTTTAACAGAGTGAATGAAATAATAAATCAAGTTTCAATAAATGTTAAGAAGAAATATAAGAATGCAAAACAGGATTGGGAAGGCAAACAAAAAGTATTAAAAGCAAATGCATTAAATGAAACCAAAATTTAAAATGAAGTAAAACATAATTTTTAAATATTAAAGAATAAATAAATTATTATTAACTTATTTAAATTATTAATTACTGTTTTTATGTCTTTTCAGCCGTCGATTCTGCAATAGATAATGTTATTGGACAAGCCAAGAAAAACATTAGCTCTGTTTTAAAAAATGATTAAATCATTGAAAAGAAATAAACATCTTTTTTTTAATTTAAACTCCTAAAATTACTATAGCATTTTCCTAATAACAACAAAAACCAATTTAAACCAAACAACAGCGTCGGTAAAAACCTATTGAAAAGCTTCTAAACGATTTTTGTCTATCTTTGGGTGGTGGTATACCTTATTGGAGTGCCAAGGAGCATATAGATTTTGTTTGATACAAATGAAACATTTTCAACATTTTTAGTGTTATTTATTTAGTAATGTACATTACATGTCTTCGCAGCAAGTGAACCTCAATTATTATAATAAACAAATTCTATAAATTATTGTTATTATTTTGGCATAAGACTTTTAAATTTGGAATATTCATGAAGAACAAAGCATATTTAAATACGTATATTTTTAATTTGTCAATATTTTATTATACGTTCAAAAAAGAAAAATAAATAAATACAACAAGAATGGAACTACAACAAAGGAAAAAATGTGTTAACTATCAAACAATTGTTGCGTAAATTATGAATGTTGTATTATCAACGAAATAATATTACTAAGCATTTTTGTAAATAAGCCGTTGGCTTGACAATCGATTATCATATATTTTATTAGTGAAAAAGTGGTAACATTATCAAAAGCATCAAATACCTTTGAGTTTGTTAGTTATGTAGTTACAAATATGATAATTGCATTGTTGATGAAACAACTAACATCACTAAATGCTTTCAACATAAATAGATCTAAGGCAAGAAAATATTCGTGAATAAGAGATAATATTTGAATGCATATTTATCGGCAAATATGTTCCAAAACCAAAGCATATTTTCTTTGAGATACCAGATGAATATTTTTCAAATGGTTAAATTTCAGTCAATTGGGATAGTTTTAGAGATATTAAGCATTTAATATTCTGAAATTCGACTAACTCGCTAATAATAGATACAGTACGTCAAAATTAATTTAAAAGAAGTTTATAGAACGAATTTTCACTGTATGAACAGAATTTAAGTAGAATACCTTTATGTTTTCCTGATACTTTTGTTCAATGTCCGTAAACTAAGGAATGAGCTTTCAATTTTCATCAGTAAATATTTATGGCCTTAACATTTACAAAAAGTATGTTAATTATATTATTTTTATTTTATATGTTAAAAATCAACAGCTACTACTTGAAGTGAATCCTATAACTTAATTAGTAAATAACACTTAGTTTTCCATTTTAATAGGTTCTTCGCTTTCTCCCTCTGCATTTCCTTCTCCAGCAGAAACTTTTTGGCGATTACGCCAAGCTGTCATGTAGGAGCGAGGATGTATAGGTAATAAACCAGCTATACCTAGCAATTCCGCGGCCGGTGTTGACATATGTGCTCCCTGGCCTAACCAAAAGCGTATGCGTTCAAAATTGAATGATACCAAACGTTCATCGAGTTCATTTGGCATGGGGTCATAAGTGCCAACTTGTTCAATAACGGGTTGATGCTGATTCTTTCGCCTCTAAAATAGAATAGCTTATTAGAAATGATTTAAGTATATATATGTTCAATGCTTCTTTACCTCCATAACCACAATGTGATAGAATGGCCGGTTTGTACATCCTTGCCTTACAAAACGAATAATTTTGGCTGACTTCTTATAAAATCGTCCAATACCGCTAGCCGGCGACAATGGGGCCACATACATTTTTATTAATTTATTTTAGTAGTCTAATTAAACAATAATTTTCATAGAAAATTCTAAGTATTTTATGAAATTTCGTGTTATGAAAACCCTTCGAAAGATTTCTATTGAACATATGTTTTTTTCAATACAGCAACTGTGTTCATTATTATAAAACAATGTTGATAACACATCAAACATTATTTGTTCCCTATTTTAAGATATGCTTTTAATATACAATACATTATTATATTCTTCAATTATTTCTTACTTAAAGATGTATTTTTAAAATACAATTCATTTTTAAATCATTAGAAACGAAAGAAAACATTCTAATACGGTTTTTCTGAAAAAAATTCTAAAATGGATGATGACAAATTTGAATTTTGTTTCTTATTCTTTCCAACACTATTAATTACCGCGTTACTCTAATCACAGTGTTGAAAAGATATAAATATTATGCCAATTTAGAAGTAATATATACTTTTACAACACTGTTTAGAACCATATTGAAGTGCGTTTTCTCAGCGCATTTTGCAGGTTTGTGAATTTTCTCCGTAAATTAAAATTAATTAAAGCAAAAAGTGCTTTTAAATTAAAATATTTAATGAATTTTGAAAATTCGATTAAGGCTTTCGAAGAATACATGGAATGTGATTGAAAAAGTGTATTATAAAAGGCTAAAATTTGAAGTGAAAATTTTGCAAAAATATATTCAAGTTTCATTAAAAGGCTTGTCATTCGTACTTTTCACTGTGATAAAAAGAGTTTTTGTTTAAATAGCGTGGAAGAAGAAAGAAGATGTTTTTAGTTGGTTTGAGTGGGAGTGTGAGAGGGAGGAGTATATGGTTATGTGCCAGTGTCGAAAAAAATAAGAAAAAATGGTGTAAGCAGTCGAATATGAATGGAGTGAAAAATGTAATGGTGAAATGGCGGCGTCTATTAAAGAAAGTCATGTGGATATTAATGGTTTAATGTTACAAAAATGAAAATATTTGAAGTTAAAATACTTTTGCGGAAAAAGTGTTTTTATTGTTCGTAGTAATTTGTAATTAGTGAAAAATGAAAAAGTGCTAAGAATATACTCCATTTTGTCCGGTATTTGGCAGTTGTGTAGTTTTCAGGTTTAGTAGAGTGGTCTCTTTTTTTCTTCCTCTTTGTTTTGATTTACTTTGTAGTGGTTCTTGTTGTTTTTGCATTTTGATCAGTGTTGGTAAGTGTAAAAATAGGAACGAATATTAAAATACATGTGGAAGAAAGAGTAAAGCGTATGTTTATGCATTCACGTCTATTATTATAGCTGACTCGTGTTTTTGAAACTTGCATTTTGACATTTTAAGGTTAGAATGCGATGACCACATATAACCCAACATAAGTGAATGTGTGTGCGTGTGCGAGAGAGGCAATAAAATTACGAAAGCCGAACGTAAAAGAAATTTTGAAAAACCGAAGCGATTGAACAGTGTCTGACATTTTTTCAAATTGTTGTAAATCAATTTTTTGTGTATGCAATTAGTGTATTAACGCTAAAATAAGGTATGAATTTATAGTTAAATTTATATGAAAAAATTTCAAATTATCAATAAACAATGATTAATCAAATATTAAAAAAAATTGTGACGTTTGTATAAAATAATCAGAATAAAGGAATTTTTTCTGGTGTGCGAAAAAATTAAAGCAGAAAATGTGTTTTTTTGTGTGTCTCCTCGTCTCTTGTGTATATTTTTGTTTTATTCGATTCTTTTTTCGTTTGTGGATCCATCTCCATATTAATGAGGGATTCTTTGTTTGAAAATTGAAAATCTTTTGTAATTACTGACGAAAGATTTATTGATTAATTTGTTTCTTTGAGATATTCAATTTGTCGTTAAAAATGTTTAAAATAGATGTATTTGCCCGTATTTTGAGTGTGCTAATTTTTTTTCCATAAAATGAGGTCGTACGGTCATTCGTTTTAGCTTTGTAATTTTCCGGCTTTTTTTCCCATGGATTATAATTGGCCTTTAATTTTAAATTTCCATTAACTTTTTTTCATGTCAAGTGCCGTTTTTTACTCTTGTTATCTTCTATGATCATGATCATCATCGTTCTTTATGGGAAGGCTCAATGAACTCTTCATTAGTTTTCACACTCAACATTGTGGCTACAGAGCACTTCTGTGTATGTGTGCTTACGTGCGTGTGCGTTGTTTTTACAATTAATCTCGTCCCCACCGTTTAACTAAATACTCTCTTTTGTCTTCATAAAGTTATGTTGTTGAATGATAGTGCTGATGACTGTGGTCGCTCTTGAATAACGTTGCGTTCAGATTACACAGGGGTGGTAGTTACAGTAAATAATTCCTGTTTTATCCGGCGTTGTTTAGATTTCATAATGAATATAAATGACATGCATGCATTTTTTTGAGATTTTCCCTAAAAATATACATACACATACATATGTATAAAAAAAAACCGATTTGTTTATTTTATATAATTTTTTTTCTTTAATAGTATTTATAGTAGATTTCATTAAAACTTATTATTCATTTAATTATTCTTGAAATTAAATTGTTAATATTAGAAAAAATGGGAAATATCCTTTTCATTGGACACACCTCAATATCTCTTGGCGGTACTCCAAAAAATTATTCATAAACGATTTAAAATCTTGAATATGCCACGTACGGAAAGTTATTAAAATTACAAATAAATTTTTAAATAATTGTAAACAGAATCTAATAATATAGGTTTCCACCCGGATAATCTTCAGATATATTTCAAAATCTTTTTTTTTTTATTTTACAGCTGACAAATTCAAAGAACTTGCGCGCTGAGTTTTTAAGAATTATTAGCAAAAAAAAATTTCCAGATGACTCACTCCATTCTAATCAAGGCATATTCATAAATATAAATATGCCTTGATTCTAATCATAGCTCGGCATCGGCTTTAAATTTGATTAGTGTACACCAATCTAGTAGTTATGCCATCCTTGGTTCATGTACATAGCTTTGTAGGATTGTTGAATTTTAGTTTGTTTCAGTTTTTCATTGAGAGTATAACGTTATATTCAGAGAGAATTCATTCTTTAGGAATAACATTCGTACGTCGAATATTCTTACAGCAGCTTGTCTAATCTAAAGTCTATAAATACAACTTTCCTCATTCCACTATTTTCTAGAAAAGATAATATTGTTCCAACACAATTCTATGATTAAGTAGTGCATATTCCTTTTACGTTCATCGCAAAATAATATTGCGAGTTTCGTATTTCATTTCTTCTAAAAGTAGGAGTAAAATTATTCTAAAGCCTATTGTGCAAAAAGTATTCTGTTACATTTTGTAAGTGATTCATTCCACAATCATTGTTTATTATTTTATTATTTATTGCACAATATAGTGATTATAGTATTTAGTAGGTGTGAGTGCAGAATAAATTATAATTAAAAGAAATTTTAAATTTCAAAAGAAGAAAATAAATCGCCAAAGATTGGAAACTTATTTCGGCATAAAAAGAAAAATACGAGTTAAAAATTCTGCATCGCTCCTATTATGTATTGCTTATCTTTTAGACTGAATATATTTTTGCTTGTTTTCTTTCCATTTTGTTGTGTTTGATTTAAAACAAAACAAGAAAATGGAATAAAAGATTTAAACCATTTTAAAATGCAAAATTGTTTAAAATTGTATTATTTTTCAATTGTATTAATAAATAAAACTTCATTTCTATCGCCACAGCTTACTTTGTAAATACAGTGTACATAGAATATGAGCACACAAAATCGTAATAGCGGCGGTAGTCGCAATCAAAAAAAATCAAATAGCGGCAGTGGTGGAGGTGGAGACTCCTCGACTCTCACACAGGCTTCTCTTAAAAAGACGGAGACTACTAAAACAGAAAAGGAAAAGTCCCATCCAAAGGTAGATGTTGTTATTAACATTTTCTTTATAATTTAGAATTTTTAAATTTTCAATAAAATTATTATTTTTATGAATTTAGCCAACTGCTGAACAGTTACGTATTGCCCAGATTACCAACAGCAATACATCGGAAGATCCACAGATGCGTGAGAAAGTCGCCACACTTATAGAAATGACTCAGCGTTCCGAAGAAGAAGTTTGTTGTGCATTAAATGAGTGTGACAATAATTTGGAACGTGCTGTAGTCTTCCTTTTGGAGACTTTACCAGTGGTATGTAAAATATCGAAAACATATAAATATAATTTTCTTATCTGAATACTTTATGGTACATTTTTCTTTTGTAGGGGGCATTTGAAACATCTTCAAAAAAGAAAAAGAATAAAGCTGCAAATGCTGCACAGGATAATAATGGTGGTGGAGGCGATGGTGATTGGGCTGATGGTAATGCCAATACGGACAAACGTGAAAAATCGCGTAATCGTAATAGTAGTAACCGTGGTGGTCGTGGAGGTTCCGACAGTCGTGGATGTAAGCCTTTTTGTATTGCAATCTTTCTGTGATTCTCTACATATTCTATATATTTAGGGCGAGGCAGAGAGGCACGTGAAAATGAACGTAATTCAAGAGGCGGTGGTGGAGGCGGCGATCGAGATGATCGAGCCAATGATAATTACCGCAGTGGTCCACGCGGTGGTGATGGCCGTCGCGGTGCAGGTGGAGCAGGAGGACGGGGCGGAGGTTATGTTGGTCGAGGTGGTCGTGGAGGCAGTCGTATGGGTGGCCGTGGTACTGGTGGTAGAGGTGACCGCAGCGGAGGTGATGGCGGCAGTTATAGATCCCGTTATAACAACTCCAATGATGACCATCAAGAGGTTGAGCTGTGGGATAACAGTATTGCCCAAAGTTCTGAAAAACAACAACAGCAGACACAGGATGATGCATGGGGTGATTGGGATAATGAGGAATATGTCGGTTCGCTTAAAGACAGCAAGGTATTTACTACGAGCAACCTGCCTAATCAAACGGCCGCCAGTGTACTCAGTAGCGGTTTAGCCAGTAGCGTTGATAACACAATGAACGCGAGTGGCACTAGTGAACTGTCGGCCCCGCCGGGTCTGGAACACCATTTAGGCACTTCAGTAATCAGCAGCACATCTGCGTCACAGTCTCAAGGATCTCATTTGAATTCCTTGCTGGATGACACTAGTGGCGGTAGTAATATAATTACTGCTAAAACTACACCTATGATGCAGTATAGTGCTGCAGTGAGTAGTACACCACAAATGCAACAACAACAGCAATCAGCAGTAGTAGGTGGAAGCAGCAACTTGACGTCAAGTTCAAATCTTAGTGGGGCTTCATCGTTGGGTAATTCACAGTACGGCAGTGCCGTGGTTGATACTTTTTCTAATGCTGCAACGGCAGCAGCAAATTTGGTACAACAAGTGCAACAGCAGCAGCAACATTTGACGCCACAGCTAAAATCTTCGACGGCGCTGTCTGCTGAGCAATCACAGTATTTCAATTCTCTTGCTACACAGAATGCAGCGGCACAAGCACAAGCAGCCGCGGCAGCAGCAGCGGCTGCAGCAGCTGCTGCCAACAATGTTCAGCAAATGCCTACGTACGCTCAGAATCCAGCGACAGTGCAGTATCAAACATCATATGCCAATGTGTTCGGTAGCGCAGCTGGTAGTGGTACAGCGGCGACCATGACAACTGATCCATCGTCACAGATAGCTAGTGGGCAGCAACCGCAAGTGCGGCGGGCACGTGCTAAACTTCCTCCACCTTCTAAGGTATGTGGTCCTGTTTTTAACTGCAATACATTTCCTAATTTTATTTCAAAACTTTTATTTTAAAAGATTCCATCAAGTGCAGTCGAAATGCCGGGTGATTCTTTGAATAACATTGGCTATTTGGATGTACAATTTGGAGGTTTGGATTTCGGTACTGATGATTCATTTGAAAATTTATCAGAAAAATTAAATAATTCCGTTAATCTTGATGGCCAGTCTCAGAGTCAACAGCAAAAATCGTTAGTTCAATCATCGCCGGAAGTTAATTCATCCTATGAACAGAGTAAAACTGTTACTCAGCAGCAGCAACAACAACAGCAGCAACAGCAATCTGCATTAGCAGCTGCTGGTTTACAAAATTCACATTTGGTACGTCAATAAAAAAAAAGGAAAAAGAAAAAATTCTGTTGAAATGAATTTTGAAAATAATTATAATTTTCTTTACTTATATGTTTGTTTGTGCGCTACAACAGACTGACTCTCTTACATCAAGTTACACACAAAGAGCAGCCTCGCAGCAACAACAGCAGCAACAGCCTCAACAACAAATAAACAGTGTGAGCGGTAATTCAGTAGTAGGCTCTACGGGCAATAATGCTTTAGATCAATTGACTAAAAATGATCCCTATAATCAAAGTAATTCGGCTACAGCTTACCAGAGTTCGTACCAAAGCAGTAGCAATGTTGTATCAAATAAAGGTGTAACAAACGCGTACCAACCTACAGTGGCCTCACAAGGCTACAACAATTCGGCGTATGGAAATGTGCAGGTATTTTGTCATGACTTCCGTTTATTAAATAATTTAATAATAATTTTTGTTTTTAGTCGTCTGTGGCAAATTCATATCAATCTCAAGCATATGGTTCTTATCAACAAAATTCAATGAATTCGTATCAACAACAACAACAACAACCTTCTGGCACTGGAACACAAAATGCTTCTAATGTTTCGGGTTCAAGCAATGTTGGTGGTGTAGGCGGTGGCTCTAGTTCAACACAAAACATTCCTTCTGTAGGTGGTAATAGCAGTAATTCAGCAACGTAAGTTTATTTCTTAGATCACACACACTATTTATTTTTTTTTTTATTTTTTGCTTTTCAAAGTTTTACTATTTTTACTAACGATTTTTAAAATCTTAACATTTAAAACTAACATAACAATGTTGTTGAAATTATATTTTTTTGTACTCCCAACGAAAACCGCCTTACCAATCAAATGTATGCGCCCCGTTTAATTGAATGCTTAACAAATGCCTGAATTTTTATGTTTTTGATACCACCAACGACGTTTGCGTTTATTTCTTTGGTGATATGAAAAAATGTATACAGGGCAAATTCGAATTCAAGTTATTTGACATCAGCTTATGGATCGCAACAAACTGCATACCAGTCAAGCCAAAGTGTCTACGGCAATACTGGTCTATCAAATAATTCAGGGTATGTTATACAATATTTATTCTCAATTACTTTATGTACTACAGTATTTAAAAACAAAAAATTAGCAGCGATGTAAATATTAAAATTTTGTTATTTTGCTATCAGTCCGATATAATTGTTGATGTATATAGTGTTAGAGCAACGAAAGTCAGATTCAAATCTGCTCTTTAATTATAAAATATGTTTCTTTTCAATTCGAATTTGCGAAATTTGTAGACTTCTTAACAGACTATATCATTTCCAATGCAATGTTGGAAATAGTTGTAATTATTAAATTTGCTTTTGATTTTTGTTTAAAGGCAATTCAAAAGTGGATCTTCATATTTTTCTGTTGTTAGCCAAAGAGCTAATTTTCTTGTCATCACAATTAGCAAATTTCGAAAGTCTTTTTAAATAAATTTGTATACATATGCATTTCCTGAGCAGCAGGTTTTAATGATATTATATTATTTTACCGTATTTAGATTTACTGGTAGTACTAGTACGGCATCTTCTCAATACAGTAACTTTAGTACAAGCGGTAAACTAAAGGATACTTCAGCAACGTCAAATGCTTCTCATTACGAAAGGTATGTATATAGGCAACAAAAAAAGTTTGTTTTTAGTTTGTTATTAATTTTTTGTTAACACAATATTAACAATTCTTAAAAACACGTACTTAATATTTATAAAAACAAATAAAATGAAATGAATTAATATTATTACGTATTAAAATTTTTAAATTGCAGCGTTTCATCTAGTAGCGCTATTAGTAACAGTGGATCGGCCGTAAATTCTGTTTCTAGCGGTGTTAATTCCAATAATGCTGTAACAAATAGTATGATCTCATCCACACATTTAGCTGCATTAACAAGCAATTCAAATGTCACTCAATCTTCTTCTTTAGCTAACAACAACAGCAGCAGTAATTCGAATAATAACAATAGCAACAGTGGTGTTGTCAATAATTCAACATCAAATGTGGTCTCACAGACAGCTGGTGGTGCCGTCAATGCGAGTGGCAACAGCAGTAATAATAGCAGTAATACAAATACAAACAGCAGTAGCGTTGCATCAGCTGGTGTCGTTAGTGGTGGTGGTGTTAATGCTTCATCTGTGGTAGCGGCGTCTGCCGGTGTTTCATCAACGTCAAACAAGACTGGTAGTGGTGTATCAGCCAGTGGTGCACCGACTGGTGCTAGTGGTGCCGCCGGCGCTGGTAGTGGTGCTGGTGGAATGGTACCAAACATCCAAATGGTTAGTCAATATATTCAGACTTCATTGCCATACTATCAGCAACCACTATATTCTTACGAGGATTTACAAATGATGCAACAGAGAGTGCCACATGTGGTGAGTTCATGGAGAAATGCAACACAATACAAGCCCGAAAATATATATACATTAAAAAATAATAAAATCATACTTATTATGCAGACCTATTTACAATAATAACCATTTAGCAATCCATCACATACACCACATTTCAAAACACATCCTTCACAAAAATGCTTTTTATTTTAGTTAAAATTAAACATTCTATTTAACATTAAACTTGAGCTTTCAACTGTAAAAAATCTCATTTTAACACATTTTTTTATTAGCTTAACAAAATTGATAAATACTCACGACTAAGAGAGTTTATTTCAACAGTGACTAGGAGCAATTTTAAATATTTTCAAGATTTAATTTATGAATATTAATATTACTTATGATTCCTTATGGTTTATATAAATAGAATCTATTTCAAATTCAAGGAGGTCTACCTAATTTATAGTATACACTATTAACACTAACAATACCTGCATTGTCACGTAAATTTTTAAAACTATCATGTTGGTAAACGACTACACAATATACATATATAGACTGACTTCTTAAATAAATCTATTTCCAGACACTATTTGTTCATTTAAATAGGAACAAGGGAAAAGCCTTTTTGGTAAAATCCTTTTAATTTGTAATTTCATAATTTAATTTTTTTTTGCAATTTTTCACATTTGTGATTAAAAAAGCGATAAATTTTAATTATTGTTTTTATTTAACCATCTAAGTAAATTTTATTGAGAACACTTAACATTTCTATTGACTTAGAACAGATAATGTTTAGTTTTATAGATTGTACTTCTTTACTTTTTTAAAAACAAAGATAATTTGTGAGAATCAAAAAGTCTATATTTCGCTTTAAGTTCTTTCCTTTAAGTTTTATAAATCCAAGACTTGGCCGTGTAAATGTGCCCTGACTAAAAGATATTTTACTACTACAAAAAAAAAGAACAGTTAAAATGTGTTTCTATTGTATTGCATTGAACCTATTTCTCATATAACTTCGTCTCATATAAGCTTGTCCTCTCATCCATCATCCCTTTATTGCATCGATTTATTTTTAAAACATTAAATAACTACTACACAAACTATGCTGAAGATGTGCTAATTTTAACATTTATTTTCCAAAAATTACAGCAAGGTTATTATGATCTGAATTATACACCCACAAGCCTGGCAGGTCGTGATAATTTAGGTTCAGTAGCATATTCGACAATGACTGATGGCCGTTTTACAAGAACTGACAATAATTCCAGCCCTGTAAGCAATGTTAGTATTTATTATAATGTATTCCTATAGAACCCATTTATTTTGTTGTTGTTTTTTTTTAACAAAGGTTTCCAGTACAATGTCACAACAAGCTGGTTCTAGTGGACCTATGCTTAATGTTCCTTATGCATATTTCTATGGTGGTAACGTTATGCCTGGTAGTTTCCAATATGGTACCCCAGCAATTTATCCGGTAAGTGCAATTTGTGATCATATAGCATTTGAAAATTAAGGTATAATATAATTGCAATTCCTTTATCTAACAGCAAATACCAGCTGCTAATACAGCGTCGGGCGGGCAATTCCCAAAACCTTCATATAACACTGGTTATGGTTCAACCAATTATGATGCTCTCTCACAAGCTTCACAAGACTATACAAAAGGAACTTATCCATCGAGTGTTAATCAACAAACAAAATCGCAAAACGTAACGAATCCTCCACAAGCTGGTACAGCTTCTGACATAACATCATCAATGTATGGCAAGGGACATGTGGCGCTTAACAAAGTCAATGTATGTTGTATAAGAAATTGTCCTGTAAATATATAGGCAAGACAAGAAATGTTTTAACGATGATTTCATTTTATTTTCAGTCATACGAAAAACAAAATTTCCATTCTGCTACACCACCACCATTTAATATGGCGAATACCCAAACTGCTGGTGGTACATCAGCTCAACCCTATGGCATGTTTTTACCTACAATGCCAGCTGCTGGACATCATATGATACATCCACCAATACACCAGGTAAATTAAAACTTATTATTAATCAAATTACTATCTACAGTTTATTATTATAACATTAATGCATCACAATATATACATACATATATATCATAATATATTAAAACAAATATAAATATCGTTTAACCCGAGACCATCAACTAGTGTTCATTAACATAATCAATAGCTCTTTGTATTACATAAAGTCCAATATTCATTTAATTCATTTGCCTAGTGGGTATAGAGTGAAATTAGTACGTGTTTTTGTGTATGTATTATTACGTATAATATTCTAGAAGAAAGGTTTTAAAAAAGGGAATGCTTAACGAACAGAACTAAATAAATTAAAAAAATATAGACTCCAAAACTCGTCGTCTAGTCATTTCATCACGGTTCTTCATCTGTAACACTGGGCATTGTTTGTATCTATCCTTGCTAGCCTTGCATGCTAATTGTTATTACTATTCATATTATGAATTTTGTTTTTTTTTTTAATTTTATTTTAAAGGGCTCTAAAATCGTGTCCTTAAGCTGTTCTAAGAGCTAAATATGTTTATTAAGTTACGAAAGTATATCAAATCTCATTTAAAGCTTTCCTTTGTTACTGTTCTTATTTTTACGAATAACTTTTCCCGGATTAACCTTGACGATTCTTTGTTGATCTAAATTGACGATTTTAAAATCGCCAATGCTATGATAAAGTGCGATGCTGAAAAATTCTAAAAAGCTTTTCTTTTTACTAGAATTTTACATTCTTTATGCTTGGTTTTAAGTTTAGAACTTTGTTAAATTTAATATTATTTCTGAAGGCAAAACTTAACCATATGAAACAATTGTATTATAAATGTATTTTTCGTCAATTTGGAAATTTAAAATGTCAAAGATAATTACGGGATAAACAAAAAACCGAAAACAGCTAATCAAACCAGAAGTTTTACAGACAAATTTGAACAGTTGTTAGATTTAGCAATCGCGTTTACTACACCGATTCTACATCAGTCTATTATTCTCTTCTTCTATATTTATAAAACTAACATCAATTTGTTGTGTTCCTTTGTTAGCTGCTAGTAGATTTAGTTTCGCGTTTACTACAACATTTCGTATTGTTTTTCTTTGTTTTTTTTTTTTAATACAGCTCGGTAAATAGTAGTTGCTTAGTATTTCAATTGTATTTAAAAAAATTAACATCAATTTATGGTGTTCCTTGAACTTTTTTTTAATTTAGAAATTCCTTTTAGCATTTTTCTAAATTTGTGCGGAATTAAATTATTTTAAAAAGTATTTAAAGCCAAATAAATTTGTATATTTATGTATGTTAATATTTTTTAACTTTGCCTTTTAACGCTGCAATATTTATATGCAATAATTGATTAATATTCATTTGCATATGAAATTTTACACAAAACTACTGTAACTAAAAATTATGTCATAGTATGACATGACATATTAAAATAATTATGTATCTAATTGACCAAAATTTACAGTTTGTTGTTTAAAAAATATGCGATTTTTTATTTGTTATTTGGATAATATTATCTAATTTTATTGTATATTCTTTGAATTTAACAACTATTTGTTAATAATTTTAATGGTGTTCTTGTTTTTTTTTATAAATAATAAAATATAACTAAATATTAATTTAATATTATAAAACATTCATTCATCTTAGTATTTCATGTAATAATATCATTGCCTACATCTCTAATTAAATCGATTACTAATGGTATATTTTCCATTCAGCTGAAATTAAAAGTAATTTCCTTTCCACAATCAAAAAAGACGAATTCAAAATTTAGTGATTAAAATGTAAAAAATATGCATATATATGTATATAGTAAATATATATACACAACATTCTTCATTTATTTCAATTTCATTTTAATCTCAACATTATTAGTATATTTCTTAAAAACTAAAACCAAATAAGAGAACTGCAAATAAAAGAAGAAGAATAAAAAAAAAATTAAGCATACTGAACGGATAAAACAAAACAAAACTATACATAATATAGTTCTTTAAAAATAGAAACAACAGTTATCATAATTTAAGAACAAATATTATGCATGAAATATTTTCCTGTTTGATTTATTACTATTATTATTTCTTTTGGTTTTTATTGGACATCAAATAGATGGACGGCAGGATTCACAATTCGTCCCGCCGGGTAAGTTTATTAATATTAAAACAACGTCGTCATATATAATTTTCAATAGACAACAAAACTACAATTAAAAAATAATAATAATAATAATAAACTCACATTTGTTTCTCTTATTTTTTTAATACATTTAACAATTGCGCATTCACTCACATTCAAATTCAGTTTTAATTTAATATTTGGACCAAATTTATAGAATCTATAGAAGCAGACAGCATTAATAATGTATGTAGGTCAGCGACACAAAAAATAAAATTTTTGTTTTTATAATCTAATGGACTAAACAAATTCTTTTCGTCATTTAAAAGTATTTGGGAAGATTGACTGGAAATTATTTTACAGAACACTATTGTTTAATTAACCTTTAAAAAATCAATAATTGATATGCCTTTTTTGCATTTTTTTACAGTTGTAAAGCGTTTTTATATAAATTGCAATCGAGTTTAATGTCAACGATAAATGAACGCCACGTTTTAATATTTCAATTCGTTTACATATCTTTCGCAATGTTCAAAATGTCAAACAAATTATAGTCGTTATTGATTTTTTTTATTTTATATTTCATTTTATTAAGTATACACAAAAGCAAGGAAAAACAAAAATCATTCTATCTAGAAATCGGTCAAAGTTAGGTAAATTTCTAACTGTGGTAAACTTAAAAAAAAATATAAAAATACTGGTTTTCAAAAGAATATATAATTATATATAATTATTTTCATTTGTGCGAAATTTCTAAGTCTCTATATACTGGCAAAGTTAAAAAATATGGCTGCAAGAAATGTTTTATGAAAATGCTTAAAATCAAACCAAAACAAAATAATTATTTGATTTCAAATTCATTTTTAATTCAATTCATTTTTAGCATTAGTTATAATAACGTATTCGCTGTAGTTTTGTTAATGGTTTTTAAGTTCTCTATTTTCTATATAATGTTTTGGTTTTTTTCAATTATATTGAATTTATTATCTTCTGTTTTTCAGGATTCAAACAGTGCTGGACAACGTCAACCCACAAGCAGCCAATCAAAATCGGCCACTAAGCAAGGTTATTCACCCTCTTATTGGACTGGTCAAAATTGAGCTTTTAATAATTTTGTTTGCTAAGACGACCTTTTTCTTTTTTGAATCACAAAAGAAACTTGAACAAGCAGGCGAGATTACATTTAATAAAAACTCCTTTAAACATAAAAAAGAAAAGATGATGGCGAAGAAAGAAACAACAAAAAAAATATTTTTATTTTAATATAAAATAACATGGACATGAATGAATTGCTCGCTATTGCCTGCTAATAATAATAGAAATAATAATAATGCTTAATATTAACAATTAGATCTACAAAATGTAATATGTAGTACATCTCCTCCTATTCCCCAAAGCAGAATAATAATATTAACTCATTTATAAAATAGATTCCGAACCATTGTTAGAAGAAATTTACATAAAAATTTCTTCGTATCTCTTAAAGCTATTTATGATTGTAAAATCAACAAACAAACAAATACACACATCTTTATTTAATATGCATAAATATGTATGTAATAATATTGAAATTGAAAATAATGTGTAAACATTTGGAAGGCTATACAATGTTAGATTTTTTATACATATATACATAGATTTTATAAACTACTGCATTCATTGTCATTTATTATTTGTATTTTGATTATTTCTTTCTTTTATTTTTTCTCTTAATTTAAAAATTAACAATAAAATATATTTTATTTTTAGTTTGCCCCCGACTCCCTTACCAAAAACAAAAAAGAAAAATAGAAATAGAAAACGTACGTAACACATAATAATTTTCAGAGAACCAATGCCACCCCACCCACCACTGCATCCTTCTCCATCGCCACTATATCCTTTCTATTATTAACCTTTCCTTCGCCCCTCTTTCCTTCGTATCATCATTACAACATACTACATACAAACATACTTATTTTATACATACCCCAGCATTCATATATATTTTTTTATAATAATAATAAAAAAAAAATAATGAAAATACAAAAAAGAAAAAGAAGTTGATAACAATTATCAAATAATTTAATTAAAATAATTATTATATTATAAACAAACAAATATTAATTTAATAAAATAAAATACGAGAAAACAATATTAAAAAAACAACAACAAAACCAAGTAATTACTATTATATATTGTATTGTACGTACTTCTATAAATAACAGAAACACACACAACCACATTTTTTCATAAATTTTATAATGAATTCAAATAAAAATAATATACATATATATATAAATACAAACAAAAGGATTATCGTTAACCCTTTCGTCTCCGCATCTGTATCTCCTGATCACCCCCCACACACACACAATATAGAAATATAAATATTTATATGCGTAGCAAATTGTCATATTGCAAAGCAAAACAAACAGACAAACAACAATTATAACCTTAAATACACATTCTTACAAGATAAAATACAAAAAAGAAAAGAAAAACGATAATTTTTATTAATTACGTAAAAAGGAGTAATTAATAAAAGCAAGATGAAAAATAAATATAGAAAGGAGTAAAAAGAGAGAAATAAATAAAAATTCTATAAAAAACAAACAAACAATAAATATTGTAATCGGTTTAAACTTATATGTATAATTATAATAATCTTAATATTTAAATTAAATACAACAAACAAAAAAATATGATTGAATCCAATTAAAAACACAGTGTTATTTATTTCATTTTAATTAATTAAACAAAAGAAGAAAACAAACACACCACGTTAGATAACAATTTTGAAAATAAGAATAAATGTATAAAGATTTGTGCTTCTTTTTTTAACAAACCAAAATCGATGTTCAATGTGTTTACATGTTGATGTAAAAAGCCTAGGTGGGTAGAAAAGCATGACATTGACATAGTTAGACCATATACTACCGTAGTAAAACAATCCTAGTCCTAGCTTTGGATGAAGTTACATAAACTCTCAAAAGACAGAGCAGTGAAATCGTTTGCACAGCAGAAATAAAGATCCAACCTCCTCTGACAACTGGACATGTACTTAATAGGTGAAGAATGCTTTTTGAATATTTTTCACAAGTGGTTACAACTGGTTATTAAATGGCTTAAATTCTACTTTAATTTTTTGAACAATATTAATTCTAACCGCCTGAGGGATAAGAGACCTAAATAAAAGCTTCGTAATCTAAGTTTGTTTGCAGGAAACAATCTTCCATTCAATCCATGGTTTAAATTATTTTAAGTATATTTGATCTATAATCTTTGAAATGGATTTATTTTGTAACTTTTCGTTTTAATTAAAAACCTAAACTTATCGGATAAAGTAAAATCATTTATTAACTAACATTGAGTGAATACAGTGCATATTTAATTTTTTAATGCTTATGAGATACTTATAGTTACAGAATCAATCACATCATTCGCACTACTGACTGTGCAGTAATTTCGTAAAATCAGCGTATGCCGATTCCAAATCGAAGAGAAATTGACGAACTTGATTTTCACTTAACTCATCTGAAGCCTGCATATCATTTAGCGTCGATAACCAGACTTCCACTTTCTGTTTTGCCTCAAAATCTTTGGGGATCAATGATAAGCGATTCATGTTATCGGCCAAGTCTTTAACATCGAAATGCAAAGCGTCCATAGTATTCATTTTGAGACGCAACTTATCCATAATGGTAATAAAAAGTGAAACAATATCGGCTATGCACTTGGATGTGTTACCCTTATCATCTTTAATGGTAATGGGACGATCCTCTTTAATACGCTCCAGAGCAGCGGGACAATCAAGGCGGAATTTCTTAACAAATGTATCCACTGTAGGATATTCATCACATTGCACTTGTTTAAATGCTACCTTATATTGTACCAAATACTTAGAACAGGCGGCTGTGTATTCCTGGGGTGTTATACAGTCTCTGATGTAGGCCTTCTCCAATTGTTGCAGCGTATTGATAATGGCATATAAATCTGCCATATTATCGTATTTCTCACGTTCACGAGCATTACGGAATAGCTTGACCTCTTCATAAAGTTCTGGAGAAGTTTCTTGCATTTTGATTTTTTATGTTATTCAAATTGGTCTTAAGGAAATCCCTGTGGAAATAAACAAATTAACAAGATGACGAATAATTCTTTCTATTGTCTTGCTCTCAGATTGAATTGTTTTTGTAGAATTTTCTTCGGTTGCATTTCTGCGTATATGAAATGCCAGTGTTGCCCTTTTATATTTCTAAGCAATTTAAAATTAAAAAAGTACTATTTGGTACAACAGTGTACTTAAACAACGAAAAAAAACTATTATACCGGTAAATAAAATAAAGTTAGTATTTGAATTTCAAGTCTATTAATTAATTTACAGGTAAAAAAATTAACTTTTTAATGACGTACGTATTGTTTAAATTCGAATCTTCATGGAAAGGTTTATAAATTATAAGGAATGTGCATTTAATTACTTTAGATGAGGGACGACGGGCACGAAGAGGATTGTGTTCATAATGCACACAGTCTATAAAACAGAATACGTTAAAAAAGTTACTTTGCAAGTCTATGCAGTCGTCTAACATCAAGAGGCGCTAGATTGAATGGTTCATAAAGTGTATTTTTATCCAGGAAAGGATTCTTTGTAAGTCATTGAGAAAAACCAGTAGTCACGTTGACCATCATGCTTCTTAGTCTTTCATAATCATGCGGGGACTAGATTTGACAAGTTATAGCATAAAACATTTCGCTTACGCTGTTGACACCACGTTTAACATTCGCTTTAAGCAACAACCAGATTACTCTTGTTGGCTTGGGGATGGTTCTGTGACTAGAAAGGATATCATAGACAACCTCAAGGACCTTACCTGGATAACAATCTGTAAGATGCGAATGTCCTTTTGTTTATTCAGACATAGATTAATTCGTTTGGTATTATGAAAGAGTGTGTCCTGCATTAAAAGACCATTGCAAATTCGTTCGTATTCTTGTGATTAGATCCTCTGCTATAATAAACCTGAGCCATACGATTTGTTAGCACACAATTGTTGTTTCCTATCATTCATAATATAAATGACTTTCGGCCTCCACGTCAAAGTGTTTGAGATATACGCAAAATTTCTTCTTTATTTGACTAAATAAAGGCAATAGCGTTTTTTATTTTTATATTCTTATGATTACGACTTCAGTAAGACCAAATTGGATTGGATTTTATTCATAGGGTTCGTAATGTATTTCAAAACCTCTTCTTTGGTTTCGTCCAGTGGTCCAGGTTTAATTTAAATTTGTAAAATAGTGAGTTGAATATGCTTTTATTAATTAATAGGTTAATAACAAAAGAGATAGAAAGTTTTCTTTAATAATTTTTTTTTCATTACAAGTATATACTTCAACATATTGAAATGGTGTATTTTTCTTGCGAATGGTCATTTATTGCTGCTCTTGGAATTCAATTAAGCAAATAATTGTTTGTATGTACTTTAGAATACAATAATTATTTCGATTATCTTTATAGTATTTTGTTTGCGACGAAGCGATAAGAAAATGTCTTTTTAAATACGGCCGAATAGCTTAATTTACACTTATTTAACGCTGTCCACTAATGTGGTCATAATCGATGTTTAAAACTAATTAACTGTATTTAATTCTAGTAAAATTTTTAAATCGTACAGAAAGTTTTGTTTAAAAAGCTGTTCACTGTAAAAAAAGTTTTTAAACATCTTGCCGTGCAGATGAATTTTTTAAACAGCAGTTATACAAAGAACTACTTTTAAACGTAAATGAAAAAAGTTTAAGGTTTTGCCATCAATTATATTGCTTATAATATTACAAGTGATGTTTTCTGAATAAACTAAAGTTATTGACTTTAATTTACCGAATTGAAATATGTTAATTAATATGAGAATGAACAGAACAATAAAAGTGACTTTTTAATATTTTATTTGATGGAATATATTATAAACCAGTTCATGAAGTATTCAGTACAAGATTGTGTTTTGAAGTGTTCATACAACAGGCGAAAACAAATTTTTAGCCTCGTTATAACGACTGTTAAATAAAATGCAAGAATAATAATAACTGATTAGTGATAATATAATTCGTAGTAGCACTAATGTTGCTGAGATAACAAAAAGAAACAAGAAAAAGTAATTTTTGATTGAGTGTAAAAGAAAATTTAAAACATCTTTCAAATCAAAAGTAAGCCCATATGATGACATTTATAACACGCACAACAAAAGAGGTGAGTTATTGCTTTTTTTTCAATTTTATTTTATTTTAATACCATGTTTAATTAGGATCAAAGCCTCTAAATAATAAGTTTAGTTAAGTAAATTCTTACTGGCGCTTTATAATTGTAAAAATACAAGAAATTAATATATCGTTATTAAATATTATTTACATATAAAATGTTAAAAAGTTAGAAATGAAAATAGTTTTAAGTCTTAATTAATTTCATTGTATATATAAATTGCCTGTTGTTATTATTAAAACACCACAGATTGGTCTACAAGTTTATAGCCTTGACCAGCAAAACTTTTTGGAGGATAGCAAACGAATAAGCAAAGTTGCATCAGTGACAACACACAACCTAAAAAGTTGGGAAGCTGTTTTGTAAAACAAAAAGAAATAAACAATATATATTTAATTAAAAAATTGTATACCAGACATTGAAATACAAACAAATTAACTTACTTGTATGAATGCATCAGATATTATAATGCCGTATATTAACCATTGTACTGATACTAAAAATGACATAACAATTAAGGGAAAAGGTAAACTTTCGGAATTTTTAACTCTTATCACATGCAAAAGATTGGTAAGGGGCGCGGCGAAAAAACAAACTGTAACAATACAGCACACAATACCTAAAATGAGAACAATATACTCGCCATTAATATTTTCTTCTTATTAGGTTTCGAAAACAATCAATTTTAAATATTATTTTAATGCCACAATTACAATTTGAATTAATTTGAAATGCACGTGTGCAAGCCTAACTAAACTCCTTTAGTAACATATATAGATCGTTGGAAACTTTTCAAATAATGTGAAAAATTCCGTACCATTGCGAGCGTTTCAAACCGGTTTTAATGAGGAAACAATTTCTCTTTTTTGATAAGTGGAGTGAGTGAATGAGTTGAACCATTTTATGAAGGAATGAGTTGAACTATATTACCTATTTGGGATATATTGCGAACGTAACATAAGCAACAATAAAGTCCACGAAAACGGCACATCTTCAGCAAATTATTGCATGCTTTTGTGCATTTAATTACTTAACGGCCATATTCCTGATTCATTGGTGTTTCTGATTAAAAGAAAATCTGTTTGGAAACTTTATTCGGTTTTACAAACATCAAGTGCCTAGAAATGTTTTTATGTTCTTCTTTTTTTGCTGCTGTTATTAAAAGGATAATATATTTTCATGATGACAGATAATGTAGGTGTTTTGTTCGATAAGTGCTATATTTTTCTATCTGTAACTTTTTCTTTATTGTATTTGGTTAGTGGCGACTGAATAATTGGCATGACTTCGGAACCGGTTAACTTTTTGTTTATTATATTTTAAAACAATTTCTTTTTAATCACTTACCCATAAAATTTTGGGCCTTGACTGTATCGGCAATCCCATTAATATAGAAGACAATGCCAAATAGGGCAGTCAGAACAAACAGGAACTGTTTGACATAAACATTTTTGTTAACGGTAAACACATAATAAATTAAACTGTATATAAGGAATAGTGACACACCAATACAATTTACTAACACAATGCTATGCTCTTCAGTAAGCAGACCATAATGAACCCAATAGCTGCAACTATTTAGTATAGAAATATAAAAACATTAGAAGTATAATTAAGCGACCGTAATCAGAAACGACTTACGATAAAAAGCCACAAATAAATGGGAAACCTGAGGAGTCGCCGGTTGATTTCTTTTTAATATATTTGCGACAAATAATGCTATAAAAAGAATAACGTTATAATTAAACTTAAAAAGATATTGAATAATTCGCTTTTAACTTACGCTCCTGAGAGATATTGCAAAACTGTTGTCACCACTGCAGTGGTTTCTAACAGAGCTATAAATCCTTCAACATTTTGCATTTTGACCGCCTTAAATAAGTTCTTTATTATCCTCGCTAGTGTAACTTGACTCTTTATTTAAATTAAAAATAATTCTTATTGATTTTGATTTAGTTTTATGACATTGCTTTAAATTAATTTGTCGTTATTTATTTTTAAACTTTTTGTTTTGTTACAAATTTTAAAATAATAAAACTATAAATTTTCTACGTCAACATAAATATGAGTTATATTCTTCCTCTTCGTAAAGCTAAACAACTGATATTCACAAGGAACTGATAACAAGAATAGTTATCGGTATTACTAGTATAGTCAGTTATAAAAAGCGCTGAGAATTAATTAAAACGATTTTTTTTATTAAAAGTTATCGTTCACAATTTAAAAAGATTATATTAATTAATAATGTATTTAAATAGATTAATAGTGACTTTTAAAAACAAATTTAATTAAAAAAGTAATTTGTAATTGATGTTTGAAAGATTCCTAATGGACTTCTGTGAATGAAAAATAATCGTCCTTGGCCCAAAGTCCTGCTAAAGCGGCAATAATTTCTTATTTGCTTTGATATCTACCAAAGGAATAAAGAAATGAATTCAGTTTTGCCTTTGTTAACATTTTTGGCTTTAATCTGAATCTTAAAAGATAAATCTAAGCGTCGAAAATGTATTTTTTAATGTTTACAATATTGTTTTTGTAAGAAGTTCAGACGGTGGTTATCATTTTGCCTCTGCTTTATCAGCCATTGCCCTATTACAATTTTGTAAAATAATAAATTTTTGTACTAAAAATATATTTTTCAGCCCACTGTTTCATATAAAGAGAGCTCAGTTATAAACTTGTAAGAGAATTGTATGATTTGATTCCGTATAGTAAAATTATCTTTTTTCAAACATTTGGTGTTTGTTATACTGTGTGGGGCATTTTTTTTGTTGTTGCACTAACTATGTGAGTTGATTTATTATATAAATGATGTTAAAAGAGAAGGACGTTTTAGTCACCTCATTGGCTCCTATAGGGGAGCAGCTACAAGTGAATATTTCGTTCTTTTTGTGTTGTTAAGTTAAAATTGAGATTTTTGCGTTGTTGTTGCGTGCATTATATTTTCTTTATATTATTATAATACTATATATACTTTAAAAATTATATACTGTGCACATACATTATACATATATCAATGTTTATCTTGTGTCTGGGAAAAAAAAGCATTGCGCTTGCTGAGTGAAATTAGTGTATATTTAAAGAAATAAAGTGTGTTAAAGAAATGTGAAAAATATACTCTTTGTTGAACAAAAAGTCTTAATGTTGTTAATAAATTTAATATAAAAAAACAAAATAAAAGAAAAACTCATTGTGTTAATGAAAAAGAAATTAAAAAGAGCATAACAGAATAAAATTCTCACCACAATAATTGTTATTATTGTTTAGCAGCTGTCTATGCGATTTTTTTTTGCTTTCAAACAAAAAAAAAAACTCTTAATGCACGTGAGTTCTTTTTAACCATATAAGAAGGAAGAGAAAAAAAAGAAAAAAAGGAAAGAAATAAAAAGCAAAACGTTTTTGAAAATGGATCTGAGACAAATAGAAGAAGAACCAGCCGGAGAGTCTAGCCGTTTATATCCTCAGATAACTAAATTCGAAATTGTCCACAATAATGAAGAAGAATTCAAAAAACAAGCACAACAGCAACAGGAATACAATGACAATAAATTACCAATAACAGGCAGTAATCATCATTACAGAATACAAAGTTATAATGAGGTGTGTATATACTAGTTAAATACTGTACTATATACCTACTAACATATATACCATCGATACTAACATATTATATACACATGTAGATATGTATAGTCACACAGGCATGCATACATGCAAGTGCCATATTAATGCACGTGTCTGTTGCATTAAGCTGGCTATCTGAACTCGTTTAAATAACTGTTTATTCAGATTTATTTTAAACTTTCTCTAAAAGTTAACATTCTCAAGCATGTATTAACAGTATTACCATTGTTTACAATATTGCACATTGAAACGCTGGCACAGGACAGGAAGATCTGGTTCCATTCAAAGAAAAATATTTAATTTGGTAGCATTTTTCATTACCTTTTATCCCAAATACTGATACTGGTTGCTCTATAAATACCTCCAATTCGTTCTGCATCGCTAATGAATTACAACAAAATCGATTCATTACTTAAGTGTATGGTGATTTAATACAAAACAAGCGTGTGACCGGATAGCTACAGTCTTGTCTTTATTGTGATGGCCATTTAAAAGTTGCGATTATAGCTAACAGTATAGGTCCTTAGACGATTAAGCCAAACAATGTAAAAGAGAGAAATTATTTTCATTCTTAAAATGTCGCTTGAAGTTCCTAATGCCAGCTAATTGTCGAAAATTTCAAACTGCTATGATCAACAGTTTATTGTGATGGTCAGGATATCATGTTCCAAATTGTTGCGACTATGGCCAACAGTATACGTTTGTTGATGATTAGATCAAACAATGAAAAAAGAGATCAAGACTAACTTTGTCAAATAGGAGAGAAATTCTATTCAGTCAGAGAACGGTGCTAAAAGTCTCTGGTATCAATTGATTGGTGAACATTTCGATTCATAGAACCAATTGGAAATCGATTTCCTTTATTTACACCAATAGCCTTATAGAGTATGATTTCAATTTCCTGAAGTTTTACTATTTAAATCCATTTTTGTATTATAAATCATAAGACGTCTGCGAAACCATGGTCACTACTACTTGACTTGGTAGTTGACGCATAAATTTAAAATTATTTTGTCAGTATATAATTTTCTTTATTTAAATTTATAAAAAAGAAATAGAAATTGTTTTGAATTTTTTAAAGTTCTAAACTATTCTAGATAAGCGAGATAAGATGTATTGTAAATCACTTAATCAGTTGGGGTTCCATAATGCGATTAAACGATTGAAAATTAAACTTATTACATGAAAAATAATGTTGTTATTAACAAATATCGTTTCAGTTTAAGTTAAAGTTCAGCACCTGTTGTGAACTATTGAATTCAAATTTTCCATTTACTATTTATTCTATCGATCGATGTTTAGTCACTTGGATTTCTTATCAAGAAAGGTGTATGAGTTTATTAAACATTTTATTAAGCATGAGATCAGTTTAATACAAATTTTTGCAATAAGGAATTGCATTATAAATGATAATGATAATAGAATTTTAAGTTCGTTAACGCTGCTAGCCTTTGAAGTTGTCGTTATGAATTGAATTTCTACCATTCATGATTGCATGTGAAATTATTGCCAATTAAATAAACAATGCACAATGGGCTTGATGACAATTTAATAATATACACATGTATTGTAATAAGAATTGAAATTCAAAATATGCGACTTATTTATAAAAGTTAAAAGTGCTCAATCAGTTTTTAACAGACACTTTTAAGTTAACATAGTGATAAACTAAACGAACTAACTATAACAATCGGGAAAAATTCGATGAAATATAAAAAAGTGCGGTTTTTTGACCTAGTAAGATAAGTGGCTATTGGATCATGGACACCAAAACAGTTTTCGTTACGGTCGAGTAATCCTTGGCAGCGGAGATATAGTAGACGAAGCTAATTGTTTTCTTAAAATGAGCATAAAAAGTGCTAAATCGCATAATAAATTGGCTGGTGGGAGAAAAAGACCTAGCAGGTTGGATAGCTATGGTATCAATGATTCCTAAACAGGTTTCCTTATGGTCGGGCGTTAATTGGAACCAGAGATATAGGCGACGGAGCTTATTCTTTTTTTAACAAATTAACGCACTTCTTATCCGAGAGTTAAAAAACTTCTGTCTGTCGGCTCCACTGTGCTTACATTTATTTCAAATCTTTTAATTTTGCTTTTCTAACATAAACATTAACGTCATAGAAAGCCCTGCTTGTATTTATTTTACCGACCACAAAGTCATTTGAGTCATATTAACAATTAAATACAATAACAAATTAAATTGTAATTTTTCAACTACTCTAATACAGGTTTTATATACATATTTAATCATTTCATTTTTCGAATGCAGTTTAAAGTTCAAGTTATTGAAATATAGAGCGTTTCAATAAAACTTGCTGTTTTGAATTTTAAAAATATTAAGGGATGTCATTTCTCTTCTAAATTATACATCCAAAGCCCATCGACCTTATAGTGAGGATAACATTAATAACTAACAATCAAAGGAAGAGCAGGATGCGTTGTGTTTTCTCATTTCACAAAGGGTGTTGTATCCTATCTTCATAGCATCTAAAACAATGCCAAAGCAAAACATAAAAACATAGACCGAATCAGAAGACGAATATGCTTGGTGGATGAATAACTGACAGTCAGTTCTGTGTGCTGGTGGCATTAGAGACCTTTAGACCATTAGAAAGATCTAAAATCTTTATTCCAAACTTCAAAAGAATTGCTTTAAAAGCAAAATACCTGTTAAAGTTTGTCAATATGGGAGGATATAATTGCAATCCTCAACTGAAACCGAAAATTCTGAATATATATTTGATAGTCAGGACGTTTTGAGTAACATGAAGTCGTACGAGATTAGGTTGGTGGTGGTTATTGACTGTGAGGTAACTCCAGGTGACATAGGAAACCTCAACATTTTGACAGTTTACTGTTGTCGCAAGCATTAATTTATCAACAGAATGTCTTAGTGGAACATCCATAGGTTGTATTTCACTTGACTCAAGATGATATCTCCTAATTTACATGATGTTGTTGTCTTTAATAGTACCAGCGGTATAAAGTGGAGATTATAAAACGTAGATGCTGAATTGCATAAAGTATTTACTAAGTTATGGCATTGTCTTTAGTTCTTTAACGCTTTAGTTCCAAAGGACGCGATATTTCTAATTGTTTAAACTTTATTCGAAGCTTATATGTACCCTAAACAGTGAGAGATATGTAAGCTGCGTATATTAATTAATGAAAAGTGTCTAATTTCAACCTAAATATAATAAATAATTTAAATTATTTTTTAATGAGTTTCACTTAAGGTTAGAGATCAATCTCTTTTCCTATTACGTGCCTATTTATGGTACATATAATTATATGTAGCAAAACAATTGTTTTGATTTATTAATTTCTATTAAGAACACATTTAAGGAAACCGGAGAATAGTTGATAACAAAATCCAATTAAACATAAAGAAACTTACATATGAATTTAATAGAAAATATTTTAATTTTTCTTTTATAATACTTTTAGCAACCAAAATGGGGAAAATTGTTAACCCTTGTAGGTTATGCTTCAACATTTGGCTCGGCGGTACCGGTAGGCTATTGCATAGGAGTTATTAATAGTCCAGCTGTGGTAAGCTCCTATCAGTTGTTTTAAAATATCCTTACCCCTTAATCGTCTTTAAATTTTATACCTTTCAGTTGGTTAAAACCTGGTGTCGTGAGAGTTTATATGAACGTTATGATTCCTTATTAAGTACTTCCGCTTTGGATATATTATGGGCTTCTATTGTATCAATATTCTTGGTGGGTGGTGCTATTGGTTCGTTAGGTGGAGCAGGAGCTGCAAATAAATTTGGCCGGTAAGCAATGAAATTGATTGTATATATGTTTTATTGTATGTTTTACTCAAATTATTTATTTACCTATTTCCAGAAAAGGCTGCTTTCTAATTAGCGGTCTACTTTTTGCGGTAGGTGCCATATTGTTCTTCTTTTGTCGTCTGGCCAATTCGGTGGAAATGCTTATACTGGGACGCCTTATAGTGGGTTTAGCATCTGGACTTACCACTGCCACTCTGCCCATGTATTTAACTGAAGTTGCTCCTTTAGCTTTGCGTGGCACACTGGGTGTCTTTTGTGCTGTGGGCGTTACAGGAGGCGTGGTTGTGGGCCAAGTTTTCAGTTTAAGCAATGTCTTTGGTACAGCTGATCTCTGGCATTATGCCCTTAGTTTCTATGTAGTTTTAGTTATAATTTGCTACTTGCCTGCCTACTATTATCCTGAAAGTCCAAAATATTTATACATTATAAAAGGAGATCGTGAGCGAGCCTATCAAGAACTCTTGCGTTTAAGAGGCCCTAATGCCGAAGCGATTATTAAGCACGAAATGGAGGAGATGGACTTAGAATTGAACACCAAAGTCCAGACCAGCAGTTTCTGGTCGGTCTTAAAAGATCCTGCCTTATTTTTGCCTTTGGTAATCGTTTGTTGTTATCATGGTGGTCAACAATTGTCTGGCATAAATGCGGTATGTATACAAGTATTTTGGATTTTTATTCATTTAAAAATTTTTTTTTCAATATTTTTTTTTAGATTTTTTATTATTCTGTGGACATATTTAAAAGTGCTGGTCTTTCTGCTGCAGATGCCGAATGGGCTAATTTAGGTGCTGGTTGTTTAAATTTAGCCACTTCTTTCTTGGGTCCCATACTTATGGCCAAAGTAAATCGTCGTCCTTTAATGTTGTTCTCTAGTGCTGTATGCGGCATTTTCCTATTCACTATTGCCTTCATTTTAAATTACATTGTAAGTATACGCATTACAAATTTAATTTCAATTGTATTGCTTAAATTATGTAAACAATTCCTGTCTTGCACTTTGGATGATGGAAAGGATCTTCAAGATCAAATTAAATCCAAATAAAACCATAAAAACCTTACTGGTTCAGAATATTCCATTCTCAAAAAAAATTTTCTTTATTCGAAATGCAAAACAGTGAAAAAAGTTTCGATATTTAATTTATTGTATAATGATTTTTATTTTTAGGAAGCTGCCAGCTGGTTCCCTATAGCATGTATTGTTTGCATTATGGGCTACATATTTTTCTATCAATTCGGTTTGGGCCCAATACCATATTTCATTGGATCTGGTAAGTCAAAATAAATTATTTGTATTAAGACTATTGATATACATATAAGAGGACGGTGCTAAAAATAGGTATGCTTGCATACAGATTGCGTTAGTAGTTCGAAAAACTTTATTTTGGTGAAAAGTGGAAATCTTATAAAACATACGTTTTATATTATAAGGTGCCATCAAAAATAAATTACTCGAGTGAATTTAGCATTTTAACGAGGACGTACGAGTTGCTAAGGGGAAATAGTCGTAGTAGTAATAGCAGTAGTAGTAGTAGTAGTAGCAGTAGAAGCAGAAGTAGTAGTAACAGTAGTAGTAATATTAGTAGTAACAGTAGTACATTTGCTATTTTCAAATTTGAAAAATGTTTCGATTTGAAAGTGCCTGCAGTGCTTTTGCAGAATTTTTTTGCGTTGTCATTGTTATCTTTATTTTTACAATGATGGTATTTAAGACAAAAGTATCCTGTGATTTTCATTGTGTTTCCTAATTAGCTGGCAGTACTCTGAAAAACATTCAATATGGGAAAATCAATAGGTTATGTACAACTCAACTCATGTTAAGTTCAGCTCTTTCTTTTAAAAATTCGAAAAGCCATTATAAATTTATTTCGATTTCACCAGGATCCAAGCACGGTTTGATGAACTGGCAGTCAAGGACTTTAATCACTACAGCATATCATCGAGAATTTTAATTACTAATAGTTCTAAAAGCGTCCTAATCAAGAAATCATGTTTCGAATTTTGTGCCTTATTCATTTAAGTATAGTATTGGTCCATAATCAATAAAGTCTCAGATTGACCGGTTATTAGCCTATCGACTTGTTTAGAGTCAGTAATCAGGATAGTTGATGGCATTTGTAAGATTTTGAATTCCTAATGCTGTAAAATAACTTAAATTTACGTACGATGTCTAAGGATATTTTTTAAATTTAAAGAAAAAGACGCTACAATATCTGAAGTGTGACATTTAAAATCAATAAAATTTTTCTTTAAAATTCTGCGCAAAATCTTTGATCATCATGATGTTTAAAATGCGCATTTGGATTCTGATGCTATTTGGTCAATTTTTTCTGCACACATGTTCATAAAAAAACAAAATAAATTAATAAAGAAAATAACAATAAAAGTTGTTGAAAAATTTCACAGTAAATTAAATTAACCACTTAACCTCGACACATTTGCAGCAATGAACAATATTCGTACATGAAAATGTTTTCATTTTCATTTTGCAATTTATTTATAAACAATTAAATCAAAACCAAGTCTCCTCTCTGTTCAATTCAATTAAAGAACACTTGTTTTGTTTTATTTATAGAGCCAACTGGGCTCAGCAATTCACGTGATATTTTTTTTACCAGTCTGCTAATAATTCTATATTTAAAACTCGTGCTACAAATTGACTCACTTGAATATTGGTGGCAGCATCATATTTAATTGTTGTTAATTGAGCGCAAACTGATTGTTTGTGTAAACAAATGGTTGACTGACTGACTGATTGACAGACAGCAATTTATAACAAATTATAAACTCATTTATATAGTAACACAATATTAATTTACAAGACAACGTAATATTCTTGAAATTTTGAATTCAAAAATCGTTTTTTTTTTGTTTTTTTTTTAGAACTTTTTGAAGTGGCTCCTCGTCCTGTTGCCATGTCTATGGGCAGTTTAGCTTCCTGGTCTTGTAATTTTATTATAGGCATGGCTTTTCCCCCGCTTTCTAACGCTTGGGGCGCGTTTGTGTTTTTACCATTTTCGATTAATTGTCTGAATCTGTTTCTAATTACGAAACGTTATCTACCGGAGACCAGAGGCAAAGATCCCTCTGAAATTGCTCCATTGGTTGCCAAGGGATTCCGTTCTAGAGTTAAATAATTTAATTAAATTTAGAATTAATTTAGCTTAATGGTTCGTTCATATTTGTAATTATTTTTTAAACAAATTTTTATATTTAAAATTAATAGGGCTTTATTTCCTAAAAAAAGTTCAAAAGCATTAAATCTATGTATATTAAGACAATAATTAGCCTTGTTACATTTAATTATTAAACATTTTTAACAAATACTTTTTAATTTAGCGTAATAATTCGTATTTCAATTTTTAAATTGTTTAATTATTTTTAAAATAAGTACAATCAGGGTTTTCTCAATATTACAATAGAAATTTATTAAAAATTTTATATTCAAAAAAATTATTTGCATTTCAATATTTTTTTTACTGGTAAATTAAAATTTGTTAACTATGTTATGAATATTACTTTTAAGATTTTTTTTGTATTCTAAAAAACATGCAAAAATTTAATTTTAAAAGCAGAAATCGGTTAGTAACTCAGTAGCCTTTGACTTCAAGTTCCCTGGCCCTTAAGGGAAAGGGTAAAATTGCTTTTGTCGACGGACATTTATTAGTTACATAAATACATAATTGGTCATTACAACCCTTCAGTTCGGATTATAACTTAGCTTCTCACATTTGCTAGTTACTTCTGCAAAATATTAAAAATTCGGGTTTGAAACCATCCAAACACAACGATTCAAATGAGAAATAGTTTAGTTTGGACAGTTCTGAGATGGTTACCAAAAATACCAGGGAGACCTAAGACATTTCCGATTGACTTGCAAGCGAAACCTTTTTTGTGTGCTATAAGTTAGAATATTATAGCGTATATCATGCAGATTAAACGTTCTGAATAGCAATGTTTACATACATAATTGGTCATTACAACCCTTCAGTCAGGATTACGGTCTAGTTTCTCATGCCACTTATGCTGTGTGCGTTAATTTTATACATGAGTGGCGGGACCTACAGTTTAAAGTCGACCCCGAACAACAGATTTTTGAGAAACTTTTCATGGTAATTTTATTTACTCTCAGAGTTTTTGCCAGAAACCTGCTGAGAGGAAGTCGCCGAAGAAATACTTTTTGTATTTTGTTTGATTTCTGGCCTGGGGTTTGAACCCTGGCTTTACGTCTAATAAGCTACGGCGACTTCGAATGGCAATGTTTAGTCTGCTTAAAATAGAAGAGAAGGATTTTTTTCTTAATTCGATCTACACTGGTAGGATGATTCCTAGCACTGCTAAGCCTGGTATTTAAGTTAGGAAAAGTGTGGAAGGTAAGAAAGAGCAAATAGATAAGACTTTTAACTTTCTTAGAAAGAGCACACAATTCTGTACAGATACAAAATCTGTTAGGCCTTATGCGATCGCACAGGAACAGTAGTAGTAGTAGTAACGAAGTATTTCCCTGAAGAAAAATCTTCCGGTTGATACAGCTTTTGGTGTGTTGACAATCCTTGGCAAGTGTGGTATCGGGTCGTTCCAGAGAGGATATTCAATTGTCGTGGGAACGTGGATACTTTGCTGTCATTAACGAATCGACAAGAAGCTTAAAAAAGTCTTCAAAGTATAACAGTATAGAGCAGTTGTATTTCATTTACGTTTCTCCCAACATTTTATAGCATTCTTAAGTCCAGAACATCAAGAAATATTTAATACCAAAACTTACATTTCATTAAGGACACGCTTACGAGTCAACAAAAACCTTAGACCTGGTTTTGAAATCTACACGACCGGCTTGGTTTCTTTCAAAAATATATAAACGGCAATTGCTGATGTCATATGTAAAAAGAATTGATGGAATTGGAATTAGAAGTAAGCGAGAAAATGTTATTAAAATTTATTATAAACAAATTTTGGTAGTTTGTGTGCTTCTTAATTGAATACTAATTTCTAAAATTTTGAAACGTAATAATTTGAAATATTCGATCTTCTTTTAAGTTATTGTGTTAATAATTTGCATTATGGTCTGTCTGGTCAATAAATTCAACAAGTGTCTTTACTCTTGTCTCGCTTGTATTAAGAAAATATAAATGAAAACGTAATGATTTATTTCGAAATTTGTTTTTTTTTTGTTTTGTATATTGACTGTAAACATTTCACCTCACACGATCAAAATGTGAGAATGAAACAATGACGTGGCGGAACTTTAAAGCCAGAGATGGACAAAGAGAATGTATAAATAATTTACGGAAAACGTACTTTTTTTGTTTTCTTTCTCTTTTTCCTCTTCCTTCAAATAATTTCCTTGTATCAATACAAAGCATTGTATAAGTAAGAGCCCTTCTTTAACGACTGGTCTAAAAAAGGAAAAAATCGGTGTCCAGAAAAAGCGATCATATTAGCTCGTCCATCTCTAACTATAACGTCAAAGGTAAAATGTGTGCTGCAGTATATTCACACATGTTTTCCTAGAGAGCGAGAATGATTCCATAGTGAAAATGTAGAATGAAACATTCAGTTGTTGGCACGCTTTCGGCCGGTGAATAACGGAAAAAAATCAATTTTCCGAAATCGGAAAACAAATATTGAAAATGCGGCGGCGGTGTATATAAAACGAAAACAAATCAATTTTTAAAAATAAAACAACAAAAGATATAAAATAAAATAATACAACGTGAGTGTATGTAAGCAAAGCAAGTGAGTGCAGAAGTAACTGAGTGTGGCCAACTGAAAATAAAAATTCGTAGAGCTAAAGATGAAAATAATCATGTTGAGTTTAAAAATAAAATTTTCTTAAAAAAAGTACAAGTTTTTTTTTTCAATATTTCATCTGAATTTGTTTTTTTTTCTTGGATTGGTTTGTAAAATATGAAAATTAAAAAAGTTTTTCTTTTAATGTTTTTTTTTTTACGTGTGTACAATGATAAATTATATTTAATGTTCCGTCCAAAAGCAAACACAAAACAAGAACATTTAAAAGCAATTAAAAGTAAAACAAAAATTTAATTTTTTCATTTAAAAAATTTAAGATTTTTTGAGATTACATTGAAGTAAAAAAAAAAAACAAACGTAGAGAAAATAATTAAGATTTCAGTTATGCAAAAGCATGTTAGTGCCGAAATGATATAACCCCTGCTCATTTATTGTTTTCTGGACACAACTTCTTTACATTCCGCAAGTATTACTTGACTACTGTTTTATAACAAATATGGGAGAGAATAATGGAATTCACTTTTTACATGGTTGGACAAGAAGTAGTGTTTGTATTGACCTGAATACGCAAAGCCTTTTTGTAAGACTTCCTTTTAGTACGTAATCAATTATTATCTGATATTTAAGCATATCTATTTTATATTGTTATTATAAGGTGCTGTAAAAAGAAATCTATTATTGCGCGTTGTATAAACCTTTTTGAATTATAATACGCGCCTTCTTTTATCGGGAGTAAAGAGAAAAAAACGTATGCCTGCGTGCACGGTGAGTGGTCACCAAGTATACATAAATCCCTTAATATTAGCATTATTTCAGTATTTTTTCTATTGGCCAAGTGCCTACCATTTATCTTCTTATTGGCTTCTTGTGTTCCTGATCTGCTACATTCGGAATGTAGTTTTACATTCGTAGGATCCATAAATAACACCCTGACATCCGCCAGCCAGTTTCTCTCGCCTGTTACATTTTCATTTATGACTTTAAAGGCCTTTTATATTTCATGTACCATTTGACCTTAAGCCGGATTACTGCTCTATTTCAACATGGGAATAAAACAAGGATCAGGAAGATGAGCTTCTGGATTTCGTTAAAATGTTTATCGATATTGGATGTACTTGTTTAGACTTTAACAACATTTTATGACATAAGGTCTCAGCATATATTCCCTTGCCTTGCTTATAATATCAGGACAATAATTTGGAAAGTGGAATAGGAATAACGTGACTCCTGGCAGCCTGTCATTTCGTACGTTCTTTTTTGAGTAGAATAAAGGTGGTTGATGAAGTCATTGTAGTGTAGTTGGCAGCGTGTTAGCTTGGTAGACGAGATCTCATAGGTTTAAACACTAGCTGTGAGAGAAAGAAATGTAAAAAATCTGTTTCTTTGGCAATTTCCTCTGAACAGAGAGCTCATGAGTTCAAATCCTAGCTCTGACAGAAAGCAATGCAAGCATTTTTTCTTCTGACGACTTCCTCTGAGCAGTCGGTTAGCAAAAGCTCTGAGGGTAAATAAAATTACCATGAAAAGTTTCTCAAAAGCCTGTCGTTCGAAGTCGACTTTAAGCCATTGCTACTCATGAATAAAATTAACTTACACGACATGGAAAGCTAAATCGTAATCCTGAACAAAGAGTTATAATGACCAAATAAGTAAGTGTGGTTACAGTAGCTGGTGGACCCCTTGTCATTGGCACGGACGGACGGTTAGTGATCTTATAATTGTTAAATCTGCTAAATGATTACGTTTGTAGATACTTTGTGTAAGATTTTGTTCATGGTATCGCTCTTATTACTGTTTAAACTTATTAATGATGAATTCGATATTATTATTATATCGATTATCATGAGCATTGAAAACATGTGGAACAATGGAACTGGTATCTTTGATTTAAAATTTAAAAGGGCGTTTGCTTAGTGAAATAATTGGTTAGGATTGTGTTGAATTGTTTAATTTCATAAATTTGAAAACCTTGAGACTATTTTTTGCTGACTCCGGCGTTGAACCGGTTTACTCAGATTTATAGTAGAGCACTGTAATCATTACATGATGCCATCTCTGAAGTATAATGGTACTACAATGCGATCCAAGATAATGATGTTTAAGGTGCCTGCCAATTGACCACAATCTAAGCTAAATTGGTCCTGTCATGAAGAAAATTCTTGAGAATTCAAAGGATTTTTTCTTAAAATTAATATTTTTTTTAATCGTTATGCATTAAGTAGGGTACTTTTAAGCCATATACATACATATGTGTGTATGTGTTGTATGTCTGTGCTTAAATAATGGCATATTGCCTGTAATGATGTATTTTTAAGTATTATACGGTATCATTTTGAATAGGTAGTATAAGTTTATTACATACAAATAAAAATTTAAATTGTTTTCCAAAAAAAAATAAAAACGTGAAAACTTTTCATGACGTCTTTATAATTCGATTCTATTTAATTTTCTTTTTATTTTTGAAAATGTTTAAATACGCTTGTTGTGATACGATTTATAAAAGGCAAAAAAAAAGTAAAAACCATATGGTGGGTCTTTGTATATTAGTGTGTAAGAGAGTGCAAAAACTTTACGAGTATTGTTGTCGAGTATTTTGAATATTTCAAAGAAAAACTGTTGCTGTTTCTTGTTTTTTTTTCCAAATTTTCTAAACAATTTTTCACAAATCTTTGAAAGTACAAAAATAATCGCGTCATACACTTTTCGTTGTTAAATTATATTTTATGATTGTGTTTTTTTCTTCTTCTCTAGTGATGTATTTGTTGTTATTTGTGCCATAGCAGTAATTTTATTATAATAATAACAAGACACAGTAAAAAAAAACATATTTAAAGAAAATTAAATACAAAAATTAAAGTAGTCGAGAATAAACGGATTATAAAATTGTAATGATTATGCTGATCATAAAATTGCCAGCGTGTTTCCACAGCGGCTATATATACCGCATAATAAATATGCTTTTAAAAGATTAGACGGGGAGAAATGTAAAGGTCTGCTGTAGCACGTTGCCATTTGTCACAATGTCGATGCCCTTCCTGAAAATGTTTTGTATTGTCGTAGTGGGTGTGTAAAATCTAATCTTTTCTCATGAAACTCTAGCTTTCTATAATGTTATCGTTCTGGTGAGTATAGGAATCTATCTCAGATGGATTATTTATTGGTAGAATGAAGCCTCTTAATATTCTGAAAATTCAAAAACCATGATGAACATATATTTCGTTTTATCCTAGAGCTACTTTATACATACCTAATTGGGCATTACAATCCTTCAGGTAAAATTACGACCACACATGTGTGTAAATTTTATACATGAGTGGCGGAGCCTACAGTATAAACTCGACTCCGAACGACAGATTTTTGAGAAATTTTTCATGGCTTCCGGACTATTGCAGGATATGTTGGGACGAGGAGGAGTTGGAAATTATCGAACGCCTCCTCTGTAACTGTCCAACCCTTAGCAGATAGAGGTTGTGGACCCTGGACAGGGGATTCTTCGAAGGTTTGGACTCTGTAGAATGCCCACATTAAGGCTTTCCATAGATTCATTAATAGTTTGAGCTGGTTGAGAAGTGCTAGGGCTTCAATCTTGTAGTCCCGCTCTCTTGAGTGTTTATGGTCTGTGTTTTTCCTCCGTCTTCTTATCCTCTGTGCAGCCCTTGCGCTGACCAACTTCTTCCTTTCCCTGATTTTGGTGGAACTTGGTTAGTACAGGGAGTGCGTTCACCCGTGGTATCACAACGGGCCGCTATGCGTGCTCAAGTGAACTTTGTGATAACAGAGCTACCACTCCGACCTAACCTAACCTAACCTTATCCTCTGTTTCCTACCTCCTATCCTTTTCCCTATTTCCTTCATTATTATCTCTCTCTGCTTTAGGACGTACTACAATTGGTCATTTTGACCTCCGAGTATTGTACTTGTCCCAATGACAAGTATACGTCTTTTAACCTGACCTAACCTTTCACGACTTATTAGACGCCACTTTATACATCGGCTATGGACACGCCATCCGATTATAACTCAGACTGTACCTTGAGTATCTGTACCATAGCCAATAGCTATACTGTGCAACAGTTTTCTAAAGGCTACGTAGCACGGGCCATGTAAGGTTAGGTTGTAAGTTTTTGTAGGCATATGATGATCGAAATATTTTTGAAATTTTTGTTCCATTTATTTTGTTCATTCTCACCACTGTATCTGTTACGGAATATTTATTTATTGAGGTTACAAACGTAATGACAATTTTTTTTTTCGATGCCGTCATAGAAACTATTAAAAAAAAATTCGAAATGTTTCGTTAAGAATAAATATTTAGCACATGTTTGTTTAATGGTTTACACCAAAAAAAAAAGAAAAAAATGAAAAGAAAGAAAATAATAAATAAATATACTATGTATGTTTTTTATTTTGTTTTTGGTTTTTCTTGTATTATTTTGTTAATTATGTTTGTTTGTATAAAAGCTTGTTTTAATTTTTTGTTAAATGTTTCTTTAATATTTTCTTACTTTTCTTTTTTTTTATTTCTTCAGAATTTCATTCTTTGAAAAAGCATGTATTTTTGGTTGTGAAAATAATAATTCTTTTGAAAATTATATTTGACATTTGATATTTTTGATCGTTGACAATTTTCAATTATTTTTAAAAAGAAATGTGTATTTTTCGAAAATATTTTTAAATGTATTGTATAGAAATTAATTACTTTTTTGCAATGTTTTTATGTGCGAACATGCTTTTATTTCAGAACTGATTTTGAACATTTCTAAAAAAAAATTTTTTTTTTTAAAAAAGGTAATTTAAAATAATTAATAACATTTACTGTCAGTTAATCCGAACTATATGATATCCTATTATGTATGAACTGAAAAATTTTGCTACAATCATTTGATATTTTAAAGAACAAATGTGATTTCCACATTCTACAAATTTCATCTAAATTTGATCTACTTAGTGTTGGCTTGAAAAAGATTTTAACAAATTTGATTCAGATTAGTTCCCAAGACAAAATGATATAAAGTACAGATGACAACTGATGAAGCATATTCATAGACAGAAGTCTTTCAATTCTAGACGTGGCAGAAATTTTTAAGATTGGCCTGAAATATTTTTTTTGAGAAAAATTGATTTACATTTTTTAAAATATTTTTAGGCTTCTTGGGGCTAACTCATGCCAAGTCAAAGTTATAAAGACTAGAGATAACATATGCTTCAGTATAAACTGCATTTGCGTTTTGCAATCTAGCGTTTATAAAGCCTTTAATAAATATAGGGCTGCCATAAACCATCTCCCCTTTCTTATTATTATTTCCGTGCTAAGCAAGTGTATTCTACTTTTCGCGCAAATGTTTTGGGTTGTTGCAATAGGTGTAGCAGTAAGGAGCTTTGATTACAGACTCCTATTCTCGCTGGAGGCCGCTGCCCAATCTTCCTAAGATGTTATTGTCTTTGAAGTTTTTAAAACTCGAAAACCATATTGAATTCGATCGGGTTTATTGACAAACACATTCATTACACATTCTACTAGCATTTCTTTGCTTTTTTCTGCTAAGCAGATGTTCTCTACTATAGCAGGTCAACTGTCGTTGCTTATAAACAACGCTTTCTATAAAAATGTATTCGGTGTAGGTATCGAGGTGAGGAACTCTGATCATTGCTGCCTAGTCTTAATGGAAACATATTAGAGTGGGACTTATTAAAGGAAATTACCATGGCGTTAACATAGAGTAAGAGGGTAAATATAAGGATTGACTCCGCATCTCAGTTCGAATCGATAAGAATCTTAATTCGAATTGGTAAGAAGAAGACACAAAATTTGTTCTGTTGTCTTTAAATTTTATAAATAGAGATTTGAATACCAAGAAACCCTTGGATCTCCTAAAGAGGACAACATTAACGATGAACATCATAGGAATGTCAGGCATATACGTCTTGAGAAAGAATAGGACTAAATGAGAAAAGCTTCTAGCCGTTCCACTTGATGCGACAACATTTTTAAAGGCTGTGTTGTTTCTAGAAAATGGCAGTTTGTAAGTTTGTTATACTAGGTTCTACTCTAGGCGATAAAACTGAAAAAGTCTTGATTAATTAAACTGACACAAAACAGAGACCCTATTTATTCCCTTGCCTGTTTTAAATCAATTTAACACCAAATTCAAGAGTTTGCTGTAGTTTGACAATAATTATGGAAAACTTTCCATCCGAATATGCGGACACATTTGAGTCGCATAGGTGCAGCAAATAACAACGAATACATGGCATGTAGAGAGGCCATCGAAGTGATGTATGACTTTCTTTTAAAAAATATATTTTTTAATGTCTAGTGAATAACATCATAATTTTTTTTTAATCTAATGACTAAAATGCTTAGTCTGAAGATCCTGTTCTAAATTCTGACTAATAAACTTAGTATATGAAACCATTAATATTAATCAATGCTAGATAATCAAAAATATATACCGGCGGCGATAACAAAAATTATGTCAAAACTTATCCTCCAACAGATTAATAAAAAAAAAAAGAAAAACTTCTATAGTTTATGCAAAAAAATTAGTAAGAATCAAAAGAATAGAACAAAAAGGAAAATAAACAATTAAAAACAGAAATAATAGAAACAAAAAAACATTTTTTGAAAACGAATTGATATAAAGATAAACCCAAGGCAAATTATACCGGCATAAAATGAAACTCATTATAGGCGAACTTGTTTTTTATTTATATTCTTAATAAATTATATTCTTTTAAGCTAGAAAATGCTTATAAATGCTTAAAATATAAATAAAAAAGAAAGAAAAATTATTTGAAAGTAAAGTAAGAAAAGATGGGCGATTAAAAAAGATCGGCTAGTTCTATTTCAAATAATTGCCCCTATTAGTGTGGGTGGGGTCATGTTAGTCATTATACGTATCGTAGAAATATGTACATACTTAAGGTGTTTTAAGATAATGTGTTGAATGACACTGTCACTGATTCCAATATGCCAGCGATATACAGCAAATTATGACAAAAGATCTCCTTTAGTTTACTTAAGAAATCAAGCCAATAAACTATACAAAGCGCCAATTTGAAGAGTTCTTTTCACCTTTTTTTCAGGATTTTTTTCTTTATGTCAACATTACAATTGTACTGTGAACGGTAATACGTTAGATAGGTTAGGTTAGGTATCGGACACTTCCTAAAGGACAAGGTCCCACCTTAGGATGTAGTTTACGCTTATTGTGATAATACAAATACTTATACAAGCTTGGGATCAAACAATCCCAAAAGAAAACTAATCTGATTATTCAGTCAAAGACGACAGAAAACGTAAAATCTTCGTTCCTCCCTTACGAGAGTTGGGCAGCTGAAAGAAAGTTTCTTCCGTCTCCTCAGGTCCACAGCTGTGGCAGAAGTCTTTGGAGGGAATAACAATTCTATTCGCATGCCTTTCAACAGGGCAGAGAGCGGAGGGGCGCAATAGAGCGTTTCGATGAGCATGCGATTTAAGTAAGGCCAATAGTCAGTCCTCTTTTTTATACATAGTAGACCAGCAGAGCCAACGAATTTCAGCCTTTTTATAAAAGGACCGGAGGATACCAAATGTAACTGAGAAAATAGCGACACATGTCTTGTAACCTGACGGAGATTGTGAGCTCCTTTCTAGGTCTGACCACTTCATCATCAATGCATTTGTCAACGTTATTCCTTTGTCCATTGAATGATCCAAAATTTCCCTTAGAAATCCTCGGCAGTTGTATAAAAGGACGGACGTCAACGTGACGTTTGTTAGAGACTTGATCCCAGTCTGGCTGTATGAGTAAATTAAGAGATTTTTTCACTCTTAAATGAAACTGGGAAAATGAATCCACTTGCATAGAGACGAGATAAATCTGGAATTTCATTAATACACGAAGGGATATAATTTCCATTAAGTCTAGCCCCTTGGTATACCACTGAGCATCTGCTCTGTCATTGCCCAGCTTTAGAGTAGCTGGAACAAGAGATTTATTGTCATTCCTTTTCATTTCCTTGAGGAACATAAGGATGTCATAAAGCATCTTCCTTATCTTTTATTACTTTGCCTTATTTCGGTTTCATTAATCAAATTTTCCTAGTTAATCAAGTAATTGGTCTACTGTAGTAAGAATGCTAGGATTAGCATTTGTCGTGTGGGTGTATTGGGAAAAGTGATGGGGAACTTTGCTTACGCAGTCGTACTTTTACGCAAGAGATTGTGTTGCCTGACATTAACCACTGATTTTCGTTGTAAATGTTATCCTTTATGGGATTCAGAGGACAAAGGCTTATTTGGAGAGACATTGAAGTCTCTTAATCTTCAAAACTTGCGTTTTTTGTTTGGTTTCCAAACCGGACACCTCTACTTTCAATCTTCTAGCGAAAGTAGAGATAATTTCTTTTCACATTATGGCTTTACCTTGGCGCCACCTTAAACCTTGTGTATGCCGGTATATTTGTTAAAAAAATTTTGATTTCAATAGAAATGAAAAAAAATTTGGATTTTTAGTGATTTGTTTTGAGATATTCTTTAACCATAAAACCAATTAAAATTTATTTTAAACAAATATTCTATTGTATGTATATAGTTTATGCTGAAATTGTTTTATTAATTGATTTCATTTCTTTTCTTTTCTTTTGAATATTGAAAGATCTTCTGTTGATTTTGTTAAACAACTTATGAAATGCTCAAGAAGTTGTTTTCTTTTTTTTATTAAAAAAAGAGTAAAAAAAACAGATGTTTTAATTATAAATAATAAGGCAGCTATTTGTATTAATAAATCTTTATAATGGTTTTTACTTTTCGGCCAAAAATACTTGTTTTCTTGTTTTTCCTGAAGACGTTTTTAATTGACCCAATTATTATTATTTATGATTTGAAATTTATTAAATTTATTAAATTGTTGAAAAGTTTGATGGCATAATTATAAATGTTGAGAGACAATATTTGAATTGTTGCGCCATGTTTTTCGTGGCCATATTTTAAAGAACGAAAAAAGAAATATTTATTGAGAGTCGTTTATAAAAATAATTTTCAAAACACACGGTCAACACACGTTTTCTTTAATAGACGGAATGAATTTTAAATCAGTTTTTTCCGCTCTTTAGTAAGCATCTGGCCAAAATAAATTTGTTTTAAAAGCAATTATTTTCTTCAAATCGTTTTAGACTTAAAATGTCATAATAATGACGGCTGTAGCTGTAGCAGTCAATAAACCCGATCAATCCAGATTAAAATACGGAAGATGTGTGCACCGAGGTTTTTGATTAAGAGATTTTTTATCCATGACAGTGAACATCATAGGAAGAAAAGGCAGCGCAATCTCTAGATAAAACAGTAGAACTTAATCAGCAAAAGTTCTTCAATTCTAAATCCAATATATTTTTTTTAATTGATTTCACACTCAATTTGAATACTTGGGAATCATTGAAGCAAACTCTAGAAGTATTAGGCGAGAGCATATAGATCTCTGGTGAAATAAAACTGTCCTCTTATGTGCCAATGTTGACTATTAAAATGATTGATGTCATATGATTTGTCTCGAAACGTCTAACAACAACCGTTACCGTGCCCTTCTGAATTTCTGATCCACTTGTCCTTTCTAATCTTCTTTCGTTATGGAAATAGGTGGTTACTGTTGGCAGCTCAACCATAACCTTTTGTGTGACACGTAATTGGAACCTGTGCGGTGATAATGCATATAAGCACGTAACATTTGGGGGCCGCAATAACCCTACTAACACCAAAGACATCCTTAAGTTTGTTGGGACATCAGGAGAGGTAGAAACATTGAGTCCAACACATTTGATTGTATGGTCGCAATAATCAAGCACCTCAGCACAAAGATAATAACGAAAGTCATACGTTTTCTGTCAATTATTGCTGAAGTTGCAATAGCACAGTATGTAAGCCGTACTCTTGTTATTGCAACTGCGGGAAAACTAGTTGTACGGAGTGCAGTGCTTTATTATTAATCCTTTCGTAATTCTAAGGAGCATCACCCCTATCTTAATCGATTTCTGGTTTTGGTCCTTCAATCAAGTTATTTTTCAGCAAAACAGGCGATTTGATTAGTATAACAGGTTCTGGAAAGATAGAGTAGCCAACTGTCGTTGCTTGGAAGCTTTTTAATGAGAATATATTCCCATACAGTTTCTTTACGATATTTGTTGTTGATCTTATCCTCTTTGGTGGCTTCTGTATGGTTTATTTAATCGCTGAAATGAAGACATTCGTTTTTTTTTTCTTTTCATTTCAACAAAATGTTTCTCTTCATATGAAATATGAGTTATTTCTGCATTGAACCGCATTATATTGTATGTTCTTTGCTTAACACTTAATAGTTTATAATTGTTTTTGTTAATTTTTTTCCGATTGTATTTTGTTAATAATATATTCATTTCTTTTAAAGACAACAGAGCAAAAACCATCCCTCAAGTGCAGGCATTTCGTTAACACCTTTGAACATTTAAACATTTTTATAAAATCGTATAAATTTGTTTATTTTAAACGCCAACTAATGAGTAAATAAACAAAATTTTAGCGTTTACTCCTGTTCCTGCTCGCCATTTAGCACACCTTTGGTATTCATTCAACAGACACCGTGTGTCACTTCTCTTCGTTAGTCAGCACTTTCGGAATTTATTTTGTTTTTCTATTCCACCCAGAATGTGTTGTTGTGACTCGTGGTAATTAAGTAGAGTGCGAAATTTAATGAATTCTTAATTAAATTTAAATTAATTTGAACAAAAAACAATTTGAATTTTATATTAATTGTTAGTCAATTAACATTGAGAGAAAAGACGAAAAAAGATTGTCGGGGTTATTCATAAAAAATATCTTATTGTAGGCATAATGTACGCATTAATCGCTTTGTTAAATATTTTGATAAAGAAACAATAATCTAAAGCTCTACGCAAGATAACCAGATGGATGGCAGAGATCTGTGAAACTATAAGCACGAAATGAGATAATAATTCTCGACACAACTAGGGAATGCTTAGATGGTGGGGACCTTTCACCACTAATGTGGAGCCTGATTGGGGTTAAACAAATTTAAAGAAACCTCTACGGCATCATCCAAAAAGGTCTTGAGGTTGTAGGTTAGGTTAGGTTGAAGTGGTAGCATGACTGTCTGACTCCACAGGCAAGCGTAGCCCCTGTACTGATTGAATTCCACCAAACTCGGGAAGAAGTTGGTCAGCGCAATGGCTATAAAGAGGTTGTAACTCGTAATACTATTTACAGCGTGATTTAAGTTGAAAAAGGAAAAATAAAGTCTCTGGTGCTTAATTAGGTTCACATTCCTAAGCAGCTGAGGTCTCTACACCCGAAACAATTGAAAAATTTATGAATTGGTGTTGGCCGATTGTATATTAAAAGTACAATAGTTTGTGGATACTATATGAAATACTATATGATACTATATGAATTTGAAATGATTACTTAGGTATCAGAGAACCTGCTGCAAGATGGGTGTTGTGTTTGCTCACAATCGGTCACAAACGCAATTACGTGACAGCTTTGCAAGAGTGACAATACGGCTGAGTTTTTGCTTCAATCCGCAATTGTGAGTGAAAGGTGAAAAGGTTTGACAATTTTTTAGAACAATATATGGACGAGTTTTTGCTTCGATCTGCAATCGTGGATGAAAAGTGAATCCGCAACAACATACGGGAGACCAAATACATGTCAAAGTAGAAGGTTTTTTGGAACTAATAGGAGCCTAAGAAGACTACATTAGATCTACGCAAATATGCATACGTGTTCAGTTGCCATGGTAAAAATCAATGAATGAGGCTGCCAATTGTTCTCTGAAGCAGTGTCTTCTCCGGATTTAACACCAAGTGACTGGCATCTCTTGTCTAAACTTAATAAATGGCTATTCGGCACAGAGATTTGGTTTAAACGATGATTTAAACGATTTATTTTAATGATTCTCTCAAATCTTATTCTTTAGAAGGAATGAAGTAAGTGGGATATCGTTGAATAACAGAGAGAAGTGATCAAAGGAAACAACATTAAAAACAAAAATTATTTTTTTTTTAACAAAAAAATCTTTGTTTTGTTCAAAACATCATGGACTTATAGAACAACTCTCGTCTTATTCATAAGGAGGATCTACATGATCTGCTCTTTGCGATGTTTTTACTATATTCCATACAGTTCACACATTTACCGTATGATCTAACGTATTCAGTGAGTCTGCCGTCCAAAATGTTAGTTGCTTTGTGTTTGAACAAAGTATCGTGTTTCATAATGCCGCTGTACAAAATATATACAATGTATTCTATTTCAAAACGTCGTCAATGTGTATTTTTAACGCAGTCAAAAAGCAATCAGGCATCGGATTTATAGTTGATGCATTGTTTGGTTACTTTGCATATCTACATAGTTTATATACAGTAGTAGAACTGCATACAAACTTTGTATTGATACATTTTGGAAGGCAGCCTGGTTATATTGATAGTTGATACGTTGCCTGAAGTCACAAAAGTCTAGTATTTAGTGTTTTGGTTCATTAGACGAGAGCCCGTGGTTTAACCCATGGCTCAAACTATAGATGGGAAAACTTAGCATACACAGCAGGGGTGGAGGTAGAAGCTAGGTTGTAAGGCTAACTAAAGTGTTGTGATAATCACTTAAGTAAGAAAAGAGATTAAAATTGGCATTTAAATAAATTCTTATAACAAATTAAGATGCTGAATAATTAAAACTAAAATCAAAAACATTCTTTTTTGAATAAATTGAAATACGTTTTCAATTTATTGCTACACTAATAGAGTAAATCAGGTAAATAATTTATAAAAAATAATGTATAATGTATACATACATACATACATTGGTATGTACACAGTTATATAATGCATGAGCTGAATTGGATTGGGCTGAGCTATATGTAGAGAATGTATTGTAATAAATTTAATTGTCTAATAAAAGTTTCATGTTGTGCTGAAAGAATTGAAATAAAACGTCAATTTTCCAGAAATTTCAAATATATTACCGCTTCACAAGGCGTTTAGAACGTACAATTTTCGCACAAGTATCTGATAAACTGGTATGTTGGGGTCTGTGTTTGTTCAAAATACAATTTATTTCTAATTTAAAAGATTTAAATAAGAAATTATTTATTTATTTAACAATTTAATTCAACTTTTATTATATTCAACGAGATATTTAAAATGTTTTCAAATATTTTTCGCTGTTCATATTTTATTTTATTTTTCTTTTCTTTTTTTGCTTAATGGGAGCCACATTCAAAATAGTTCTTAGAAACCAAAGCGGTTAACAACAGATTGCAGTCTGGATTATTTCGCATGCGATGTTGTACATGATAAATAATCAGCCTACAATTTTAAGGAGGAGAGTGGTAGAGCAATCAATTTCTTCGCTAGCCGGTGGGAACGTTGAAATTGTTTCTTGGGATTGGGAGTTTGCGAGATGTGGCTAAACTCATATTAGTAGGGGTAGGCTTTTACAGCCATTAGTGGTAAAAGTATCCGCAAATGGGGAGACCCATTGTGTCCGTTCTAGAAAGTGGAAATCAGTGAAGTAAGAGAAATGGTATAGAGTGTAAAAAATGGCAATAAACAAAACAAAGGCATCAGTTACGACAGGATGGAATGCACTCGCCTTCGTCATGTTAATTCCATTATTAAAGTCAGAGGAATCTCTCTCCCCTTTCTCTTTCTCTTCTCCACATATACTCCAGAAATCCGGCTGAGATCAGTCCAAGATAGCCGTCAACGTCTTGATATCATAACAGCAGTCTTATGCTGAGTCCCAGCAGCGTGTTATCGATAGATAGACAAAGGGTCTTAGAGACATCATAACATCTCGATATATCCCCAGAAACTTTGCTCTATCTCTTGAAGAGTCCAATGGGGATAGCAAATTAGAGGATCGGAGGCACCAACTACAATGCCCCGGAATCCAACAGAGATTGATCTGATTCGTTCCAAAAAGAGTTCTTACAGTTATGAAGCTCTAGCGACTTACATTAGAGTGATCTTAACATCATTCGGGACGCTTTATTTTCAATGAAAATTACGTAAGAATCTGCATTATTAGCCATCTACATTTGAGATCAGCCATAGCTTCAGAAGCCTTCGAAATGACAAATGTCTGCGCTTGACTCGTCCCAAGGAATCCTTACAGTTACGAAAATCTATCAACTTACAGCAGACCGATCCGAAGACCCTCTGGGACGCTTGATTGTCAACGAAAATTAAGTAAGAATTTGCATTATCAGCCATCTACATCTGAGATCAGCCATAACCTCAAAAGCATTCAAATATCCGCCTGAAAAACGCTACAAAAGGATCGCTAGAAAAAATCCTCACAAAAGATCTTACACCATAGCTCCCATCTAGTTTCGATCCGCCTCTATTGCTGGTGGTATATCGTGTCATCTTATTTTTAGAAAATTCTCCCACCAACGGACTATTTCATGTTGTGGTGTTGTGAGTAGTTTTCTGTATGTTCCTTGCAGGATTGTAGCAACTTGTTTTCGATAGAAAGGCATCAAACCATATTCATATCTTCATATCTGCTGGCGCCTTTAGCCTTTTTGCAACGTCTTTATAGGGGTTCAGTAGTCATTCCATGCAGGTCTTTTCCGGTAACTTATAGTGCGCTTTCAGTGCGTTTTTCCTTAATTATGTTTCAGAAAGTAGATTTGATAATTTGGCTTTCAATGAAGAAAATAAATTCATTTTCATTACAGAGTGAGTTCATAAAATTTGTGGTTTTTTCAAATTTTTCAATATTTTTCTCTTATTAAAAAAAAAACAAGAATACTTATACTCTTCGGCTATATCCCATAGGTTTTGTGCATGTAAATAATAATTTTTTGGAAATTATAAAAAGAAATATGTATTTACTAGACATGTTACAAAACAAATAAAAAAATAATAACAATCGAAACATTAATTAATAAAAATTCTTTTGAATTCTAATTTCAGATACAAAAAATCAAAAAATAATTGGAATTATTATTGGCAACAACGAAATTCTACGATATTTCTTCAAACCATCTAATGGTCAATGCAGAGAATGTCAAACAACACGAAACTTGTATTTATTGTAACATACACTAGAGGTCATTATAAATCGCCTCTAAAACCTTTTACAAAATATCGCAGAAGATTTAAATAAAAAATTTTGATTTGGCAATATGTCCGTACGTCGCAGTTCGTCACGCCGCAAAGTGAAACCGCCCTTTCAGCGTTTTAAAGATCATTTTCGAAAGTTCACAGCGTTTATGTTCAGTAATGTTGGCATTATACTGCTCGTCATACTGTACACCATTGGGGGTGCATTCATATTTCAGGCCATCGAAATTTTCGAATATGAAGTAAGTAAAGATGTCGTTCCCGAAAAATATGGTCTATTAACGCGAAATTATACCGCTGAATGTTTGGAGCGTATCTGGCATGAAACTTCGCAGAATATAGGATTCTATGATGCTCTGTCGTATAAGAGAAGGTAAATAATGTTGTAAATTTAATAATTTTTTTAATAGATTTTTTATGATATTCGTTAATAACTTTTTTATAACCATTGAAGTCGCCGTAGTCTAGTAGGTAGTGTGTTGGCTTATTAGACGTAAAGCCAGGGTTCGATCCCCAGGCCAGACATTAAAACAAAATACAGAAGATTTCTGGCAAAAGCTCTGAGACAAGACAAAATACAAAAAGTATTTCTTCGGCGACTTCCTCCCAGCAGATTTCTGGCAAAAACTCTGAGAGTAAATAAAATTGCCATGAAAAGTTTCTCAAAAATCTGTCGTTTGGAGTCGACTTTAAACTGTAGGTCCCACCACTCATGTATAAAATTAACACACACAACATAAGTGGTGTGAAAAACTAGGTCGTAATCCTGACTGAAGGGTTGTAATGACCAATTATGTATGTATGTGTTTTATAACCCTACGACAAACTTGTCCCATTTGAATACCACTTAACATTAAACTTTTCGACCGCACTATGTTAGGTTCGATTATAGTTTTCGAATCTTAACAGCTAAGAGGCTTCAATATCTTTCCAAATAATCTCATATACTCTAGTCAGAGTTACGACCAACTTTCTTATACCATTCATGTTGTGTGTGTTAATTTTATCCGTTGGTAGTGGGACTTACAGTTTAAAGTCGACTCCGTTGGATAGATTTCGAATTTTATTTACGAAGTCGTCGAAGATATATTTTTCTTTCACATTTCGTTTGGTTTGAGATGTCTGAGGTAGGGTTGAGCACGGTTCCAGGCCTAATAAGAACAAATAATCTACACACGAATAATCCTGACGAATGACAATCCATAGAGAATAGCATCAACGACGACTATCAAATAATAGTCAGGTCTTTTAGAGAAAGAGTAGGACACAATGGACAATGTTTCTCACCATTACACATCAACGACGACTATCAAATAATAGTCAGGTCCTTTAGAGAAGGAGTAGGACACTATGGACAAAGTTGCTCACCATTACACACATACAACATGCTGAGATCGTTTTAGGCAACGACAGGATGGCAAATCTACCATCCTAGGCAATGTTTTGTGGGAATAAAAAAAATAAAAATATTTTTCTGTATAAGAGAACATTCTCTACTATGTAGAGTATTAAAGATCGGGCTTGATGGCCTATTAAAAATAGGAGTTGACCCTCAATAACTTTAATTATTTGTATTCTTTTTACAGAGTTAACGAAATATTATTGGAATTTCAAAGATCGGTTGTACACAATCACATAGTGGGTCAGGATATTAGCAAACAATGGAGCTTTTCGGGAGCATTTTTATACTCACTTACTGTTATAACAACCATAGGTAATGGAAATTGAAATTAAAGAAATTTATTTTCAAATTAAATACAATTTTTTTATCTTTATTTTAGGTTACGGTAACATATCGCCACGTTCCGATTGGGGTAAATTGGCTACAATTGTGTATGCAATTATTGGCATGCCCTTGTTCCTATTATATCTCTCCAATATTGGTGATGTTTTGGCCAAATCATTTAAATGGATTTATTCCAAAGTCTGTCTATGTCGCATATGTCCGGGCGTGGCAAAAAGGCGTTTAATACGAGAAAGACGTAAACTAAGGCAAATGGTGATGAGCAAAAGGGTGAGCATTAGCACTGCAGAATACTGAAATTATAAGAAAAGGTTTTAATCTTTCCCTTCTGCCCTGTAGCTAGCCGAAATGGAAGAGTCGCGACGCTCTAAATACAGTTCATATTCTAGCAGTACAAGCAATAGTTCAGAAAGTGCCAACAGCTATAGTTATACAGATGAGACTGAAAGTTCAACGTCATCAACTAGAAGTGACACGAGTATTGAACGCCATAATAATAATGATTTGGCCATTTTAGGTTTATACGATGATGAAAATGATTCCGATATTGAGCGTGAGATTAGGGGCAGTACAGATGAAATAACTGTTCCCCTGACTGTATGTGTTTTTATAATGATAAGGTGAGTGCAAATTCAATATTCGAAATCAAAAAAATTTTTTTACTTTAATTTTTTATTTCTTTTTAGTTACATATTATGGGGCGCTTTATTATTTGGTCAATGGGAATCCTGGGGCTATTTAGATGGCAGTTATTTCTGTTTCATATCCTTAAGCAGTATTGGCTTTGGTGATCTAGTGCCGGGTGATCGTGTGGTAAGTCGTGCAGAAGTTAATGTTCTTAAATCTGTTTTGTTGGATGCAATAGAGATGCACTAGACTCTATAAAGCATAGAGGAATAAGAGAAAGAGGAATGCAACAGAATAGATTTACTAAACAAGCATTTTTTCACATATTTTTTCTCACTGAAAAATTTTTAATTCAATTTCAATTGTTTCAGATAACCGCTGACAAAGACAAGGTCGAAGTGAGTTTTATTTTATGTGCCGTTTATTTATTACTGGGTATGGCTTTGATCGCCATGTGTTTCAATTTAATGCAGGTTAGTTCTTTACAATAACTAGACTTCATTATATTTACTTTGATTTCATTTTGATTTGGTCTTTTTAGGAACAAGTTATACACAATATACGCGCTTTTAAAAGAGCTTTCAAAGCATGTTTTCGCTGTAAGAAAAGTAGTGAACATAGCAAACAATACGAACCACACAATGTGTTCTAAGAAGTAACGAATTTAAACGAGAGACATTAATTTTTATTTTCTTTTTTAATTTTAATTTTAAGTTTTTTTAATTTAATTATTTTTAATGTATTTAATTCGAATTAAAAGTAAAGTTTACTGTACATACATACTATATTAATTTAGAAAAGGCATTGAATTTTTTTTGGTTAAATTTAGTTTTTAAAATGTTTTTTTTTTTAATTTTATTAATACGAGTATGAATGTAAAATCTAGATTAAGTATAGCTTTGACTGTAAATTCCTATGAAAAAAAAAAAGAATTGATTTCTTAGGCTGCTTTAAATTTCAATTTGTTTTTTTTTTACTGTAAACCAGGGCGAAATACATTTAACTGACTATATTGTTTTGTATGATATTAGAATTTTACTATGTTTTCCATTCCAAAAAAGAAATACTTGGTAAATTACAACACAGAATCAATTCTATTTGAGTAGGCAAAGAAGCAATCTAAGCTGTAGTCGATTATAGTATAAATATTGTATATATTTTTAAATAAATCCCTCCATACCAGAATTTAGTTTTTATAATTATATTTTAGTATAAAATAAAAATAAATTGTAAATAATAATTTTAATTCGAACTAAAATTGTTTATATTTCTTGGATTGTATAGAGACAATTATTTTAAGAACGATTTTTTGTATATAATAATGCTCTTACTTCCCCAACACTCAGGAGATGGCTCCTGCTCATGCAGTACATTGTATTGGAATAAAAGAAACTTAGTTTACGAGAAAGGAAAGAGAGGTGGGGTGCGACATATTTTATTTTTGAAACATTGGTTTTACCTCCCATAAGAAAAGAAAGAGCTTTAGCAGGAAGGCAGTGCTCATATAAAGCATCCTCATAACTTAGTACGACAGCTTGTGGAATAAATTAGTTTGCGCAAAGTTAGGTTAGGTTAGCAAGTTCACTCGGTGGCCATATGGCCCAATGTGTGGTAAGCCTCCTAGTCATGATCCAATAGGGATTATTTTGAGCCAGCCCGTGCTTCGCATGAAGCCGAACTGGCCGGCATGCTATATGTAGTAGCATGTTCATCCAGATCTTCAAAGGTTCTGCCACCCAAACACCGCTGACACCCGCAGGGCTTTCGCATAAAAGGTGTTACAACAATTCCATTTCCTCCACATCATGGCAACATCTGCAGTAATCCTGGTGGGGCAGACCGAGCTTATCAGCGAATTTTCCAATAGCGCAGTGTCCCGTTAGAATTCCTGTTGGACAGCGAATTGTTCTCTTGTCGAACTTAAATAGTTCCTTGGTTTTCCTACTGGGCACAGCAATTATGAAATATAGCAACCAGGTATGTTGAATTTCATGCTGCTTTCTTCAATTTGGAAAAGAATTCCAGTAGAGGCACCTATTTCCCCTCTATCGCCGCCTCCTCGGACATATGCGATCCCTTACGTGCCAGTTCGTTCCCCTCTATGCCAAGGTGGCCCGGAACTTAGTAGAGACGGACGTTGTATTGATCTATACGGTGTAGAGAGTCCATGAAACTCCTGACGTTCTTTGATTTGATTAGATGGCATCCCAGCGATTTGATGGCTGGTTCCTGGTTTCAACCATGCATGCAGCTTATTCAATAGTAAAAATCTCTGCCTGAAATACACTGGCCTGCTTAAGTAATCCGTATAACCCGGTCCATGCCAGTTTATCAGAATAGACTGCAGATCATCGGTAAAAATCGCAGCCTTGTTCAGCGTACCGAGATAGGCCCTCTTTCATACAGCCTGTCATCATACCAATGCCCCGTAGGAAAATATAGGCCTTACAATCGCTGTATACGTCCAGTAGATGATACGAGGCTACAGGCGCCATCTATCATCTTCCATTAATCTGTTTAATTTTGTAATTACTAGATCCCTACTAAGTTTAGGGCAGTGACTCGAAAACTATTTTAAAAATTCTCGAGAATGTATACCAAAGAAGTTAAAATTTCTTATTACAGTATTCAATACCGTCTTACTAGCACACAGTATTGCCGCAAATAAGCACAATATTTTTATGTGTTGCCATATGTTCCATTTCTAATTGTGATATCACACAAATGGCATATAAAATGGACCAATTATTGGTGCATGGCATTACAGAAATAATTTGTCATTTAGTCGCTCTGTTGGTTTTTGAGGTCCATGTAAACCGATTCAAATTTAATGTTCAAAAACAAAACTCCTCCTGGGTTCTCTTCACCGATAATAACGAGAAAAGTTCGCTTCGTTGTACAACAGCGACTATTCTGTTCCCAAATTAAATATTTACATAAACAAACGTTATTTCCATATGAACCATACGAAGCCGTATTTGTTCATACAATAGCTGGCGGAATTTTGGTATTTTTGTTATGCAATTCAAGAACTTACAAACGTAAATATGTATAGAACGTAAAATCTTCCCCGTTTAAGGCTTCATCGGATATAGAGCAGAGATATTTTAGTCGATAAAAAGACCATAAAATCCATATCTTCTGTGTTTGTCACATTATATTATGAGACCGAACTATTTATTTGTATTTCTCGTAAGCAAAAGAGAACAACAAGTAAATTAGAACGAGAGGCTGACAAAATATTACAAAGGAGATGTTATACCATCCTCAATTATTCCGCATCTCCACGTAATCCGCAGAATTTAGGCTAAAATATGTCTTAGGTGACAGTTAACAAATTGTCAACACGATGTTCGGTAAGGAATCTAGTCACCAGTCTCACATTGGGCCTACTGAGTCGTAGTGAGGAGCTAATTCTATCACTGTTGATACATGACCGAAGTTACGTAGCACCCACAACTATTCTCTCAGCGACTCTAATCCATCTTCTGGGCTAATTTCAGGATGAGTCTATAGGCTTAGCATCTTGGAGAATTATGACTAATAACTATATCACCAAATGAGTGAACCAAAAAAGACTGACTTAATATGAATCAAAGTCGCATATGGATTCTTTACAGTTATTTAGCCCTATCCTATTGTCATCAGAGCAGCCTGACTGAGAACGAAAATTGGAAGAAATAAAGTCAGCAACGAGCCGTCAAAAAAGCAAATATTTCTGAACTAAAACGCCATGCAGTCCTCCTCATTGAGATTATAATGCACCCCCAGGTTCGGGACCTTCATAAAACACTTCAATTCATCCAATTTCGAACATAAGTTTCCGATTTCTGTACCACAAGGCTCTATCTGGAAAGTGAATTCTCGCGATAACAGTATTGAGAACCATGTTTATCGCTGTTGCGCATATTTATAAGATCAATATCGAAAATATGATTGTGGATAATTTGGCATAAAGCGAATTTATGCTGGAATACTGAAACCAATTGAATTTTCTTGAGTGGAGATATACTACGTTGCAGTTATATTTTAAATGCCAGCAAATAAAATTATACCGTATAAAATCAGGGGCCGTTCCACGAGTGATGCCTGTACATATTTGTAGCAATGTACTATGGAACTACTATATGTATGTATGTTATTGTATAATATTTTTAAATTTAATTTAACAAAACGTAACACAAATTAAATTACAAAAACATTCAAAATATTTTTAAATAGAAATATAAAAAAACTGCTAATCAATCTAAATTTAAAGCCATTAAGGTAACCGCATACAGCGCAACAAAATGACAACAAAGTTTGTTAATTACTTTATCGGCCATAATCAAAAAAAATTATTTATTATTTAGCGAGAAATTGTTGCATGCAAAATCCAAACAAAAAATATATCAAAATATTAATGAAAATAATTAAAATTTGTTGTTAATAAACAACACAAACTGCAAACGCTTTTATTAAAGACCAACATTTAAAAGCATTTGTCATAAACCATTTGACTTTTAGTTGTAAATTGTTAACATTGCGCCAACGTTATTATTACATTTCCATTGGATATGCATTTCATGGTCGTTAAATTAAATTTAATTATTTTATTTAATTTTATTATTTTAAGTTACGCCGTAAATTGCGATGAGCCCGTAATGAGGGATGAAGAATCTGTTCGCTGTTGTAGAAGACGATTAAAATATACATCAGAGTCATGTGTAGATGCTCTATTGGAAAATAATACCTTGACGTCTGAAGTAAGTAGTAATGAAAGAATCTCTATAAAAAAGGCTTACAATACCTTCTATAATCGCTCATTTTCATTTTTTAAAGTGCATGGTTAATTGTATTTATCGTGAATTTGAAATCTATGATGGTGAAACGATTAATATGGCTTCGGTAAAAACATTTTTGGAAACTCAAATACCTCAAGAAGAAGAATTTGTGACAATGTATACGAAAGCATTTGTAACTTGTAGCAACTTAGGTAAGAAAGCTAATATATATATGTAAACGTGCGCTTTATATATTGTTTGCTTATAGATAAGGATTATATTGCAAAAAAATTTCATTTCATTAAACTTGTTAATGAACATGGCTGTGACGAATTCCCATCACTTATTGATATGTGTGTTTGGTACCATATATTGGTTAATTGTCACGTAATTTATGCCTGCAATAGCGAAACTTGCAATAATAAAAGGCAATGGTTTAACGAGTGCGTTCTCTAAGCATTTGAAATTTAAAATATTTCTTTAAGTTAAAATTAATTTTCTTTCAAAGACAAATTTCCCTTGGAATATACAAATACATACATTTATTTGCTCTTAAAAATAATTTAATTTTGTTTTCACCTTTTAGCTTATAACATAAATTTAAATGTATTCGTTTAAATACTTTGAACTTCAGATTCATTACCTTTTATTTTTTGATTGTGAATGTTAATTTGCTTCTCAATCAGAAGGCATTGACATGCGACTTATTTCCAATACTTGTTCATCTTGCTGTAGAGCCGGTATGGAACATAAAACTTTATATTTAGCATAAGTAGAGGAGGCTTTATTCACGCATCCTAGGCGAAATTGTTCATTTAATTTGTAGCTTATGCTATGCTTTCGATTCGAATTGGTTAGCAAATCGAAAGCACTCATAGCCAAAGAATCTCGACAGTTGCGGTAAGTTTTTGGCATTAGCAGGGATTTTGAAATGACTTGACAGGTATCAAGCGGCTCCTGTTGTTGCCTCTTAAATGTTTTGGGCGAAATACATAATTTTGTATCGATTACAAATTTACGTTTTTGCATTACGATGCGCAGCGTTACATTCGGTCCCTTGGTGGGATTAACCAAATAGGAAGGCCTGACCCTTAAAGGTTTCTGTGACTTTTTAGCACTTACTACAGTTTTAGGACGTTGCAGCATTATAGGCTGTTTGGAAGTTCTTGTATAGGTGCGAACGGGTGTTAAAACCTTGCGCCATTGGGCAAGAGAATCCACAGCTGCCTGATTATTTTTATTTTGTCTACTATTACGCGATACTACAGGTGAGTTTAGCAAACTAAAACTGCCATTCAATAGGGAGACATTGGGCGATTGTAGAAGACACTTGAGTTGTGAGAAGTCGCCACTAAACGTCCCACCTTTTTGGGTGTTCCTTCTTTAGCGTTTGGATAAATACGCGCCAATTTTATATCTTTGGGTAGATTTAACATAGACTTCTCCAACATTTGTGGTCTTACGGCAACAGCTCTTCTAACTGGCTCCGGTGTAGGCAGAGTAGACTCGTAGCTGGTTTTAGAAGAGTTTGAATTGTACAGACTTTGATCGTTTTGCTGACCAATATTACTCCTTTGCTTAATATTGGCTGGTGTACTATTTGCTAAAAGTGCTGGTATTGCAAATGCAATATTTAGATGGGGCTATTTAGATGCCAGTTATTTCTGTTTCATATCCTTAAGCAGTATTGGCTTTGGTGATCTAGTGCCGGGTGATCGTGTGGTAAGTCGTACAGAAGTTAATGTTCTCTTAAATCTGTTTTGTTGGATGCAATAGAGATCCTCTAGATGATATAAGGCGTAGAGAAATAAGGAGACTCTTCAGAGAGAGGAATGCAACAGAATAGATTTACTAAATGAGCATTCTTTCACATTTTTTTCTCACTGAAACATTTTTAATTCAATTTCAATTGTTTCAGATAACTGCTGACAAAGACAAGGTCGAAGTGAGTTTTATTTTATGTGCCGTTTATTTATTACTGGGTATGGCTTTGATTGCCATGTGTTTCAATTTAATGCAGGTTAGTTCTTTACAATAACTAGACTTCATTATATTTACTTTGATTTCATTTTGATTTGGTCTTTTTAGGAACAAGTTATACACAATATACGCGCTTTTAAAAGAGCTTTCAAAGCATGTTTTCGCTGTAAGAAAAGTAGCGAACATAGCAAACAATACGAACCACACAATGTGTTCTAAGAAGTAACGAATTTAAACGAGAGACATTAATTTTTATTTTCTTTTTTAATTTTAATTTTAAGTTTTTTTAATTTAATTATTTTTAATGTATTTAATTCGAATTAAAAGTAAAGTTTACTGTACATACATACTATATTAATTTAGAAAAGGCATTGAATTTTTTTTGGTTAAATTTAGTTTTTAAAATGTTTTTTTTTTTTAATTTTATTAATACGAGTATGAATGTAAAATCTAGATTAAGTATAGCTTTGACTGTAAATTCCTATGAAAAAAAAAGAATTGATTTCTTAGGCTGCTTCAAATTTCAATTTGTTTTTTTTACTGTAAACCAGGGCGAAATACATTTAACTGATTATATTGTTTTGTATGACATTAGAATTTTACTATGTTTTCCATTCCAAAAAAGAAATACTCGGTAAATTACAACACAGAATCAATTCTATTTGAATAGGCAAAGAAGCAATCTAAGCTGTAGTCGATTATAGTATAGATATTGTATATACTTTTAAATAAATCCCTCCATACCAGAATTTAGTTTTTATAATTATATTTTAGTATAAAATAAAAATAAATTGTAAATAATAATTTTAATTCGAACTAAAATTGTTTATATTTCTTGGATTGTATAGAGACAATTATTTTAAGAACGATTTTTTGTATATAATAATGCTCTTACTTCCCCCACACTCAGGAGATGGCTCCTGCTCATGCAGTACATTGTATTGGAATAACAGAAACATAGTTTATGAGAAAGGAAAGAGAGGTAGGGTGCGACATATTTTATTTTTGAAACATTGGTTTTACCTCGCCTAAGACAAGAAAGACCTTTAGCATGAAGGCAGTGCTCATATAAAGCATCCTCATAACTTAGTACGACAGCACATGAAATTCTCACCTGCTTGTGGAATAAATTAGTTTGTGCAAAGTTAGGTTAGGTTAGTAAGTTCACTCGGTGGCCATATGGTCCATTGTGTTACCCAGCGTGTGGTAAAAGCCCCCTTGTCATGATCCGATAGTGATTATTTAGAGCCAGCCCGAGCTTCGGATGAAGCCGGCCAGTTTCTGGTTTCAACCATGCATGCAGCTTATTCAATAACAAAAATCCCTGCCTGAAATACGCTGGCCTGGTTAGGTAATCCGTATAACCCGGTCTGGTCCAGTTTATTAGAGTAGACTGCAGATCCAGTTCAGCATTCCATTTTTAAGCCATCGGTAAAAATCGCAGCCTTGTTCAGCGTAGCGAGATAGGCCCTCTTTCATATAGCCTGTCATCATACTAAAGCCCCGTAGGAAAATATAGGCCTTACAATCGCTGTATACATACATCCAGCGGATGATACGAAGCTATAGGCCTCATTTATCATCTTCTATAAATCTGTTTAATTTTGTAATTACTAGATCCCTACTAAGTTTAGGGCAATGACTCGAAAACTATTTTAAAAATCCTCGAGAATGTATACCAAAGAAGTTAAAATTTCTTATTACAGTATCCAATACCGTCTTACTAGCACACAGTATTGCCGCAAATAAGCACAATATTTTTGTGTGTTGCCATATGTTCCATTTCTAATTGTGATATCACACGAATGGCATATAAAATGGAGCAATTATTGGTGCGTGGTATTACAGAAATAATTTGTCATTTAGTTACTCTATTGGTTTTTGAAACAGTCTTGCTCTAAAGGTCCATGTAAACCGATTCAAATTTAATGTTCAAAAACAAAACTCCTCCTGGGTTCTCTTCAGCGATAATAACGAGAAAAGTTCGCTTCGTTGTACAACAGCGACTATTCAGTTCCCAAATTAAATACATAAACAAACGTTATTTTCATATGATCCATTCGAAGCCGTATTTGTTCATATAATAGCTGGCGGTATTTTTGTTATGGAATTCAAGAAATTACAACCTGAATATGTATAGAACGTAAAATCTTCCCCGTTTAAGGCTTCATCGGATATAGAGCAGAGATATTTTAGTCGATAAAAAGACCATAAAATCCATATCTTCTGTGTTTGTCACATTATATTATGAGACCGAACTATTTATTTGTATTTCTCGTAAGCAAAAGAGAACAACAAGTAAATTAGAACGAGAGGCTGACAAAATATTACAAAGGAGATGTTGTACCATCCTCAATTATTCCGCATCTCCACGTAATCTGCAGAATTTCGGATATGTCTTAGGTGACAGTTAACAAATTGTCAACACGATGTTCGGTAAAGAATCTAGTCACCAGCATCACATTGGGTCTACTGAGTCGTAGCGGGGAGCTAATTCTATCACCGTTGATACATGTCAGAAGACTCCTAGTTACGTAGCACCCACAACTATTCTTTCAACGACTCTAATCCATCTTCTGGGCTAATTTCAGGATGAGTCTATAGGCTTAGCATCTTGGAGAATTATGACTAATAACTATATCACCAAATGAGTGAACCAAAAAAGACTGACTTAGGTTAGGTTAGAGGACGTGTACTTGTCAATTAAGATAAGTACAGTACCCGGAGGTCGAATTGACCCATTGTACAACGTCCTAGTTTCTCACACCACTTATGTTGTGTGTGTTAATTTTATACAAAAGTGGTGGGGCCTACAGTTTAAAGTCGACTCCGAACGACAGATTTTTGAGAAACTTTTTCATGGCAATTTTATTTACTCTCAGAGTTTTTGCCAGAAATCTGCTGAGAGGAAGTCGCCGAAGAAATACTTTTTGTATTTTGTCTTGATGTCTGGCCTGGGGCTCGAACCCTGGCTTTACGTCTAATAACACACTACCTACTAGACTACGGCGACTTCTGAGACTGACTTAATATGATTCAAAGTCGCATATGGATTCTTTACAGTTACCTAGTCCTATCCTATTGTCATCAGAGCAGCCTGACTGGCAACGAAAATTACGCAAAAATATGCGTTGGAAGAAATAATCACAACAGCCGTCAAAAAAGCAAATATCCCTGAACTAAAACACCACGCAGTCCTCGTTCAGAGGGACCAGTTCGGGACCTTCAAAAAACACATCAATTCATCCAATTTCGAACATAAGTTTCCCATTTCTGTTCCACAAGGCTCTATCTGGAAAGAGAATTCTCGCAATAACAATTTTGAGAAACATGTACATCGTTGGTGCGCATATTTTAAGATCAATATCGAAAATATGATTGTGGATAATTTGGCATAAAGCGAATTTATGCTGGAATACTGAAACCAATTGAATTTTCTCGAGTGGAGATATACTACGTTGCATTTATATTTTATATGCCAGCAAATAAAATTATAGTGTATAAGATCAGGGGCCGTTCCACGAGTGATGCCTGTACATATTTGTAGCAATGTACAATGGAACTACTATATGTATGTATGTATGTTATTGTATAATATTTTTAAATTTAACTTAACAAAACGCAACACAAATTAAATTACAAAAACATTCAAAATATTTTTAAACAGAAATATAAAAAAAGCTGCTAATCAATCTACATTTAAAGTCATTAAGGTAATCGCATAAAATACAACAAAATTACAACAAAGTTTGTTAATTAATTTATCGGCCATAATCAAAAAATATTATTTATTATTTAGCAAGAAATTATTGCATGCAAAATCCAAACAAAAAATATATCAAAATATTAATAAAAATAATTAAAATTTGTTGTTAATAAACAACACAAACTGCAAACGCTTTTATTAAAGACCAACATTTAAAAGCATTTGCCATAAACCATTTGACTTTTAGTTGTAATTTGTTAACATTGCGCCAACGTTATAATTATATTTCCATTGGATATGCATTTCATTATGGTTAAATTAAATTTAATTATTTTATTTAATTTTATTATTTTAAGTTACGCAGAAAATTGCGATGAGCCGGTAATGCTGGATGAAGAATTTGTTGGCTGTTGTAGAGGACGACCAAAATATACATCAGAGCCATGTGTAGATGCTCTATTGGCAAATAATACACTGACGTCTGAAGTAAGTAGTAATGAAAGAACTTCTATAAAAAAGGCTTACAATACCTTCTATAATCGCTAATTTTCATTTTTTTAAGTGCATGGTTAATTGCATTTATCGCGAATTTGAAATCTATGATGGTGAAACGATTAATATGGCTTCGGTAAAAACATTTTTGGAAACTCAAATACCTCAAGAAGAAGAATTTGTGACAATGTATACGAATGCTTTTGAAAGGTGTAGCAAATTAGGTAAGAATGCTAATGTATACCTGCGCTTTAAATTTCAATTATTTTACTTATAGATAAGGATTCTATTGCAAAAAAATTTCATTTCTTTAAACTTGTTAATGAACATGGCTGTGACGAATTCCCACCACTTATTGATATGTGTGTTTGGTATCATACTTTGGCTAATTGTCCCGCAAGTTATGCCAGCGATAGCGAAACTTGCAATAATAAAAGGCAATGGGTTAACGAGTGCCTTTTCGAATCTTAAGCATTTGTAATTTAAAATATTTCTTTAAGTTAAAATTAATTTTCTTTCAAAGACAAATTTCCCTTGGAATATACAAATACATACATTTATTTGCTCTTAAAAATAATTTAATTTTGTTTTCACCTTTTAGCTTATTTTACCTACGTTACCTTTTATTTTTTGATTGTGAATGTTAATTTGCTTCTCAATCAGCAGGCATTGACATGCGACTTATTTCCAATACTTGTTCATCTTGTTGTAGAGCCGGTATGGAACATAAAACTTTATATTTAGCATAAGTAGAGGAGGCTTTATTCACGCATCCTAGGCGAAATTGTTCATTTAATTTGTGGCTTATGCAATGCTTTCGATTCGAATTGGTTAGCAAATCGAAAGCACTCATAGCCAAAGAATCTCGACAGTTGCGGTAAGTTTTTGGCATTAGCAGGGATTTTGAAATGACTTGACAGGTATCAAGCGGCTCCTGTTGTTGCCTCTTAAATGTTTTGGGCGATATACACAATTTTGTATCGATTACCAATTTACGTTTTACCATTACGACGCACAGCGTTACATTTGGTCCCTTGGTGGGATTAACCAAATAGGAGGGCCTGACCTTTAAAGGTTTCTTCGACTTTTTAGCACTTGCTACAGTTTTAGGGCGTTGCAGCATTACAGGCTGTTTGGAAGTTCTTGTATAGGTGCGAACGGGTGTTAAAACCTTGCGCCACTGGGCAAGAGAATCTACAGCTGCCTGATTATTTTTATTTTGTCTACTATTACGCGATACTACAGGTGAGTTTAGCAAACTAAAACTGCCATTCAATAGGGAGACATTGGGCGATTGTAAAAGACGACTTGAGTTGTGAGAAGTTGCCACTAAACGTCCCACCTTTTTGGGTGCTCCTTCTTTAGCGTTTGGATAAATACGTGCCAATTTTATATCTTTGGGTAGATTTAACATAGACTTCTCCAACATTTGTGGTCTTACGGCAACAGCTCTTCTAACTGGCTCCGGTGTAGGCAGAGTAGACTCGGAGCTGGTTTTAAAAGAGTTTGAATTGTACAGACTTTGATCGTTTTGCTGACCAATATTACTCCTTTGCTTAATATTGGCTGGTGTACTATTTGCTAAAGGTGCTGGCATTGCAAATGCATCTTGAGTGGCAGAATATCTGCCCAGTTTTAATGTCGCTCCATTCTTAATATCTTTATCTGCTTCTTTAGGTACAAATTTTATTGAATTTGTCCTTGAAACTGACGTTATTTGACATCTCCGATTGGGTATTACATTTAGAAATGTTAAGCGTCCATCGACTATTTGGGGAGTAAAAATTTCCGCTTCGTAATTATCCGCCTCTAGCATTATCACATTGTTTTCTGCCAGCAGTTTAATGCGAAACTTTGATTTGGGATTATTTTCTTTATTTTTCAGCATTTTACACTTTAATTTGTGCATTAAAGGTAAACAATTTTACTTATAATTAAACAATTGACCATAAAAAGTTGAAAATTCGCGGTTTTAGGCGGTTTATAAGCAAATATATTGTCAAAACGATGTTGTCAAAAATTTCAGTGGATTAGTGTTGCCATATTAGCATTGGAATGTAAAACTAAAAATTGTTTATTGTAATGAGATATAGATGACGCTCCTAGAAATAGTGCTACCAGATTCAAAAGAAAACAAAGCACGACCAAAAATTTAAAAATTCGAAGTAAACATTGATTATTATTAGTATGGGGCAATGATACTACAGATGACCTTGCAAGGAACGCAAGTATTCATTCCTTCCTTCCTCTCTCCCTAATTTCATTATTTATTAAAAAAAATTCATTTACAAAATAATTACAATTTAATTATTTTTGTATGCAATTTTTTAGAATTTTAAATATAATAATGACACAAATGGCAACATTGTTTTAATGCAGTAACAAGACATATCGGTGAATGTCTCTACTAACATATGTGAAAATTACTTATTATAGACACACATCGTCCAAATCACGATATACAGTAAGTACCATGGATTTATGGTAACACAGTACCCATTTCGTATAACGGCACTGTGGTGAATTTTGATTTTATTTGCCACACCGGATAAATTCACCACCTTTTGGAAGACCACACTAGAAACTCACCATACTTCGATTACATACTTTCTAACCAGCAGCGAGCACACAAACCACAACAACAACAACAATAATTCCAAACAACATCCCCATTATGTTTTTGTTTTCGTTTTGTCTGACCTGGGGTTTGAACTGTGGTGTCAACTAATAAGGCTATTTTAACTTGTAACTAACTAACTAATTAACTACCTATTTTAGACAGACAGACGACCACAAGTACATTAAAGGAAAGGAAAGTAAAAAAGATGTGCGAATTAATAAAAAAAATATATATTTATTTTTTGAACGAACAAAAACGAATTTGATGAAAAAAGTAGTGAAAAAAATTCAAAAGTACTAAATTTTTCAACACTGATTTGAGTGGTCAAATAATCATGTGTTTGTGAGTATGCAAAACATATGACTTTAATTGAGAGAATAACAGAGACAAACGGTATCCGATAGATTCATTACCATTGTATTCAGCATTTGACGAGTAAAAGCCGATGAAAAGAGGTGTTGACGCGTTTAGCGATTTATTTTGTAGTGTCGGTCGCCGTAAGAATTCTCTAATAATAAGAAAACAACAACAAAAATTGGTCACTAATGAAAAATACAAATTCCTTTAGTTTGTTTAACAAATTTTAGTTTTTTTTTCGTTTCTAATAGACAAAATAAATAAGAAAATTTTATTAACAAGTGCTTACGAAATTGCTTTGTTTTCTATATATTGTTTATAAATTTTTATAGAATAAGTGTTAAATAGAAAAAAGGTAAAAATAAAACCAAGAAAATTTATGAAAAATAATAAGTAAATAATGCAAACAACAACAAAACCCACAGCACTTTATTTAGCGGAGTTCTTTAAAGCAAACAAAAAACATTTAAAAATTGTGATTTTGTAATCAAAACCGATGAATAATAAGATTTTCGTTATAAAGGTGAACTAATAAAACAACAACAAAAACAACCACAAAAAATAAATAAAAGAAATTATGACGTATTGTTTAAATATAGTTGCGGTTTGATTATAAGTAAATAAATAAATAATTAATTAAAACAAAACATTTTCTAAAAAGAAAACAATAAAAAGAACCAAAATATAAAATGTGAAAAAATGACAAAACAAAACGTGTGAATCATACAAATACTTAAACATACTTGCACTCAACTCTCTTTCTCCTACTCTCTCTAACGCATTCTTTCACCAAAACTGTAATGCAATCATAGCAAAGAGCCAAAAATCAAAAGAAATTCTTTTAAGCAAAGTAATAATAAAAGAAAACATTAGCAACAACAACATCAACAATACCAAACAAACAATGAAAACATAATCATTTTTGTGTGTGTGCATGTGCATGGGTGTTAAACTGTGTTGTTATGTATTTAATTTTTCTATTGGTGTAGGTCAACAAACCTGTTTAATAATAGATTATTTCTTTATGTTTTTTAATTCCGTTTCTTGTTGAAATATATTAACAAAAAAATGTGTCTTGCTTTTCTCTGTTATTCTTACTTTAAAGCAAATAACTTGAGATTTTGTTGTTGTGTTTTAATACAGTGCTTACAGTCATGTGTGAAAGAGTAGAGTTTGTGTTTACCTTTCAGTGCTTGCTACTCTAATGAAGTGCACGACTGCAGTTACATTAACAACACATGATAACGTCTTTTTCAGCCATTATTTAGAATTTTGTTGTACAAAACTTTATACATTATTTTGTATTTTCTAAAGCAAGCCAACAATAACTAACAACACATACCCTTATAAATAATAAACTAAAGTGTACGTACCACTTAATGGTCGTTATGTTTTTACTTGTTTTTCTTCACACACAATTTTTTTGTTTTGTTGTGTTTTGTTTGATTTTGTCTTGTCTTATGTCTTCAAGTCTTTGTTTTGTTTAGGGTTATGCTTTGTTGTTGCTCTTAAAGGAACTTGTTAAGGCAGTGAGAGAGAAAGAGTGTATAAAACAATAGCAGTGTTGCCGTTGCAAGTCAATTGCAATAACCCAATTGGTTACGCACAATAGCTGATGGGAATTATGTCACCTGGTTTTTGCCTAATAAAAAAGAAAAATAAAAGAAAATCAAATAAATAAAGTACTTAAAAAATTATGAAATGAATAAAATACAGAAATGAACAAAATACGAACTAAAAGTCTACTATCCAATAGTCTTTTGCCGTAAGTCCAATACATGCCAAAGAGAAGGTTATGCATAAGTACACCCTCTCAGTAGCCCTGAAAAACTTTACTTGATCTTATGATAAGAAGGATAACTTTCAAATTTCACCGAATTATATATAAAATTGAAATTTGTGTACTAAATACAAGTTTAAGGTGTCATAATTCAATAATTGTAACTATGGCAACACTGCTGTTAACCATTTATTTTCTCCCTCTCTCTCTCTCTCTCTGTTTAAACATGATCCGTTAAAATATGAATAATGACGGCTACTTTATAAAGAGTGAGTGAGTGATTCGTTGACGGTGCCTAAAGTTGTTAAAAAAATTAATTTTCACTTGAAAACTGAAATTAAAATAGAAAATAAACAAAAAATTAATAAAAAATAATAAAAACCTTACATATTTGAGTCATAAAAATAATGATTCAATACAGGTTTCTCGTAATATTTTGTAAATTAAATGCGAAGCACGAAAAACGCCAAGTGAATGTGAATGTGTGTGTTTGTGGGAAAAGAAAGAAAATATTAAAAATAAAATTTCAATTGCTTTGAGAAAATGAAAAAAAATTCAATATTTAAAGAAATTATAAATTAAAATTAATGTTCCTTAATGATTTATAACAAGTTTTTGCAACTTTTCATTAAAAAAAAGAAATTTTTTCCATAATTTTTTTTGCAGTTGTTGTCTCTTAGTTTCTTCAAACAGCCAACTTGTTTTTTGCTACAACAAAACAACAAAAACAGCTCAACATCATTTTATGTACGTGTGTGTTATATTGTAATTTCGCCATCTTCGTCCCTAGTTTGTTAATTTAAGGAGTTCAACAAAGAGTAAGAGAAAGAGCGATAGAGAAAGAAAAAGAAAAAGCTTTAAAACGGAAATACCCTTGAATTTGCTCTCTCACTCTCTCTCACTCTGACTGGCTTCCTATGCATTTAAACCTGCCGCAGTGACAATTTGCATAATAAGAAATCCAAAAATTTTGTTGTAAAGGAATTAAAGTGTTGCCAGTGACCCTTTTTTTGTTTGGAGAGGGAAAATAAAAGGCAGCAAGATTCTTAAGTTTATTCCACTTTTGAAATTAAACTTTCTTTACAAAATCTGTATGTTTTAATAATTATGTCATGGGATCGTGTACGCGACGACACTTTTTACTTTCAACATGCTTTCTTCAAATGGTAAGTTTTTCAATTTCTTTTCTTTTTACTTTTTTATGCCATCAAAATTTCTTTCTTTATTATTTTATTTTCTTCTGTTTTTTTTTTCAATTAAATTACGCGTGAAATGTTTTCTTAAAGCTGCCATGAAAATGGTAAAGATTTAAAGTGTATCTCTTTTTAATTTGTTTGTGTATTTTTTAATGCACAGTGACTTGGGAGTTAATCTAATGGGATTAAAAAATACTCTCCTTTTTAATAAACTGTTTGATACCGTGGAGGAGCAAGTGATTTCACACAGACTTTAATCATTAGGCAGCGAAAGATAGGATAGCCAATCTCCGTATATAAAAACCATTCCGCTATAAAATGTGAAGAATAAAATTTGCGTTAAACTTAACCAGAATCCATCTTAGATAACTCATTTCGGTTATGACGCGCCGCTAGCTCCTAGGTAAACTCACGAGGAAGCTATGAATAATTCATAAGGACTTCTTCAGTAGCTGTAATGATGAGGGAGAAGATGTGGTCACGGAAGCATTTCTAATAAAAAATACTTTCTTTCTAAAACCGGTATTTACTTATGTAATTGGCCATTACAATCCTTTAGTCAGGATTACAAACGAGATTCTCATACCAACCATGTTGTATGTGTTAGTTTTATCCATGAACAGTCGGACCTACAATATACTCGATTCCGAACGACAGATTTTTGAGAAACTTATCATGGAAACACTTTCTTCCTAAAGCCATTATTTACTTTCTTAATTTGCCATTACAATCCTTCAGTCTGGATTACAACCTAGCTTCTCATACACCTTACGTGTTAATTTTATTCATGAGTAGCCAAATCTACAATGTACTCGACTCCGAACAGTAGATTTTTGAGAAACTTCATGAAACTGTTATATTTTTTATGTTTCGGTATAGTATTTCAGAACAACTTAAGTGGTAAAACCAAAAATATTAACGTGATCCAAAAAAATTACAAAAATTAACCACAAAAATTAAAAACCAGCCGCCATGACTGACTGACGAACGCTAAAGGACAAGTATTGTGCGTTTTTTTTTTAATAAAATTTTATAATTGTAGCCTGTTGACCCCATTTGCAACGTCATCATCATCATCATCGCCATCATCGTCATCAACATCGTTACAAGAGCAAAAGGAAAGGAAGGAAATTTTATTATTTTTTTTTATAGAAAAGTACACATGTACACGTTGTGTTCTTCTTGCTTTTGTTTTTTTTTGCATATGGAAAGGTTGAATGTATATATGTTTTGTACATGCTTTTTTACATACTTAAATATGCTTTTGTATGTGCATATAGAGCCTTTGTTTAAGCCACCAACCCATGTTATTTTTTTCCTACTTACGTACATACAACTCTGCATTGAATTTCATCAAATCAAATGCAGCAACAAAAAAGGATGGTTAGGAGCATTGTGGGGAAACCTGCTGCAACAAAAGGCCAGAGAAAACCATTAAACAGAGGAAGAACAAGACGAATTTCAATTGAAACTAAAACAGAAACAGCAACGGCAACAGAAACACAGACAACATGATGTCTTTGTTCCTGATAATGAAATTTTGTTGTTGTTTTTGTTTTTATGCTACTGACGATGACGATTTTAAAACGATAAACGGATAATAAATGAATAAATAAATGGACAGACGACTGAAATGAATGTATGGATAGATGGATGGATGGATGGTTTATATATGAGCATGACACATACCATGATGCCTACTGTTATAGAGCTTTGCTGCTAAATAGTGATCATGATAATGATGCTGACAAAAAAACATTCATAATGAAGACAATGGTAATCATGATGATTCATTTACGTGTGTTCTTTCTTTCTTTTTTTATTTAAAAAATTTGCTTTAAATAAAGCCGAAGAAATACTAATGAAAAGCGTCTACTACCGCAAATATGTATTCATGATTCATATGTTTTACAACAACAACAACAACAACTACAACATTTGTTTTAAATAAATAATTATACGTTTTTGTTTTTATAAAAAGAAAAGTAGAATAAAAAATGCTATTCAAAGCCGTCAAAGACAGAAGGCAAGCAACTCAGTATGTTTGAAATAAATTTTAAACCTTTAAAAAATTATTTTTTTTCTTTTTTCGTTTTTAAAATGCAAATACATTGTAAAGAGTAATCCTTTTTGTGGTTTCAAAATTAGAGTTTGATAAAACACACAAAAATCAGTGTTTTAATGCTTAGGCTTCCTTGTCATTCGGTACGATATACAATGACGTTGAAAGCAAAGCCTTTGAAGCAATCAATTTTCGCCAACTTCAAGCAATATCTAGGCGAGACTTGATATGTGTTGTTTCCTACATAGACACAGTTTTTCACATCGACCCATTACAGAAAGTATAACGACAACATAGCGCATGATCTTGGAATCCAATTGGCGTGACCAAAGCCTAAAATTACTTTTCCAGGAAACTACTCCTGCAATAACGCCAAAATCGATCGTAGTGTATGGCTCATGTCCAGTTTGTAATCTTCAATTGAAGATAATATATTCGGCAATTGGAAGCTTTTAAGCTTTTTTTCATGATAAGACAAATCGGCATATTTTTCTAAAGAAACATTCAATTGCCACAGCTATTTAAGGCGGTGAAAGAAATGTTTTACGCTATCTGATCTTCAGAAACATTTTCAAAAAACTACGACTCCATGACACTTCTAGAGTATAATGTGCTCCAAATAGTTTTCCAAATTCAATAGTTTTTACACAATCGATTCTGGGTTTTGTGTGCCTCATAAGCCATAGATTTGCTTCTTGACACAAGACTTAACGTTGAAAATCGAAATTATTTTGCATTAGCATCTAATCAGCATATCTACGCCTAGCTATATATGTAAAGCGTACAATCTCCTAAAATTTTTTCATAATCCTTGCAATTCCTTGCAAAGGAGTCCGATTATGATGACCATGTCACTCTCAATGCACGAAAAGTGGATAAGTGAAAGTGAATCACCATTTTTGTAGACAGTTTTAAATGTTTTTCGATTGTTTAACTGTACATATTCGTAAATGGCAAATCTTTCATTAAATAAATGATACAAAAGAAGAAAGACATGTAACAGAGGGACATCTAAAGCCATACGCTTACATATCCATCCATACTCCACTGTCTCCATATAAACTTTTACCATGAAATTATGTCTACAGTCTGTGTGTAATTAGAAAATAAAATTGATTTTTCTCTTACCAGTTTAGTTGCCACTTTTTTGTTTTTGCACTTATTACTGTCGTCTGACGAACTGCCGCCATGATGCCGTAAATTGCTAAATTAGTCAAATGATTTGTAAGCATACGTAATTAACATCCAAAGTCATGGAATGAAGACAAATTTTATCGCAAATTAAAGAGAAACATTGATCGTATTTCACGAAAAGAAAATGCTTTAAAAGCAGATTTTACTAATGAAAGGGAAAATGAAAATAAATTCTAATAAATTGTGAAATTCTCAAAAGAATAATTTATGGCCATATTAATTAGATATTATATTGACTAAGCATTACAAAATGTTTAAAAAAAAATCATAAAAATCCATTGTTTTTGTAATAAAAAATTTTAGTTTTTTAATTTCGAAAAATCGTAATTCAAATGGAATTTAAATTTTACTTACAAAATTTTAATTGAAAGCGATTAAAAATACATTGAAATTGTTTTTAATATGTCAAAAAATATGACAAATTAAATTTTAGTAATTTCGAAATTTCAATATTAAGTTCGAATTAATCTGTTTTTAAAAAGTTATAACCAAAATTAATGAAAATGTGTTGAAATTTATGAAAGCATTTTGAAAATAATGAAAAATTTTATATTTTTTAACTTCGAAAAAAAAAATCGAAATTCAATATCAATTTCGAAGCAACCTTTTTTTATAAAATTATAACCAAAGTTGATAAAAATTTATAGAAACGTTTTGAAATTAACGAAAAATTGGATATGTTTCAAACTTAAAAAAATCTAATTTAATTAAACATATTTGAAAAATTCGAAATTATCTTCGAATCTCTTTTCTTTAATAAATTATGCTTTAATTGAATGCAAACGATGATAAATATTGAAATCCATGTATAAAATTTTATTAAAATTTAATTTCGAAAATTTCGAAATTAAGTTCGAATTTTCGAAAATTCTTTAATGCTTGCTTTCGAATAAAATAGCACTGCTAAATGAAAAATATATAATAAAATAAAAAAATACAACTTGTTTACCACATAAATTCTTATTTAATTCGTCAGTTTTAATTAGAATAAATGTATTGCATTTAGAATAAAACCACAACGCTATAACAAATGACATGCTTTAGTTTTTAAATGTTAATTAAAGTATTTTTATGCGTTTATTTCCTTATAAAACTATTGTGGTTTTGTAGTTTGCGGTTGTAATTATAATTCCAGAAAACTTGTCTTTGTAAAACGCTTTTTCGACTTTCTTTTCTATTTTTTTTTTTTGTTGGCTACTTCTTCTCCGCCATGTCTCTTCAGTGCTTTTTCTTCGTTTCATTTCACTTTTTCTTTTCTTGCCAATATGGCCATTGCAGCAATGATGCGGCAGTTAACGTATGTACATACATATGTTATATGTAAACTAGTGTGAATGAGTGAATGTGTTGCCGAAAGTGTTTTAAAACTGCAAAAAATTTCAACAATTTTCTTGTTCTTCTCGTTTATTAAATTCATATAAAAAATTCATGCAAAACTTTTGATTTAAATGACCCAATTCAATTAAAGTTAAGAGCAACGTTTTAAAAAATCATCAGCATCTAGCCATCACGTACACAACAAAATAACAATTTCATTCTATTGGCCTAAAGGCAATACAAAATCTTCTTAAATATTTCAATCAGATTTTCAAGTTTTTCTTTTTTTCCTCCTGTTAACAACAGCTGGTGGTAGGGAATTAGTTTTAAAATTTTAAAAAAATTTAAATTATTAAATTGTAAAAAACATTCGAAAACATAACTATTTAAGGAAATTTGTGCTGATAATACATATACATATTTGCGAATTTTTAACTTTATTTCAGCTTTTCGGGTATTTCGAACTTAATTTCGAATTTTTCGAAATTGTAAAAATGTTGACAAATTTATATATTTAAAGAAATTTATGCAGAAAGCTTATGTATTGGATATTGTAATTTAATAGCAATTGTTGAAAATTTGAATTAAACACTGAATATATCGAAATTGTTCAAAATTATTTATTTATCAAAATGTACGTAAATAATGTATTTGAGTGACTTTAATAAAGTTTTTTCTATAACTTTTTCTGTTGAAATATTAAAAATTATTTAAGTATTGAAATTTATAAACTTTTTAATGATTTTCGAATTTTCGCACTTATATTCGAATATTTCGAAATTGTAAAAAATCTTATAAACAAATTTATTTTATGGAATTTACGTAAATAAAATGTTTTTCCATCCTGTTTATAAGTAACGTTAAGTTTATACAAGCGTAAAACGAAATTCGGACATGAATTTATATGATTTCTAAACAAGATTTTAAAGATTTTTTAAAAGATTTTGCTATAAAATATGAAAACTTATGTTAATATTAACATTTATATTAACATTATAATATTAATATTGGCTCATTTTGGCCAATTTTGAATTTTCGAACTTAATTTCGAATTTTTCGAAGGTGTTAAAAATGTACGATTTTATGTAAATTTCAATAAATCGAAGGATTGCATAACTTTTTATACATAATTTATAACTATATGAGAGTAAAACTACTTTCGATCATAGATTTCTTTAAGCAATTACGACATATTTTTTCGAAATATAGATAATTGTGCTTAAAATATTTAAATTTCTTTAAGTCGGTACAAAGCAACAATATTTTGGCCATGTTCGAAAATTCGAACTTAATTTCGAATTTTTCGAAATTGAAAAAAGTTAAACATTTTTATAATTTTAAACGAATATTGAACTTAAACAATATTTTTCAACACAAAACGCTTTAATTTTTTTATTAAAAATGTTTTTTTAAATGTATAATGGGATTTAAATTATCTTACCTTTCTAATTAACTACTTTGAGCTGTTAAAATAATGTTTTAGTTTTTTTTTGGAATATAAAACAATATGTGTGAATAAGTATTTTATTTCTGCTTGCATATCTGTTTTATATTTGTTCTTGTTGTTTGTATCTTTCGGACAACTTATCTTTGCTACTCTTCTCGTATAGAATAACTAAAACACAAACAAAAAAATTTTTTTTTACCAGCTGCATACATACAGTTGAGTTTTCTTTCAGAAGAAAATATTTTCCATGTGCTGTGCATGAAGTGAGTTTCGTAAATAATTCTTTAAAGAAAAATGAAAATAAAAAAAATAATAAAAATCGAGCAAGAAAATATTAGTGGCCCCAATTTATTGTATTCATAGTTGTTGCTGTAGTAGTTGTTGTTGTTGTTGTTGCTATTGTCGTCTACCACTCACCAGAGAGTTTCAAGAGTCAGGTGCAACAGCAGCAGCAGCAGCAGCATCACACTATTAAATATTGTTTAATATTTTTGGTTTTAAACTTTAGTTTTCCCTCTTTTTCTTTTCTTGTACTTTTTTTTATTACCAAAACAAAATAAATAAAAAAATGATGTCAAGTTCTTTAGAGAACTAACGAACGAGCGAAGAACATCTTCATGTTTTTTATTATTTTCTTTTTCTTTCTTCGTTTTGGTATAATAAAATAAATATTTAATAAATTTTAAATTTATTATAACACTTTATTGTTGTTGTTATTGTTGTTATCGTGAGAATAGAAGACACTCACATGGTATCTCAATAATCATAATTTCGAAAATGTGCTTGCTCTCCCCCCGCCCCGCCACTATTGACCTTTAAGAAATAAAAATTTTCAGTTAAAAAGTGTTGAAGTTGAATAGTTTATTGGAGTAATTCGAACTGTTTGAAAAACGAGGGTCATTTCATAAATTTATGACAATAAAAATAATTTAAATATGTATGTTGGGATCTATTTTAATGAGTTTTTCAAAGTTGATTTATGAGTTAAAAAAATGGTGGTGGTAACATGACTAATATTCAGGGGATGGCTCCTACTATTGTAAAGCATAGAATTGGAACTACGGAATTAGGTTATTTTACTTGGGAATGTGAAAACAGAAAAGACCAACATACGACTAATATTCAGGGGATGGCTCCTATTTATATAAAACACAGAATTGTAACTACGGAATTAGATTTATTGACTTAGGAATGTGAGAACAGTGTGTATGGATTTGATAGTTTGAATATTGTTAAAGACCAGAGAGATTTCTATGGTTAAATTGTTCTGCAGAGACAGTACAATTTTTCTCTGTAAAGCCTTGAAACCATTTACCGGCTAATCTACTACGTTGCAATGTATTCTAGGGGAGTAGGGGTTAAGAAAAATTTCTGCAGGAAGATAAACCACACGTAATCATAAAATCACTGCAGTAATTGGTTATAACAACCCACTAGCCTGGATTAGAAGCTAGCTTCACACATCACTAATGTTTTGCGCATTAATTTTATCCAAGAGTGTAGCGGGACCTACAGCTTAGAGTCGACTCCTAACGACAGATTTTTGTAAGAAAGTTTTCATGGCAATTTTATTTATTCTCAGAGTTTTCTATTCCAAAAGTGTGCTGAGAGGAGGTCACCTAAGAAATTGTTTTTTCAGATTTCGTTCTCCTATCCATTAGAGCAGCTTTATATTGGGATTTATATATTATCATACATACACATAGCCACAAAAGTATACATACGGATAACAAATGTAAGAAATTTTTTAACTAATCCGTTTTCGTTGAAAATCTTTGTAATTGTCTGACAACTTTCCTCGATTTTAAGACGGTCTTTTGCATTGGTTCAGAAATTTGTGAAATTTGTAAATCGGATGTATACCTTTGTGGGCCTGTGCAGGGCCACAATTAAGTTCAATTTTAGAAATTATTTAACCAATGCAAAAGACCGTTCTAAAATCAAGGAAACTATAAAGATTTTCAACGAAAACGGATTTGTTAAAAAATTTCTGAAATTTTTTAACCGTATGTATACTTTAGTAACTGTGTGTACGTACATAATTGGTCATTACAACCTTTAGTTAGGATTACAACCTAGCTTCTCACAGCACTTATGTTGTGTGTGTTAATTTTATACATGAGTGGCGGGAGCTGCACTTAAAGTCGACTCCGAATGCCAGATTTTCCATGAGAATTTTATTTACCCTTAGAAATCTGTTTTTTTCAATTCCTTAAAATTGAGAAAAGTGTGAGAAGATAGGTTGTAATCCCGACTAAGTATGTATGAAGGACTTAAAATTAAATTGAAAGGGATATTAAGCAAGATATCAAGCAAGATGGCGTTAACGAACTTAAGCTACATAAACTAGTCTCATCTAATCTAAAACGACAATCTTAACTGGGAATACCCCTACTATTATTGAGTATTTTCTTTGCAATGTAATGATAATTTCTTTGCATACAAACGTTCTGTAGAATTTCCTTGTTATGCTGATCTCTTATTCTATAATTTATGGCGTTTTTATTTTATTTTTCGCAACAATTTAAAAGGAAAGAAAGAAAAAAAAACTGTCAATTTCAAATAACAGAAAACCGAAAAGGAAAATGACAAAAAAATTTATTGAAAACAAACACCGCTGCTGCTGCTGCTGCTGACATGCCATTTATTTTATTCCTCTTAACTGTGAGTGGTGACTCAAATAATAATCAAAAAAAAAAAATAGAAATCAAATGAAATGAAATTGAATTAAAATCACGATCTTAAACCACAATTGTAGCGTTAGTGTTACCGGGGTAATTAATTTAATACACAACTAATACGAGAAAGTATTCTTAATTCAAATCCAAAAAAATACTCAACCAATACGCCATAGGAGGAGAGCAGAGCACATGAGCATATAAAAGTTGTTTTTCAAAAACATTACAATTTACAATCATTTATTTATTGTTTATTTATTGTTTATTATTATACAGGCTCATATTACACATGTTTTTATTTCAATTATTTTTTAATTATTTTTTATTTTGCTTTTCGTAATTCAATTACAAAACATGTTGTGTTGGCTCACCCCAAAATGCAATATGAAAGACACGCAATTAGCTTTTGAGGCTACGAAAAAAGTAATGAATTTTTTTTCTTTTTCTTTTCTTCGTTTTGTTTAAATTTTATTAGAAATAGAACAAAATCAAATTGAAAATCTAAAAATTATTTTATTTTTTACTTGTTACAAATGCATGGTTTAAGATAAGAACTGTTTGTTGTATGCATACGCGGAGGTATAGGGTTTGGGTTGACAATTTCAAAAGCAACACTTTCAATTCTCGAGCGATAAGATTAGCATAACATGGGGTAAACAAATATTCCTATTAAATTTTTAGGTTTTACAAACAAAAGTTTATTTTTGTTTAAATTTGGGTTTTAAATAAAAGAAGAAAAAGTTTTTTTGTTTGAAAATTATTTTTTTTATTCAAGTAAAGGGGGGGGGGGTGCATAAAAACGTAGAAACTATGGCCATGACTGTATGACACCTGAATCCTGAAAAATGTACCGGGTATACATATGTTATTATTGTTATGCCTTACACTTCCTACGCTTACACAACGTTGTAAGAAGGCAATCTGCTATTCATAGTTAATATTGCTGCAAGCGCAACACCACTTACTTACTTAATTGGTTATTGCAACCCTTTAGTCAGGATTACCACCTAGTTTCTCACACCACTCGTTGTCGTGTGTTAATTAATCCAGAAAAGAAGTGAACTGTAGGTCCCAGTTTAATGTTAAAAGATTTTTGAGAAATTATTCTTTGAATTTTAATTTACTCTCAGAGTTTTTTGCTAAAAGACTGCTGAGAGAAAGTCGCTAAAGGAAATATTTTTATCCGAGATGTCTCAGCCGGCTCTCGTCTAATAAGCCATCACATTACATACATACATTATTGGTCCATTACAACCCTTCAGTCAGGATTATGACCTAGTTTCTCACACCACTTATGTTGTGTGTGTTAATTTTATACATGAGTGGTGTTACCTACAGTTTAAAGTCGACTCCGAACGACAGCTTGTTGAGAAACTTCATGGCAATTTTATTTACTCTCAGAGTTTTTGCAAGAAATCTGCTGAGAGGAAGTCGCCGAAGAAATACTTTTTGTATTTTATTTTGATGTCTGGCCTGGGACTCGAACCCTGGCTTTTCGTCTAATAAGCCAACACACTACCTACTAGACCACGGTGGCTTTCAGCCATCATATTACCTACTAGATTATGGAGTCCATTTACAATCAACCATCCATCTGTTACTAGTACTATGAGGCCAACACTAATCTGGGCTAAATAAACTTCCTACTGAACTTCCTTAAGCAGCAGATAACTTTTGCGGCTATGAAATAGAGTCATAGGGTTTTTATCCTCGATATTGATTGGTTATATGGTCCCCTATAAATATCTAAACAGATGCTCACCCACCGATCTGGAAGCCAGAAATAGGAAAACAGAAATTGTCATACAGACTCTCGAAACCGTGCAGTTTTACCACAGAGGAAACAGGGACAATTTTTATAGCGACTAAATGGCCGCTCAGTAGCAGAATATTCTCTGAATATATTCGAGTATATGCTCGGACAGTTGGGCTGTTATAAGTTCACCTTTTGAATGTAATATCATCATCCCATCTTTTCTATAAATATCATCTATTCGTTCGGAAAATGGTGGATGGATTATTCGGAGATCATCCATTATTTGGTTGCCTGGCCATAGCAACGTAGGCGAGAACTGTGTTTCGAACTTACTGGCCAGACTGGAAAACATCAATACACTCTTTGTTTAATGCTTCCTGCGTAGAAGAGAAGACTTGTTTGATTAAGTTAAACTGGCTGAATCTTAACACAATAGTATCGAAAGGAATTATTGCATGGTGTCATGGTTCCTTATGGCACTGTGTCTAATAAGAAGGCATTTTCGTTGGTAAGACGCCCTCTAGTGTAATGTTTGGAGAAGTTTTTACTTGGAAAAGGGATTTTCGTTCATAGGACGCCCTCTAGTGTAATGTTTGCTGAAGTTTTTACTTGGAAAAGGAATGGAAGAGACCGCCGTCTGTCATATAATGCTTCATTGCCCAGAAAAACGCGGACGCGTGTAAGGATACTGGGTAAACCATTTTTCACATCCATAACGCAGCTGTTTGGTGGGCAAAGGACATAGCGCAATATACTATACAAGTGAATTATACTACCGTGATTTATGTGTTGTGACGCCAACTAACCAAACCTCTGGATTATACCTTAAAACTACTTACCTATCGTAATATTATTCACACTGAAATAATGGCCACCAAAAAAGCCTCTTGTTTTTTACTGACCATATATCGAAAGCTTTCATTGTCCATTAATTATTCACATTTTATGCAGAAGGTAATGGAATATTCAGCAGCTGCTTTCATGTAGATTTCTGGCGTAAAAGGTACACAACATGGCTGATGCTCATGTTAAAATTGGTGCAACTAATAGTTCGACTGAATTCAGGCTTCAGATAGTGCTTCTTGAAGAGCAAATAGAAGATTTCACGCAGGCTACAATCATTCGTAACGAAAATATGATTGAAATACCTTGAAAGAGTCCAGACCAGAGATCAGCAATGAATCGCTTTTTCGCTACTCATAAGTACTAGTGAGTCAACAGTATTGAAATCCAACTACTCTGATTCATAAGTACAAGTTGCAATGAGTATGAGTACAACGTTGACATCAAACTCATAACATTCGAACCATGTTTCATTCATACGCCTACTCATTCAGATTCATAAATTTAGAATAATACTTAGAAATGATTCGAGTGATTCGAATTTTTTTGTTAAGTATGAGTACCATGAGTATTTCAAACTTTGAATATGAGTAGTATGAGTCATACTCATAATATGAATATGAATATGAGTATAAGTATCAGAAATTATAAGTATGATTCGAATCTACTCATCGTTTTAAATACTCATTGCTGACCTCTGGTCCAGACAAATCTGATAATTTACTGGGAAAGGATCCAATTTACAGGGGTAGAGATTTGCATCAAATCTACCTAGAAACACTAGTTCAGCTGTGGATGACATGTGGGTTCTTTAATGAGTCTATTAAAGGATCATAGATATTTTATGGCCCATGCCAAGGTCTTTTTTCTTGGTCTATTTTAGCAACTCATTTTTGGTTTTATGGAATTCCAATAATTATTTGGATTTTTATTCGAAATGTTTTAAACAATACTTTTGCAGTAGACCTGAGCTATACATACATACATAATTGGCCATTACAACCCTTCAGTCAGGATTACGGCCTAGCTTCTCACACCATTCATGTTGTGTGCGTTAATTTTATTTATGAGTAGAGGGACCTACAGTTTAACGTCGACTCCGAACGACAGATTTTTGTGAGACTTTTTTATGGCAGGTTTATTTACTCTCGAGATTTTTTGACAGAAATCAGAGGAAGTCGCCGAAGGAATATTTTTTCTTTACATATTTCGTTTTGATGTCTGACCTGGGATGTGAAACCTGGGCTTTACGTCTAATAAGCCAACACACTACCTACTAGACTACGGCGACTTCAAACCTGACCTATACTTTACAATAATAATTGATTTGTTTATCAAAGTGTTGTATGTGCATACCCTTACTATTTACCTTATATGTATATGGCTTCTTTACGGAAATAAGACCAAAAAGAATATTTTTGTTTTTATTTTTAATATTTTTTTATTTATTAAAAATTAATCAATAAAATGAAATAAATTGAAATAAAATTGAAATAAAATATTATGCAAAAGGCATATTTATGTTACCAATGACATAAATCACTGGCCAAGTATCCTTTTATGGCCAGGGCACGTACTCAAATGCTTAATGGCCGAATGGCCGAATGGCTGGCTGGCTGGCTGAATGGTTGGTTTATGATTCTTTTTTTTTTTGTTTAAACAATAAAATACCTGTGTGTGTGTGTACGTATGTATAGAATTCAATTGAATTTGAATATTCAAATGAATTTCTTTTTATTCTTTTCACATTTTGAACATAAAACATTCAATTAAATTAACATTTACAATTAAAACCCGAAATGTTTATAGAATTTATGGTTTAAATAGGGTCCCGGCCCTTAAATGAAAGAATTCCAAATGAAGGCTGTTGTTGAGACAAATAATAAACCACGGGCTTTGTGTAAAGAGACATAGTTTTTCGGATTTCAAAAGAAAGATTAAAACTGTATTAAGCCTTTGCCTTTTAATATAGTTTTCCTCTCTTTGTGTTTGTTTTGTTTCTCGTTTTTGAGTTTATCTTTGTAATTTAAGTCTCATTTAATAAGAGAAGTTACAAAGACGGACGGACCACCTGTTCTTATAAACCAAACTCTACTGATTATTATTCAAAATAGAATGTTTGCGTCTTTCTTTATCTTTTTAAGTGTTTTTCCACAGATTTTGAGACTTCACAGGCGCCTAAACATTTCCCAGCCTATGCTTTACTTTACCTTTTCTTGTTCATTACATCCGCATTATTAAGTTGTCTCATAAATATGATGAGGGGTTGATTTCTTGTCTAGAATTTGTTTTTTCAATATTTTCTACCTGCCTGTTTTGAAAAGATAATAAAAATGAAAAGAAATTTAACCTTTCTTTAGTGTGAAACTATGATAGATAATGTCTAATAAAAGTGTAGATAGTTATTGGAAAAAATCTACCGCTTGTAATATTTCTTTTTTTTTCTATCAGAATTATTGTTTTCTGAAAGCAGATATAATTCTGGTTTTGTTTTATTTATTTATATGAGTGAACATCACTATTAGAAAAGTGTATTGAACTATCTAACTTGAAAAGACTCTGCTTTGCCTATGTTCTTTAGCCTGAATAAGAATCGATTGTTTGGGCTTTTCATAAAGGGTCCGCCAAAACACTTTTTTTTTGAAAATGCTTTAAAAAAAACTACTGAATATTTTCTCAAATTTCTTTTTTTTATTTGAAAGTACAATCCTTCCGGTTAATAATGGAAAATAATTTCATTCAAATGGCTGTCTCGGCTGGCCATGCAGCAGCCTACACGATCGGTCCAATTTTTAAGCACATTATCGATTGTGTGCAGCTGTATTTCACCAATGGCTTCACGAATATTGTCCTTTAAAGCGTCAATTGTCTCTGGCTTGTCGGCGTAACACTTATTTTTGACGGCACCCCACAAATAATAGTCCAACGGTGTCAAATCGCAGCTCCGAGGTGGCCAAACGACATCAGCTCTGCGGCTGATAATGCGATCTTCAAAAACAGGGCGCAAAACATCGAGTGTAGTTTCGGCCGTTTGCCACGTAGCGCCGTCCTTTTGAAACCAAATGTTGCCAATATCCTCCTCTTCAATTTTTGTAAACAAAAATTCGTTTAACATGGCCTGATAACGATCGCCATTGACTGTAACGGCCACTCCTTGCTCATTTTCGAAGAAAAATGGCCCAATTATGCCTCTGGACCAAAATCCGGACCAAACAGTGACTCGTTTTGTGTGCGTCGGCTGTTCAATGTATGTGTGCGGTGTGAGTGCCCCAAATGCGACAATTTTGCTTGTTTACATACCCGCCAAGATCAAAATGAGCTTCATCTGAAAAGATGGTTTTTTTTTTGATAAAATCGGCATCTTCTGGTGTAGGCTACTGCATGGCCAGCCGAGGCAGCCATTGGAATGAAATTATTTTCCATTATTAACCGGAAGGATTGTACTTTCAAATAAGAAAAGAAATTTGAGAAAATATTCAGTAGTTTTTTTAAAGCATTTTCAAAAAAAAGTTATTTGGCGGACCCTTTATATAATTTCCCATATTTCCTTCTAGAAGCGTAGTTACCTACTGTTTTTTGGTCATTAGACCATTTTAGTCAGGTTTACAACCTAGCTACTCACACCACCCATGTTGTATGTGTTAATTTTATCCATAAGTAGTGCAACCTACAATTTAATCTCGGACACCGAAATTTCCGAGGTTTTTGGGTTTTTTGGTTTCATATTTCGCTTTGTTCGAGTTATCTGAGCTGATGTTTGAGTCCATGTTCCAAGCCTCCACTTCTCCTCTACTTGTGCTGTCCTGCTGATTTCTACGAATATCTTTTTTTCTTCTCTCCTTTTCGGTATCCTTGCAAGTTCCAATCCATAGCAGTTCTAGTGATCGTGTTAGGTTAACTTCTAAAAATATGACAGATTCGAAGCTATTTTTGACTTGTTATTTTCAAGATAACACTTCGTATTATTACATATGGTTCTCGTCAAAATACGCGTAAGATCTTGCTCTCTCGGCATATTCTAGTAAGGTTTGTTGGATTTATTCAATGGCTATCGAACCTAATCGTATTTTTTTTATGGTGGACTGCACTCAATGTAAAGTCTCTTGTTAAAATCAGTAGATCTGTTGCGGTACAGATAAGTTATGCGATTCTAAAATGGACGGCTATCAAGCTGCCTTCAGTATTATGGGAACGCCCATACACTTAGCGAAATTCATTGTTTGTTGTCTGAATCTGGTGTTAATAGGAGATGGGTCAGGATTAGCTTTTTAAGCAGGAAAGTATGATACTACGACATGGTCTGCTCTGGAGATTCTGTGGTGATCTAAATTTGAAAGTAAAGTAGGGTTTGGAATATCTCTGCCCTCCTGACCAGTGTGTTTCAGGCCTAAATAATGGCCATTAATCACGGCGTATGTATATACTGAATAAAGTATTTCTATAATTGTAGCAGTAATCAGACCTCTAGTTCGTATATGTCGCTACTCTCTTGATTAACTCTCCCATTCGTTTTGTGTTATAATCCGGGTAATTGTGCCGCAGGCCCACTTCTATTGATCCCAAATCCACATATGATTTTAAAGGCTTTACTTCTCATCTCTGTTTGGTTGTCCATTTGGAAAAAGTATTTATTTATTGCTCTCTGATAAATCCTCGGCTGTGGAGTAAATTGGATAGGAGGCGTACTAAATATCTACTTAAATTCGGTCTTAGGGCTATCTCTGTTAGTGAATATATTTTTACGAGTCATTTGTGTTTGTCTGCATATGTCTTCTGTAGAACTTGTAGACCAGTTGAGAAAGAAGAGTATAGTCCACTTTACTTTACAATGTAAGTCACAGGTTCAACCGTGACTCACTCTCACTTGCCATATCTTGAGACTCGCCCCATGCGGTTCGCCTAAGGGAGCTAAAATGTCAATTTCAGGTAGGACCGAGTCTCACTCTCTTTCGCCCTATCTTAGGTTAGGTTAGAGGACGTGTCAATTAAGACAAGCACAGTACCCGGGGGTCGAATTGATCCATTGTACAACGTCCTAGTTTCTCACACCACTTATGTGTGTGTGTGTTAATTGTATACATGAGCGGTGGGACCTACAGTTTAAAGTCGGCTCCGAACGACAGATTTTTGAGAAACTTTTTCATGGCAATTTTATTTACTCGAACCCTGGCTTTGCGTCTAATAAGCCAACACACTACCTGCTAGACTACGGAGACTTCAAGCGGTTCGCCTAAGGGGAGAGCTATCATTGTTAGAGGTCGTATCAATCACTAAATTCTTTGAACTCAAAGGCTGGTGTTTAAACGGTTAAACTGGTTAAACGGCTGCTGATTGTCAAGCCGTTCTATCAGAATTTCGCGTTTAGCTTCTGAGGGTTTACTTCATATGCTCAAGTTAGCTTTCTTTGATTTAACAATCCATTATAAAACTGCTGGCAAAAAACTGGACTGTTATTATGCCAAAAAAAAAGTATTTAAAATCTGAATATCTTTTAAGCAGTAAAACAGTTGGAAGAAATATTTTGAAAAGAAAATTAGCATATGTTTACGAGGCATTAGCTAATCATTGTGTATACCTCTCTCCCTGCAAATATCTTCATCAAAATTATTTCTTAACAATTTTTCATCATCAATTTTCGGTGTTGCACAGTAGCCAAACAGCAGAGCAGAAGTAAAATAAATCAGAAGGAAAAAAAATACGAATATTTTTTTTTTGTGAAATAAAATCTTGATTTCAATTCATAACGCCAAATGATTTTATTGGTAAAATGCCAAAAATTCATTCATAATGTTTTGTGTGATACACGAATGAAAGCAACAACAACAACAAAAAAAATGAATCTACAAAATAAATAAAAATAAATAAAATATTGTAGCAAATGGCAGCAACAATAAGAATAATATGTTGTTTGAAAAATAAGAAATTTTTGGATCAAGTTTAACATTTTTTACAACATAAAACAGATAAAAATATTAGAAAAAAAATAGAAAATATTTCGTATAAATTTTGCAACAATCGCACATACATACAATTTGGTTACAATAATATTATTGTAGTAGAGATAGAGATTTGAGGTAAAAGATATTGAAATATTGAGAACAAATGAGGTCAATAAATAAATAGAAAAAAAAACAAGCGAATAAAAGAACGAAAAACAAAAATTTAAATTTTGTTGAAACCAAACCAAATGAAGCACTTGTAATAAGAAGCACGTTTCACTATAGCCTTGAGTTCACTTAACGTTATTTGCTGCAACACTGTAAACCTGCATGTATTTGCAAAGCATTTCTTGTTTGAGAACTTAAAAGCTGAGAGGGAAGACTGAGAACCAAAGTAGGAAAGTGGTATTGGATCTGATCAGCTCTGCAGAAAGATCTGGGTGCGTATCAAGTTCTGAGAAGGGAATTATTCTTGCAGGCTCCTGCGAACTACTTAGTGAGGTTTGCCAGGCCAAGAGGATTGCATACATACATAATTGGCCATTACAACCCTTCAGTCAGGAACGGCCTAGCTTCTCACACCACTCATGTTGTGCGCGTTAATTTTATACATGAGTGGCGGGACCTACAGTTTAAAGTCGACTCCGAACGACAGATTTTTATTTATTAAGAAACTTTTCATGGCAATTTTTATTTACTCTCAGAGTTTTTGCCAGAAATCTACTGAGAGGAAGTCGCCGAAGAAATGCTTTTTGTATTTATTTTTGATGTCTGGCCTGGGGCTCGAACCCTGGCTTTTCGTCTAATAAGCCAACACACTACCTACTAGACCACGGCGACGTCTAAAGAGGATTGCAAAAGACGTTATTGGGATATCCTAGAGCTTGAGTTTTTTATTAAAGCAATGGAAAATAGATGCCCGTTCTGGTAGTTTAAATCCAACACAACGTAGTGATACCTGAGCAGAACATTACAGAGAAAGCCTGAATTAAAAGCAAATGAATCTTTACTGTGAAGTCGCCTACCTAAGTTGGTGGCTTATTAAACGAGAGTCTGTAGTTCAAATCACAGTTTATACAGCTCTTTTTCCTTCGGCAAAATTTACTATGAAAAGCTTCTAAAGCTTCTGTTGTTCGTAGTCAACTTTAAATTGTATGTTCCGCCATACATGAATGAAATTAAAACACAAAACATGGGTGGTTTGAGAAGCTGGGTTGTAATCCTTGCTAAATGGCTGGGTAAGTAAGTAAGTCAAGCTCCTTACAACGTAGTTAAAGGATAATGACCAGCAAGTTAATCATCATCATTTTCAAAATTTGGCCGTAGAGCAGCAATATTTTCTTTGGAGGCCATATTTTTTTTAACTTGTTTATGGTATTGGATCGCGAAGCTAACAATCAATAGCTGCATAAATTCCTTGCTCACTCGGCGGATTATAGTGACTACAATGAAGTGCTTTAAGGACTAGGCAAATATATTTAATTTTTTTTGGAAGTAGATTTCTACAATTCGAAATCGTAGATCTGGCATTAAACGACGATGATTCGGGATGACTCGCCAAACTTTATTGAACAGAAGTGTCAAAACAGTTTGTAAGTTTCTTAGTTGTCAAACCAATTAGCAATACCTTCTCTCTCTCTCTCTCTCTCTCTCTCTCTCTCTTGCAGCTAAAAAAACCCCTCCGTTGTATTAAAATGACATAATAAAAGTGAAAAACATTCTGATTATTTTCTAATCTTGACAAAAATTATAAAAAATCTAAACGTCAGCGTAATTGTTTAATCATACAGCTGATAATAAAAAAAACCGAAAGAAATTTTTATTTGTTTTTATTGTTCGAATTCAATAAAAGTGGCCATTATCACTAGTCGAATTAAATGTAAAAAGCTAAACAATTATTGTTTATATTAAAAATTTTTTTTTATTTCTTTCCAATTATTCTGTCATAAAAAGAAGTATTTTTTACGAGAATGCCTTTGATTTCTCTCTCAAAACCTTTTAAGGGTTAATATTTTATGGGATTTTTAATTTCTTTTTTGCCTCCTTTAGATTAAAAAAAAATTAAAAAGAATTCTTCTTATTATTATTAAAAAGATTTTTCTTTTCCCTGCTGCTATTGCTGATAAAGAAGGAAAACATTTAACGCTTCAGTGAAAATTTCTCACATTAAAAATGAAAATGAAAATAAACATTTACAAAGAAGTATAAAAACTAAGAAAGAAAATAAATTAAAATGAATTATAAGATATGATATACAATAACAAAATAACAACAAAATAAAGAAAAAAGAAAACTATTTATTTAAACATATTCTCGTCGTATTCTTGCATAAAAAAAAGTCGATTAAAGAAACATTTTTATCATGCCATACCACCATCATACTATGCACGCATAATCATCATCATCATCCATATGCGAGACTACAGTTGTACTGTAATGACTACCGTGTATTAGGGTGGTTCAGTATGAAGGTAAACGAATTTCTAAATTGAAAAAAATTAGCAAACGTTTATAGGTTACCACTGTTCTTTAGCAAGAAGAGGAATAACTTTTGAAGTCGCCGTAGTCTAGTAGGTAGTGTGTTGGCTTATTAGACGCAAAGCCAGGGTTCGAGCCCCAGGCGAGACATCAAGACAAAATACAAAAAGTATTTCTTCGGCGGCTTCCTCTCAGCAGATTTCTGCCAAAACTCTGAGAGTAAATAAAATTGCCATGAAGAAAGTTTCTCAAAAATCTGTCGTTCAGAGTCGACTTTAAACTGTAGGTTCCACCACTCATGTATAAAATTAACACACACAACATAAGTGGTGTGAGAAACTAGGACGTTGTACAATGGGTCAATTCGGCCTCCGTGTACTGTACTTGTCTTAATTGACAAGTACACGTCCTCTAACCTAACCTACCGAAGCGAAGCAAATTTAAAGGAAGGATTCCACCAGTAATTTAGCAAGTATTGCATTGGCTTAATAGACGAGAGTCCGTAGTTCAACTTATGGCTAAGGCATCTCCAACAAAGTGAAATATAAACAAATATTTCTTTCGGCGACTTCCTCCCAGTAGTCTTCTAACAAAAACCCTCAGCATAAAATAAAATGGCCATGAAAAGAGCCGGCATTAATAGGTCCCGTCAATCATGCATAAAAATTAACACACTCAACATGTTAGCGAGTGGTTGTAATCCTAACTAAACGCACGTTGTAATCCTGACTAACGCATGTAATCAGCTGACTATTAGCAGTTTCGTAGATAAGCTGACTGAGTAACAGAATCTTAATGCTGAGGTAAAATAAATATTTCGGTAGCTACGTCAACAAGCAAATTGTCGCAATGCCGCTTGGAGAACCCAGAACTGATTTAGGTTAGGTCGGAGTGGTAGCTCTGTTATCACAACGCTCACTTGAGCACGCATAGCGGCCCGTTGTGATGGCACGGGTGAACGCAGTCCCTGTACTAACCAAGTTCCACCAAAATCAGGGAACAGGAAGAAGTTGGTCAGCGCAAGGGCTGCACTACCCAGAACTGATTAGGGGAACATCATTGCATTCAGAAAAAGCAACTGTTTGGTGCGCATTATAGTCAATGAAACTTTCTCTTTCACTCGGGGGCTACATCAAAAAGGAAAATTTAGCACTGATTGTGGGAATGTCATTTGTATCCAGAAAAAGCAACTGGTTTGTGGAGGTGACATTAGCCCGTACTCTTCAAAAACATACCTGACAGGACAGACATCTTCAATTCAGAGCTCTATGGCTATCTGATAATTAACTTTTTCTTTGGCTGCAGTTAAGCATTATGATCTGGACGGTTTGTGGTTTCAACAAGACCTTTGTTAACCGAGTCTTCTTTGGCCATTAATCTGGACGGTTTGTGGTTTCAAAACGTTTCAAGATGTTTCAAGACGACGTAATAATATGACGGGTTACGGCTTTATTACGTGAGTAGTTTGTGAAAATAATTTAACGTATTATCCACCAAGATCATGTGTCTTAAAGCCGTAAGATTTTTTATTGAGGCTTTTTCAAAGACTTCCCCCAATGTTGACGAATTTGGAAACTAATATTCTCTGCTAAATGTTGCCTGACATTGTCTTATTCATTTCAACATATTGTTGCCTTTTTAAGACTCTTAAAAATTTTTCTAAGAAACTATTCGTATGTGTACCACCCTAATATTTTCAAAGGCATTCTGTTTTTAATGCGAATATTTATTTTAAAGTACATTTGCTATCGTATCATTATGAAAATTATGTTAAATATGCTGGCTGGCTGGCTGGCATTATATTCTCCAAAAGATATTTCATTGCGAAACTTAAACTCAAGCGAATATGAATGAAAAATAAGCCTTAAGTGGTGTGGTGGTACTGGATGGAACACTTTGCTGTGAATAAAGAATAAAGAACTCGATTACACGAGAGTTTGAATAACTTTCAAAGATAAGTGAGTGGCCTCTTTTAAAATGAAAAGAAAGAAATATTCTGTTTAGAATTTTAATGGAAGTCAATGGGTCTATGTAAACTAACAGAAACGAACGTGTTGGTTGAAATCGTTGTGTAACTCTACCTTTGACACCAACATACACTGTGTTACACAGAATTTGTGTGCAGTTTCTCGTTTAGTAACATTTATTTTATTGTAGTCAGTCTGGTATGTTTTTCTAGTAGGTTATGTTGTAGGGTATGATTCCTACTCATGATGCATTGAAAGAATAGTGTTTATGGGCATCAGATTTAAATCTGTTGTACAGTTTTCTACATGTGAATGGAGTGCAGAGGAAGATGAATGTTCTCTTTTGAGAAAGTTCCATTACAATGATCAGTTTTTGAATATGAGGCATTAATGCATAAGGTGTGAAACTTTGCAAGTTTGGCTCCTCTCTACACTTCTGTGGAACCTTGATTTCTCTGACAACAAAGTTTTTTAAGTTGACCCCATCACCATTGCAATGTTGGCTATACATCTGTCCATAGAAACTATTTGACTAACTCAACACTTCTTATACATTGTATCCGGTTGGTGTAATAAAAATGGATGGAATATCAATCCATATTAAACTGGCACAATGCCAAGTTTGCTTATTGTTGGCCGTTAATTGGGACCGGATATGTAGGCGATGAAGCTAATTTTTTGTTAAATTTGCAAAAAATAGAGGTGCTCTGTATAAATCGGTCAAAATCGGATAAAAAATGGACTTGTGGGGAAAGTGGACCTAGTGGGATGGATAGATATTGTACCAACGATTCCAAAACAGTTTTCCTTAACGTCGAGCTTTAATTGGGACCGGAGATGTAGGCGACGATGCTAACTTTTTGTTAAATTTGGAAAAAATAAAAGTGTTCTATATAAATAGGTCAAAATCGGATAAAAAATGGACTTGTAGTAAAAGTGGATCTAGTGGGATGGATAGATATTGTACCAACGATTCCAAAACAATTTTCCTTAACGTCGAGCTTTACTTGGGACAGGAGATATAGACGACGAAGCTAACTCTTTTTATATAAGCAAAAAAAAAATGCAATTTTAGGGAAATGAACTTAAAAATTTTAATAATTCTCATTGAGTTAATATACATTTCCATGTATATATATATACAACAAAATGTCGTATTTTTCTTAAGTTGTATTCCTTTGGTAGATGACTTGCATTTTTTTGAACGATAACTTGCAGTTTTTGGTCGATGACTTGCATTGGTTTGGTCGATGATATGCACTTGTTGGTCGACGATTTGTATTTTTGGTTGATGACTTGCATTTTTTTGGACGATGACTTGCACTTTTGGTCGATGACTTGTAGTTTTTGGTCGATGACTTGCATTTTTTTGGTCAATGACTTGCACTTTTTTGGTTGATGACTTGAATTTTTTGGGTCGATGACTTGCATTTTTTGGGTCGATGATTTGCATCTTAGGAAGATGACTTGCATTTGTTTGGTGGATAATTTGCACTTGTTGGTTGACGATTTGCATTTTTGGGTTGATGACTTCCATTTTTTTTAGACGATGACTTGCAGTTTTTGGTCGATGACTTGTATTTGTTTAGTCGATAACTTGCACTTGTTGGTCGATAATTTGCATTTTTTGGTCGATGGCTTGTATATTTTGGGTCGATGACTTGTATTTGTTTGGTCGACGATTTGCATTTTTTGGTTGGTGACTTGCATTTTTTGGTCGAAGACTTGCAGTTTTTGGTCGATGAATTGCATTTGTTTGGTCGATGACTTGCATTTGTTTGGTCGATGATTTGCACTTGTTTGTAGACGATTTGCATTTTTTAACTGATGACATGGATTTTTTGGTTAATGATTTGCATTTTTTTGTTCGATAACTTGCAATTTTTGGTCGATGATAGCCCCTATTAACAATAACATTCACTCTAAAAAAAAAAAAAATAATTTAACTTTCTTAGATAACTTCACTCAATTAAACGAATGACAATTTATTTGAAGGCAGCCCATACAATATTCAAAGAGTGTGTATGTACGTGAAGGTGTCTAAATGCTACCGAATAGTGAAGAGCACTTTGTTTCTGTTGACTTTTGTAACACAATGTAACTTAAATTTCAGTTCTAAATTTCTAAAAAAATAGGAAATCAAACTTTAGAAATATGATCGCACTCCCACTTGTTCTCTCTCTCTCTCTCTTATTCAAAAAATTTAACGTCCTTCAGCACTCCTTGAAAAGGTGACACAATTTTGCTCATAGAAAAGTGGGGATGCCATACAATGAAGTTTTTTTTTTCAAAAACTTACAGTCATGCATACATACATACGCAAATCTGATACCTCCATATGTAGACTATATGTATATGTATGTATGCATAAATGCATTTGTATGTACATATGTATGTCTTTGAGTATACATATGTAATACAATAGCGATTACTTCACCCACTTTGAGTCAATTAGTTTCAATTACAACGAGCAAACCAGCTGACGTTTTTTTTTTCTTATGTTTTCTAACAACGCAAATTCTGTATTCCATTGTATTGTAAATCATTTCTATAATTAATGCCTGTTTTTTTCTTCTATTTTTCTAATTTTTTTTTTCTGAACTAAGAAAACTTTTTTCTTTTTCTCATTTTTTTTTATTAAAAAAAGAATCAACAGTCGAGCGAGTAAAGAGCTTGTTTTTCTTTCGTTTACTTTAATTTGTTTAGTTTTTTTAGGTTTTCTTTGTTTTTGTTTTTTGTTTTCCATGAAATAAAATGATTTTTTTTTCATTCTTATTCTTCTGACAATAAATATCCACACACAATATTTCTTTCAACGGGGGTGAACATCTCCGCACACACATAAATTGTATTTGAATGGCTAACCTTGGCCAAGTGTTTAGAGAAAAACCTATTAATTTACACTCAGCTATTATGCTTAGCACATAAATTGATGCTCTAATAGCTAAACAACACTATACGTCGACTTACAGGGTGATGCAAAAATAATGTCGTCTTCAGAAGTGTAGGGCAAGTTCCGTGTTGAACGCTTAGAAATATAGCTAAGAGACTGGTAAGGGATTGTAATCCTTCCGTTATTGATCCTTAAGCACATATGCTGTCAGGTTGGTTTTTTGGCATAACCTACTCGCCATTTGCTTGACTACAAATCTCCACTTAGAATAGCAACAAGATTATTTTTATTTGCTTCTGACACAACCTGTTCCATTATCCATACATCTTTGAAGGGCAGATATACAGTGGGCGCATTAAGTGAGTCAACACCTTTGTTCTTAAGTATAAAACAGTTTTGTTCTTAGGTATAAAAAAAAGTTCCTTTATCACGAATTGTTGTTTTTGTTTTAACATTTTATAAGTAATAAATAAACGTTTTTCGACTATTCTCATTTACTTTTTTCTCTATCCTAAAAAAATATATTATTTCAGTGGTGTTTACTCACTTTTGGCGCTCAGTGTACCAGGCTATCGATTTATTGTTTTCCAAATCGCTGATTTGACAATCCGTTCTTAAATATCTTTCAACTCATTTACGAATGTGAAACGTTCTACAGCTGAAAAACTCTTAACCTGAGTATTTTTCAAGAATAACGGGGTGGTGATGTCCATCATAATTCATCCACTGTGTAAGGAGTTTCCAATATTATAAAGAAATTTGAAAAACTGGAAGCTTTGCAGGTGCGATCTGGCTTGTGTATCGTCGCAATGCAGGCACTGCCAAAAATATCGTAATTCTGCTGGGCGAATTTATCACTTCCACAGTGTTCCAAACCATTGGGCCTCTTTTTCGGCCCATTGTGACTTGTATTTTAAATTTGGATTTGCATCTCCATCGATACCCACGCATAAATTTAATCCGCCACAACGCCGTAGACATGCTGATACGGTGCTGGAGGACAGACTTTCAATGCGGATTTTTTGAATAATTGGTGGAAAGCTACCTCAAAAGGACCCGTTGCTACAACCAATCTGGAGATGGCCACTATTATCACTGTGGAAATGCCATTTTTGCGTGGAATGAGAGTTTTGCAAAGAAATTTAAAGTCAAACGTTGTTACTTTATAATCAGAATTCTTTATCGAATCATCTGCGAAGGGTCTACTGTGCCCATTTGAGCACTGCTGCCATTTGTCGCTGTTCCTCGAACGAGTAGCATTGGACTAGGAAGTGAAAAGTACATGCAGGGCTATAGAAAGCAGTTAAAATCACCCTCGGCCGGATCTTTAGCATTTGCATTGTTATTTGCTTAAGTTTCGTTATGATTCATTTTTCGATGGCATTTCATCAGACACTACATTATTCAGGGTCTCATAAAGTGAGAACTAATCGCAGTTCACAAGCCCTACTTCTCTGAATTTCGTTCAGATGAGTCAAAGCAGTGTTGCCGTAGTCTACAAGGTAGGATGTTGGCTTATTTAATTAATTAAGGCCACGGTTTAATCTCCAGATCAGAGATCTTTACCAAAACGAAATATGAAATAATATTTCTTAGGCGACTTCCCCTCAGCAGGTTTTTGTCATAAACTCTGAGAGAAAATAAAATTGCCATGAAAAGTTTCTCAAAAATCTGTCTTTCGGAACCAACTTTAAACTGTATGGCCTGCTACTCACGTATAAAATTAACATACACAGCAAAAGTGATGTGAGAAACTAGGTCGTAATCCTGACAAAAGGGTACTCAAGGTTAGGTTAGGTTAGGTTAGGTTAGAGGACGTGTACTTGTCAATTAAGACAAGTACAGTACCCGGAGGTCGAATTGACCCATTGTACAACGTCCTAGTTTCTCACACCACTTATGTTGTGTGTGTTAATTTTATATATGAGTGGTGGGACCTACAGTTTAAAGTCGACTCCGAACGACAGATTTTTATTTATTAAGAAACTTTTCATGGCAATTTTTATTTACTCTCAGAGTTTTTGCCAGAAATCTACTGAGAGGAAGTCGCCGAAAAAATACTTTTTGTATTTTGTCTTTGATGACTGGCCTGGGGCACGAACCCAGGCTTTTGCATCTAATAAGCCAACACACTACCTACTAGACTACGGCGACTTCAAGGGTACTCAAAGTACCTGTATATTTAGAAGAGAGAGCTAAGATTCTATTTTTGTCCATGGATCCTATTAAAAGTGTCATTGTCGTGCTATTTTCAATAGCATTCTTCTCCGTGAGTACATATATTTAGTCCAGAATGACTATCAAAACCTGGCCTACTAATTTCTTGGAATGTAATTAGGATTTTTAGTGTTAAGAATCCGAGTTCCATTTTCTACGCCATTTACCCTGGCCTACTTTATATAGTTGTGGTACGTCAACACCATATTAAATCAACTTATTATGGGTAAATATTTACCACTTATGAGAAGCATATCACCACCACCATCACTACCACCTCCTTCAAATCTTTACCCTTATTATGTAGGCCATAGGCTTTCACAAAATCCTTTTCATTTCCTTAAGAAATATTTTATTTTCTGCTTGAATGCAAGTCTGCTCCACTTGCACATTGCTTTTGAAATCCCATTGATTGATTGATGTGTGCCTGATTTAGATTATTGACATGTGGCAGCAACTGCAAGTAGTAAATAATGGCAACATATCAGAAAAATATTGCACCATGACATTCTTAAACTAAAAAAGGCTGTGCACAACTTAACCTAAACGCTTATTGTCTCTCTCGCTCTCTCTCTCTCTCTGGCAAAAGTGTGAACAGGAAGTTTTCTGTTCATATTTTTTAGTTTTTGCTGTTTAAACTGAAAACAAATTTACTAAAGACTTGTAAATTGTAATAAAAAGAAGAAAAAAAAAGAGACAGAAACGAAAAATATATTAAAAAAAAACGAACAAAACGAAACAAAACAAAATAACTGTAACAAGTAATAACCGTTATGAATGACATGACTTTACAGCAATTTGGAACACACCCATAAATATTTAAACTGTTGTTTTCATTGTTGTTTCCTTCTACGCCTTATAATACCCCCCTTCTGGCTAAAAGGCTTAGACGTTTCATGATTTTTACATTCAGGGGGTCTGTTCTGTTTCTTTGCCTTCTGTTTTTTTTTTCATATGAAACAATACAATTTGAAATATGAAATCTGATCAAAAAACTAAACTAAACTGAACTAAACTAAACGAAAATACTTAAATAATATACAATAAAAAATTATTCAAGTTTGATTTACTAAAACCAGCATATGGGTGTTTCCATTACAATATGCAAAATGGGTTTTGACTTACAAGGTATTTATGGTTAGTAGAATTAATACAAAAAATTACATTCTTATGCCATGTTATGGTATATTTTTATAGGTTATCTTTGAAAGCCGCCGTAGTCTAGTAGTGTGTTGGCTTATTAGGCGTAAGGCCACGGTTCAAACCCCAGGTCCGAAACCTGAAATATGAAACGAAACGAAATATGAAACGAAATATGAAAAAATATTTCTTCGGTGACTTCCTCTCAGCAGATTTCTGGCACAAAAATCTCTGAGAGTAAATAAAATTGCCATGAAAAAGTTTCTCAAAAATCTGTCGTTCGGAGTCGACTTTAAACTGAAGGTCCCGCCACTCATGTATAAAATTAACGCACACATCATGAGTGGCGTGAGAAGCTAGGCCATAATCCTGATTAAAGGATTGTAATGGCCAATTATGTACATACAGTGGTGGCCACGAATTTAAGACACGACATATGACTGACTTATTTGTGATAATATTTACAATCCTGTAATATTAAATTTGATATTATTTATTCTTCTATATACCCTGTAATATTAAGGAAAAGTACCATTATTTTATTTTGTTTCTTTTTACATTTTGTTGCTTTTTGATCATATTATTGTAAAATCGTTTATTTGAAACTGGCCACGAATTTAAGACATTTCAGAAATATCTGGTTTATAAGTGATTTTTTGGTGTTTTTTGAAGCTAAACGGTGAGCAACGAATGTTTTATTTTATTTTATGTTGGAATACATAGAAATATTTAATTACAAATGGCAAGAAATTCCGATGCCGAGCGCAAACTGATCCCAACAACGAAAATTTGATGGAAAAATAGTAATGGAGATATTCAAGCTGCTTAAATGTTCTAAATGCAAGATTTACAACGCGCTGGAACACATCAAGCAACATGGAACCACCAAAAATGACAAACAGCAATCTAGAGCCCGAAAAACTACACTCTAAAGTAGCTGCTAATAATCCTTTCACGAGCTCAAGTAAAATAAAAAATAAAATTACATTGGATCTTGGTATTGATATTTCCTCTAGGGCTATGTATAAGAAGACGTCTAAATGATAAAAACTTGCGTGGGTGTATTGCACAACGTAAACCACTTGTGTCAAAAAAATATCAAATCCCGACTAGCGTTTTAGACAGAACATCTCAATAAACCGATGATATTTTGGAAAAATCTACTTTGGAGTGACGAGTCGAAGTTTTATCGCTACGACTTCTTAACCAAATATAGGTTGCAAAATATTATTAATTTCCTTTTAATATTACTACAATCTTAAGAAAAATATCATGGACCTAAAATATTTTTGATAAGATGTAAAAATTATCACAAATGTATTTATAAGTAAAATGTCGTGTCTTAAATTCGTGGCCACCACTGTATGTATGTATGTATCTTTAAAATTATTTATACTCCTTCTTTAAATGCCACGCCCACTACATATTATATTTTTGGCAAATTTTATTCATTTATTGGGAAACCTAGGAGAGGGAGTGACAGCATTATTGAAACCAAAGCTTACAACAGCATACGTAACGGCCTGTTATTATATCATAAGAAGTGAAGCCTCAGATTAACCCTCTAAAGCACAAGATCGATTTTTATCGCCTTTACGCTTCTTGCATCCACATGTAAGAGAGAGATGCCCTTCGGATCCTGATACGATTCTTACTTATTTAATCGATCATTAAAACGATTTAGTCAGGATTACAACCCAGCTCTTCTTATCACCCATGCTCTGTGTGTTAATTTTATCCATGAGTGGCTGGACCTACAGTTTAACGTCAACTACAGACGACAGATTTTTGAGAAGCTTTTCGTGAAAATTATACAGTGCACTCGCGATAATATGAACTAATTAAAACAATGCCTGTTCATATTTTCGAAATTGTTCATACATATCTACGAATGGCTTAAATTGTTGAAGAAAATGCTGTTTTCTTGCGAGGTAAACACTTTTCCTGCTTAAATAAAAGTTATTTTTTTCATTAAATAAATGGTGCTGATTTTTCTTGTGACGACACTTAAGTTTATTGAGGCAAAATCTTCCAAAATAAACCCGATTCACGGCGTTGTAAAGTTCATCATTAGTTAATTCAAGCTCTTCAATCTTTGCTTTTAGAACCATATTAAATGGATCAACCAACTGAGGTTGTGAAGAAAGCTTCTGACCTGAAATTTTGAAAAATCGTACTTCGAACCGCTTTTTAAAATTTTGAAGCCACCCACCCATCACTGGTGTTGAAATCTGAGCTACAATTTTCTTTAATTTGATAATGAAGTTCTTTTAAAATCAACCCACTAATCGGAATCTTTGTATCTCTCATACGCAAAAACCATCGATGCAAAGATTTTTCCATTCTTGGGTACTCCGACGATCGCATTGTTTTTCTTTTTCCACATGTAATAACTAACGAAAAAATAGACCATGACCGTGCATATACATATTTATGTATGTATGTGTGGTTTTTTTAAGATTTGGTATTAAAATAAACATAAATATCTCGGGATTTCCCCAATTTCTAATGCTTTGTAACTGATTTGTATGCTTTAAAAATAAAAAACTGCTAAAATTTTAAAGCCTTTGTACAAAGTTCATATTTTGGAGTAGTCAATGGTTAAGAAAAAGTGTTCATATTTTGGGGTGTTCATATTATCGCGAGTGCACTGTATTTACTTTCGCAGTTTTTCCCAGAAGATTGCTGATAGGAAAATATTTTTGTTTTTGATATTTCGTTTAATTCGATATGTTAAAGCTGGGTTTTTTGTACTCGGATAATAGGCAAACATACTACTCCTACTAGAATACTGCGACTTGTGCCTTAAACTGGATAGAAAATGTATGAATCAAATATTTTAACTACACCGTAGGGATATCTCTGTCACTGGAAAGGTTACTTTTTGATCTTGTCTACGGTACGTGCTTTAAAGCGTCTTTCAAGAGTAGAAATTAATACAAGAGCATTGGACATTCTTCAGACATTATTTCCTGAGCTAAAATAAATTACTATGCAAATAACGATGAGGTGTGGTGGTAAACGCCCTCGGGAAAACCATAATTTTCATAAATTAAGAGATTCCCTGTAAATAATCAATGCAGGAGCCCTTCAAAATCACAGAAATACTAGGTAATTAGTTTCCAATCATTACACTCAATAAATGTTTACAGCAGGCAGGTTATTTCTATACAAATATGGATGGCAACCTTATGATTTTAATACCAGCTACAGTAGATCAATCCTTATAGGCAATTTTACTTTTCCTCTTGTCTACAAAACGTATTTTAGAGTAGAAATTAATACAAGAGCATTGGACATTCGTTAGAAGTTCTTTCCTGAATTAAAATAAATTATTATGCAACTAATGTGGTGTGGTGGTTAAAATCCCAAACCATAAACTTTTCACAAATTACGAGAGTGCAATACCCTGTAAATAATCTATGCACACAGCCCTCCAATATCACAGGAATGCTAGACAATGCGTTTCTGACCACTACACCATATAAAAATTTACAACAGGTATGTTGTTCTTATACAAATGCAGATGGCAACCTTATCGTTTTAGAACCAGCTATACCAGATCAATCCCTACAGGAAATGAATAAAAAATCCTTCTAGCAAAAGTTTCTAAATTTGCTTCTCTTTCTTGGCATGGAAGTATCACGCACAGTTCTTAGAGCATAACCGATAGTTTCAATTGCCTGGAGAATATTGTATGAGTACTTCTTTTAAAGCCTTGTTATCGAAGTCTAGGAAGAGACTTCTATAAAAACTTCTTTTAAGTCTTGCCATCTAAGCTTACAAAATCTAAGTAAATGTCGTCCTTACTTTATAGGCTTTTTTTCGATTAGCTATGGAATGCCCCTTATATGTAAGTTGGTAACAAATTTTTGTCTGCATTACTTTTGTTTGGCTTTCACGTGTTTGTCAAATTGCTCATCTTCATTTTTTTTTGTGAGTTTCTAATAAAAAAAAATCTGTTTGAGACCTGCTTTACAGAGAAAAAAGTTTCTTTTTTTTCTTCCATATTTTACATACGGTGGTGTACTGCAACTGCAACTGTTTTTCAGTCCAAATGTTATAAAAAAAAACTACAACAACAATAACAACAAAAGGGAAAATATGGTTCATGTTTATAAATTTTCTTTCTTTCCTTTTTTTTCTGACCATTTGGACATTTGCCTAAAGCAACCGAAAAACGAAAAACGAAAAAATATTCTCGATTAGAGACTCGTAAGCAACAATAACAACAATAACAACAATAAAAGCAAAAATAAAAAAGTATGTCGTCATGTGTTTGTTTTATTGTAAAAATGAACTTTTAGCACAGTTTTTATCTTTTTTTTGCTTCTTCTTCTTATAAAAAAACAACAAGAAATAACAGAAACACTGAACGGCACACTAATGATATGAAGATTCTTTAACGCTTTCGTTACAAAACAATTACTGCACTGCATTGCCCAATAAGGGTATGCACTAAAAAAGGCAATTAAAACAAGTTTAAAAAAATTTTCTTTTCATTTTTAATAATTTTTTTCGTGTCCTTTTTTAAGGTTTTTAAAATTTTAATTGCAATTTTTGTTTATTTAAGTGAATACCCTTATTGTGATGATGATACAAATCAAGAGACATTTGCAATTTATTTCGAATTAATCATTTGAAATTAACACAAATTGGTTAAAAAAAATGTAGTCTAGCACAGAAGAGAACAGATATTGCAAAGAATTTAGAGATGCCCCACACACAAGGCACTCTTTTAAGGTACTTTTTTTAATGCCATTTTTTAAATTATAAAAGATTCTCCAACCCACTTACGATTCATAGTACTCTCCTCATACTTTATAGGGTAATCCCTATAATGCCTTCCGAAACCCTATTGTCCTGACAACAATTCCATTTCTAAAGGGTGTTTTTTATAGAGGTATAGAACTTTAAGTTGGCATTACTTTTCAAGATGGCGACCGATTTAACAGCTGTCAAGTGATTTGTTCTCAGTTTGGTTTGGCAATTCATCATGAATAGACTCACGCCTGAACAACGCTTGCAAATAGTGCAATTTTATTTCGAAAATAATGGTTCTGTGCGGAAAACGTATCGCGCACTACGTCCATTTTATCGTCGACAAAATCGTCCATCAGAGCATCGCACCACGTTTACTCTTATTGGTAACTCGCATCCCCAGAGACGCTGTACGGTGCGTACAGAAGAAGCTATTGCTGCTGTAGAGCGTAGCATTGAGGAAGACTCGAATGAGTCCATCCACTTTATGGAAGATTACTTACAAAATCCAACTCGTGCAAGATTTGAAGCCAAACGATCATCGAGTAAGGCGTAGATTCGTCGAATGGGCCCAAAACGAGATTACCGTTGTTCCCGATTTTCATAAGCGAATTTTGTTTAGCGATGAAGCGCACTTCTGGTTGAATGGCTACGTCAACAAACAAAACTGCCGCATTTGGAGTGAAGGTAATCCTCAAGTGTATGTGGAAACACCGTTACATCCAGAAAAACTGACTGTTTGGTGCGCTTTATGGGCTGGTGGAATCATTGGTCCGTACTTTTTCAAAAACGATGGTGGCCAGAACGTTACAGTCAATGGTGATCGGTATAGAGCCATGATTACTAACTTTTTCATTCCTGAATTGAATAACCATGATGTCCAGGAGATGTGGTTTCAACAAGACGGCGCAACATGTCACACAGCTCGTGCCACAATAGATTTATTGAAAGACACGTTTGGTGACCGCCTAATTTCACGTTTTGGACCTGTGAATTGGCCTCCAAGATCTTGTGATTTAACACCGCTAGACTACTTTCTGTGGGGCTATGTGAAGTCATTGGTCTATGCGGTAAAGCCACAAACGCTTGACCATTTGGAAGACAACATTCGCCGTATTATTGCCGATATACGGCCACAAATGTTGGAAAAAGTCATCGAAAATTGGACATCCAGATTGGACTACATCCGCGCCAGCCGTGGCGGTCATATGCCAGAAATCATATTTAAAATGTAATGCCACAAGATTATCTTTCGGATAAATAAAATTCATGTCAATCGAATAATCCATCGTTGTTTTATTGCAACTTAAAGTTCTATACCTCTATAAAAAACACCCTTTAGAACATGATATGCAGCCGGAATGAACCACAGACTTTAAGAATGTATTTCAGGAAATTTATCTCCGCTTCAAGCACTCTACTCTTAGTTTATAGCGTATCCCTATAATGTCTACTACAACCCTATTATTCTGACAAACTTCAGGAAGCTGTTCGGAATCAATACTGATATGCACCACAGGTTCCAAGGATATATTCAAGGAAGTTGATCTTAGCTTCCCACATAAGTCGAGAAACTAGCGAATATTAGTTTGCCACCTAGGAGTGCGTATCCCTTTAAATGCAGCAAAAAAATATCGTTTTGGAGGCCCCTGTCTTGACCACAATCACAAACTTTAGTTCGTTTTTAGCGAATTCCATTCAATACCTTAAATTTTTTTCAAAATGGCGCTTTATCGATGAAAAGGTCTTTCTGAGAAAAGTTCTCTTGCAAAAAGTACCTTTACGTTTTCCAAGAAGCGCTGTTCTGGAAGAAGTTCTTCTTTAAAAAGCGGTCTTTTATATAAAAAAGTACTTTTTTTTGCTTTTCAAATAATAAAGTACTTTATTAAAAGTAAAAAAGTACTTTTTAGAAAAATGAAATGTTATTTTCTAAATAATTCGGTATTTTGGTATTTTTTAATCTTTTTATTAGTTTTACTTTTAGATTCTGGTACTTTTTTGTTACTTTTTTGGTACTTTTTTATCTTTTTATATTTTTTACTTTTGATTTTGGGATTTTTTTACGTTACCTACTTCTTTTTTCATATTTGGTACTTTTATATGTTGGTAATTTCTGTATCTAAAAGTCCAATACTATTTTGTTACTTTTTGTATTTAAAAGTACCAACGCTGCCTTTTATAGTTTCTAATTTTTATAATTTTTTGTTATCTTTTTATTACTTTTATTTTTTGATTTTGGCATTGTCTGTTTTTTAAAGTCCAATACTTTTATGCTACTTTTTGCATTTAAAAGTACCAACGCTATTTTGGTACTTTTTTATATAGGCTGCCTTCTAATTTTTATAAATTTTTGTTATGTTTTTATTATTGTTAGTTTTTGGTTTCTATTACTTTTTAGTTCCCTTTTGGTACTTTTTATGTTGGTACTTTTTATTTTCATATTTTTATAAAAGTACTTTTTATATAAAGTATTTTTTCCATAAAGTACTTTTTTTTTAATAAAATACTTTTTTTAATAAACTACTTTTTCTATAAATCACTTTTTTATTAAAGTACTTTTTTAAAGTCGGTTAATGTATACAGTACATGTTTGGTACTTTACAGTGCTCGTTGTTTTAACTCCACTTTTAAAACTTTGTTCTCGTTTTTTATTTTTTTTTTCTGTCGTTTCTATTTAAATAAATCGTTAAATTGTGGTACTTTATTCGTTTTCTGTTTTTGTTGTTTTGGCTCCTCTTAAACGGTTTGACACTCTTCCCGTTTTATTAGTGCGATGATTTAATTCTTTTTTTTGTTGTTTTCGTACTTTTTTCTTTTTCTAAATAGTGACTATAAGAGAGTGAATTTATGTTCGTCATGTCTCGTCTTAATTGAATTTGAATTTGTTAGTGTAGTTGCTGTTGTTGTTGTTGTTGTTGCCGTATGACAAAATAGTTTGTCACGTAAAAATGGGTCTGAACAAAAACAAAAACAAAAACAACAAAAAAATGGAAAAAATTAAAGAAAATTGGCGTAAAAATAATAAAAATTATGATGTCAGCTTTTTCTAATTCTAATTCTAATAGAAACAAATAACAAAAACAATAATAAAAAAAATATTAAGTTTGTTGGAATTTTTCTTCTTAATAGAGGTTAAGTGCCGGTGGTAGTGGGAGGGAAGAAGGTGTAGTGAGTTGTAATTTGTGGGGAATTTTATACAAACATCCCACGTCACAACTGCTGATGATGGCTTGCGGCTTGTAATGCGGAATTCCTGTATTAAGCGTGCCCCATGCTGATGACGGGGTCAAATTATGTCATGAACACTGAGAGAAAAAATAAGCTACAATTTTTATAATGCAATTATTTTATAACGCAGTTTTTTATTTACATTTTTTTAAGTAGAAGGTTCGATGGACGGCCATGCAATTTAAAGCAATAAAGAAATCCTTTTTAGCCCTATCAGTCCAGCAATATTGGACGTACCTAAAACAAATGGTTTAACTGAAGTAATCGAAACACCTATACCTTGTACAACGTCAGAAATTGTGAGGTCAGTGCACTAACAGTTATTTTTCTAAGGACATCCTTATGTCCTGCTACCCATCGCAGAGTTGCTTAGGTTCAGTAAAAGATCAAGGGGAGAGTAAATGGAGAACAGAAAATAAAGTGTTAGTTGGAGTGGAACACAGTACACTGGTGTTCAGGACTGCCTGTGTTTTCTGTCTATCAGTTGACAGTGACGTTGGCATGTGCATACAGTCCGCAAAACATGAGCACCATTAAGCATGACTGGTACCAAGACGACTCTATAAACATATAGTATATTATGGTATATTATGGTACTCTAAGTCCTATAACCGCTCTCTTTATCCTCTCCATTATAGTATTCCTGTAGAAGTGTTTGGGGGTTCTAAATAGTGGCCACATATTTAGACAGTGCACATAAGTAAAGGCTGTTTTTTATAGAGGTATAGAACTTTAAGTTGGCATTACTTTTCAAGATGGCGACCGATTTAACAGCTGCCAAGTGATTTATTCTCAGTTTGGTTTGGCAATTCATCATGAATAGACTCACGCCTGAACAACGCTTTCAAATAGTGCAATTTTATTTCGATAATAATGGTTCTGTGCGGAAAACGTATCGCGCACTACGTCCATTTTATCGTCGACAAAATCGTCCATCAGAGCAGTTAATTCGATTAACCATGGAACTTTTCCGCACCACGTTTACTCTTATTGATAACTCGCATCCCCAGAGACGCTGTACGGTGCGTACAGAAGAAGCTATTGCTGCTGTAGAGCGTAGCATTGAGGAAGACCCGAATGAGTCCATCCGCCATCGAGCACAGGAATTGGATCTGTGTCCATCCACTTTATGGAAGATTTTGCGGAAGGATCTTGGTTTGCGTGCTTACAAAATCCAACTCGTGCAAGATTTGAAGCCAAACAATCATTAAGTAAGGCGTAGATTCGTCACACAGCTCGTGCCACAATAGATTTATTGAAAGACACGTTTTGGTGACCGCCTAATTTCACGTTTTGGACCTGTGAATTGGCCTCCAAGATCTTGTGATTTAACACCGCTAGACTACTTTCTGTGGGGCTATGTAAAGTCATTGGTCTATGCGGTAAAGCCACAAACGCTTGACCATTTGGAAGACAACATTCGCCGTATTATTGCCGATATACGGCCACAAATGTTGGAAAAAGTAATCGAAAATTGGACGTCCAGATTGGACTACATCCGCGCCAGCCGTGGCGGTTATATGCCAGAAATCATATTTAAAATGTAATGCCACAAGATTATCCTTCGGATAAATAAAATTCAAGTCAATCGAATAATCCATCGTTGTTTTATTGCAACTTAAAGTTCTATACCTCTATAAAAAACACCCTTTAGTAAACAAATTTGATCAAAATTATTTTATTATTTGAAACAGAAATGTTATTTCTGAATAATTCTGTATTATGGTACGTTTTTTATCTTTTTTTGGTACTTTTTATTATTTTTGTTTTTTGATTTTGGGATATTTTTTACGTTGATACTTGTTATTTCATATTTTGTACTTTTCTATGGTGGCACTTTTTGTATTTAAAAGTACCAATAATATTTTGGTACTTTTTTGTACCTTTTGTGCCTTTTCTACTTTATTATTTTCATTTGCCTTTGTTATCCTTTTATTATTGTTAGTTTTTGATTTCAGTACTTTTTAGTTCTCTTTTGGTAGATTTTACGTTGGGACTTTTTATTTTCGTATTTTTATGGCTTTTTATTTTGCTTCTTTTCAAGTTTAGTACTTATTTGCTTTTGGTTGGTACTTTTTATTTTCATATTTTTATGTCTTTTTATTTTGCTTCTTTTCAAGTTTAGTACTTATTTGTTTTTGGTATCTTTTATATCTCTTTTTGTACTTTTTATATTGGTACTTTGTGTTTCTCTTTTGGCACTTTTGTTGTTGGTACTTTTTATTTTGATATTTTTTATTTAGTGTCTTATTTAGTTTGGTACTTTTGTGATTTTGGTACCTTTTATATCTCTTTCTGTACTTTTTATATTGGAACTTTTTGTATCTCTTTTGGTACTTTTGATGTTGGAACGTTTTTATTTTGATATTTTTATATTTTGTTTCTTTTGAAGTTGGGTACTTTTGTGATTTTACAACCTTTTATATATTTTGTGGTACTTTTTGTATCTCTTTTGGTACTTTTATTTTGATATTTTTATATTTTATTTCTTTTTAAGTTTGGTACTATTTTATATTGAAAATTTTATATATTTTTCGTTGTTTTTATTATAATACTTTTATATTTTGGTACTTATTTTAGTGTGTTTGAATCTATAAATTTTGTCCGTTATTAGTTATTACTGGGACAAGAAATAAGTAAAAATTATATAATATTTGGTACCTTGAAAAGTACTTTTTTTAGTACCAACTAGTTTTAATACTATGGATATGGTGGTCAATTTAATAATTGTTATGGAGATCGAGATAAAAGCAATATTATTAAATAATTAAAACAAACTTAGTTACCCCTTTTATGTAAAAAAAAAAAATGACCAACAAAATGTGAAATTTCATAATAGTTTTCTCAAGTACGCTGTTATAATTACTCTAAAACACGCCATTTTACTATATGGTTGGCAATTTATAGCAATTTCTAGCAATTACATTATTTTTTTTATTAAATGTAATAAAAAAAAGAAATTAATGGAAATAATTCATTTAAAAAAAATCCCTTTTCAATGTAGACGTACTAGCTTCGACAACCATGCATAGAAATATTGTTTGATTCTTCCTTTACGAACTATTTTTCTCTGGGCCACTCTCTTTTCTAGTATTTTTAAAGACTCAATTAATGTTTGATTTTATTGGTATGATTTTTAAGTAATAAAACCCAACCACAAAATATCCACACATGCTTGTATGTGTAAAAATAATTGATTTCTGTGTACAAGTTCAAGGTCTTTTAAACACTCTCTTTATTTAATACTAAAACTTTTCAGAAAAAAAAAAACAATTAATGAACACAAAACAAAACAAAATGAAATAAAATTAACACAACACAACAACAATTTTATGCAAATGAAAAACCAACAAGAATTTACCAGCATATAAACAAAATAAACAAACATATTTTGTTGTTGTTGCTTCAATTTGAAGATCGTTTAACAATAACACCATCATCCACACATTCGTAACGTACACATGTCGTGGTCGTGTGAATCATGAAGACAAAACCTAAAGCAACAGCATTAACTAGAAATTACAAACACAAAAAAAAGAGAATGTAAGGTAAACAAAAATAATGATAATAATGATGAGAACAATTTAATTTGAACATAAAAAGACAAAGAGGTTAAGCAGATCTTATAAGGGGAAGGCAGAGCAAGCGAGCGTGTTAAGAAGAGAGAGAGAGATTGTTTGTGTTAATATATAGTTTTACAACAATTACAATTATAATGAGCACCTCTTATGCTTGTAAGCAAAGAAAAAAGCAACAAAATATACAATTTAACAGACATTATAGCAACAAAAACAAGAACTCATTTTAAATTAAAATGTTGAATGAGCGTTAAAACGAATTAAAACCAGAAAACAAAGACAACTTTTTTAATGACATGTTGTAATGGCTGCCAATCAGAAAGACTACACACATGCAAAGTAAGGCATTAAATGTCAATACAACTGCAAATACGACACACACACACAAATGGAAAAGAGTGCATTCATGCAAGGAATTTAGAAATTTTCTTAAACTAGGAAAGATTACAGTGGGTATGCATGCAAGACCTTCTGTAACTTTTAAGCACTTTAAGGATTCTTTTTTAAATTTGGATTTTTAACAAAACAGGAGTAAAGATATCCAAATAATTGTGACAAATAAGTAATTTTACTGTGTAATAAGAATTTTAAGCAGGTTTAATGTAATAACGAGTGTGGAAAGACTAAAGTCGCCGCAGTGTAATACGTAGTGTGTTGCCTTATTAGATGGATTCCTTAATAGATGGATCCCTTATTAGATGCGATCTCGAACAAACCATCTTGTCAACTAAGTCTGGATATTCTTCTAGCAAAAACTTCAAATCAAATTGCCATGAAATTGCTCTGAAATTCAGTCGTTAGGGGTCGCTAACTATATGTAGGTCCTGCCGCTGATGGATAAAATTAACACACATAACATGGGTGGTGTGAGGAGATAGGTTGCAATCTTGACTAAAGGATTGTAATGACCAATGAAGTAAGTACGTAGTACAATGTCATTTAAATGATCACCTCTGATTTTCTTGAAACAATCAATCTTTGAGGTAGTTGTCGACAACTTTTTCACCACTTTCAGGCGTTATCTTGGCGACAACTTATCTAATGTTGTTTCTCAAGTGCTCCAACATTAGAATATTATTTATGTAGACAAGGTTTCAGGCGGGAGTCCACAAAAATGTCCATAAACTTGATCTTGGTGTCCAATTCACCGCACAAAAACTTACTTCATCTTAAAATTTCTGATGCAGTAAAGCCAAAATCGATAATGTTTAGTGGCTCATAGCATAGTCTTATTTAAAACACATGCTGTCCCATTCTTGATCTTCAATTGCAGGCCAAAAAAGTCGTGTATCCTACGGCTAACCGTTCTTCCAGGCACATATTCGATACAAATACAACCCATTGACACTTTCAGACCATAATGCCCACCAAATAGTGACTTTTTCCGAATGCAATGGTCTTTCCTCAATCACTTCCAGAGCTTTGGGGCCCTGTAGCCAATAATTTTATTTTTGTTGATGTAATCGATTTGCATCAAAGTACCACAGGAAATAGGCCTCTAATAGCAAAATATTAAAGGAAAATCGATCAGAAATATTTTTTGTTTTAAAAATCATTTCCAAAAAGACGAAATTTACTGTCTGTCCAATTTTATTTTATTTTTTCTCTTTAATTGCAATATTGCTTCAGTTCATTTTCAATTAAGAGGTCAATTGAAATACTATTGAACAGAATTAATACGTTAAAAACGAAAAAACCCATAAGAATTATTAAGAAATCTTGTTTAATAACAAATTTTATGTGTTTAACTGTATAAAACCAAAGGTCATGTACAATTTGAAACAATTTTTTTTTCTTAATTAGAAAAAAACTGAAATTGAATTAGAAAAACAGAAACACAAAAAATTGAAATTTATTTCAAAATTATTCCACAACATGCGGGGCGGCCTATACACACTGAATGATCTGTGGGTTGGTTGCTTGGTGGTGGCGTTTATCTATAAATGCTTGTGAATTGCAAAATATTCATGTTTTTTAGAATGTTTTTATATTGTTTTCTTAATTGTTAAATGCTAACATAAATAAAATTATGTATTTAGAAATATTTTATAAAATTTTCGATGTTTTTTTAAATAAAAATTTTAAAAATACGAAAAAAATTTTTTTTTTCAAATATTTTTTCTAGATAAGCCCGAACAATTTAAGCAAATACCACAGGGAAAAATTCATAAAAAATCTTGCCAATTTTATGTATCGTCTGTTTGTTGAAAAAACCATATGAGTTTTGAAATGAAATGTGAAACAGATGGCTTCCACCCCCTATCCGAGAGATTGTAATGGCTGGCTGTTAAGATCTTTGCTCTGTCTATCGCATTTTGTTTTTGTTGTTAATAATTTAAATGTTTTTGTGTTTTTTGTTTTTTTTTTTTTAAATTTACTGAAAAGATTAACGCGTGCCAGCATGAATGATCGTTTAGTAATGGTATGGCCCGCTGGGATTCAAAAATGTTTAGAAAAAAATAAAAAAATAAAACAAAAAAGAATAAAATTTTGCCAAAAAAAAATAATACCAAAGAAAAATGAATAATTTCGATAGCCAAGACATAAACCATGTAAAACTTAATAGCCTGCGCTTTGCTAAGTCATTTATTTCGTGAAAGTTTTGTCATTTACGAATATGACTTTACGAGATGGTTCTGGTTGTCATAATAGACCAGCTGGGCAATGAATTTGACTTGATTTTCAAGAGATTTCACCAGCCATTAAGGCAATGTGTGCATTGCCTATCTTGCAGCTTATTAAGGGTTATTTCGGATTACAATTTGCGGCTCTATAAGTATACTATTCCGACAGGTACTCCGTAACTTTCACACTTGATAACCGTCATCTGTCAAATTAGTTGTCATTTATTCAGTCTGTGTTGTCAAATCACCATTGGTGGATACACATCGACCATAGACCAGGATATGTGTTCGCTGAATTGACTGGTGCAGTTGGAAACATGCCTTAATTTTCAGTGAAAAATTGTCTTAAGTATTGAGACTCATTTCCATGAGATTTATAAGACTCAGGAGCATCCAGAGCGTTGCTAAAACTCCACTTCTTGGTGTATTTGTTTGCGAAACGTTGGCAAAGCCATTACTATAAACGGCGAACACTGTAGGTCAGTGATTACCGACTTTTTTTGGCCTGAAGTTGATGGTCGGGATACAAGCAGCATGTAGTTTCAACAGGTCTGCACTACGTGCGACATAGAGCATGTCAAGATGAGGTGATGTGAACTGGCCACCGAGATCGTGCAATTTGATCCCGTCAAAGTTTTTCTTGTAGGGTTTTTTAAGTCTGCTTGATTTATGCCCCAGATTCGTAGAATTGTACGTTTCGGATGCGCTTTATCAAGATCGTGCGGCTTGATCTGCCTGATTTATGCGTTTGGGTTATAAAAATTTTACGGTTTGAATGCTTCGGACCTAGAGAAGCTATGGCGGATATTTGAACGATGCCACTCATAATGGTATCAATAGACCTTTCAAATGAATAAAAAATTTCAGGGGTATTTCTCACACACTTGGTTTTTTTAAATTCGAAGAATAGACATTGTGCAACCAGGTGGTTTTACCTTCGGGGATACCTGGAACCGTTGTATATTAAACTCTGGACAATAGCTTCATTGTATGTAAATTGTCGCTGAAACATCGTTCAAAGGTTTTTAGAAGTACTAGAACAGCGTAGACTTTCTTATACGCACTCAATTTAATAAATTTCACTGATTTTTGTATTAGAAGGCCTATTTAAAGTCTTGAATGTATTTGAAAATCATAAAAATTTCTTCCATAAATTGTTTAAAACTAAAAAACTTTCTCTTTTTTGTAAAGCAGAAAAACATGTGTTTTTTTGCCATTAAAATGGCTAAATAGGCCTTATAGCACAATATTGGACCACAAAAAATATATGCATACAATTTTTTATTTTTATTTTATTTCATTAAATTAAAAGAAAATAAAAAAAAAATAATCGTAAAAAATTTTATTTCATTACTGTTGGAAAATTTTTTATACGCACTGTATTAAAGCACTTGCATTATTGAATCACTTTAAAGCAATAACAATAAACGAACGCAACTTCATTCGTTACAATACTCGTAGTATGACTTTTCAAACACAATAAACAATGATAAACGATGCATTTCGTTTACACACTTGTAAACATTTGAAATTGCCTAAGAAGAGCACTTATTGCTACGTATGTACGTACTCTTACACTCACACAATTGAAGTGCTTCCGTGCTTCGTTGTTTTTTTTTTTTTTGTTTTTTATTATTATTTTGCGTTCAGGGATTAAACATTTTTACAGCTATTTACGATTAAGCATACATGTACATATTTTAATAATGGTTGTTGTTGTTGTTGTATTTGTTGTTTTGCATTTGCTAATTCCCTTGAACTCTACACAAATTGTTACAAAAACAAAACATGCATACGACATACGTGATTGGGTTTTTAAATAAAAGGTTTTAAGAGAGAAAGCATATGTTTAGTGAAAGAGGGGAGTAGTGGGCAAGAGTGTACCTAGTCTGGGGTTACTTGTAAAAAGGCGACAATAATAAAATAAAGAAGAAGCAAGAATGTATAAGGAAAGAGCAAAACTCTTAGAAAGCTTAGAGAGAAATACTGTATGTAAGTAAGAGTTTGTGGGGTAAAAAGTAAGAGTAGGTTTTAATAGTTTTTTCAACACCTCATGCAGAAATATGAGCATAACAGCAGCAGGGCATGGAGAGTAATATTATGTGTTGTTGTGCCATTTATTCCATTTAAACTGGCCGTACATTGTCCAGAGTCTACATATTAATGGAAGAGGAAGAAAATAAAGTTTCATTATGTTTAAATGGATTAAACTCGGGTGCATATGTTCATATGTATGTATGTTGCTATTATTGTTGTTCTATGGCTGCATGTTTAACAGTAAATAACAGCAAGAGCAACAGCAATAGTAGAGAGTATAGAAATAAATGAATTACAGGTTCTAAGGTTATAAGACCTTTAAATGACATTTAATGTGTAGCATAAGACTTTTAATATTATTTGAACCAGAAAATTTTTATTATTTTTACAATCCTTTAATAACAGGTTGTTTTTTTACTATTTCTCAATAATTTTCTCCATCACTGTACTGCAGGTTACTTAAAGTAATTTCTGTAATTTTGTTTTCGATTTAATATTCTGGCAGTTGGTTGGGAATTGGAGGGGAATTTTAATGATTTCCTTGACTAAACAAATATGTATGTATGTGTGGCAACGGCGACTTGTGTAGTCGAACTTATTAAAACAGAGGATTAGAAAAATGTGATAGAGTGTGAGGGAAAGCGGAAGAGTTGAAACAAATGGTTAAACTTTAATACTTAATCCAATTAGTGTGTTTAAGCTCTTAAAGTCTATAAATTTTGTTGTTATTGTTGTTTTAATTTAAACAGAAACATATTCTGTTATACTCGTTATACTTAGTTTGTTAGTGTTAGTGTTTAATATGATCAAGAGAGCGTGGGAGAAAAAGGCAATGTTTATTGAATATTTGTTTACATTACAGCATAACGGTTATTTTAATAAACACAGTTGTGAATTTGCTGAATTTTTATTTGGCATACCACAGTGTTTTATGTTAATTAAATCATAAATTTTACTTTAAATGTTTATAATTTGCTAAATAGTCCTCTGATGTGAAACAAATAATTTTTAATTCCTTGCTTTAACAAATCATATGGAAACGTAAGACTTCTATCATGACTATGTAATCTAATACCACAAAGGAAATCTTTGTTTTAACAGTTTATATGAAAAACAAAAAAACTCTTTTGTTTAAACCCTAATAGGCCTCTAAAGACAGAAATAAAAAATCGTTCATGGCAATTCGATGTAGATCCAGGGTATGGTTGGTCGATTATTAAAAAAGTCGTTAAAATCAAGGAAAAAAATTGACAAATAACGTCATATTAGTCGTCCGAACGTTGTGAGGGTACATTTGTCAACTATTTGAAGAAGACTGGATACACAAGGAAGCTCAATGTTCGGGTGCCACAGGCCTTACTTACTTGGCTACTATAACCATTTAATTTTGATTACACCATCCACGTTGTTTGTGTTAATTTCATCCATGAGTGACGGGACCTACAGTTTAACATAGACACCGAAAGACAGATTTTTTAGAAGCTATTCATGGCAATTTTGTTCATTCACAGAGTTTTTGCCTCCGATCAAGTCGTTGTTTTGTTCAAAATGGCAGAACTGGGGTGTGAACTCATGAGTTATCTTGTCTAGTAAGCCAACACTCAATCTACTAGATTATGGCGGCTTCACACGCCTTGACAGTGAAAAAATGAATAATGAAATCTAATCATTTCTGAGAGTAATGATTTCGGTTGATAAACAATGGATCACGTTCGACAAAGATGTATCAAAAAGACAATGAGCGAGTCAAAATGAATCAGTACAGGTGTCGAAAAAGCTTGGATTGACATTAAGATAGTATGTCTTGGGAAATTGGAAGAGAATTGTCCTTTGATTAATTGATTCTGATCTCTACTTTCTATTAATGAGATTGAAGCAACAGCAGAAAAGGTTCCATCAAGACAACACCAGATTACATACAGCTTTGATCATATTATAAACTAAGGGAGTTTGACTAGAAATAATAATTCAGAATTTCCACACTCATGGAGTAATGGCTTCGCAACCCAAGAATGAGTACATATTTGGTCTAATAAAGCGCTTATTTCAATAATAAGAAAAAAATAGAAATTCAGAACCGAATTTATTTTGAATGGAGTATCTAAATAACCTAATGCCACAGGCAAATATATAGTCCACAAGTGTCCTTTTAATTCCTACCACTACTGTTAAACTTTTGCATTTTAAATAACAGCAACCAAAAGCTGCAAAAAATTGGAAAAAAACTGCCCATTTAAATTCACTTTCCATAGAACTTTTGTTTTCCTATTGTTTTTAGTTGTTATTGTTTTTGTCGTCGCTAACCGCTTTGTATTGTTTATTTTTCGCAAATAAACGAGTAACCCCTATAAAAACTTCGCTAATTTAAAACAAAAAAAATGAGAAAAACCCCAATACAACACACACAACATGTTGTCGCAAACAAAACCGAAAGTTTGAATAGCAACAAAAAACTGCAATGAAAGGAGAAAAAAACAACAACAACGACTTTTAATGTAATTTATGCCAAAAATGCATTCAAGCGTTCAACTCAATTTTCTAACAAACAAAACTAACATAAAAAAGAAAAAAAAAACATGACTCCATTTTATCACACCAAAAAAAAACGTAAACACTCACACGTACTCGTATACTGTATACCTAGACGAGAGTGCAATCGAAACAGAAGAGCCACTCGGAGAGAGTTGGAATTTTCCATTTATTTTGCATATCGATTGTATAAAATAATCCTATATGGTTACAGTTGTTGTTGTTATTGTTACAAAATTTAGTATAAAAACAACAAAAAAAAACACAATAAACGAAATGTGTTGTTAAAGTAGTTGAGTGGTGTTGGTGTTTTAACTATAGAAACACACAAACATTTAAAAAAATTCACGAAAAGAGTGCTTGAAAAACCATTCAAATTAGAACAATTTACACAAAGCACACACACATAAAATTGGCAGAAAGAGTTTACATGCATGTTTGTACACATTGGCAAACATCTACATACATATACTTTGCAACATAAGTAAATTACTTGCTTGCTAAACAACAACTCTTTATCAAATTTTCTTTATTAAAGAGAGGGGGGCTACCAATAAATAATAAACTCTCTTAGGCTTAAAAATGTGTACAGAGGGAGTTCATTACTGTAATTGTTTTTGGTTTCAACATGTGTTTTGCAAACACACTGTTGGGGAAAAAAATAAAAACAAAGTCAAAATCGAACTGCATGCCATGTCATGCCATGCATATTGAAAATATTGCTGCTGTTATGCCGTGCTATTCTGTTTCTATAACATTTTGTTTAATGGCGTAATAAATTTCAAGCATTTAAGATTTGGCAACTGTTTTAATGGCTTTGCAACTGTAATGAAGTGGCTTTTATACAAATTAATCGGCTAGAAAGGTTTTCAGTTTTTTTTCATGCGTTTTTTTGTTGTTCTGTTGTGTTCAAATATGGGCCACCTTATCAATGCTAAAGAAAGAGATTTGCGAGCAATTTTATTTTTTCAATAATTAAGTGGATTATGAAAGGATAGTGTGTGTGTGTGTGTGTGCCAAACGAAAGTAAAATTTAATAGGGTGAGGGACATGAACTTAAGAGCACAAGAGATTATTTATTTAAAATCAAAGGAGAATTAAAGAGATTTGTTTGATGCCGAACTCACCTTGCAACGAGATGATTTGGCTTAAGTTCTATGCGAATGCATTGAAACTCGTGGATAAATTGCAAAATTTTATTTGAATTACTGTAAATGACAGAGCGGACTGCAATAAAATTTGTGTGTGGGGGGTAGTTTTAATGACTTCCTGGATTAAACAAATATATGTTCAGTGTCCATAGTTGTTACACTCATTGTCACACAAGATTACGAAAACTCTATAAGTACCTCAGACAAAGAGAAAATGAAAACGAAGGGGTAAGAGAGAGCGAGAAGGAGAAAGCGAGAATGTGAAAAATAAGGCAAGTGACACATAAGGCACTTAAGGTTTTAATTCTTCAATCCAATTATTGTGGTTAAACTTTTTAAAGCCTTTAAATATTGTTGTTTTAATTAAAACAAATTACAATATATTATTTTTATAACGGTTTTTTGCTAGTCGCCGTAGTCTAGCAGGTAGTGTGTTGGCTTATTAGACGTGAGGCCAAGGTTCAAACTCAAGATCTGACATTTTTAACAAAAAAGGAATTATTTCTTTGGCAATTTTCTCTCAGCAGAAAACTCTAAGAGTAAATGAAATTGCCATGAAAAGTTTCTCAAAAATCTATCGGTCGGAGTCGACTTTACACTGTAGGTCCCGCCACTCATGTATAAAATTAACACGCACAACATGAGTGGTGCGAGAGACTAGGTCGTAATCCTGACAAAACGGTTGTAAGAGATGTCTTGGTACTGTGGCTATACGATCTATTGTGCTCACCTCACTCTTTATAGAGTAATTTCTCCTTCAAGCCTATTGTCCCGATTTCACAACTTCAAGCGTTTGCTCGGTCTCAGCAATACTAATTTTCTGTCCAGCATCTGGCATAAACCCAGATGTTCCCTTCTGAGGTACATAAATCTCCCGAAGATTCCAAGAATGTGTTCCGATGGTTCTTTCTCATCGTCACAGAACTTATATCTTGAGCTCGAGTGAAATGGTAACCTGATTGTCAGACAGTATTGCTGTATCCTGTCTTTTATGCCTCCTAACCAAGTTTAATTGAGGAGATCTTTCAATGGGATAGACTTCTACTTGAAAGATATCCTCGAGTCTCCTTATGGGTTCTAAGTACTTTATTTTGGTACGAAAAAACTGCTGCTTGTGTCTCAAGGTCCATTCTTGACGCATCTGAGTACCAGATAAAAGATCTTCTTTTAAAAGCGTATGCAGCGTCCATATTACTCCACTCATTTTTGTTAATAAGTTGCATTGTGAAGCACTTCCCAAGGTTATGTCCCAAGGACAGTTAAGGAGGGTACTGTCAGTTAATAGACTCATTAGGTCATGAACCTTGATGGGGTTCCTAGCTGTATTTTAAAACACCATTTTCAATTATTGAGTACTCCATTAACCTACATACTTATTTAATAAATCGCTTAAATTGGGCTATTTTCCCTCCATTTGGAAACAATCATTTATCATTCCTCTGTTTAAATCAGGATCTAAAGCTGATATTTCAAATTATAGAGGAATTGCTAAACTCAACATTATACCGAAATTATTTGAAAAACTCTTATGTGATACACTGTCATTTCAAGCATCGTCTATTTTATCTGCTTCCCAGCATGGATTCTGTAAGTCTCGATCAACAATCACAAATCTTCTTGTATTTACAACTTTGGTAAATGATGGATTTATTGTAGGCAAACAAACTGATGTCATTTATATCGATTTCAGTAAGGCATTTGATAAAGTAAATCATAAACTTACTCGTTCATAAGATAAATCAACTTGGTTTTAGTTCATCTTTATTGAATTGGATTAATTCGTATTTAGTAAACAGAAAACAGTGCGTTAAATTCAGGAATACGCAATCTAACTTTATTGATGTACTGTCAGGCGTACCACATGGTAGTCATCTTGGGCCGCTCCTATTTACTCTTTTTATAAATGATCTGCCTTCTGTTATCAAAAATCCAAACACATTAATGTATGCAGACGATGTTAAAATATTTTTATCATTTAATAACATTGAAGACCAAGTACTTTTACAAGAGGATATTAACTACTTAACCTCTTGGTGTAGTATTAATTTAATGGAGCTGAATGTTAAAAAATGTAAATATATGTGCTTCACCAGATCATCTCCAACCAATGGATTTTATACAATGAATGGTGCCGCTCTTGAACTAGTCAATACCTTTAACGATTTAGGGATAGTTTTCGATTGTAAATTGGACTTCAGAAATCATAGCAAAGCTACATGTTATCAAACGATGGGCTAAAGAGTTTTCTGATCCTTATGTTACCAAGCAATTGTTTACCATACTGGTTCGCCCAATTCTTGAATATGGATCTGTAATATGGGACCCTCAATACGCTGTACACTCTGACAAAATTGAATCAGTTCAAAAACAGTTCTTATTATTTTGTCTTCGTGGAATGGATGGGATCCTAATGAAAGGTTACCATGTTATGAAAATCGCTTAGCACTCATTAAATTATCATCTTTAAAAAGCCGTCGTAAAATGCTAAATGCTGTCTTTTTCCTGAAGCTGATTAATGGTGTTATCAACTCTCAATTTCTTCTGGAAAAACTTTATATAAGAGTACCTGTTCGTCCAACAAGATACTATAATTTCATAAATATAAAATATTACACAACTAACTATGCGAACTTCGATCCATTTCGTAGACACTGCAATGATTTTAATAATCTGTACCTTCATATAGATTTTAATAAAAATTTGGAATCTATTAAAAAAGATATAATTTTACAACTAAACTTACTTAATTAATAAATTCAATGTTATTTTCTTTTTCAAATGATTTTTTTGTATTGAAATTATTATTATATATTGAAATATAAAATGTAATTAGTCTGTAAGGATGTTTCCATAGACTTAAAATAAATAAAAAAAAAAATAAAAAAAAGAATACCCCTAATGAATTTCATGTTAGATTTGCCTCCCATCAACTTCGAAGCCTTGGCAGTTAAGGAGGTAGCTGGTAGTCAATCGATTTCTTAGGCCCCTATCAATCTGCCCCTGATCAATTTCATGTAGGACCTGACTCCCCTATCAACTTAACTATAGTCTCCAAAGCTTCGAACTTCACTATCACGTGCAGCGGACTTAATCCCATGCCATTGTAGGTTATGTTCTAATTGCCGGTGTAATACCAACACACGCTAGCCACTGTATCTTGTTCTTACACCAATTAAGCTGTTTTCAAATTTGTTCTGTCTACACAGACAATTGCCTCATAGGTTACTATTGGCGTTTCCAAAATTTGTAGTTTCCTCGTTAGTTTGGCTAGTTTTCGACCGCATTAAACAGGGGTTTCCATAAGTTCTTGCCTTATCCATGTTTGAAAGACGGGCCTATAATTTTATATTTTAAGAAAACCATTTCATAAGAGTTGCTTGCCCGCTTACTGTATAGAATTCATTTTTCAAAATGTATTGCCAGCAGAGATTATTAAAATTTTATAACGCGCAGCAGCGAATCATTATTATTTTTTTTTGCATTCTTTATAATTTATTGTAAAATTTCCTTCCTTTTTTAAATTGTTTTCGCTGTTTTCTTGTTTTTTTTTCAAATATTCTTTAGCAATTGCCCGTAAATAACGCCATTTATCAATGGCCCCGTCTGCAATTAATCAAATCGCAGAGCACAAAACCCATACGGAAAAACCTTGAGAAATATTTCCTTCTTCGATACACAATAATTTAGAATTTTTATTTTTAGTTTTTCCTATTTATTCGCATACAATATATTCTGATTTTCTTTTCATTTCATTTCATATCATTTCATTTTTACCCTTTCTTATTTTTCTGCTTTTCTTTCCATTCCAGATAACCATTATCGAACGCCAAGTATTCGATTTTCTTGGATACATGTGGGCGCCAATTCTTGTTAATTTTTTTCACATTTTATTTATAATATTTGGATTTTATGGAGCATATCATTTTAGAATAAAATATATTATAACGGTAAGTAAGAGATTTCTTTCATTTTGTTTTTATTGTTTCTTTTTTTTTTAATAAAATTTTATTATTCATAAGAAATGCTCGTAAATATGTGAGGGGAACTAACCTAAAAGAGGAAAGAAATAAAACATTTTACAGGAGGAAGGTTTCTGATAAAGGCTAATTAAAAATCTTGTGTAAACTTATGGATTTATTTCCTATTGATTGATCAAGAATCAGGAATTTGGAAGTAGACATCCACACAAATAACTAAGACTAGAAAATAAAAAGACACACGTAGATCAGTATAATCCGTTATGGTACCGCACTCCCTAAATAAGTCCTTTAGTTAGGTTTTACAGTCTAGCTGCTCTTACCACCCATGTTGCGTCAGTTAATTTTATTCATGATTGGCAGGACATATAGTTTAAAACCGACTCCGAATGTCAAATTTTTTGAGAAACTTTTCGTTGGCAATTTTATCTTAGAATTTTCCAAAAGGCTGCTAGGAGGAGAAGTCTCTGAGTGAAATATTTGTTCAGAAATCGTATTGATTGATATGTCTGAGATAGGGTTTGTGTCACGGGTGCGTGTCTACGACGACTTTAAAAAGATTACACTCCTATGAACCTAAGATTGTTTTAAACGCATGATTTTTTTTTCGCCGAGGAGGGGTAAATGTACCTAACCACACCATAGAGGAAGTCGTCACATCCTCCGTGTGTGGGGCCCTCACCCACTAAATCCCCCCTCGTCTGCTGTGGACTTGTTTGTGCGCACTCCGGAACTACGGGGGTATTACTTCGGAGTGGAGTCCTTTTGGCCCTTTGGCCCCTTCATGTTCATATCCGCGTCCGGATTGCGAATCGAAAGTTGAGGAGTCATCGAAGCGTCTCCACTATTCCTTTCGTCTAGATCATCGTCTCGGTTACGCCCGGCACGTGCGACAGTATCACCTATGACGACATGCTTACTCGTTCTGCAGCCTCAAGATCTCTCTTCTTTCGTCACAGAATGCGCTCTACGTAATTCACTACCGAGGTCAAATTTTCACTACTCGCAGTCATAACCCCGACAATATTAGCGGCTGTGATCGTTCCGACTATTGACGTCAGTACAGAGCGATAGCTCTGCCAGCGTGCACACTCGAAATCAGTGTGCTCTGCGTCATCAATTACCTCCCCTTCCTCGTACAGGCAGTAAGGGGAGGCGGCCTTGCCCATTCTGTGCAGATATTTCCTAAAATATCCGTGACCCCATAGCATCTGTGTAACGACAGTTCCATGGCCTTATGTCCGGGATAAGTCTCGCGGTCCATTTTCCTCTATCTTCCTCGTTCCATCGTTGTTGCCATTTTGAAATGGTGTTTTCTCCGAAGTAACCGGTTATATGATTTCCAGCCGATTTCGCCTTATAAATCTCCATCCACTCTGCCGCCAGCAGATTCACAGGGATCTGCTATCCAGTAAGGCCGGAGCGGACACTGTACGATACGCCAACGCGACACACAATGCAGCCGTTCTCTGTATCGATGCAAGTGAGTTTGCCCTCTTCTTAACATCTAGTGTTTCGGCCCAAATTTCGCTCCCATAAAGCATAATGCTGTTTCCAACATCCATCAGGAGTCTCCGTCTCGCCGGTAGCGGTCCTCCAATATTCGCCATTAATCTGCTGAGTTGTCCGACGATCTTCTGGGCCTTGTTAGCCGAGTACTGAATCTGATACGAGAATGTCAGTCTGGGGTCCAGCCTTATTCCCAGGTATTTCACCGAGCTCTCGGTCCTAATTGCCTCGTTTCCAATGCTCATGTCCACATGCAAGGGGATACGACGACCAGTGATTAGCAGCAATTCCGTTTTATGCATGGCCAGGTCTAGGCCGTGGGAATCCAACCATGCTTTTGTCCTTAGCATAACGCGTCTCAATTTTCGTTGTGCCTCTTCCGTGTTCCTGGCCGTGATAACAGCTGCGATATCGTCTGCGTATCCAACAAAGAAAGTTCCGTCCGGCATATCAAAGCCGGATAATGATCATGATAAAGCTGCAGAGTTTTTCAATGTCCTTCTTCAACAGTTCAATGAATTTGATCGCGATGTAGAAGCCTTGGTGGCTTTTGCTTCTGTTATGTAATTCCGAGCATTTATCCAGTGGGTGGAGGACATTGTCTTCTTGCCTTTCTCGTCTATGCAACTTTTACTGAGTTCATGAATAGCAACCCATGTGAATGTGCTGTAACGATCATGCAGAGTCAGCTTCTTTTAAGGTTGACCTGACTTCCCGTGCGACCATGATCTCGCTTTCACCAGATTTATTGCGGCATCTTGCTTTTCTTCAAAACTACCCATGTGGCTTTGAGGGAGTGGCATAAATTTTCGAAACGCAAGTTTTCACTGGGATTCCTAATGAGGAATATTCGGCCGTAAGTTCGATGATTGTACTCGGTCTGACGATTTTTTAAATGTCTATGTGAACCTGTGCCATCCAGCCAACTCGCATAAGCATTGCGGCAGCCGATAACCGTTTTCCGGCTCGTTTATTGCCGAGCAAACCTACATGACCCGATATCCAGCAGAAGGTAACTTTATTCTGTTTACCTAGCTGATTCAGCTTCCCCAGATGGTCCCATACTATCTTCAATTTAAACACATAAGAGCCGTGTGCTCGAAGGGCGACCTGACTGTCACATAGTATTACTATGTCCTTTGTTTTGCATCTCCTATTCAAGTTGGATTGTATATATCTTTCGATGGCATAGACTTCCGCTTCGTATATATTAGCGATTTTCCCTATGGGCTCGAAATATTTCATTCTGGGAACAAAAACTTCTGCTGCTGTACCAAACTTCGTTCTTTACCCATCTGTATACCACAAAGTAGTCCCTCTTTGAAGAGAATATATACGGCTTCCATATTACTCCATTCATTTTTGTTACAAAGTTTCATCGCAAAGTATTTCCCAAAAATCATAGGGTCTGCTGGCTCTGCCCAGGAGATAGTTAAGAAGGGCAATGGCAATCAGTAGATTCCTTAGGTCCTGAAATCCTGTAATGACTGTCATATTGGACTTGTCTCCCATCAACTTTAAAACTTTGTTCTTCACTGCCATGTGCCGCGGTCTTTAATCCAACAAAGTCTGCAGAACCGCTGTAGGATGATTTCTCATTGTCCCCCTGTTATGTTAAATCACTCTAGTCTCTGTATCTTGTTGAACTGCAATTGAGTTGATTTCAGATTTGTTCTCTCTCTGGCCAGATAATGGCCCAATAGGGATCACTATTGGTCCGACCAATTTGAAGTCGCCGTGGTCTAGTATGTAGTGTGTTGGCTTATTAGACGAAAAGCCAGGGTTCGAGCCCCAGGCCAGACATCTAAATAAAATACAAAAAGTATTTCTTCGGTGACTTCCTCTCAGCAGATTTCTGGCAAAAACTCTGAGAGTAAATAAAAATTGCCATGAAAAGTTTCTCAAAAATCTGTCGTTCGGAGTCGACTTTAAACTGTAGGTCCCGCCACTCATGTGTAAAATTTAACACACACAACATAAGTGGTGTAAGAAACTAGGTCGTAATCCTGACTGAAGGCTTGTAATGACCAATTATGTATGTTATGTATGTATTGGTCCGACCATCATGGTATACGTTCAGCGCATAATTCCTACAGCGCATATCTACAGATTTTCCCTGCACGCCTTCTGCATTGCATTATGATATGTTGGGCCTTTCCTGAGATAAAAGTATCTCTGATTGCTACAGCCAAAAGTCTGTAGAATTTTTAGCTGTTTTCGAAACGTGTAAACTCTGTATGCAAATTATATTGTGTGCACGAATATGTAGGTGATAGGCTTTCCAATTCTTCTGGACATATTAGTGTGGTTAGTAAGAATTTAAAAAGAAGGCTGAACCGGATGTTGTTATCTCACGATCATACCAAAATTGATGGGGGATCATAATGAATTTCGGGTTTGTTTTTCAATTTCTTTTTCAACCAAAAATTTAACTGCAGATACACTGCTTACACTGCTTAGGGGCGATAGCCTATCAATAATTTTTATTTCCTTATCTTATCATGGCTTTTATCGTTTTATTTTTTATCGATTTTTTATTTTCTATTCGTTCAGAAGACTGTTTAACAATAAATTTCTTAAATTTTATTCCCGTTTACTGATGACGCGCTATTGATTATCATTGAATTATTTATGAATGCTTGTATTATTAATAAACAATGTTGTTTTTATTAATAATTTTATGCCGTCCGTCCCTCTCTCACTCTTACGTTCCTCGGTAAAACAAGGAAAAAATAATTAATCACGCTCTCATTATAAACATACGAGTACACATACTATGTTCTGTTCCTTGACTCATTCATTCATTTTAATATTCAATCGATAAATAAAATTTTTTTAAAAAGATAGAAAACAGGAAAGGAGGGGGTAAAGGTGATAAAGAGCTAGAAGAGTAATAAATTTTAAGTCTTGTTTAAGTTTTTCATATGAAATTTTTAATTCTTTTTTTTCATCATTTCTTTTAGTATTTAATATGGAATTTCCTATGGATTGGCTGGAATTCATTTTTAATTTGTTTCTATTTAAATGTGGGGACACTGGACAGGGTAAGTAAATATATATTTACGTATGTATGAATACTTATTTTATATTTAAACTTGTGTACATACATATATTATATATGTTGATTTAACTTAACAACCAGCAGACATGGATTACGTGGGCGTTCTCCAACGTAAACGTCAAACTAACAAAGAAAACACAGGAAATTTAAGAAAAATTTTCTTTGTTTTTCATCTTAAACCTCTCTTAGCTTAACGTAGTTTTCTAAACGTAATGCAATAGCTTCGATACAGCGTTTATATTCGATTAACAATTTCTCAGTTTCGAAATTAAATTTAAATCAAAGGCACGTAGAATTTAAATTTAATTTCATGGTATTCCTTGAAACATTGTATTCTGGGACAGTGTTGCCGGATTGGTTGCAGATTTTGGTACTTTTTTTTACCATAACCCTTTTTTTTTCATTCTCACAGGCTGCCTACTCACTGACTCAATCTAAAATATGCTGCTTCCGGCCTCTAATAGTGCTCAAAATTCTGCCCAAGACCCTAAGAATAACAACTTTTGCTTACTCAATCGCTAATGCATTGAACTTAGAATCCAACGTCCATTCATCTCAAGATTATATATGCGATTCCCTATCCTATCTTTCTGTTGATTAATGATTTTTCCAATGCTCGATATATTGTCCTTCCTTAAGGCAATTGCTTGGTCTAGTTTGCCTCTTTTGTACTTTGAGCCTGATATGGCTTTGAAAACAATAACTAACCTTGCCTATGTTTTCCTTTTGACAGAAGATCAGAAGATTTTCAGTCGAAGATTGGCATTAATGAGCCTCTCCATGGTTTTCAATTGAAAGAAGATGAGTTGGGGTTGCAATCTCCACCAGCAGTGTAAGAGTTGAGCCCTGCCGTAGGCAAGATGATACTGACATCACTCCATTGTAACGTGATTTAGTCGAGGATTCGGAACTGGTGTATACCGAGTAGATCTGTAAGCGAGTCTGCTGACAATAAAACAGTTACTATATGCCTACAAAGTACTGTAGGAAAGATGAGTTGGGATTGTAATCTCCGCCAGCAGTGTGAGAGTAGAGTTGAGCAAGAAGATACTGACATCACTCCATGTGAGTTAGTCGAGGATTCGGAATTGGAGTATACCGAATAGATATATAAGCATGTCTGCTTACAATAAAACAGTTTCCTGTCCTCCATAGTTCCACAAACCTTGCACAGAGAGGGCTTGCTTTTATTCCACATACTGCACTTGCACTCAGGAAACCCTATCAAGATCCGAAGAGATTCTCCCCAGTTGCAGAACTTCTTCCCTTCTAGAATGGTTCAACCCAGGTTGGCACATATGTCCTGAGATTCTCCAATCTCTCCAGCTGCAGAAGTCCTTTCGTTTTAGAATGGTTCAACCTGGATCATACATGTCTTGAGATACTCCAATCTCCCATGTTCTGGCATGAAGCGTGCGCATCTCCGTCTCGTCACTTGATCGATCAGGAGTGTTCCAAAGGTGGTCTAACCGACCATGCCATTAGATTAGATTTGCGCTCTTTTCTTGCTAGTTTATCTCCACCCTCAGCCCCAAGTCAGTACCACCGTTTTTCTATGCAGAGGCATAGTGAGGGTCTGCCTGCAACTGATACTAGTCTCGAACTACTAAACTTATTCAAATTCACTGTACAGCTTCCTCCGGTGCAATCTATTTCCGAAACAGCCTTTAAAAAGGCATAAGAGTACAATAGCACTTAGGTTACCCTTTCCATGTTGCCTTCTTCTGTTCTTCTTCCAGAGTTGTGAAAGTAAAATTGATTCGTGTGAATAAGGATGTAATATTTTATTTTTATTTTTTGAATTAATTTTTACCAATTTTTATTAATTTTCCTTTTAATTTCCTTTACAGGACAGTGATTTATTAAATTTAGGTACTGGCAGTGTCTCCTGGTTTGAAGTGAATGGCTATGGTTGTAAGCCTATTTATAATACAAACATAACCTCAGAGGATCCTTATCGTCCTCTACGTCCGGAATCTGTAGAAGACTGTCTGCTAACCTACGATATAGTGGAAGTGGTGCATTCCGGTGTACAATGTATTTTAGCGGTAATAGAAACTCTCCCATTCCCCCTATTTTTTTTTATTTAAATTTATAAAAAATTCTTTTTTCTTCTTGCAGTTCTTTGGTATTTTGGGAGCCATTTTAATAAGCTACATATTCCTGGACGAAGATGACAGATGTAAGTTTTATTGTTTTTTTTTATTAATTTCTTAAGTCTTAAAACATATAATTTTTATTTTTTAAGTATTAAAAATTAATGATTTAAAAATATACGTATTTTACATGACATGATATTTAAAAAAGAAGAAAATTTATTACAAAACATATGTAAAGTCTTTTGTTTTCTATTGATTCCTTGAATGTCCATCAAGTCAAATGTCAAGCTAATGGAAGAATTGAATGCACAAGTAAATCAATTTTAAGGCAGCATCTCTTCGACCGACTCTATTATCCGTTAAATGAGTGGCGTCATAAGTTATGACCGCAAAAGTTGTCTCTTTCTCTCTCTCTGTATATATATATATACGATGATAGATATGTTTTTCCGAAAACAATGTATATTTACTTGTGACACATCTCTGTATACTTGTAACACTTTCGAAAGCTGTCGGGTTTTCTTGCTTCCACTTCCATTTCCATTTTATTTCATTGGTTTTTATTTTATTTTCTATAAATGAATGGCAGCCATACAATATAAAAGTTGAAGAAATAATTTCAAGGATAAAATATCATCAACAGTGGTTATTTAAAATGTAATTCTTGTAACTGAATTATTGAATTACTTGCATCACTAGTTCACAACTTGTTGATCTTTATTCGAAAGCATTGGAAACGAATCACAAATCTACGTAGGTAGGATTGAGGACCCTTATAGCCATAGTGGCTAATAGGAAAAACACTCGGTGATCTTGGAACTCATTGTGTTCGTCCTTGAAGAGAAGGAATCTACCGGAGAGCCCTTATATTGGCTACCGTTACAGAGTTAAACTCTCACAGAATCCTTATTCCAGTTCAATTAACCTTCTTCTTTAGAGAGTCGAACTATCACAGAGGAGATGCTCTTTCGTATTCAACTCACCCTATTCACCACATAGCATGTTGAAACCCATCTGAGTTTTGTCCCAGATCCCAATCAACGATCTGATATCACAATGATGCTTAAGGAACCTATTTGCCAGTCCCAAGTTAAATTTATTGAATCCTAGCAGAGCTTCTAACACCCTTGATAGGTGGCCAAAAACCTAGGGGAATGAATATCTTGAAGGTGGTATTATAAGACCCGAGTAGATGATGTATGTATGTTGGTTTGTGTTTTGTGAGTCTTTTTCAAGATTTAACCTATGGTTGGAGGTGGTTTTAAGTCACCCTGATACGGTCTAATTATCTTATTCACTCTTGATTTGATTTTTTTCTATACTTTGATCGCCTAGAATCTTATACAGTAATCCCTTGATTTACGTCGCAGTTGGTTCCAAAAAAGGTGACGTAAATCGAGACGACGTAAATCGAATTTCATATTCCTCATACCAAAAAGTAATATCTTTTTAACAAGGAACATAAACAAGTTACAGTAATCCCTCAATTTACGTCGCAGTTGGTTCCAAAAAAAGGCGACGTAAATCGAATGACGACGCAAATTGAAGTTAGAGGGAACAAAAAATTTGACGACGTAAATCGAAACAACGTTAATCGAGGCGACGTAAATCGAAGGATTACTGTATGTGAAGGAAAGGGGACTTATTGTCTAGTAAGACATTGATATTCCATTCGTTGAGTATGCTTGGTTCCAATCAGGTGGAAGCATGAACCAATTGATGGTATTATACATCATTCTTACCAGAACGTCCGGCAATAGGTTCACACATATGTACTTAATCCTTTCGAGGGCTTGAAAGTTATATGCTTGTTGGTGTTGACTTGTGGTTTTAGGAAAATCCTCCACAAAAATCGAATTTTGCTAGTCAATCCAAAATCTGAGATTATATGATTTGGAAATGCAGCGTAAGCAGTTATATCATGCTGTTGGAACCATACAGTCCTGCAGTTCCTACTTAAACAGTTGAGGTAGGAAACAATTTCCATTTACAGTTGTCATTTGGCACGTGACGTATTTGTCAAAAACGCCAAGTGCCTATGCGATTGCCAGAGTGCCACACTGTATTCAATGGAAACTTGTCTTCCTCATAGTCGGAAGCGTAAGTTACACGCGTCCAGTAGTGAACGACTAGCATTAATGTAATGTATGTACTCTGTAAGTCGCCGTGGTCTATTAGGTAGCGTGTTGGCTTATTAGACTGAGACCTCGGTTCAAACTCCAGGTTAGGCATCTCCAAATGAACGAAATATGAAAAAATATTCCTTCGGCGACTTTCTATCGGCAGATTTCTGGCAAAAACTCTGAGAGTAAATAAAATAGCCATGAAAAGTTTCTCAAAAATCTATCGTTCGGAGTCGACTTTAAACTGTAGGCCCCGCCACTCATGCGTAAAAATTAACGCACACAACATAAGTGGTGTGAGAAACTAGGTCGTAATCCTGACTAAAGAGTTGTAATGACCAATTGTGGATGTATGTATGTATGTACTCTGTAAGGCAGCATCAAGTCTTTCAGTAAACAAAGCGAATTGATGGAAAAGTACTGGTCCACACTTCGGGGGCTTGTGCAACATCTTCAGTTACAACTACGATATCCTCAGCAGAATGTCTGCTCAAGCAGTCCCACATCTGAAACCTTTTTTGCTATTTGAGTGATCAGTTCGTGTTTGGCCATCAAAGGTAGTATACTGGCGTTATTCGGTAGTATACTGGCTCACGCCTCAGCAGAACACACCGCCCAATTCTGAAAGTGTTTGAGTGTTTAGTTGACGTTTGACAATGGAAGAATCGAAGTCTACATTTTTGCGTTATTGTGCAGTATATTGACTCATGCCATTACAGAACATCTGTTGAGATCGCCTACTTCTGTAACCATCTTTTCTAGGGGAGTGTTCAGTTGGTGTTATGTTTCTATATTCATACGTTATTAAGTAGTATACCACCATCCTAATTTCCTGTATGTGCGCTTACGGTAGCTCCCTTCTTTGGGTTTCTGTTGCCCTTTAACAATTGCAACCCTTTGTAACCCTTCTGGGTCGCAGGACAGAATTAGAATAAATAGCAAAGGACTTCTAGTATAACTTATTCACGCATACAGCAATTGCAACAACCTGTGGCTCTTCTGGCCATTCTGGTACAATAAATACTTTTGAATAGAGTGGCACTACGGTGGCTATCTCTTGAGAAAGTTAAGAGAAAATTCCTCTTTTCGATAAAAAAGCATAAGCACTGCTGACGATTTGAAACTGAATGCCTATTGACCTGATGAAAAAAAAAAAAATAATCGCAGTTACTATTTGTGTTTTTTCCCATCCCACTGTGTCTTATGTTTACTTATGCTTGCATACAACGTATGTATGTATGAGCAGTTTCCCTAAAAGTTTTTCTATGTCACCATATGGATTATATTCTCCCCTATTTTTTATGTTTTTATCAATCATAGTTTTTTCCGTTTCTTTTTTTTTTGTAGTTTCAGTTGATTTTATCTATGTTTGGTTTTTTTTTCTTCCTTTTTTTTGGGCAAATATTGACAATACGTTTTGGCTTTCGAAATAACCGTCAATAATTTTCGCAATTGTATTGAATGGTTGAAAACGCAACCAAATAAAGATGAAACCAAGCGAAGTCTTTCCGTGTCTAGATGTGTAGGACCGACCACCCCCCTACTTTACATTTTCAGTTCTATTTTCAAATTCTTTTTGACGCTTAAAAGCAAACATCAATGGAAATAGAAAAAAAAGAGAAGGAAAGAAACGGAACTAAAATTGTAATTTCCGTTGACAAAACATTGAACACATACTTGGTTCTTGTTGTTGTTGTAGTTGTTGTTACAGTTGTAATCGTATTTACCTTGACATGATTGTTGACAGCAAAAGTGAAATGAATGCTTATAATTGTACGGAGAGAGGAGGGAATATATGTACATATTATATGGTGGCCTTACAGACGAACCCTTTTCTTTTTTATCGTTTGTCTGTGTTTTCTTTTCGGTTTGTTTTTTCTTTTATTATTTTATCGTTTTGTTTTTCTTATCAAAATTGTAGTTGTGAATAGAAGGGAAATAATCAGAGAAAACTTATTTTAATATTTGTTGGTGGTAAAGAGCTAAAAAAAGGGGAATAAAACTTTGTAAAACCATCGAAAATGACATCCTTTTTGTTGTTTCTCTTCAAGGAAGTCATAATTTAATAGAAAAAAACAAAAACAAAAGGCTTTACATGCTGCATTTTGCATATGCAACACAGTGGAATGGAAAATTTTATGTTTTATTTGGAAGTTTTGGAAGAAGACGTTTGTTTACTGTACGTTACAAAAGTTTGCTAGTAGTTGCATGAATTTCAAAAAATTCTGTGTATTCAAGTCCATATTGAACGACAATTTTCTTTCCAAATCATCTGTGAATTTCTGCAAACCATGATAAAACTGTTTAGGAGGCAATACCAGTAGTTCCTTAACTTTTTTAATACTGTGGTTAAGAGCTGCATTAGTACTGCGGCCATACTATCTGTTGCACTTTACGATTCCCTCATACTCTATAGGGTATTCATAAAAGGTATCCTATTACCCTGACAAACATCAGGATGCTATTCGGTGTAAATAGTGTTAGTTCCCTGCTTAGTATCTATTCTCCACTCAATTGTTTTCTTCTGTAATGCATTAATGCCTCATAGGTTCTAAGAATGTGATCCATTGTTTCATTCTAAGCGTCACAAAATTTACAATTGGGTTCGCGACGATCTCCATTCTGAAAAAAAAAATACACTGAGCCTACAGTGCCATGCCAAAAGTTTGGTTACTAACCCCAAATAATTTCTGGTTAGTCTTTCCCTACAAAAGTTTTGATTACTTCAAACCCACATTATTTAAGAAAACTCTTTGCCTCTTTTTATCTTCAATTTCATTGCGTGTAGCTTCCAAACATTTACCTTCGCTTCACAGAAGAGTTCTGGCTAAGAAGCTCTCCTCCGCGCAAATTTATCTGCCTGCTCATTATCATGAACTGGGACCTGGCAGAGGGTAATTTATTTGTCTCATCTAGACGATTCAGCTTCTTCAGATGACGTCATACTACATACATACATACATACATAATTGGTCATTACAACCCTTCAGTCAGGATTACGACCTAGTTTCTCACATCACTTATGTTGCGTGTGTTAATTTTATACATGAGTGGCGGACCCTACAGTTTAAAGTCGACTCCGAACGACAGAGTTTTGAGAAGCTTTTCGTGGCAATTTTTATTTATTCTCAGAGTTTTTGCCAGAAATCTGCTGAGAGGAAGTCGCCGAAGTAATACTTTTTGTATTTTGTTTGAAGTCTGGCCTGGGGTCATATTATCTTCGATATAACCTCACAAGAATCGAGTGTTCGAATGTTAGCCTGACTGCCAGATTATATTGCAATGTTAGGTTAGGTTAGTTTAGGTTAGAGGACGTGTACTTGACACTTAAGACAAGTACAGTACCCGGATATCGAATTGACCCATTGTACAACGTTCTATTGCAATGTTACTGCCTTATGAACTTTCTATTCAAGTTTAAATTCACACTTCTTTCGCTGGCATAGACTTCCGCTTGAAAGATACCAGCGAATTTGAGCAAGTCCTCGAAATAATTCATTTTTGAACCAGAAGCTCCTGCACCTGTACCAAGATTAGTTCTTGACCCATATGTATATCACAAAATACTTTCTCTTTTGCACTTGCCAAAGTCATACCGTCTACTAGTTATGTGCAGAGGTCACGTAGTTAAGGAGGTAGCTGTCAGCCATTCGTTTTCGAAAACCCAAGCTTATCTACGACCCTAGAAGAAAAGAGGAATGCTTGTGTCCTATATACTTGTCCTTGCCACAGGTCCAGATTGGTTTATGTAGGCCTAAATATCCTGCAATCGCCTCTGATCTGCCATGGGGAGTGCATTCTCCGTTTCTCCACTTAATCTATCGGTACGAAGAACTGTCCTAGCAGAGGTCTAAACCGTCCTGCCATCAGACTACGCTCTTCACCACAGTTTCATTTGTTAGGTCATCTGCTGCTTTGTTTGCATATCACATTGCCAATCCAACTTAGTACCAACCTGTTTCTATCCAGAAGCTCAGTAAGGGTTTTCCTGCAACTTTAATTAATCCCGAGCTACCATTGTTTCCATTCAGTACCTTCAAGGCAGCTTGGTTATACAATTTTCGAACAACTTCACTTTTGGATTGCAAACAACTCAGTAATTTGTACGATAACTTTTGTTATGCACTGTTGACTTGAAATGTTTATTCTACTGTGTTTTTTTCTTCTTTTTTCTCTATAGAATGTTATGTCATGTCATATAAAATATAAATTTGAATTAATTTTTGACGAATTTTTTTTAATATTTCTTTTTTTTTTGTTTAATTATAATATAAACAAATAATGCTTGTGGGTTTTCATTAAAATGTACACATATTTTTCGGAAAATAAAAAACAACAATAAAAAATGTACACTTTTCTTCATACTTTTCGCTCTTTCTCACTGTCACACTCTAACACTCACTCTGTGTGTTACTCAACTCACTTCACTCCCTGTTTTTTCATTTCATTTCATACTTGTAATGCAATTTTTAATTGTATATATGTCTGTCTGTCTGTCTGTCTGTGTGTATTTTTCTTTACATTTCGTTTCATTTAAATTTCAATTAATTTTTGGTTTTCAAATTAAAATATTTTTTTAAATTAAAAATTAAATTCATTTCTGAATTAAAATAATATGTACGCGTATGTAGTTATGATACAATTTGTTTATTTATTTATTTAATGTTTCATGTTTAATCTTTTGTATGTTAATTTGTTATTTGTATTTAATTTATTTACATCCGTATTGTTTTATAATAATTAAAAAATAATATTTAATTTACTAACATTTTAGCCTCTAGAGATTGAATGTAATTAAAAAAAGCTATGAACAGAAACTCCATAAATATGTTTTTAATAATGAAATACTAAGGCTATGATGTTTAATGGAAAATTTTTAATTAAGTTTTGTTTTAAATATTTTTATTAAAACAAACATTGAATTAATTAAAGTTCTTATTATAAAAAGAATTAAAACAATTATATTTTTTTCAAGACATAATATAAACATTTCATATTCGGGTCGATTATTAGACAATAGCATTCTAAATAAAGGTTATACCGACAGGCCTAGATACTGTACACAGTAGGCTAAGGCAAATAGCATATTAAGAGTTCTGACATTAGACTTTCGTATACAGTGCCTGACTACTGCAGTGGATTCCAGATGGAGGCCATAACCATATTAAAAGCGGTAGAAAACTTGTTGGGTGACAGCATTCTGTCTGAAAATCTTCTGATTTATTTATCAAAATAGCCATTTCATCATTTCGATGTTTGACTTCGTCTATGAATGCCTGAGATTTAAACAAGATTTAAAATGTACTTCCTTTATCGCTTTCGAGAGATAGAAATGTCTTTAGAAATTAGAAATTAGAATTAGAAATTAGATTCTTTATGAACTGTGCCAAACTCATAATTTCCTGTAAAATTCCAGGCATATTGTCCGCACCGCTTCTATTCAAAGTTTTGTTCTTCACAACTTAAGTGAAGACCAAACAATATAACCAAAGTGGAAGGAAGTTTATATCGCATGCTATTCTATATAAAGCTGTTTATATCGCATGTTATTCTATATAAAGCTGTTTATATCGCATGCTATTCTATATAAAGCTGTTTATATCGAATGCTATTCTATGTAAACCTGTTTATATCGAATGCTATTCTATGTAAACCTGTTTATATCACATGCTATTATATATACAGCTGTTTATATTACATGCTATTATATATACAGCTGTTTATATCACATGCTATTATATATACAGCTGTTTACATCCCATGCTATTCTATATAAACCTGTTTACATCGCATGCTATTCTATATAAACCTGTTTATATCGCATGCTATTCTATATAAACCTGTTTATATCGCATGCTATTCTATATAAACCTGTTTATATCGCATGCTATTCTATATAAACCTGTTTATATCGAATGCTATTCTATATAAACCTGGTTATATCGCATGCTATTCTATATGAACCTGTTTATATCGAATGCTACTCTATATGAACCTGTTTATATCGAATGCTATTCTATATAAACCTGTTTATATCGAATGCTATTCTATATAAACCTGTTTATATCGAATGCTATTCTATATAAACCTGTTTATATCGAATGCTATTCTATATAAACCTGTTTATATCGAATGCTATTCTATATAAACCTGTTTATATCGAATGCTATTCTATATAAACCTGTTTATATCGAATGCTATTCTATATAAACCTGTTTATATCGAATGCTATTCTATATAAACCTGTTTATATCGAATGCTATTCTATATAAACCTGTTTATATCGAATGCTATTCTATATAAACCTGTTTATATCGAATGCCATTCTATATAAACCTGTTTATATGGAATGCTATTTTATATAAACCTGTTTATATGGAATGCTATTTTATATAAACTTATTTATATCGCATATTAAAGCTGTAGGTAACACCCTATAACCTGTTACTATTTTCGTTTCTGAATGATTTTCCAAACCATAGTCTTAGTATTTCAATGGATTAAAATCGTTTACAATGTATACAATGAGGTTTTCTAGCATGTGTTGTATTTATTTGTTTTATTTTCATTTATTGCATGTATTTTTGCTTTTGTAGTTGTTGTTTTTTCAAGTAATTTTGTGTTATTTTCCTCATACTAATACTGGGTGTCTTGCATTATAAGAAAAAAACAAAAAAAAAAATCGATAAAAAAGGCCAATCAAAGCAAATCAAATCAAATCAAATCAAAAATCGATTATTTCCATTGAGAATCATTTATTTGAATACAATTGTTGTATTTGTGTGTGTTTGTTTGTATGTGTTTGTGTACGATATTTGTAATTAATGTTGTGTATGTGTTTTAATTTAGTTTAATTAATTAATTTTTAATTAAATATTTTAAATGTTTTCGTTGTTGCTCTTCTACATTATCGCAATTATTTTTCTTCATGACAATTGTGTTTTTTGTATGTTTGTGTATTCATACGATAATAATTTGTTTGTTTAAAAAGCCAAAAACAACAAAAACAAAAACAAAAAATAATCATCATTGCAAAAATCGAAAAATGAAATACAAAAATTAATTATTTTTTAATTATTCGTATTTTATTTATTTATGATTTAATATGTTATTAAAACCAAGTTTTTATAAATTTTGGGCATATAATGGCAGTAAAAATTATGAAACATTTCTTCAATCAAAGAAAAAAAAATAAATAAAATCAAAGGAGAATGAGCAATAAACCGGTTGTTGCTCGTTGAGAGCTGAAGTATGTTTTGTTTTTAAAATAAGCGTGGCCCGGTAACTCAAGATGTTAAAGTGCCAGATGGTTTAAGTAAAGCTCTTACAAGCATATTTCTGAATATTTTTAATCAATGTTTTGACGAAAACCACCAAATCATACATACATAAGTGGTGACTACAACCCTTCAGTCAGCTTCTCAACACCACTTATGTTGTGTGTGTTAATTTAATACATACTCGTAAGTGGAGGGACCTGCAGTTTAAAGTCGACTCCGAACAACAGATTTTTGAGAAACTTTTCATGGCAATTTTATTTACTCTCAGAGTTTTTGCCAGAGATCTGATTAAAGGAAGTCGCCGAAGAAATATTTTTTCATGTTTCGTTTTGTTATAGATGTCTGACCAGGAGTTTGAACTGTGGCCTCACGTCTAATAAGCCAACACACTACCGACCAGACTACGGCGACTTCAAGCTAAGATCACTTCAAAATATTTTGAACTGATTGCTGTGGCCCTATTTGAGTATTTTTTTCCAAAGGAAAGACATGCTTTCCTTTGTTTCTTTCAGAATACATTGCCTTAAGGACATAGGACTGTCAATTTAGAAGCTATTTCACGTATTCAGAGAGAACAACATCAATAAAAACCATCTCTGGAGAGTCAGGAAACACTTACTATCTAGCTTCTCATATCACCCATATTGTTTGTGTTAATTTTATCCATGAGTGGCGGAACAAACAGTATAAAGCCGTCCCCGAATGACAGATTTTTGAGAAAATTTTCAATTTTTCAAATTTTATTTGAATCTCGGAATTTTTGCCAGAAAGATGTCGGCTTAAAAACTATTTTTTATATTTCGTTTTGTACGAAATGTCTGAAGCTGAAGTTTTATAGGCCAACACAGGAAAAACTTTATGGATTTCTAACAAAGAAATTCTTCTTTTCGTATATATTTTGCAACGGCAATGTTTCGTATTTGCCTGCCATTTTTTACCCATAATTTTATAATGAAAATATTTTCTATTATATGTTGCTTGATTTTGTTTTAAAAAATTTTTTGTTTATAAATATAAAATCCAAAAATATATTTTCTATATATATTATATTGTATTGTGTGTGTATTGTATAAAATTCATCATCATAACTAAATACTCGTATATGAAAAATGAACTAAGAAATCATTATTAATTTAATAAATTCAAAATTTTATTGTAAAAAATTTATAGGAAAAGAAAAAAATCCATTTAAACACTCAATGTAACACCATAAAAGAAAAAGAAAATTTTCCTTACAAACCATTCTCATTTAAATCCTTGCCTAACTAATCCCTGTATCCTTACATTAATCCAATCCACAACCCCCATCTAAAAAAATATGCCCACAAATATATGTTATAAACACTTTTAAATGATTACTTTAGTTTTAAGCCTAAAAAAAAGCCAGAAAGAAGAAAGAACAATTAAATGAATTTTTTTTAAATAAAAAACATTTAATGTTCTTCTCTTTTTCTCCCTCTCTCTCTCTCTCTCTCTCGTCGGCTCGCTCGCTCGCCCTCGCCTTCTCTGATGGATTTTATGGACGTTTGCTAAAACTCCACGGAAACTAATTGAAATGGTATCAAAAAAAAAAAAAAACGACAAACACAACGTGGAAAAAATTATATAAAATGTGCAGTCGATTTCATGAATGGTGATGCCAAGAGTCCACAACATACGGTGGTCCATCCAATGTACGTGAGCTATACAAGCATACCAACATCAGCCAGTGGCACAATGCTCTCAAATAAACATCAGAATCATACACTCAACCATCACCAACACCACCTCCACCACCCTAATCATCAACAAAATACTCTCAGTAACAGTAACAATCATCTCAATAACAGTACTCATGCTATTTCTACTACTACTACTACTCCTATAACTACTACTACTACTACTTCTACTACCAAAAACAACAACAACAATAGTTGTAATACTCCACTGGCAACGAAAAAGAAATTCTCTTCCTCCTCATTAGCCAACAGCATTCAGCAACAACAACAGCAAACATCTCTTCATAAGCAAATTCTAACAGCAAATGCAACAACAGCAACTAACAATTACAACAACAATATTAATAATAGCAATAGCATTAGCCATAGCCATAGCAATAGCAATCGTAATAGCAGCAACAGCAACCAACACAACAACAACAACATAAGCAACAGCAACACATTCTTAATACACAGCCATAATAGCAATAGCAGGAGTAGGGGTGCAGCAGCTGATATCAGCAGCTATAACGGTAGTTTGCTTAGTAACACAAGCCAATATCAGCCGTACAACTCAGGCGGCAGTCGTCGCAATAGGCAGCAACGCAATATGTCACCCAGTCTAAGTACAGCTAGTAATTCGTTAACCCACATGCTTTACAGCCCTAAACAGGGTCGCAAAGTGCAACCCTCTTCGTCGAATAGCATATTTCCGGCTAATATTGACTTGGCCCAAAAACAACCAATAATACCGGCCTACTACGATGATAGTACGGCCAAGGCCGACCATCAATTGTATGTGAATGGTTCGCGTCGGCAAATTCTAATAGCCCAGTCGCCCAACCAAGACACTACACCCTCTTTGTCCTATGCATCTTTGCAGAATTCCACACAAAATCTTAATTCTAGTTTTAAACAAAATGCCACGCCCAGTAATGCTTTAAGCAGCTCTTTAAGTAACAGTAACTATAGTTTAACGAATAGCTTAAATAATAATCAAATGGCAGCAGTTAGTGGCGCCAGTGGCAGCGGTACAAGCGGTCATTTTGCCCGCATACATTCCAAACCCAAACCGGCCAAATCGTCCAGTTATAGTAGTTTTAAGCATAGCGCCAGTGCGTCTAACCAACCGCCCGATTTAAAATACAACCAAATTTTTAATGAGAACTCGGCCCGTTCCAATACGTCCCCAGATCAGCAGCAACCAGAGTTTGAAGAGTGCTTTGAGGAAGACGATTTCTCGGTGCAAGACCTTAAAACCAATGAGGGTATCACTTATATACCCTTTACCAAGCCCACACCGGGTAATTATTTTCTAACACCGCCGCCGCCACCAACCGCACAGTTGGGCAATAATAACAAACCGAATCCAACTTTAAGCACTTTAAGCTCTCAAAATTCTTTGAACAACAATAGCCATCAACAACAACAACAATATCCCCCAGCCAGTATTAGTCCGAACAATAATACATCTGTGCCCCATATGTATCATGATAACTCGGCTATACTTTTAGAACACGGTGCTATATTGCAGCCTTTAACGCCTCATGAACTGAGTCCAGCTCAGAGGGCTTTAATGTACCAACAAAATGGTTTGCCTTTCCATCCGGCCTATTCTCCGGTGCCATATAGACAAAATTCAGCCTGTACGGCACAGAAACCTACGCCCAGGCCCACTAATATACCTTTACCCAAAGTACCCGATACTTATCAGGCGGAATTTCTATCACCCTCGGAGGTGACACCACCGCCGCCGCCTTTACCTAGGCCTCATATATTCCAGCCACGCACAGGCACGGCACCCTATCCAGATCTCTCGCCCGAAGTAACCGAGCGCTATGCCATGCCTACTCAGTATATACCACGTTCTCCGGTAGCTACGCGCATAGCTAGACGTCAACGTCAGCAAAATGCATCCAATGAACGATCTCATGGGCCCTTAAATAGTTCAGCTAATTATTGTGATCAAATACGTGACACTACTAACGGTTATGGGCCCGATAGTACAGCTGCCAACACCTATACCATATCTAAGGCTCGTTCTTATGATCGTTTAACTTCGTCTCAAAGTGTTAACGGTTCGTTTAAAGACAGCAAACGTAATGCTAAAACAAAGACCGAAGAGTTAACATCACCTCCACCCAATTCGCCGCTCAGTAAAGATATGGCTCCTCATGTCAATCGCCGCAGTGGTCGTAGAGATGGGCAAAAGGCCAGACCCCGTTCTTATTGTAATTCCATGTCGGGCGGTGAAGGTGTCATTAGGGGTAATATAGCCCTGGATCGTAAAGTGGGTTATGCGAATTAAAGCTTTAGATGAGATTTTTATAGCAAGAACAGGCGTTTAAGCCTAAACTGTTTCACACATAACGCTTTCAATTTAAAAAAATGAAAAAATAACTGTCAACGGCTTGCTTTCTTAGCTTGGTAGTCAGAGATTTTGTATTATTTCCGTACACAAAAACAAAATAAAAACTTAAAGTTAAGCTTAGGTTAGGTATACAAAGCGTAATTCGCTTCATTTCGCTTAAACAAGCGAAATTATTTAAAGAACGTTGTTAGAAAACAATACGAGGTTTGAAAAAGGCCGCAAATAAAACGTGATTTATAGAGCTTTAAATGATAATAAAAGGAGCTTTAGGTTATAAGCAAAATGAAACTAATAGCGTTAAGCGAAATATAGCTTAAGCGATAATATACTTTCAACGATATACAAACGTCTTGTATAAGAATACTTTGAAATTAAAAAATTTTAAACAAAGATTTCGTGTTTGGATTGATAAGAGATTCTAGTGTGACTTGACAACTGTAAGCTGTATGCGATGTTAGAGCGATAAAAATGTTTTTTGATGCGATAAGAGATTTTACAGTGACTAGAGGTTTTTAAGCGATAAGGGATTTGAGAGCGATAGTAGTTGATAAGCGATTTTGAAGAGATACTTTAAATAGATTTTTAATTTAAAAAAGTTCAAGTTGGTTAACAGAAGTGCTTAAAGCGTTCAATTGGCAATTATTACATCTTTAGGCGAAAATGCTATAATTTCGTATGATTTAAGCGATAGTTTTTTAAGGCTTTAGGGTTGCATTAGTACGTATATTTTTCTACCGCTTGATATGAATATCTCTTGAGTTTAGAAGGCCTTGAGTTGTTGCCTTAATTTCTAACCTTTTCGTTGTAAATTAAAATCAGTTACTGTTTGAGGGTTAAAGAAATGTTAGAATCCGTTTAGAAACTTAAAATTCATTTCTGCTTAATGTTTCCTTCATTAATTTCTATTGAAACTCTATAAAGGAGTGAAAGGATTTACATTCGTTGTTATCGTTTTTAAAAAAAGTCATTCCAATTTACTGCACTATGGGTACGTACTGAGTATTTATTTTAGAAGAGGCTTTTTTGAATTAAAATTTTTTAAATAAACTTTTAAAAATTAGAGAAAAACAGCATAGTAAGGCAATATATCTGTATTCAAAAAATTAAAAAAAAAGTTTAAGAATTAAAAAAAAAATATTTCAAAAATTAGAAAAAAAAATTGAAAAAAATTTATTTCTTTTATAGAAACTATGGATAGATTTGCTTCAATATTTTTTTCTTGTTTGCTCAACAATTATTACCAAAATAAATCAATAAATATATCATATGGGACGAAAATATTAAATTTCAAGAAATATTTGTTGTACAATACATGCTGCAAGGGATAAACACTTAGGAATAAAATAATGCATAAAATTTTGTGCAGTTATTAGGCACAATGGGTACTATTAAACAAAATTAAATAATTTTGTTGCACAATAGGTCTTTTATCCCATTTTTTATAGTATTTGAAATATTTTTGAAAAAGAAAAGAAAAAAAAATATGCATATAAGTATATATATATATATATCGTAGATTTAAAATATGATATTTATTTCAACGTTTTGCACAATGGGCTTGTTAAAATTTATATACACTGTGGATCCAAAATATATTTCTCTTCTTTATAGAATTTAGTATTTTGGCACAAATTAAAGTGTTTTTCTAAGTGTTGAATTCGTTGAAAGTTAAATACCTATTGGCATACATTGCACAATGGGTCTAATAAAGACTTTATGTATATTTTCTCTCTTACAATTTATGCAATAGTGTTTTAAATGGCAATAAATACTCAGAGTCTCATAGTGTTGTCAATCAATAGCAGATCAAATATGTTTTTATAGACAAAGAGGTCATATTACGCAAATATTTGTTAGACTAAGGCTTTTAATATAAAAATTTCTTTGTCAAGTTATTTAAGATTATATTATGCCACAAGCATAACAGGCAAATATTCAAAAAATCTAAATTTTTTAATCTTCAATTGAGTTTAGGATGGAGTTTAGCTGTGGTTTTACAATTTCCATAAAATATTTTGTTAGTGTGACTTACTTTTTTTTCATTTACTGTAATAAATGTCATATCGTTTTTAACTAATATGACTGAGAGTATATCTTTATTGTCTGTCGTTCTCTCTCTCTCTTTGTGTTTATTATTTCATTTCATTTATATTTCATTACGTTTCTTCTAATCTAAACACTGCGCTCAAAAAATAAAAGCACGTACGTTAAATGTTCTTATATTTTATGTAAATTTTTTTTTTGTTTTTTTGATCATAACATAACATTTTGAATTTGTTTTTTAGCCTTATAGACTGCGATTATTGATGTTAAGAAATACGAATACAAATAACTTAGGTTTCATAGATGCCAGAGATCTCATTGTCTCACTCTCTCTCTATCTCTCGCTCTTTATTATGCTCCTACTATGTTAGTTATGCTGTTATGATTTTAAAATTAAAAAAGAAATAAAAATTAAAAAGATGAAAAAAATATACAAGCTGCCCTAGAATATTGCTGCCTGTTTGTGCTGGTGTATACAGTTTTGTTAAGAATTTAAGTTTTATTAGCACACTCTCTCTAATGCTGTTTAACTTTTTTTTTTGCCAAATTTATAGCAAGTATGTTACAATTTACAATTTAATTTTACAATTTAATTAAATAACTTCTACTCACTAAATTTAATTTTAAATTTAATTTTGTTTAACATTAAAAATCTTTTAAAAGTAGTAAATATCTGTGTATGTGTTGTGTGTTGTCTGTGTTCTCATTTTAAGTATTTTATTAGTAACTGTTGTTTAGCTATTAGATTTTAAATTTATGAAAATTAATAAAAAATTATTATTAAAAAATTTTCTGATTTTAAAATAATTATTTCCTGGAAATGAAATAATTTTTAAAAATTTAAAGAAATGAAATTTTTTTAACGTAAACTGGGCTCCATATTTTCTTTTAATTTTAACACGAAGACATATTTTTTGTATTATTTTATTTAAACAATTAAATTTTATTTTAGGGTCTCTATAAAAAAATATATATTTTTTAATAAAAATAAAATAAAACGATTTATTAAAAAACATAAGCTAAATATTGAAGAAAATTATTTTATAAAAAAAAATTCAATGTAATAAAATAAAACAATGTTGTATACGTACAAATTACAAGAAAGTAATTGTTTTTATTTGAAAAAATAATTTTTTTTTGAAATTTTTTATTTGAAAAAAAGATATTTTTTTATTAAAAAAAAAAAAATAGTGTTTTATTATTATTTATTATTATTATTTATTATTATTCATTTAAATATACAGTAGCTAATGGCAAAGGCTTTAGATTCTGAAACATTTTATTTTTATTAACGAATTAACGAGTTTTATAAAAATAAAGTGAATTTTGCTTTCATTAGAACAGAAATTATCTAGAAAAGTCTTAGTTCATCCTTTAATTTATAATTTTTTTTTAAATTTTTTTCTAAAATTTCGTTTTAAAAAAATATTTTTTAATATTTTCTTATTTTAAAATAATTTTTTTTATAAAATATTTTTTTTTAAATACTTTTTTATAAACTATTTTATGTATAAATTATTTTTTTCATAAAATTATTTTCTTTTGTAAAAACAAAATATTTTTTTGTAAATATTTATTTTACATACAATTTTATTTTATATTTTGTAATTCATGTTTTAATTTATAATTTTTTATAAAAAATTATTCTTATATTTTTTTTTATACAAATTATTTTCTAAAATTTTTTTTAAGAAATATTTTTTTATAAAATAATTTTCTTTTGTAAAAACAAAATATTTTTTTTAAAATATTAATTTTACATACAATTTTATTTTATATTTTTTAATTTATAATCGTTTTTAATTTTATATTTTTTTGATTTTATGTATTTTTTTCTATTAAACTCAAAAAATGCGTTTCAAAACATGTTAATGGTTTTTATAAATTTAAAAAAAAATACGCTTAAGTGATTTGTAATTTTTCTGAAAATTTTTTGATTTCTTAAAATTTTATTAACTTGTGTACAGTCTACAGTCAAAGATAGAAGTCTACATATTTCCAATAATTTCTAATTATATATTTTTTTGCTTATTCGTTTTACTCTTCAAACATTCTTGATTGTAAATGCCTTAAAGAACGCTACACCTTTTTTTTAATTTGATAAAAATAAGCGGGAAAAAAGTCTATATACATTGGTGTATTTAGACTAATTTTTGGTATTTTATTACTAAAGTTTTTCACGCTCTTGTTAAAAGGAAATTTCTAAATATTAAGCGTGTTTAGAACAAAAATCTTTATGAAGATGTAATGTACACTTTTGTTTATGTACACATTAATCTTAATTTAACGTTTAAAAAACATTTATACTCAGAGTTACCCCCTTTTCTCTGATCCACACAGCATAAACAGATGTTTAAGCTCTAAAATTAAGGCGCTACTCTTGAGGGCAGTAAGGAGGATTTTTTTAATTTTTAAAGACTTGTAGGTGCTTAGTTTTCTTTAAATTTACAAACAACTTATCAGGCTAAATAAATATAAATTTTTTTATATGTTTATTAATGACTTCAGAGCTCTATAAATCACCAGCTAAAGTTTTTTTTCGATTTTAGCTGAAGTTCATATTTTTTTTTCTGAAACAATGAACTGTGTTGTTTCGCTTTAAAACGCAATATTTAAATATTAATTTTTAATATTTAAGTTAATAAATATTTCAATAATTTATTGTAATAAAATTATCGTATCTTGTAAAATTTTTTGAAATATTTAAAAATTTTTAAAATATTTTTTATTACGTTTGGCAGCGAAACTCCATAAACAATTTTTATTTTGTTATGAAGAAGAAAACTACAAATATAAAAAATAATTGTTTTTATTATTTTCAACTGTGATATTATAAAAAAACAAATTGAAAATCAAAAAATTATTATTAAAAAAGTATAAAAATTAAAATTTATTAAAACAATTTATTATGAAAATAAAAAATAATAAAAACAAAATATATCTGTTTAAAATAGATTGTACTACATACATAAGAAAAAAAATTATTAAAATTTATTAATAAATAAATCAAATTTAAATGTTTTATGTGTAGGAATTGAATTCTTAAGAAAGCTTTTTTCAATAACAATTGAGTTAAAAACAAATAAAAGAATTAAATGATTATAAAAGAAATGCCTTCAAGTTTGAAAAACATTAAAAAAGAAATAAAAAAAAAACAATTTGAAATATTAAAAAAAATATATTGAAAATCAGAAATTTAACAAACACAAATTAATTATAAAAACAAAACTATATATTAATTATTTACAGCAATTAAAATATATAAAAAAAATATTTAATTATTATTAGTAAATTAAGCAAAGTAATAATTGTTGACTAAACGAAAAGAAAAAAAAAATATTATAAAATTGTTAAAACGATAAAATCAAAACAAATTTAAAAAAAATATTTAGTATTTAAATTTTACTAATATTTAATAAATATTTTTTAATTAAATACAAAAACAAAATAAAACCTTAAATTCCTTATTAAATACTAAAATAAAATGCTTAAATTGGTTTAATACACCTGCCCTAGCAACAGAGTTAGTTAGGCTTGCTAACGTTAAACACTCTTTAACAAAATAGTGTGTAAAATTTTTTTTTTTTTTAAATAATTTAATTAAGTAAACAAACAATTTTTTTAAACCAATATTTTTGAACAACAACAAAAAAAAAGATTAAATTTTTTGTAAAGTGAAACTATAATTTTTAAGTTACATTTAAAAATAATGAATTGAAGAAATAAAAAATAGTTTTAAGTGAAAAAATCGAATGAATGAAAAATCGAATTTCATGAGTTTCTTTCTTAAACTGGGTTTGGTGTTAGGGGTACGAAAATGTCTTTGCACTTTTGTGTTAGACTGTAATTTAGTTGAAATAATTTTTATTTCATTTCTTTTTTATTCTTTAGCTTTTGTTCTTAATTTTTTTTACTGTGGTCTTTATTGCTTTTTTTGTATTAATAATTAATTTTAATGGAATTTCTTTAGTTTTGTAACTAATTTAATGTAATTTAATGTAATAAAAAAGTTAAATGTAGTTTTGTAAATTAATTTAAGTTCTACTAAATTAATTTCGTTTTTAAAAATTTCAGTCTGATGGTTAAAAAATAATGGTGAAAATTATTTGTAAGGAAAAAAATTCATTTAAAAATAATTAATAATTAAAAAATAAAAAAATATTTAAAAATAATTAATAAATTAATAAAAAAATGATTAAAAATTAAAAAAAAAAATTAAAATAAATAAAAATAAATGGAAAAATAAAATAAAAAGGAAATAATAAATAAAATAAATATTAAAAAAATAAATGATAAATAATAAATAAACTAAATAATAATAACAAACATAGAAATAAATATAATAAATAACAATAAATATAATGTAAAATAAATAAAAAATAAATAATAAATACAATAAATAATAAATAAAATGAAAATAAAAGATAAATCATAAATAAAAAATAAATAATAATAACAAATGTAGAAATAAATATAATAAATAACAATAATTATAATGTAAAATAAATAAAAAATATAATAAAATAAAAAATAAATAATAAATGGAATAAAAAAATAAATAACAAATGAAATAAAATAAATGAAATAAAAAATAAATATTAATAACAAATATAAAAATAAAAATAATTAATAAAATTAAATGTAATATAGAATAAATAAAAAATATAGTAAAATAAAAAATATAATAAAAAATTAATAACTAATAACTAATAAAAAAAAAGAAATAAATAATAAATAAAATAAAAAATAAATAATAAATAAAATAAAAAATAAATATTAATAACAAATATAGAAATAAATAAAATAAATAACGGTAAATATAATGTAAAATAAATAAAAAATATAATAAAATAAGAAATAAATAATAAACAAAATAAATAGTAAATAAAAGAAATAATAATAAATATATAAATAAATATAATAAATCAAAATAAATGTAATATAGAATAAATAAGAAATATATTAAAATAATAAAAAATAATAATTAATAATTAATAATTAATAAAAAAATAAATAAAAACTATATAATATATAATAAAAATAATAAAATAAAAAAATAATAATAACAAATATATGACTATATAAATAAATAATAAATTAAAATAAACCGAATAGAATAAAAACGAATATGCCAGCAATAGATGGCTCCAAAAATTTTGACAGAGCTATGCAGTTCGTTTGTTTACAGAGTATCGTAGAAAAGTTTTTAAAGCAACCTCAAGTTATGAATCCTTTTAAATTAAATATATTGGCAAAGATATGTGGATGACCTTAGTATATGAAGTTTTAATAGAATTTAATCACGTTAACAAAGAAAAAAAATCTCTGCTTTTTTATACGATATTTTAAAATGAATTAATTTGTAAAATATAAAATTATTAATGTTTTTAAAACTCTAAAGCTTTGTAATAAAACTAAACCAATGTATATATAAGATATTTTGTAAAGACAAAGCTTTTTAAACATATACGTGCCTAATTTAAATATCATTTTTAAAATGGCTTATAAAAATTTACCAAAAAGTCTTTTAAAAAGCTTGCTCAATGCCTCAAAAGCTCTAAAGTTTTACTTTTATTTCAAACCATTTAAAGGCTTCAATAAATAATTAAAAAATCTCTTTAAAGCTAAGCATCAAAACAAATAATTTTCACCATTAAGCCTTAAAGCAAATGCTTACTTTCCTTTTAAAAGTCTTCAATTAATTAATCCCTTATATATGTTGTCTTTTCACAGTGAAGCATGTTAATAAGAAAGCAAAGCATCGTCAATCATTGTACTCGATTGAATTTGGACCCAGCTTGGATACGATAAGAAGTCGAGCCGATACCATACTCGATTATGGTGATGATCAAATGCACGAACGTTGTGGTGGCCTCGAAGCTGACAACGGGGAGTTGAGTCCAAAACCAATGACACCTAGGCGTGTAAAACGACGTTCCGTAATGCATAGGGGCAGTAATAATCGTCAATCGACAGCAAGTAGACGTAGTTCGTCGCACAGCAGCCATAAAAATACCTTAAGGGGTGAGTCAAGAGATGGAGGTGGCGGAGCAGGTTCAACGGGTACCCATTCCAGAAGTAGTACACGCAGTTCACGACGTAAATACCATCAGAATCCGGTAACAAAACTATTGGATCAACAACAGTTGCAGCAACAACAATCCACCATGCATATACATAGCCATCATGGCAAGCAACAATTGGGATCTTTCCATCATAAGGAGAATGCCAGCATTACTAACAGTACCGCTGCTTTAACGGTATCCAATTTACAGTCGCTTAATCAAGAAATACACAATAATATCAATGCTGTCGCTTCGTCACAAGCTGCGGGCGCTGGTAGTTTGACCAAGACCAACAATAATCATTATCAATCGTTTCGTAAAAATATACCACCAGATCCTATTTATTATAATACAAATGCTCAGACAGCCTATATACAACAACAACAATGGCAACAGCAAATGCAACAGACCCCTTCGCCCATACCAACACTTGATGAACCGCAATCGCCTACATTGACGTTGACACCGTCTTTGGGTGGTGGCCATTACAATCCCACCTATCAACACTCGACTACTAATCTTAATGATGCTGATCATGCCGATGAATTGTATAACAATCGACCGCCTTCAGTTAGATCAAGTTATTCAAATTTCCATGGAGCCCGTTCCATGTCTTCGTACATGAGCACAACGGCGACTACGGAGAATGTTTTTGTCAATTTAGTGGCCAGTAATACGGCACAAAATTCTTCTTCCCCTAGCACCACAACGTTTAGCCAACAGCAACAGCAGCAGCCACAGCAGCAACCAACGCATTTACCGCACGAATCACCAGCAACACCACCTTTATATCAGCAACACCCGTTGCATCAACAACATACCCTAAGTCAGCATAGTCTACCACCACCGCCGCCCTTGCCAGATCCACCATATGCTTCGTCACAGCCACAAGCCATACCATTTCATAAACGTACCGCTTCACGTGAGAGTATACGCTCCATGGCATTTTTAAATAGCGGACCACCAGCCTACAATCTTAATTATCATACACCACCGGATTCAGAAACCACCATGTAATATAAGCTAAACAGATAACCACCTAGAAACTTTGAACGCACCGTCCATGTTATACATCTCAGAACAAAAAAATTAATTGCCTTTCGTAAGCTGTTTCAAGAGAGAAAAGTGGGAAACCTAGAACAGAATTTAAATATTTTAAAATTTGAATTAAAAATGCTTAAAAAAACGTTCAAGCTCTTTTTTAAAAATCAATATTATGGGTTTTAAGCTTAAAATAATTGTTTTTTATTTAAAAACATAACAAACTTTTGTTTTAAAAGCTTTGTATATAAAAAAATAAATTGTATTTAAATGTTTACATATCCAACTTTTTTTTTGCAAACAGCTTACAATAAATAGTTTATAAATTTAAGTGTCAAATTAATAAATAAAATATATTATAATTTATTAATAAAATATATAAATAAAATAAAAATAGCTTTAAGTTCGTATTAAAATAATAATTAATTAATAAAATAGTCTTAAGTGATATATATATATATATTTTGAAAATAATATATTATTATTTATATTTTTTTTCAATTAATTTTTTTATTCATTTATTTGATTTTATTTATTTTTTTATTTATTTTTTTTTTATTTTTTTTTTATTTTTTTTTATTTACTTGTATTTTATTTTTTATTTTTTTATTTTTTGATTTATTATTTTCATTCTATTAATTTTTTATCCAAATCAAAAAAAAAGCACAAGTGAAATCAAGCAGAAAAAATATTTAGTATTTTATAGCTCTTATTAATCTTTTAAAGTAGGAAAAATATGCCTAGACGATAGGGTCTAGAAGCCTTAATTGTGTACAAAAATATTTTTGTATTTTAGAACTCTCTTTATTTTTTCATTAAAAATTGCCGATGTGGAGTTGGGCTATGGATTTATTTTTATTTTATAATTGACTTGCATTAGAAATACTTTGACTATCACATTACAAAAGAAAACTTTAAATATATAAAATAAATAAAATAAATAAAAAAATAAATAAAAATGAACGGAAAGCAAAAAACTTTCATAATTTAACAATTTTAGGCATAAAATTCGATTTAAAAATTCCAAGACCAGCATAAACTATTTAAAAAAGTAAATCATCCACTAGATTTGAATTTATTTATTTAGTATTTTTTTTATTTATATTATTAAAATTATTTTTATATTTTATAAGAAAGTGAATAGCATTTTTTAATTTATTATTTATTTATTTTTTTTAATTTATTATTAAAGAAAAAGGGTAAACAATTTATTTTTTATTAAAAAACTTATTTTTTTTATTAAAAGTATATTTTTTAAATTTTTATTTAAATTTATTTTAACTTTTAATTTAAATTTATTTTTTTTATAAACTAATTTTTTTTAATTAAAAAAAAATAAATCATATTAATAAAAAGAAAATATTTTATAATTGATTTGTTATTTTAAAATTATTTATTATTTCTTTTCAATATTTTATGTTTTCTTAGAAGGGAAAATATTTAGAATAAATAAAAATAAAATAAAGAAAAACAAAAAAAAAAATTAAGAAAAATAAAGTAAAAAAATATAAAATAAAATAAAAATAAAAACAATAGTACTTACTAATGTGACAACTTTTAAATATAATTATTTTTTTCTTTACAAAGTTTTAAAATGTTCACAAATTTTAAAATTCAATATATTAAATTTTTTCCAATTTTCAAAAAGTTAGTTGTCAGTTTCCATTTCTAATATATATTTGGGCAACTATAATTTGCTTGCCATACATAATTGACACATAAATTAATAAACAATATAAAACTACTTATTTTTATTTTATTTATTGAGAATAAATAATAAATAATTTCTTAATAAAGCTTAAATTAATTATAAAACTAAATCTAATAAATTAACATAATAAAGTAATAAAGAAAATTATTATTATTAAATATGAATAATAATAATTTTAATATAATTATTCTCACTACAAAGTAGTGAAATATTAAAATTAAAAATTTTTATAAAAAATTAATAATTAAAATAAAAATAAAAATAAATAAAATGAATGGAATCTTCTTATATACAATAAACCTTTATACATATGTATATTACCAAAGTACTTTTTGTAAATATTTACATTTTTTAACAATTATTTTTAAATATTGGAAACTTTTTATGTAAAAAACATTGTTGGCACAAAATTTGAAATCAATTTTTAATTTTATTTATAAAATATTTTGTATTACAAAAGAAAAAGTAAACGTTAGTATAAATTATAATTTTTCCTTTTATTTTTTATTTCTATTGTAGCACATATTATGCAAATGAATTAAAACTTGAATTTTTCTTTTATTAAGCCAACAATGTCGTGAAGAAGTGTACCCTTATTTTTAATAAAAAAATGTTTATACAATATTAATAAATTATAAATAAAATATTGCTTCCATAATAAATATAATTATTATAATTATACATTAAAATTAAAAACACTTGTTAAGTGTGTCGTATGCGACAATGTTGTTTAAAAAATAATGACGCTTTAACAGTTTTTGGTTTAATAAACAATTTTATTTTATTGTTCTCTTTTATAGTGTGTAGAAAAATTTTTAGATCAGGTTCCGACATTTATTGGACATCACACATACATTATTGGCCATTAAAATCACAGCCCTGCATGGGTTTTGCAAATAAGATAGCTCCAGGTGTTTCCGAAGGCATTTTGTGCGCTGAACACGAATCTAGTTTCAAATATTTTCCATCACGTCAGGTTTTCGAGAAAAATAGCGTTTTTGCCCATTTTTGAAACATTGTAGATCTAAACACTGACGTGCTAGAACCATCACTATTATCAGAAATTGACAATTGATCTTGCTCTTTAAAATGTGCCCAAAGCCAAATTGTTTGCAGGCACCCTTAAAGTAGGGGGTGGGTTTATGTCAAGGGGTGCAAAAGAAAAAGAAACACATTACGGACGTCCTTAAAAATTAATCAGATTTACTTGAAAATTGTTACTAGGGGTCTTTGGGGTCGCTGATTACAGATTTAAAAAAATTCAGATTTAAAAAATTCAAAATGGCGGATCCAATATGGCGGTCGAGGTTTATAAAAATAAATCAGAGTTACTTGACCGCCATATTGGATCCGCCGTTTTGAATTTTTTAAATCTGAATGAAGATCTGTAATCAGCGACCCCAAAAACCCTGAGTAACAATTTTCAAGTAAATCTGGTTAATTTTTAAGGACGTCCGTAATGTGTTTGTAGAACACGTGAAGTATAAAGTCTTCTCTGAATGATAAATTTTAAAAGCTTTTTCATTGCAATTGACCTGCTTTCAAAACTTTGGACATAAAACTGAAAATTTGTTTTTAAGATGTCAGAGTTGAGGTTTTTAATCTTGCTCTCTTGTCTCAGAAAGCCAACATACTAGTTTAAATGGCGATTATTGCAATTTGCTCTTTCCAAATGGTCAGAAAAATTGTCGGATTAGTTTTCAGACAAATTGTTAGATAAGTAGTCAGGTAAATCGTTCGATAATTTGTCAGACGAATTGTCAGATAAGTTGTCTGATAGATTGTCAGATAAGTCTCATAGGTCTCTGATAAATAGACAAATAAATTGCAGAGATAAATAGTCAGATAAGTTGTCAGATAAGTTGTCAATAAGTTGTCAGATAAGCTGTCAGATAAGCTGTCAGAGAAGATGTCGATAAGTTGTCAGAAAAGCTCTGAGATAAGTTGTCAGATGAATTGTCAGATAAGTTGTCAGATAAGTTGTCAGATGAATTGTCAAATAAGTTGTCAGATAAAGTATCAGATAAGCTGTCAGATAAATTGTCAGAGAAATTTAAGAAAGCCTTTAGTTTAGCTGAGGGAAATGGTCTCATTGCTCCTATTGAACCAACGTTTGCCAGTCTCTGTATCTTTTCCAAATCCACCGGAGTCATTTTCAAATTCGTTGCCATTCAGCGTACTTAGACGGGGAGGACAATTAGTTGAAAATTGGAAATACTTTAAATTACAAACAATTAAATCAGCCTTAATAACACATTACGGAGATCCTTAAAAATTAATCAGATTTACTTGACAGTTGTTACTCAGGGGTCCAATATGGCGGTCAAGTAAATCTGATTAATTTTTATAAACCTCGACCGCCATATTGGATCCGCCATTTTGAATTTTTTAAATCTGAATGAAGACCTGTAATCAGCGACCCCAAAAACCCCTGAGTAACAATTTTCAAGAAAATCTGATTAACTTTTAAGGACCTCCGTAATGTGTTTCTTTTTCCCTTGCACCCCTTGATATAAACCCACCCCCTACTTTAAGGGTGCATGCAAACAATTTGGCTTTGGGCTCATTTAGAAAGGCAAAGATCAATTGTCAATTTCTGACAATAGCGATGGTTCTTGCACGTCAGTGTTTAGATCTACAATGTTTCAAAAATGGGCAAAAACGCTATTTTTCTCGAAAACCTGACGTGATGGAAAGTTTATGAAATCAGATTCGTGTTCAGCGCACAAAATGCCTTCGAAAACATCTGGAGCCATCTTATTTGCACAAAAAAAGTCCAAATTTGGGCTGTGTAATTAAATAACTTTGTATTACAATTTGTTATAACCGAACAAATAATAATTAACGGAAGAAAACAGGGTTAATATTTTCCCGTTTTTGAAAACAACCGTTAAATTTTATTAAATAACAGTAGTTTTTAACATAAAGCTTTTATTGGTGGCACTAACCATACAATACATCAGTATAACAGTTAAGTTTGTTTAACAGCTTTTGTAGAACACTGTACTTTTGCTTTATACACAGTTAAATATGGCACAGTTAAAATTAAAAGTCCTATTCTAAAAAGGTTTCGCTTAAGAGGCCTATTTAAAGAATTTTAAGCACTCTAAGCATGAATGAAAAGCGCTTCATTCCTATACTACTCATAACACACTGACACTGATATCAATAGGTGGAACTAAGTAGAATGTATTCTTAACCTTGATTCAACTGTTACTGAGGACTAAATGCAATAGAAGCTGTTGTTGTATAAAGCCATGGTAGCCTAGTAGGTTGTGAGTTGGCTTATAAGGCGAAAGCTGGTGGTTTAAGCCTCAGCGGAGACATGTCAATCAACAGTGACTGGACTGTTCGGTGAGAAGGGGGAGACAGCAGACCATATACGCTGTGAATGAAAATTAATATTAATAGAGCCCTTCATGTCGTCTGAGCAGGTTTACCAAGTGATTGTCAAAGATATGATGGCTATTATACGCAGTAAACTTTTTCAAATAGGCTTTCCAGATCAGGAAACCGATCTCATTTTTGGATTTAATAGAAAATTGTGTGAGCTTTGTTCTGAGCTTATGTTCAAGTGCAGTTTTTTTCCTTACAATAAAATTGTTTCAGCGTGTTTTTAATGCTATTGCCTGTTACCGTTACTTTTTTGCTATTTATATTTCATTTACATTCGGTCTGGCAACTTCTAGAATTCGATGTTGATTTGTTATTGTTATTTCTTTCTTGTCTATCTTTTGTTGGCTTCTTATGCAGTTTTGTTGTTAGGTTAGGTTAGGTTAGTGTGGTAGCTTTCATGCCAAACGCTCACTTGAGCACTCATAGCGGCCCGTTGTGACGCCACAGGTGAACGCAGTCCCTGTACTGACCAAGTTCCTCCGAACCAAGGAGGGAGAAGTTGGTCAGTTTTGCTGTGGTTGTACTAGCTTCGCTGCTAGCTTTCTTTTGCTTCAGAGTAGGTTGACAGTCGGTCGTACTCGACTCAGTTAGGCAGGCGTTATTCTGTGCGCGTTCTATTGCTTCAGTGTATGTTGGCAGTTGCTCGTATTCGACTTAATTAGGCAGACGTTTTTTCTGGATAGCTACTTAAATGCCTTAATGGGATACCATCATGTCTTGGACTTCGACTTAGCTGAGACCGTGAGAAGCTGATCTATGGTAACTCCTGGTAATGTTGGTGCCGCCAAATCCTTGCTCACAACTGTAAGGGATTGAACCTGTGCCCTAGCACACTATGTTGTATGCTATTCCAACAAGAGGAAAACAGTTAATATCTCTTATTTGCACACCCTTTAAAATGTTAAAATCTTCCTTTTCGTTTACTTCACCTTTAAAATGAACATTTAATGACCTTTTTTTGTTGGGGTGTGGGGATGGGGGGTTGTGCTAAGAATTGTTGTGCTTTTTGCTGCTGCTTCTTTTTCTTCATCGAAACACTTGTTAAAACCATCTAATGACCCTTTTAATCTTTTGTTTTAACTGAATAGAATTGTTTAGAAAATATATTTTTTTTGGCAACATTCTGCCAACTACCAAGTCTATCACAATCACTATAAATAGGTAATAATCCCCACGGTTGTTATGCCTTTGACCCTCACCTCTGCTAGTACGTCTCATACATTTTAAATTCATTTTAGTATTGGGCATGATCTGGGGTATCTATCCATTACAAAAATCTCACATCAGTGTCAGTATGTCGATATGCCATAATGTCAGTCAGTTTGTTGGTTTGTTTGTATGTCTTGCAGACTTTGGTGGTGCGTTTTGGTAACAATTTCCTAAAAAAAATTTTCTACTTTTTTTGGAGCCTAGCCAAAGTAAAATCTAGAAAAAAAACACCAACAAAATATTTATCTACAAACAACAACAACAACAACAACTGGAAAAAATAACTAAAATTTCAATCCCTTTGTAATGACTGAGTAGTGTTGATTAAAGTCATCCCTTCGCCTCTCTCCTTCCCTCACCCTTTCCCTATTTCTAACGCCGCCTTTTTTCATTCAATATTCTGCTTGAGTCCCAACTATTAAAACCGAAAATGCTGGCATTTGTTTCAACAACAACAAGAAACGAATCGCGGTGAAATTTTGTGTAAACTTTCGCGGGGAAATGATGCGAAAAATGTAAACGACTGAACGAACAAAATGGGAAAAAAAATTTTCAAATTCAAATACAAAGTAAAATAACTGAACGTTTTGGGGTTAAATGGACAGATTTGCACCGAAAAAGATATGCTAAACAACAACAACAACAACAGCACCCACTAAAAGCAACAGTAGCAAATGACTCAAAATCTTTTTCAAATGGCAGCTCTTAGAGCAAGGGACACGTGACGTAACAGCAGCACTGTTCCAGCGAAATGTAAAAAATAATCAAATGTGCACATGTATTCCTAAGGCTAAACGATGTCTTGACTCTCCATAATGTAAACAAGAGGTCTAGACACCGTATGATTCTTGAAAGCCCTACGATTCTTGCAAGCAGACGTCAGGTAAAACTAGTGAAGTAACTGTTACGTAAACAACAGCCTTAAAAACTTATGTGCCAGATCAGTTTACCAACTCTCATCAACCCTAGGCGCCATCTTGAGTACTCACTAGGTAAGCGAAAAGTTTTGATGTCAGACGATACAGACAGACAGGGACCGGAGTGCTTTATAGAAGAATTATTTTAAAGCGCATTAATAAATAAGTTAAAAGTGGCTGTCCACTAAATTCGATTCTTTTCGACCCCCAGGTCCATTGTGATACCAGGAGTATCAAACTAATGTTCGTCCTCCATAATATTCTCTTCAACCTCATAGTATCTGCGTTAGTTGTCGTAATATCCTACATACAAGTGTCATAATACGTGATTGGTCATTACAACTCTTCAGTCAGGATTACGACCTAGTTTCTCACACCACTTACGTCGTGTGTGTTAATTTTTATACATAAGTGGCGGGACCTACAGTTTAAAGTCGACTCCGAACGACAGATTTTTGAGAAACTTTTCATGGCTATTTTATTTACTCTCAGAGTTTTTGCCAGAAATCTGCTGAGAGGAAGTCGCCAAAGAAATAATTTTTTTGTATTTTATTTTGATGTCTGGCCTGTGACTCGAACCCTGGCTTTTCGTCTAATAAGCCAACACACTACCTAATAGACCACGGTGCTGTTCGATAATCACAGACATAAGTAAGACTACAACTATTCACCCTAATCACAGAAGGCAGATGTCTACTGTCAAGACGAGGCCATAATTGCCTGACTATCCGGAAGTCACTCTCAGTGGCCCACCTATTATCCTCAGCTAACGTTAGAGGACGTGTACTTGTCAATTAAGACAAGTACAGTACCCGGAGGTCGAATTGACCCATTGTACAAATACAGCTAACGTAGAATCAGGTGGAAATGAAAGTTTTTAGGAGTGTATAGAGACATCAATGCTCTCCAAAACTGGTGGAACAAGTCCTGCGAAGCATATGCGATCTTACAGCTTTCTGTGCGTTTCGGTGCATGTCATCTTCTTCTACATACTCAGTCCATGTAATCTTGAGAATACTTTAAGATCAACAGAATGTTGTGTTTTCGGATCCGGGCGTATAAAAAAATATACTTTCTCCATGCCTGTAGGCCTAGCAGTTAAAGAATTGCGGTTGTATAATCCATTCCATCAGATATTCTGCCTCTACAATCCTGCAGAGGTCCCACTTAATTGTGAAGTACTTTTCAGATAAATTGACGAATTCTTCATCATTTACTTACCTACTATGAAAAAGGGTTTACCACCCTGCACAATTGTTTAAAGAGCCCTAGTTCGATTAGGGGTAATACAAATCATTCCCTACATCCAGCGTGTAACTGCACATTGTAGCACTTTAACGACTACACCATGCCACGACTGAGCAGTTGGAGTATCCTACGTCAATTGGTCTGCATTAGAACTTCTACATACTTTGCGTTTTTCTTGATATTGAGGTCATAGAAAGGATATTTTATAGAAGGAGTACAGATCCTTTGATGCCCAGACAGACTATGAGGCCCTTTACACATGATGTTCAGAAACAAACGTTGGGAAGGAAATAATAAGGATCGATACAATCAGAGCTCAACTACAAGATGATATTTCTTTATAACTAATGTGGGACTGGGTGGTGAGCGAGCTCTTGATAAAATTGTCTGAAGCAGACACTGTCTTCAAGGATATACATACAGATGACATAGATTTGTTGGGTTATCACTCAAAGAGGGTCGGAGACTGTAAGAAGGTAGTGCATGTTAGTGGTGATGGAGATACAACCGAAGAAAATCACAGTAGTGCCGATTACGAGAAGGAAAAAACTTCCCAAATGAGAGACTTAAGATGGAGTCAAAATACTTGGAAATATTACGGAAAAGTAAACTGATATGGAATGTTCATATAGAGACAGCATTTCAAGGGAAGCAAAGCATGCCATATTGATATACAGGCGACTATAATATACAGGAGGATTTAAGGCCTTTGTATATGATAGTAAGGATTAGATCATTGAAGACTAAGGTGAGAAAAGTGGGAGACAAGTTTGATATGAAATTAGTGTTGTGTAGTGAGCAATCAAATGATCTTGCAAGGAAGGGAGTTTTCATGCCGTTGATGTGGCTGGTATCTTTTCTATGCAGGAAAGAGATTTGAGTTTTGAATCAAATTGTCTGGGAAACATATATACATACATACATAGTTGGCCATTAAAACCCTTCAGTTAGGATTATGGACCTAATTTCTCACACCACTGATGTTGTTAATTTTATACAGGAGTGGCGGAACCTACAGTTTAAAAAGTCGACTCCGAACGACAGATTTTTTGGGAAACTTTTCATGGCAATTTTTATTTACTTTCAGGGTTTTTGTCAGAAATCCGCTGAAAGGAAGTCACCGAAGAAATATTTTTTCATATTTTTGTTTTGCTGTCTGATTTGGGCTTTGAATCGTGGCCTTACGTCTAATAAGTCAACACACTACCTACGGCGACTTCATGGCCTTCCACTGATACCCAGACAGATAATGTGATGCTATACACACGATGTGCGGAAGCAAATTTTGATAAGGAAATGATAGGGGTCGGTACAATTAGAGGGATTTCTTAATAACAAATGTAGAGCTTGGTGTTGAGCGAACTCTTGATGAAATTGTCTGAAGCAGACACTCTCTTCAAGGATATATATACAGATAACATAGATTTGTTGGCTTATCATTCAAAGAGGGTCGGAGATAGTGCATGTTAGTACTGATGGAGATACAACCGAAGAAAATCACAGTAGTGCCGTTTACGAGAAGGAAAAACTTCCTAAAAGGGTGACTTAAGATGGAGTCAAAATACTTGGAAATATTACGGGAAAGTAAACTAATATGGAAGGTTCATAGAGAGAGTATTTCAAGGGAAGCAAAGCATGCCATATTGATATACAGGAGGCTATAATATACAGGAGGATTTAAGGCCTTTGTATATGATAGTAAGGATTAGATCACTGAAGGCTAAGGTAAGAATAATGGAAGACAGGTTAGGTTAGGTTAGGTAGTGAGCAATCAAATGATCTTGCAAGGAAACGAGTTTTCATGTAGTTGATGTGGCTGGTACTTTTCAATGCAGGAAAGAGATTTGACTTTTGAATCAGACTGTCTAGGAATACATATATAGATACATATATAATTGATCATTACAACTCTTCAGTTAGGATTATGGATCAAGTTTCTCACACCACTGATGTTGTGTGTGCTAATTTTATACATAAGTGCAGGGACCCACAGTTTAAATTCGACTCCGAACGAAGGATTATTTGAGAAATTTTTCATGGTAATTTTTACTTACTCTCCGAAGTCACCGAAGAAATATTTTTTCATTATTTTGTTTTGATGTCTGACCTGGCGTTTGAATCGTGACCTTACGTCTAATAAGACAATACACTATTAAGATTGGTTACTGTAGACGCAAGAGCACGTATCCAGTATGAAGATCACCTAGAGATCAATGTGTGGATTTTGTGTTGAAGATAATAAAGGCAACATTTAGATGCAGTTAGTTGTCCTTGCTGACAACGAACAGCATGCTGAGATTTGTCAGGGCAAGAGAAAAAAATTATATGAGCTGAGGGCATTGTAGTAATCGAATAGTCGTAGTATTTTGGTATCTTTACTTGCCTGAAATAAGCCATGATTTTTTTTTTAAACCAGCACTCAGGGGATGGCCCCTACTCATGCAGTGCATTGTGTAGGTTTAGGAAAATAGGAAGGTGGAAAGAGGGAGTAGTGTTTGTGGACATTTGAATTAAACGCAAGATGCGAACGGCAAGGAAATGAGTTACTGCTAGGTGACTATATAATGGCCAGTGCTATACCCTCACCATTAGACAGTCTACAGCAATCGTCCCCTAAAAAAGCTTACAAATTTATGAAAGAAATCCTTTTGCTTGTATTTTTACTAAATCAATCCAAGAGTGTGTGCATCATATCCTTCTTTTTTCTTTTCACATTTCCTGACAATATTTTGTTTAACGATCTAAAGCAAGAATTTAAAAGATTTTATTACTCTATTAAAACCACACCAATTGCCAATACAAGAACCACTTGAATTTGTTTGAAAGATAGACAGACAGACAGACGTATAGACACACAGATAGACAGTTAAATTTGCAATAAAATATTCGATTTTATTAAATGAATACCTTGTATGTATGCATGGAGAAGTGATGGAATTCGACCAAGAAAAGTCTACAATTTGAACGTATGAAACGTATTAAAAAGAAAAAGATTTCATTAGGGTTGGTTCAGTTGCTCGAATAAATTCATTTTCAATTTCTAATAAAAACATAAAATTTCCCTTTCTCTAATGAGCTGCCCTATTAAAATCAAAATTTTTCTTCGTATTCCTTTCATTTGCTAAATCCCAATCTCCATATGTATGTGTATATGTCCGTTTAAAGAGTAATTCTACTTTAAATGTCAATATCACCTAAAAGACACACACATGAGTCCTGTCTTGTCCTTCTGTCATGCCGTCTACTATGATATCCTCTCTTCTACATCTAACGGTTGTTTGTTTGCGAAACCAATACGAGCATAACGTTCAATAGCCAAGGCAATCATACAAATCAACCAACATTACCAGCCATGTCATGCCATTAGGAAACCAGGGTTGTCAGGAAACCATGCGGGTAGTAAAATATTTAACAAAGATGTTGCAAAGTGGTGAGGCGGGCAGGGAGGAAGGTATATAAGGGAAAACAACAATAAAATTCACCTTAAAAAAGGTACAATGAAATCTAAACATAATTATCATGACCATTTTGATGCTGTAAAATGTTGTTTTCCTAACCTTATTTTTTGTTTACTTCTGCTGTGTGGTGGGTAGGTTACCCTACCCATTACTTCTCATTACACAATTATTGCAAAGTCCATTTGGGTTGATGGTGTGCGAGAGTGTTCGGTTGGGATATTATATTACCAGAGTGTCATTTTTGTAATTAAAATTAGTTTTACAATCATTTTTATTTATACAGGGGGATATAAAATAAATAGAAAGAGACAGAGAAAGAAAGTAAGAGCGAGGGAGGGCGAGGGTGGAAAGTCAAGAGAAAAATCATCATTATAATAATCATCAAATGGCTTTTAATTGCTTGCTTTGTAATGTTTTTAAGAGAAATAATGAAACAAAATTAGAGTACAGGGTACAGCATTCTGCTTAAGATAGCCAAGTGCTTGAGGTATGTAGGGACATATTCTTTTATTATTATGGTTTATTATTATGGTTTACATTCATGTCAAAAACTCTCCAATTTTTCAATGTCACACCCTGTATATTACAACCAACATGTTGCTACAAAAATTTCACTTGGAATCCATAGTTTCATTCTGTATACGAAAGTAAAAACGGAAACTTATTTCAACCTTAAAGATGCTGTGGTTTTATACCCACAAAAAGATGCTGTAAGAGACAGCCACAGGCAGACAATTGTTTTCAAATTAAAGATGTCAGGCATGGACAGCTTTATCGCCTCCCCCAATAATTAATTTTGAATAGAAAACTTTTTTTGGAGGTCAAAGTTTAAATGTGTGTGTTGATATGTGTGTGCTTACATGACATTTGTAAACTTTGCCAATAATAACGAATTTATTGGCATATAAAAAAAGATGAGGAAAATAACACTGCCTTACAAAAGTAATGGGAAGAAGTAGAGCTAAGGGGTGTTACGTATGCGAAGTTGTGATTTTAATGACATTTGTAAACTTTGCCAATAATAACGAATTTATTGGCATATAAAAAAAGATGAGGAAAATAACACTGCCTTACAAAAGTAATGGGAAGAAGTAGAGCTAAGGGATGTTACGTATGTGAAGTTGTGATTTTAATGAAGATTTTATTCATTATAATGCTCAAATCAAGGCGTTGTCATTATGTACGGAATGCAATACCATTTAAATGACCGCAGCATTCTATACACTTAAGGTATGCATACAGTTGTCCACCACTGTAATGCACATTTCTTACGACGTTAAATCCTATTACCTTGGTGGCCAATTGAAGCCAGTAAAACATGATATTGAGGTTGTAGTAGCCGTTGTCTAGCACATAGTGTGTTGGCTTATTAGGTTTGGTTAGAGTCGTGGTTCAAATCCCAGCCCAGTTAAAAAAGTTGCCATGAAAAGATCCTCAAAAATTTGTCGTTCGCAGTCCCATTTAAACTGTAGTTTCCGCCATTCATGGATAAAATGAACAGACAACATGGGTGTGTGCTTCTCGCCCTACTCATGGGTGGTGTGAGATCCAACCTAGCTTCTCACACTGCTAATGGATGGAGTGAGATCCATCTTATCTTCCTACACTACTCATGTTGTATGTGTTAATTTTAGGAAATCTAGATTGGACCTTACACCACCCATGATGTGGGTGTGTTAATTTTATCCATGAGTGTAGAGACATACAATTTAACAAAGGGTCCCAACGACAGACATGGGAAAATTTTTATGGCAATTTTATTTCACTCTCAGAGTTTTTGCCAGTAGACTGCTCAGAGGAAGTTGCCGTCAGAAATATTTTTTCTCTTTCGTTTTGTTCAAGATGTCTGAGCTAAGGTTTGAACCGTGGTCTGTCGCCTAATAAGCACACACTCTACGTACTAGACTACGACTACTACAATAGAACATCTTTCCATAACTAATTAATCAACACTCCAGCTGACAAATATTTCAAAGCTTTGTCAGACCATGAGCTTTTAAAGCCACTAAATGAATATACGACGACTTAAGAATTTTTCTACATTTTATTTTATAAAAATCCATTCTAAAAAATTATTAAAAAAATATAATTTCATTATGATTAAAGGAATATAAGAAAAAGGAGAGTAAGGTGTCTAGTATAAAAAGAAAATCCCTGGAAATAAGCTCAAGTACTGGAGCAATCTGCAATGAAATGAAAATTTGCGTAAAAATTAGAAAAAAGTATTAAAGGAAGCGAACTTACTTGGATCATCATCCCAACCACTTTGTACATCCATCTCCTTATTGCGCTGCTTTAGCCAAACATATAAGGGTCCAAAGTACTCCATAACACCTTTGCCTGTTAAACGCCGATCGCCAGTAGCCTTTTCCATAATATCACGCCACTGTTTAGTGGCACCCGTTTTCATGGCAGCTCTGAAAAGTGTATATCAAACGGTATACTATATGCTTACAAAGGCAAAGTCACATTAGGCAAATATTTAAGCAAAGATAAATAACATCTTTTTGAGAACTGTAAAATAAATTTCAAAACTATTTGAAGTTCTGTGTATTAAAGATTTCTTTTATTTATTTTTCTATAAAATATTGGCCTAATGTGCCTGACATTTCATTTTCACTTACTTCATTATATCACCTGCTGCTTTACTGCCATAAAAGTCACAATTGTAAAGAGGATAATTGGGATTACCCGGCTTATATTCACCACTGGCCAAACAGAAACTGCGATAGAAATTAAAACCCAAGACTTCCGAAATAAATTTGCTGGAAGGGGAAAAAAATTGTCAAAATAATCCGGATGGATTCCAATGGAAAATTCTTTTTTCTTTCAAAACACTTACGCTGTATTTGATTTTTCCGGATTCAGGCCACGATAGAATTTATAATCGGGATCAAAATGTTTCTCATTGCGTCGATGGGGCGGCACTACACCGGCAAATTTATATTGCAAACGCCAATAGGCACAATTGTACTCATGCGGACCAATACGACCATCCATAACATCCACCAAAAATTTTTCATTAATAAAATACTGTGGTATGGCCAATAAAGTGTGAACACCCTGTAAAACCGAGGGTCAAAGTCTAAACACAATATTTTCAAAGATAAATGTGGACTTACCATGCGAAACAATCGATTCATGGACTCTTCGGCGGGCAAACTGTCATTAACTAAAATATGCAAACGATTTAAATGTCTTGGCGTACCCGAGGCTATAACTGAGGATTCCCCCAAGGCACTACCAAAACCGGGACACGGTTCACGATCCAAACCGAAAGGTAATTCCTTTTTGTAAATATTATACTGCAACTCGGCCATATAGCCATGCATTTGCATCAGTACCTTATAGTCTAGTTTGGGACAATAACGCAAGGCTACATCGGGTGGAAAATAATGAACTTCGGACTTACATTCTGCACCCATTTCGTCATCATTCATGCGTCTGGAAAATTTCTGGTAAAAGGCACTTGAATGTAAACAAAAAGAAATTAAAATTATCATCCTTATGATCTGCTACTTATCAAACCTACTCCGACATATGATTCAGGCCCAGGGATTCAAAAAATTCCGCTGCTTTTTTATTGATAATCACCGGCGTAACATAAACCTCTTCCAGCCTTTGCTTAACCGTGGGCAATTGTTTCTTGGGATAGGGCGTGCGAAATATGGAACGTGGATGCCATGCTTGCATAAGCATTTGTTCCATAACCGGTGCTGGTATAGCACCATCGGAGGCGGTCAATGAATCGCTGTATGTTTTACGTGCCCAGTAACGTAGGTATGCATGTAATTCCTTATATAATGGCATTATATCCCATACCACATCCTCCAATTCACGTTGGAAATTCTCCGTTTCGTAATATAAATACCAAGTGCGAGATGGTGTAACATGACCTGAGAAATTAATTAAATTTTCTTAAATTGTCCATCTGCGCACAAGACCGATAGAGAAACAGAGGGAGAGAGAGAGAGAGACAGAGCGTGATGTGATGCCAGTAATGATGATGATGATGACGATGGTAATGGTAATGGTATTGCTATTGCCGGTAAAGTGTACCCAGCATATGTTCAGTAAGTAATTCATGGCTTTAATGTCAATTGTAGCAAATCATTGATAATCAGTTTGGTATGCTTAGGTAGTGGGGGAAATGAATGTGAGGGAATGTATGGCAAATGGTGAAAACTTCACTTCTTATACATACACACACTTTAGAATTTAAGCAGTCTTAAGGGAATTTTTTACTTGAGATTGTATAGGAAATAATCAACATTTGAAAAGCACATGAGGAATTAAATAATTTCTGTAGACTACTTTTAGGTGGGCATTTAAATTGTTTTATTGTGGCATACATTAGGGAGGCAAGTTTAATTGATGAAATTTAAAAAGAAGCAAAATATCAAAGGCTTTTAAAAGCTTTTGAAAATTCGTTTAAGATTTCAAAGGGATTTTTCAACTGCAATAATGCAGGCAAATAGCCTGCAAATTAATGTGGAATTTTAAATGCTGCAGATTGCAGCATAAAATCAATACTCGAAACGAATTGTATCTGCTTTTATCTTTTACGCATTACAACATTAAAGGAGAACAAAAAAATGGAAAATCTAGCACAAAATTGTAAAAATTTCTTTCCCTTGTCATGTCATTGCAGCTCAGCCCTTAACATTGTGTTTTTCTGTTTCTTCTCTGCAGTTAAACTGTGTCGTTAAAAAATCTTTTTGTAGTTATGTTGTGATTCATTTCAAATTCTCTATCTCTCCCTCTTTCTCTCTCTTTCGCCATCACTCACAGTACATACGCACCATTGTAAGTGGCTGCCACACGTAGCAAACGCACAAAATCGATAAACGTTGATTTGCCCAAATCACGTTCGGCCAATGCTTGTCGCCATTTAATCCATTGATACTCCAAATCCATGTAGTTTCTGGTACGCACAATATGCGAAACTATTGTTGGCACCATGGCCCACATTTGTGAGCAGTCCTGTTGGACGCATACCAAACGTGACGTAATAAATGTTTGCATCGTATGCAACAGTTCCTTGGCATGCTCAAAGTCACGCTTACCCAGCCCGTACAGCTGTAGCTTTGATAGACGCTGCACCTGACGTCTTATTGTGGAATTTTTTAATTGCTGCACCGGTATAACGCTTAGATTACCTGCCAATTCATAGACGAGATTATGATATTCCCTATCGATTTCGTGTTTGTATGGTGCCTGATTAACATTGTAGCCACGGCCCTGTGTGAGACTATAGAAGAGTTCACGTTTGCGATTGTAAATCGTTTGCATTCGTTTAATTGCCATTTCCAATGCTTTCGTTGCATGCGCTTCATAAATCGCTGAATGTTCGTATTTTGTATTGATAGAGTTTGTATTATTTGATGTTGTTGTTGTTGTCGTTGTTGTTGCTGTTGCATTCTTAACTATAACCGATGCTGTTGCGGTGGTGGTGCTATTGTTGTCACTGCTGGTGGCTGTTATAAATTGGCACACGGCCAAGCTGAGAACAACAAACTGAAACGAAAATAAAAAGAATGTAAAGAGTGCGGCAAGAGTGTGTAGGACAATCACGCTCAGGAGGTGCCAATTGATTTTAAAATATGAAATAAATGACATTTTAAGTAGAAAATCATTATGAAACTAATTATTTGATAAGGATAATCACATACAATATTGAAAAGGAATTTAAAAAAGTACTTTTTTGGTACTTTTTTAGTACTTTTTGCTGTACTTTGTGAATAGGAATACATTAACCAAACTAATTATTCAATAAGGAACTCAAGCTTTTTTCTGGGATAAATTAGTACTCCACAGATTCCAAGAATGTTTTCCAATAATTCATTTTCATTGTCCAGAATCTGCATGTTATGCTCCAGACATTCTCAGTAAAAGTATCCTGAGTCTACAGGCCCTGACAAAAGGCCAGTTATTTACTTAATGATAGTTTATTGTAATTTTCCCGAGAAAACTTCTGATTGCCACAAATCTACTTGATTTGAGAAGAGTCTTAGCCTCTCTTTATCTTCTACCTTTCGTTGAGAATCACTTTCCAAACATTCACCCCCACTCCAGCTAATGGTTCTGGCCCTATTAGCGTCATGGAAGCTCCCCTATTCGGGGATAGGATCAGCAGTCTTTGGTCCCAAAATGAAGCATTTCGAGTTCTTTAGGAAACTCGAGGGTATCTTCCAAACGGAAGAATGTTCCATCGAAAGTCGTGCTCAATTCAAACTGGATAGGCGGTATAAGTGACAGGACCTAGCAATACTGTGTAACTGCCAGGCCGCCATTCATGTACTCAACTTCGCTGAGGTTAACTCGAAAATAGTTGGGGACTGCATGGAGTCACCCTCTGTTGGATCTTGAGTCATAAGGGAACTCACGAAAATTAGTAGACAGATAAACTTGAGAGGAGAGAAGCTTGATAGCATCAGAATCTTTTTGTGGAAACAGGTAACTTACGTTTGTGGAGGGGTAGATAAAAACAGACTCAGGGTCTTCTACAATGAGAAGTGATCTGCATCATGCATCAGACTGTAAAGTAGTATCCTGAGGATAGTAATCGCCTTTTGACCCGACACTTTAGAATAAAAAGAACATTTGTACGGAATAGCGACTGCTTCAATCACTATATTGATGAGTTGAATGACTCATCCGAATACATACGACCGCTTCAATCCCAAGATTGATGAGTTGAAATACTCATGAGAATACATACGACCGCTGCAATCCCAAGATTGATGATTTGAAAGACTAATCAGAACACATACTCACACATACATCAATCCCAAGATTGATGAGTTGAATTACTCATCAGAACACATACGACCTCTTCAATCCGAAGATTGTTGGGCTGAATGATTCATCAGAATACATACGACCACTTCCATTACAAGATTGATGAGTTGAATGACTCATCACAACCCATACTACCGCTTCAATCCCATGATTGATGAGTTGAATGAGTCATTAGAAACCATACGACCGCTTCCATCCAAAGATTGATGTGTTGAATGTCTTACCAAAACTCACACGATCACATTAATCCCTAGATTGATGAGTTGAATGAATCATCAGAACTTATACGATCGCTCCAATCTCAAGATTGATGAGTTGAATGGCTCATTAGAACACATACTTGGGCTGTGGCGTTAATGCCACTCAGAAGGGAATATCTGGATGCATATCAAGTACTGGTTAGGAAGCCATGAACAACCGAACAATATACTGGCGTTTTTTAGATCAACACGATTGGGAGCGACATTATAAGGATGCTATATAGAGGGCAATAAAAGGAATAGTATACAGTACCAGGACTCTAGCATCTTTACACCGCAATAAAATAAATGAGATGAGAGCCTTAAATACCTTTTTAAGCTTTATGTTTACTCGATATAATAAAACCTGTGGCAAGACAAGGAAGCATGTAACGTTCCAATATTTGTTTTGTTTACTCACCGTTGTTTTCAAGCATATGGACTTCATCTTATCAGCTGATGGCCAGCTATAAAACTGCTGGTGTTTCTTTTATTCCAATAATTTTTCTAATTTTTTATTTATTTTTTTTCTTTGAATTTGTTGTTATTTCTCGTATTTAGTTTGTTTGTATTACTTTAAGTTCAAATTTGTTTCTTTTTCTGCAAAATAATTTCGATTTTGATTATTTTTTTGTTGTCGTACTTTTTTTTATCTTTTCTTCCTCAAATGCGTTGAGTTTAATGATTGTAAAAAAAGGAAGATAACAATAGCAACAACAACCACATTAACAACAAAAAAACATTTCCTTGATTATATTGTATTACGAAGTTTTTTTACTTTCTTATTCACCCTTTTCCATGCTGTAGCCGATAATGTTTATTTTATACTTCAATACAGAAGAAGAAGAATAAAAAAAACAAAAAAAAAATGTGAAAGAAAATAAGAATGAAATCGAAAATACCACACAACAAACAAAAAACATGTGAAACAGTTATGGTTGGTCAAGCATACGGAGTGTGATGCCCTACGGCGAAGCTTCAAGCTCGATTGAATTGCTGTCTGGTGCTAGTGTTATGCGTTATGTCTTCAAGAAGTTTACAGAGTGTGTAACCTAACCATCTAACGCTAATTGCAGCGTTTTATTTCTACAGATTTCACACACCTAAAGTGTAACGAATTCATGCTGATTGATGTGTGACTGATTGTCAAGTCTTTTTTATTCGATACAGAGCATTTCCGAGAGGGGCTGTATTTCCTTGTATAATCTTTACTATTTTGATTACCCACTTATTCAGTTTTAGAAAGATGTCTAAGGGTTTACAGGTCATTAAACAAATTTCGTCTGCTTAATCTATCACTCCTAAACAACCATTTGGATCCCAGAGAGTACAGCGTTCGTTGGAAGTGTGATGTTTTATAATATCATCACTGGCAAAATTAAATTACAGGGGACGATAGTGGATATCCTTCCCTAACATGGCAGCATTAAATGCCTTTTCCACAAAGGGCGAGTATCATACTTGGACTTATTCTGTTATTATTGCAAACTATTTCGGCGATCGATGCAGGATTTGTTTTGCTTTCACCAAAATAGTTTGGAAGGTTGGTTTGAAGTTCACGTGCAGCCATTATGGGAAGTACAACAACCAGGAGGTTTTGGGATCCATTGTGCTCATTTTAGGGAGAAAAAAAGGAAGGAAACAGAAAGATAGAGAATAAGAAGAGGGAAAAAGAGCACAGCTACAGAGAACAAATAAATTTGCAACTTAAGGATGAATGTACACCCTGCAACCAGCTTAATCTTCTTTCAAATCTCAGAAGAGCATAATTACTGAAGAATACTCATTTTTCATCTACCAACAATGGGAAGGTATTCTGTAGTCTCCAACGCCTCCTAATCTCCAATCTATTCCAGACTCATGTTAGCGACCCGTGAGAAAACCTGTCACTCCGCAGTTATCAATCCTACCATCTTAAATAGCCAGCTAAGTGCTATCCTCCCAGAGACTTTGCTCTGTCTCCCTGGGATAAATCTGAAACTTTAGGATGAATGCACACCCTGCAACCAGCTCAATCTTATTATGAACCTCAGGGGAGCCTGAATATCGTTTCCCAATAGAGATGTATAAAACGTATCTTCCTCCGACCAAGAGCTAGACAGATGCATAGAAGATGTTCTGTAGTCTCCAAACCCTCCTAATCTCCAACTATCCTAATTGGAATCTATTCCAGGCCCTTATCGGCGAACTAACATCGTAATGGCTCGTTAGAAAAGCTGTCACTCTGGAGTTACCAAGCCTACCATTGTAGATAGCTTTCTAAGTGCTACACCACCGGAGACTTTGCTCTCTAACTGGTATTATTACCACCATCATCATCCCGTTATCCATAGAGTGCGATCCCAGTTTAGTAAAAGGATCAGCCATTTAGTTAGACAGTAATTGGCTCGATCCGATCCAAAAGCTCTTTTTTTTTGGAATCCGTAATTTTCATCAGAATCAAGTCAGCGTGACTGTTAGCAAATTTGAATTTGAGACAGCGAAACCAGGTACGACTTTAAGGGCTTTTAGACTGACAAAAATCTTCGCCTGAAAGATGCTGCTGTTGTCACTCATCCAAAATGGAGTTCCAACCCGAAATCCTTTCAAAAGGCCCCATATGGTATCGATCCATCCCTAAAGATAATGGGTGAAGAAGGGTCGTATTCAGAATGATAACTCGTAATCCACAGAAACGTGTCGCCATTGGGGAAAAAAGTTTCGTAATACCAGAGCGAATGTTTTAGTGCTGTTTTCAGTAGCTTGATACCTTTAGGAGTATGGCATTATGTGCCACACAATGCTTGACATACAGATCAACTGTAGACAACCAGAGAAAAATGCGTAAAGAGCGACCTAACAACAACTCCTCTTTATTCTAGTGATACTCACAGAGAAAGTTCTTTGAATCCTATTTAAGACCCCGTGATTACTGCTCTTGTATGATGTATTCTACCAGACAACATCAACACATTCATACGTCATAACCATTACTCTAAGTATATGAAACAAATGGCCGTCTACCATCTGAGGTAAGTAAATTTTTTCTTTTAAACTTCTGCTGGCATCTTTATGTCAGATTCGTTGTATTTTAAAACGCTCTGCAATCATTTGAGGCTAAACGACAGTTAGATTAAGTCGCATATCATGCATCATATTGGTGTAGGGCAAACAAAATACAACGAGATAAGAATTGTATTACACACACACACACACACACTCAAACACCCTCAACACAAGCAAGAGTCAATGATGATGACTGTCGATGTGAATGGGAATGTTAAAATTCAAGAATGGCTGGGCTATTGTATACAATCTTATGACCGAAAAAGTAACACTGTGTACATATACATACATAAGAGTGTTGGTGTGTATAAGTATATGTAGAGATTCTGAGCTACAACATCCATTAAAAATGTAAAACGAAATTTAATTTTTTTTTTAATTTTTTGAATTCGAAAACAAATTATAAAAGTTGACCTTGATATGTGATACGATCTGTTAGAATTTTTTTTTGTAATTTCTGGTTGTTGCTGTTGTTATTGCATATTTAAAGACAACAAATCAGAATAATTTTGTTAGAAATTGCACTTTATGTTGTGGATTTAAAGGTCGTCTATGAGTTTTCCATTAAAAATCTTTTTTTTTTGGGAAATTTTCTTTCTATTGATTTTTGATTCAGTTTTCCAACAAACACCCGGCCGGTTAAGGTTTTTGTGTGTGATTTTGAAATGGTTTTAGAATATTTTTTATACAAAAAAAAAGCACTTGTTTATCCTTTTTTGTTTGTTGTAGTTTTTCCATACTTTTCATTTCACTGTTGTTGTTGTTGTTGTTGCTGTTGCTGTTCTTCATTTAAATGTTTGAATAATTTTTTGTTTTAGTTTTACGTTCACGTTTTAAATGCTTAGCGATCAACATCTCACGCAAGACTGTGTCTGAATTGTAATTTATGAAATTGAAAAAAAACCCAGAGAACTCAGAGAAATTATAGAAAGAAACAAAAAAAAATCTATGAAAATACAAGAGAAGTTTTGTTTGCTAAGCTTAGAGGAGTGTGGCTACGAATTTTTCTTATCTTTTGGTAGAAAAAATATTTTATTTCAGATTTTTTTTTTACGTTTTCCCTTTCAGTTTCAGTAGGTTGTATGTTTAGTTTGTACGAATGTACGTATTTCCTCTCATTTATTTAAGAATTTGATTTATAGAGTGGATTATATGCCTTAAAGCTTAAGTTTCATCAGGCACAAGGGCAACTATCCAACCAACCCACCCAACATTCTTAGTTTCTTTATTAAAACGCACAACTTTTTGTACAGGGATTATGGATTTATTATGTGTTTGGAAATGGATTTTTGCCTATGCCAACACAGTGCAGTGGAAGTATGTAGCATGGTGGGATAAATGGAATTTAAAAATGTTAAATTTTTAAGCAACATTTTGTTTGTGAACGAGGCTTCATATGCCCAGGCATACATACATATTTTTCAGAGTCCAGTTGCCAGTTGATCTAAGCACCTTTATTGCTACAGAACAGGAGCCGATTAATATGGGTGAGGTAGTAAATGAGGGAAAATCGAGTTATATGTACGTTGCCTCTACCGTCAGATATATTCTCGACTTTATAAGGGAATTTATTAACGTCGGCTTAGACGTTGAACAACGTATGAGATGTCAATGAAATAAAGCGTAACATTTCTTTTGCCAAGAAGTCGTCGTCGTTGCTATTGAAGTCGTCGTAGTTTAGTGTGTTGGCTTATTAGACGTGAGGCCAGGGTTCAAACCCCATGTCGGACCACATCCAATAAAAATGATATCAAGTGTCAAATTGCTTTTGCCAAGAGTTGCTATAGAAGTCGCCGTCGTTTAGTAGCTAGTGTGTTGGCTTATTAGACATGAGGCCACGGCCCAAGCTCCAAGTCAGATATCTCGACCAAAATTGAAATCAAGCATCAAATTGCTTTTGCCAAGAGGAGCTATTGAAGTCGTCGTAGTTTAGTAGGTAGTGAGGCCACGGTTCAAACCCCTGGGCAGACATCTCCAACAAAATAAAATATGAATCGGCGACATCCTCTCAGCAGATTTCTGGCACAAACTCTGAGCATAAACAAAAATAACCAAGAAATCCGAATCAACTAAGCGGCGTAATTATAATCACCTTCTGAGAGAACTCACAAAAATGAGTAGTCAGATGAACTTGAGAGGAGAAAAGCTTCTACGCTGCTGTTAGGATCAGAATATTCTCATGGAGGGGTATACTCGACAAAGAAGACACCGTAGTCTAGTAGGTAGTGTATTGGCTTATTAGACGTGAGGCCACGGTTTAAACCCCTGGGTTTAAACCTCCAACAAAATAAAATATGAAAAATATTTCATCGGCGACTTCCTCTCAGCAGATTTATGGCAAAAACTCTGGGAGTAAATAACAAATTGCCATGGAAAGTTTCTGAAAAATCTGTTGTTCGGAGACGACTTTAAACGGCATGTGCCGCCACTCATGTATGAAATGCACGCACGAAATATAGGTGGCGCGAGAAGCTAGGTTGTAATCCTGACTGAATTATTTTATGCATGAGAGAGGGATCGCAATCGCGTAGCAGAGACCTTTTTCGTGCAACTAATGCTTTAAAAGCCGCTTATCGTTTCTGTATTATCCGACTTTTATGCTCTGGCAGCGGGGGAAGTAAAAGTATGGGAATGCATGGCAAATAGTGAAACATTCGCTTCTTACCTACACACACTTTAGAATTTAAGCAGCCTTAAGGGAATTTTTAGTATGATGGGTCTGGCAGTAAATGAGGGCAAAATAAAGTATATGTTATCGACAAGTAGAGACGCGCGGCGTATTGATCGGTCAAGGAATTTATCTATCTTGGCTCCGTCGTTACCACCAGAAATGATGTCAGTCTGGAGATCAAGCGTAGCATCACTCTTGCCAACAGGTGCTACTATGGTCTCAATAGGCAATTGAGTAGCAGAGACCTCTCTCGAGCGACAACTTTTAAGACACTCATCCTACCCGTGCTTCTTTATGGCGCAGAGGCATGAAAAAAGTAAGAGGCAGAGAAAAGTACTACGCAAGATCTTCGGTCCAGTGCGAGTTGGCGATGATTTCCGTATCCGATACAACAGTGGGCTGTATGAGCTCCTCAACGACATGGACATTGTACAGCGTATTAATATCCAGCGGCTGCGCTGGCTCGGCCATGTCGTTCGAATGGAGGAGGATGCTCCGGCGAGACAGGTATTTGATGCGGGAATCTGCGGAAGTCAGCGAAGAGGATGACCTTGCATCCGTTGGAAGGACCAAATCGAGGAAACCCTATCATTGATTGGTGTGACCAACTGGCGTAGGCGCGCACGAAGCAGAGGCGCCTGGAAGGATGTGTTGCGGCAGGCCGAAATCCGTTAAACGGGTTGTTATGGCCAATTAAGTAAGTAAGTAAGTAAGGAAATTTTTTACTTGAGATTGTATAGGAAATAATCAACATTTGCAAAAGCACATGAGGAAGTAAATGATTTCTGCAGACTACTTTGAGGTGGACATTTAAATTGTTTTATTGTGGCATACTTTAGGGAGGCAAGTTGAATTAAGGAAATTAAAAAAAAGCCGAATATGCATGCCTTTTAATAACTTTTGAAAACTCGTTTAAGATTTCAAAGATATTTTAGAACTGCAATAATGCAGGCAAACAGTTGGCAAATTAATGTGGAATTTTAAATGCTGCATCTATGCAACTGCCTTGAAAATATTCGAAATAAAAGTTTTCAGAAGATCTTCGGTGCAATGATGATAGTTTCCGCATCCGAACTACAAGGATGTTATTCAAAGCATTATCTCGCAGCGGCTATGCTGGTTTAAATATGTCATTCGGATTTAAGAAGATTCTGTCTGAGATGGGTATTTGATGGCAGCATATTAGAGGCCTTTAATGGAGACATTGTTATGGAATCTAACCTGTCTACCACTTCAACTCTCTTGCAGCTTTAAATTTAAAATAAAAATGTTTTATTTTAATTTTTTTATTTTTTTATAAAAATTTAAAAAATTTATTAAAAAAAACTTCAATTTGTTCTCCCATCTCTGCACGTTCAAAATTGATTTTCTATGAAAAGGGCGGTGGAATTCGTTTCCGTAACATGGCGGCATTCTGAAATTAATTTCAAGATAGCATTAGAGAGAGGGAGACACTTTTCCTATAAGAAAGTGTTAATAAAACTTACGATCTGGTGTCAACCAGCCGACATGTGAATTCTTTTCCAAATTATCCTCAGATATCCAAGTGTGCAAAGGTTCAAAATATTCCAAAAATGGAACGGCAGAAAGTCTCGCTAGCTTCTGTATGGTTAAGGGGGCGATAAGCTCACGCCATGACTTGGTAGAACCGGCTTCCATCATTTGTCTGCAAGATTAATATAAGAAAAGTAGGACTTGGTCTGGGATTTGTTTTAAAAAAGGGGATTGAAGAAAAGGTTTTTACTTGAGTATTAGGCCAGCATGTTTGCTGCTGTCAAAATCGCAATTGTGTAAAGTCTTATAGGCATTGCCACGCTGGTATTCGCCAATTTTCAAGCAGACATCGCGATAGATTTGATAACCCAAGAATTCGCCAAAAAGTTTTCTAACAAAATAACGGCAACGGATTAGTGATGACAGCAACGTATTTGAAAAAAACTTACTTGGTACTGCGAAATTGATCGATAATGCCTTCATAGAATTTAAAGGGCATATCATAGGCATCAGAATTGGTTTCAGCGGGCCTTTGTACGCCCATATACTTCTCCATAAGATTCCAATAATGGCAATTGATTTGCGATAATTCCACTTTGCGATCGATAATATCCACCCAAAGTTTTTCGTGAACAAAGTAATTGGGTATGGACAAAACCGTGTGGACAGCCTAAGTTAAAAAGAAGCATAGGTATACCAGGGATTTAAAGTTGGGGGCAGGGGGGCTCAAAAGCTTACTTACCAATCTGTATAAACGATTCAAATTCAATATGTCATCGTAGTCATAGTCTTTCAATAAACCCAGACACGCTTGCAAATGTTGGGGCGTGGAGACAGATAATATAATGGCTTCGCCTAGGGCATTACCGAAACCGGGGCAAGCTTCTTGATTTAGACCCACTCTCAAATAGTTTTTCAAGACGGCATATTGTATTTGTGATACATCACCATGGGTTTGCAGCATTTTCTTGAAGTATACCTTGGGGCAATAGTTCATTTCCATTTCGCCATAAGTAAAGATACGTGATTTACAATCAGGGCCTCCCTCGCCCGCTTCAATTTCAATGAAATGATCGCGCATAAAATCACTGAAGAAAAAAAACCAAAAAAAAAAAAAACTCATTAGTAACCTCGCCTTTAAAAAATTTGCCGTTACTTACTCGGTCATATTGTTAAAGCCTAGCACAGAGAAATAACGGCAGCTCATATTGACCAAATCAAAGGGATAGTAATTCAAGCCATCAATTTCCGCTTGTAGGTTGGGTAACTTGCGTTGTGGAAATGGATTCTTTAAAACCGAATCCTTTTTCCAAGCCTGATACATGGCCTGCTCCATCAAATGATGGGGTATCAAACCACTGGGCGGTATAACATTCTGGCCATAGCGTACCTTTAAAACATGCCTCAAATGTGCATGCATTTCACGATAGAATGGCAAGATGGTATCCATCAAACTTTCCAATTCGTTTATGAAATTTGCATCTTCATATTCATCATACCAAATGGCTGAGGCTGGCATCTCCGGTGTTGACAGATTCTGATAATATTCGATGTAATAATGGAAAGCATCTTTAATATCCTGGGGCATATTATTACGCCATTCTTTCCAATACCATTTGATCAATTCCAAGTCGTCACTGTTGGTCAAAATCGTTTTGATTTGATGCACAAACGCCATTTGACACTTTTTCGGCTTGTCTTTCTCGCATACATATCTCCTGCGTGACATGCTCTTCAATGTATTGGTGGCCCTCTTGAACGCGTAATCTAAAGGTGGATATTTGGCTCCCCTTAAAATCACTTCAAATTGCCGTTTGATCAAAGGATTTTTGAAATTTTTCCAATCAAACTTTTGCATGGTTTGATAATAGGGCCTCAGCTTCTCGCGCATTAATATCTCGGGCGATAGTACCTCGTCGGCAAACTTGCGATAGGTTGTGGCACTCTTCCAATACAAATCATTGATTTCCTGCAGCAGCTCTTGGGCACAGGTTTCATTTAAATACACCGTCTCGGTCTGATCGTAGAAACTGCCTGCCGAACAGAAAGTGAATATCGGCAGCAGAAAGGCCAGCAGCTAGAAAATTGAAAAAAGATTTCAAATTTTTTATTTTTGTAAGAATTTTAAAAAGTTATCGATAAACATTTGAGATGGCAAATGGAGATGCTTCTTAGAAACCATATGCTCCAGTAAGAATCTGTAGATTTAATTTAATTAAGGAAAACAAATGAAACAAATTAATAAAGAACGCTTCCGTCTTATCTCTAAATAACCTCAAGCTCGCTATTTTTAAAAATGACTTCATTTACGTCTCTTCAAGGTCGTTCATATACAGCTGCTGATATGAGGCTATTTTGCTCATGCTACGCATAATGGATTTCAAAGAATTTCATTAAATGGTGTCTCCATAAATTCCTAAACATTTTTCGCAGTTCATAACATTCTGGTCATGATTTTTTAAACTTTGTGTTGTTCTAAGATCGATGGCTTAATGTAGGGGCCTTTCCATTTTATCTCAAACAGAGTACATATGTACGCTCAAGACTCTTTAGTTTAATGCCAAAGATTTTGTTTATAGGGAGAAATCACTTTCTCTTTCATTCCCATTTTTTTATTGACACTGAGTTTCCTGGTGTAGGACCCCGCTAACGATATACATATGTGCCCTGTGAAGGCCGGATGGTCTGAATGATACTAGAAATCCACGATTGGACACTAATTTTCCTGGATGCTTAGTTTTTGATAAAGTAGTGTCAACATTAAAATCTTCGCAGTCTAGTAGGTAGTGAGGCCGTGTTTCAAACCCTAGCTTAGACATTAACCAAACGAAGTATGAAGAAATATTGTCGGCGAGTTCCCCGCAGCAAAAACTCGGAGAATAAATAAAATTACCATGAAAAGTTTCTCAGAAACCTATAAGTTGCGGCATTCATGCATTAAATTAACACAGAGAACATGGGTGATTTAAGGATTTCAATGTAATGCAGATTATGTTAGGTTAGCGTGGTAGCTTTAATTTACCAAAAACCTCACTTGAGCACGCATAGCAGCCCGTTGTGATGCCACAGGTGAACGCAGCCTCTGCACTGACCAAGTTCCTCCGATCCAAGGAGGGGGGAGGAAGTTGGTCAGCGCAAGGGCTCCACATTTTCCAAAAAGCAGAACTACCCCACGCTGGAAAACCAGCCAGAAAGTTTGATAAACGAGGCTATGTCCTTGTTATCAATAGACGATAGCTCCGTCAAGCTGACAAGGGTCGGAGAGCCAAATAACCTATATCTGCACCCCGCAAGGGAAATGGATGACAGTCTCCTCCTCCTCGGCGGATCTGTATCCACGGCAGAAGTCGTTAAATGGGAGTCGCATTCTCTCCGCGTGTCTACCCATAACACAGTGGCCTGTAAGCATGGCCACTGTGATCGAGATGATATTACGGCCAAGTCCAAGTAGCTGGTTGGTACGCCTCCCATCCATTGTGGGCCAAGTGAGCCTAGCGATGGAGCAGGGCTCCTCATTGATCCAGGACCGGTTGGCGTCCCGGATGAATTTCCGCGCAATAGCCAGTTTGAACGAGGTAAGTGGCATTCCCAAGTTGATCGAGGAATATTCCGGAAGTAGTGCGCCAGCCCTGGCCAGCTCGTCGGCCCTGCAGTTTCCCGGAATATCGCAGTATCCGGGAACCCAGACAAGTGTGACGCCGAGGCGCCCAGAAAGGAGATTGAGGCAGCGGCGACATTCTCTGACGATCCTGGAATTATCCGCAAAGTTCGACAGATACTTTATCGCAGCATGGCTATCGGAGTAGATCGAGATACGGGTGAAAGGGACAGGAACAGGATGTAATGTAATGTAATGTAATAAGCAATTAAGTAAGATGCCTGCAAATATACCAGCCACGAGTTCTGAATGTTTCACTCTCGGACCGAATACCCCTGCTCCTGTCTTACTACAATCTGTCCTTGACACATCCCTAAGTATATAAGTCTCAGTATCACAGAACCAGCTATTCCTGTTAACCTAAAACTGGCGATTTAGTTATCCAATAAAAATTGATCACAATATCCAACACCGACATTTATTTCATACAAATCACTGGATGTGATGAATTATTAACATGCTTTCTGCAGCTAGGAGTGGGTCAGAGAGTGGGCAATACTGTTGCTGGTATATAACGGGTGTTTTTTTTAGCAATTATCTTTTTGGCAACACTGGTTTAAACAGCTCACGCACGTTTCGTGTTTTGTTTCACTGTCAAACATCTTCAAACGAACAACGCTTGCAAATCATTGAATTTTATTATCAAAATGCGTGCTCTGTTGAGAAAGTTCATCGCGCGCTTCTTGCATTTTATGGTCTGTTTAATCGACCCACTGAAGCGGCTATTCGGGCTATTGTGACTAAATTTCGCACCAAATTTACATTATTGGACATTAAACCACCAACACGATTACGTAGAGTGCGAACTGAAGAAAATATCGCAGCTGTATCGGCCAGTGTTAATGATGGCCATCAATTATCGATTCGTCGCCGTTCACAGCAATTGGGCCTCTGTTACTCAACAACGTGGAAAATTTTGTGGAACGATTTAGGTGTGAAGCCTTTCAAAATACAGCTGGTGCAAGAATTGATGCCGAACGACCTACTGCAACGCAGAATTTTTGGTGAATGGGCTCTTGGAAAGTTGGCCGAAGATCCACTTCTTTATCGAAAAATTGTGTTCAGCAACGAAGCTCATTTTTGGCTCAATGGATACGTAAATAAGCACAATTGTCGATTTTGGAGTAAAGATCAGCCAAAAGCATTGCAAAAGCTACCAATGCATCCAGAAAAAGTCACAGTTTGGTGCGGTTTATGGGCTGGTGGCATCATTGGACCGTACTTCTTCAAAGATGTTGCGAATCGTAACGTAACTATGAATGGTGAGCGCTACCGTGAGATGATATCCAACTTTTTTTCTGCCCAAAATGCAAGAGCATGACTTGCATGACATGTGGTTTCAACAAGACGGTGCCACATGCCACACAGCACGGGTAACAATGGACTCATTGAGAGGCGAGTTCGGTGAACATTTTATTTCACGTTCGGGACCGGTCAATTGGCCGCCTAGATGGTGCGATTTAATGCCATTAGACTATTTTTTGTGGGGCTATGTTAAAGCTCATGTCTATACAGACAACTCCGCTTCAATTGACGCATTGGAAGACAACATTGAAGCATTTATTCGTGAGATACCGGCCGAAATGTTGGAAAGAGTATGCCAAAATTGGACTAAGCGGATGGACCATTTGAAATGATGGACCATGAAATAATCTTCAAACATTAAATTATATGGACCGTACTATCGATTCAAATAAAGATTTCATGCATTTTTCTGAATTTTATGTGTTTTTTTTTGAAAAATTTTCCTATAGCTCTAAAAAAAATCACCCACTATATCAGCACGAAGGGCTGAAGTAAGGACAAGAAAGAAACTAAAAATGTCACGGATATCATACAGAGTAAAACCTCTCAGTTGCTTTTTCCTTAAGTTACTGGAAAAAATATTTTATCAGGCCTTATGTCTTCAGAAACTTCCCAGTAATTGTCAATGACTGTAGAGATTGGTAAAGTAGCCACCTTATGATCTTCGACCCGGGCTCTTTGGTATCGTATACCGAAGTAATCAAGTGGAAAAATAGTAAAACAGGGGTGGGAAACAATGGTCGCGGATTTATAAAATCAATTTCAATGGATTTTTATCTGGCAGTTAATTCGATTGGAATATGGGAGAGGGAATGTCTCCGCAACAGAATGATATACATCATAAAGCCTTTGAATTTGTCACAAAGATAAAAAATAAATCCCTGTAAGACAGTAAAGTACATAAAAGATCACCAATGAAGCAAGGTGAAGCTGCTCATGTAATAACCAAGCCATAATTGATATTAAGAAACCTAATACAGTAGATCTGGTGGAAATTGAAGGCATTGTTTTCGTTATTGGTTGCTATAAATGGGTCAAACAATTGATTCTGATATGCACTGTCGACAATTAATGCGATTACATTCGTATATACATACATACATACATAATTGGTCATTACAGCCCTTTAGTCAGGATTACAACCTAGCTTCTCACACCACTTAGGTTAGATTAGGTTAGAGGACGTGTACTTGTCAATTAAGACAAGTACAGTACCTGAAGGTCGAATTGACCCATTGTACAACGTCCTACCACCACTTATGTTGTGTGTGTTAATTTTATACATGAGTGGTGGAACCTACAATTTAAAGTCGACTCTGAACGACAGATTTTTTGCGAAACTTTTTCATGGCAATTTTATTTACTATCAGAGTTTTTGCCAGAAAACTGCTGAGAGAAAGTCGCCGAAGAAATCCTTTTTGTATTTTGTCTTGATGCCTGGCCTGGGGCTCCAACGCTGGCTTTACGTCTAATAAGCCAATACCTACTACACTACGGCGACTTCCATACCACTTATGTTGTGCGTGTTAATTTTTATACACGAGTGGCGAGACCTACGGTTTAAAGTCGATTTCAAACGACAGACTGTTTTTGGGAAACTTTTCATAGCAATTTTATTTTACGCTCAGAGCTTTTGCCAGAAATCTAATGAGAGGAAGTCGCCGATATGAATATTTCTTTAATATTTGGATTTGTTGGAGATGTCTTGACCACGGGTTTGAACCGTGGTTTCACGTATAATAAGCCAACACACTACCTAGTAGACTTATGCGAGTAAAGCAGCCATAAGCGACCAGAATTTGTCAACTGACAATGCCAGATCATACATATCTTTGATGATCGCTCAATAGAAAATAAGAAAGCTTTGCTAGGAAGTTTTAACGCATCCACCTTATAGGCCAGACCTTGCAGAGTTGTCTAAATAATGTACATTTAAATTCCGTACAGGCTTGTAAAATGATATTCGTTCCGTTTTTTTTGATTCAAACTGTTCTACAGAAGTTCTAAACAGAGGGGATAACGGCTTCACTAATGAATAACAAAATGTTATCCACTAAAACCACACATGTTTGCTATTCCGAAAACCTTATTTCAAACACAAAAGAAAACAGTTTTTAATTTCCTGCCAAAACGATTTTAAACATTATTTTCGTAGTAAGACTTCAACAAGCCTTTAAATTTTATTTATTTTTTGTAACTTATTCGCGTATTTTTATGTTTATCACCATTTACTCTTTTTAAATTTAATTTTTTTTATTTTTATTTTTTTCTTAATTTTTTCTTCACTGTACCTTGAAAATGTTGACCATTTTATTGAAAATTTAATTTTTATTTTTTATAAAATTTTTTTTTCTAAATATTTCACGTTGTTTTTCGTTCAGCATTCCAATTGAAACTAAATTTCTGAGATTCTGAATTAATTCTTGTTTTTCTGTTGGATGTAAAGTTTTAAAAATAAAGTCGAAATAAAAATCAAATGAACTCATTGATGATGATAACCTTTTGCTAAGATTTATGACCAAAAACACTAAACAGTGGTTCTTAAGCTTTTAAAGCGAATTTCATTGCTTACAATTCAGTTGAGATAAAGTGTGTGTATATACAGTGTGAGATTAAATAATAGGAACACGCACAAAAAAAAAAAAATATTAAATTAAAGAAAACCTTGGACCTTGAACCTTGTTGTGGCTATGCAGGGTACAGAGTTCTAATAGACTGATGTCTAGGGCGGTTTTTGAAGGCCGTAAGTCTTTCAATGAGGTGGAGGAGTACCAAGAAACTGTAAAGTGAATAAATTGGTCAAATTTGGCAAAACAATCGAACTTTTGGTTGAGTTCTCTACATTGGAAATCCTAGAGTTTAGCTGCAGGGCCCATTAACATACACAATTGGTCATTACAACCGTACAGTCAAGATTATGACGTAGCTTCTCACACCACTTATGTTGTGTGTGTTATTTTTATACACGGGTGGCGTGATCTACAGTTTAAAGTCGATTCCGAATGTTAGATTTTTGAGAAACTTTTCATAGCAATTTTTTTTACTCTCCTTTCTTATCTTTTTTTATATTTCGTTTGGGTGCAGATGTCTGACCTGGGGTTTGAAGAGAGGCATTGTGTCTAATAAGCCAACACACTACCTACTGGCTACAGCGAGTACAACATTCACATTACATGGGTACGGGAAAACTGTAGAGTGATTTAATTGCCCAGATGTGGCAAAACAATCGAACTTCTGGCTGCGTCCCATAAATTGGCAATCCCTGAGGTTAGCTACAGAGCGCATTAAAGTCTGCTGAATTTTAAAGGAACGCTCAGCATAGTTGCTGGAGTCATTACTAGACATTACATAAGAGAGGCACATGGCCAGTGATTTTTTCAGGAGCTAGTTGGATGAGGATACCGTGCTTCACCTATTTGTTACGTTACTTACTGACTTAATTGATCATTCGTTCATTTAGTTAGGATTACAACCTAGTTTCTAACACCATCCATGTTACGTGTGTTGAAATTCTTGCCTAGTTTAGCTTACGATTTAAAATTTGTTTTAAAATGTCTTTAAAATGCTTGTTTTTATCTTAAAACTTTTAATTTGTCGCATAAAGCGTTAATTGTGTTTTCACTCAAGATCAGTTGATTCACAAATTTTCTCTTTTAATTTCTCTGTTGCTCTCTTTTCAAGAACTTTCAATACTTCAAAGCTCTCTTTAATTTTTCTCTTTTTTCTTAAATTTAAATTCGTTGCGATTTTGAAAAAGTAAGAAAACATGGAGTGAAACAAGTCTATAAATAAACTCTTGCTTGTTGGCCTATTTAAATACATATTTGACCACTGCCACTCACTTAATTTTTTTCAATACAATACATATTTAAATAATACCATACAACTACATGCACATATTTTATTCTTATTTCTTAAGAAAAGTACTCAAAAAAAGTGAAAAGAAATGAAATGAAAAGAGAGAAGAGAAATAATTTAATTTATGACTGTGATTAGCATGGGATTAGTCCTACTCTCATACTTGAACACACACACACTATGGTTTTGTTTTGTTTTGCTTTGTTTTGACGCTTACTCTCACTCTCATTGCATGCTTACACTCTCGCTTATCAACCAACCAACCATGTTGCCATCATTTATTTTCATATTTTCCTTTTTCTTTTTGATTTTTGCCTTTGATTGTTTATGTATTTGTTGTTGTTGTTGTTGTTTAGTTTTTATTTTGATTATCCAATTTTTCTCTTCTAGTTTCCTGTACTTTAATGAGAGTAACAGCTCTCTCTATGTGTATGTGTGTGCGTGTCTCTCTTTCTTACACACTCAACTAGTTTTTTACTCCAGATAGCATCATAATATCACATGTTTAAGTGAAATTGTAAGTTAATGGGCTTTCTTTACGTTTCTCTACTGTTCTGTGATGTTCTTTGTTTTGTTTCTTTTTTTTACTTTCTTGCTGTTTTTATGTGTATGTGTGTGTGTGCATGTGCCCTTATTCCCAGGTTTGCAATGCAGGAACATTATATGGGGATTTTTTCCTTCTTGAACTGTTTTCTCATATTTTTACAGGCGATGTTGTTGTTGTTGTCGTTGTGTAAGTGTTGTTTTCATTACTTTAAGCTTTAACTTTAACAATGTAAACAACACTTTCTCTCTCTCTCTGTCTTACTCTTTCTTAACAGTCCAAGTAAATACAGCCGGTTGCTTTGCATATTTACAAATACGAACATAAATTTATTAACCGTTACAGAATTAAAAACAAAACAAATAAAAATATTATAAAAAAAATTAAATTAAAAAACTTTTTCTAATTCGTCTTCTTTATTTCTTAACAACATTTTTTAAACTGTAAACGTATTTCGTTTGGCGCGTTTCTCTTAAAGCTGCAATGACCACACAAATAATTTCCTTTTAGGTTAGGTTAGGAAATAACAACAACAACAACAACAACAAAAACTACACAAAATAATCTCTTCAAAAACAGGATTACAACAAAAATAAACGAAAAAAAATTCTTAACAGCAAACAACAGCATCAAAGAAATCAAATCAACCAACAGACACTGTAAGAAATTGAAATTTAAATCTGCCACTCTCAAGTTTTAAGCGAAATGTTTTAATAACACTGTCCAACAGAAATAAAATCAGAAAGAAGTTATTAAACATCGTCCCCCTGTTTTATTCTGTTTCAGTTCTATTACATAAGTTTCCTTGGCTATGCAGATGATTGGTGTATTGGTGCAGGAGTTGCTAGGGACTATTGTTGCCATCTGTCGTTGTTTGGAAACAACATCCTCTGTAAACATGTATTGTATGTGGTAGTAAGTAACTTTCCTTTATTCATTTGAGCACTGAAGAGGTTGGTACTCTTATAACGGTCCAATCGTTTGCAATTTTGTCAAACGATGTGCTCTCTCGTTTGACTTATTTACTTACTTAATTGATAAGTCAGGATTACAACCTAGTTTCTCACACCACCCATGTTGTGCGTTAATTTTATCCATGAGTGGCGCAACCTACAGCTTAATGTTGACTTCGAACGACAGATTTTTGGGAAACTTTTCATCACAATTTTATTCTAATCCCAGAGTTTTTGCCAGAAGACTAATGAGAGAAAGACGCAGAAAAAACGTTTGCCTGAGCTTGGGTTTGTACTACAGGCCTACGTCGAATAAGCTAAAAGAGGTTCTGCTAAAAACAAAAGTTTCATTGAAATCACAGCGTTGTAGGTGTTCTGAAACCCCAAAATGAACAATCCCTTCTCAACAGATTCAAATCTAATGTTAGTAAGCATAACCACTCTTTTTCTCGCTTTCTTTTCATAGTCTTAACACAAAGAACTATATTACTAGCAACACTGTCGTTCAAAGGCTTATAATTATTGTAGTGAAGAGGCGTATTGTAATTCCCTCCAACTTTATACGTGCATCGCTGGTAACAATGACAATTCCCAGTGTTGCCTTGATATTCACCCACAGGATTTTCTTTCTGGGATGCATTCATGCCCCACAGGTTCCAAGAATATGTTCCGATGATTCATTCTCATCCTCAGAGCTTCTATAAGTAGGGTTCGAGGCACCATACATACAAAATGGAGATATCGATATAAGGTTTGTACCGTGGCCTCACGTCTAATAAGCTAACACATTACATAGTAGACTATGGCGACTTCTTGGCAACTCCCATTGCAAATAAGTGTGTAGACCGATCGTCAACCTCGGGTTATTCGTGGATAGATTGATGTATGATTCAAATCTCCTCTTATTGCGGTTTTCAAGCAAAAGATCAATGCTCTCGAACACAACTGGTTTGATAAGAGTCTTTGCCTCTCTTTATCTTAACGTTCCTTGAGTATCCTTATCCAAAGACATAGTACAGTATATCTATCAACTGCTTAGAGGAAAGAAATGGATGGAACTGAGAGAAAAAAATGCATAAAGGCTCCATAGACCCTTTGTAACAGACCTGCGATGCTTGCAGGACTGAAAACGACTCCACACATAATTTTTTTTAATCAAAATTTAAATTATTTCCACATTTTTTAACGTTCAAACCACTGTTACAGGATAACAGTCTCTTTTATGTTTAGCTCTGCTTGCTAAACACACTCTCTCCATTAATGTTAAAAGTGAGCCGTTAGACGAAAGAGAGTATTAACACAAAACGAGTTGTTTTGTCAGGAATATACCACATAATACAGGGAAATTTCTTTGCATACATTTGCAAACACCATAAGGATTACGTCAATCGAAAGAACAGTTCAGTCGCCGACGAACTACCAAAACGATATGTTGTGTGCTTAAAAAGAATAAATAAATATACACAGTGAAAGAAAGAAAGAATGAAAGAAAAAAATTGTTTAAATAAATAATTAATTAAAGCAGAAAAAGAAAAGAAAATAAATATTTTAAAAATAAAACACACTAAAAGTAAAAAAGTTGAATTAAAATTTAAAAAAGTTAAAAAAATTGTTAATTAATAATAAAAAAAAATTTAAATTTAAAAATAATTGTTTTTAAAAATAGAAAACCTTTAATAAAAATAAAGGTATTTTCCTCCTCCTCCTTTTTTCCTTTAATTTACGAATTCAAAAAAGAAGAGAATAAAAAAAGCAAAGAAAATGAAAACCTAACCTACATTTCCTACGCGGTAGCTCCAATTCAAAGCTTTTGTTGTTGTTTTAATAAGAGAACAGCAAAAAACGAAAAAAGAAGAATGAACCAACGACTACAACAGAGTAATCATTTTCGTTCGCTCTCATTACATTTTTTAAATAACAACAACAATAATAATAATAAAAAGGATTGCTGTGTAACACCAACAACAAAGTTTAGCAAAACATAAAACGAAGTGAGTTTACGTGTGTGCTTTCTCGCTCTCTCTCTCTCTGCCTGTTGTTAAAAAGTAAAACTCGAATTGTACTCAGTTGCAGTGTTGCCATTGTGGAAGTGATTCTGAATAATTGAATGAAAAATTAATGAAGTTTTTATGATGCCTTTAACGCCATATTAAAGGCGAATGAAATTGAATTAAAAAAAATCAAGTGAAAGTACTGTGACCAAGTGATCAATTGTACTGTTTGTCTTCGTGAATATCAGAAATATGTGCTTTAGGTGTTCCTTTTTGAACACACAGCTTCCAGGCATGTGTTCTGGTGATTCTTTGTAATTTTCCCAGAGTGTTTACGTCTGAGAATTCCTGTTCCGTAAAAATTTTGCATTGCTTCTACAATGCCCAGTTTGAAATGCAAAAGTTAGTCGAAAGTAACACGAGTAAAAGTTTAGATTATCTTCAGTCCCCTACTTTAATCCTTTGAAACTCTCTTTTTTTCATTATACAGAAATGTCTCCACCCCTTCAGAAGTGGAAACTTCATTTCTTGCAAGGCCATTGCCCTAAGTCCGTAAACGTTTCGTTTTCACGTTAATGGATAATGGATAGTTTAATACAAGAATTAAATGTCCTTCTATGCAGTAACTACTCGCATCTCTATGTTCTTTTTTGTTGAGTGCTCTGGTCCTATCAACGCTGTAAAAGCTTCTCTAATGTTAGGCTTTTTTGTCTGCTCATTGCTTTGAATTTCCGCCTGACCAGGGATTAAGTAGAAGATGATCCTGTTCTTCAATACAAAGCAGTGATTCACTTGGCTCAGACAGTCCTAACCTAATCTGGAGACCACCTCATAAAAGCTAAGTATTTGGACAACTCTGCAGACTGTAAGACTGTGTTGCTATGTGTCATTCTCTGTGCCTTCTGTCCAATTTGAATTGAGCACATGCTTCGCTTAAACTTCCGATTGGAGAATACTCGAAACTTTCTACATGGATTTCTAATTTTTTTCATTCAGGTTTCGAACCCGTTTCAAAGTAACCCGCCTCAGGTATTATACTCTTGAACGATAGCTTTTTTCACTCCTTAAAACACATTTGATGACTGTTATTGGTAAAGCCTTTACCCCATTCAACATTATCGCCTTAATCTCCTTAGCCTTGGCAAATCTGTGATCTTTCAAGGCACTTTAATTAATTGATCATTACAACCCTTCAGTCAGGATGACAACCTAGTTTGCCAAGAGACTTCCAGAAGGGCAATAAACCAAAAATATAATACATTCTTATCAACACTTTTATGAATCCTTGAAGCACTTTCGAAAGACATCTTTTGGTTTCCTTTAGCGTTACCGGCTTTAATATCTTTAAACTTGGCAAATCAATTTCAAGGATTTCCTAAAATATGTGCCTCCATTACGGTTGGTGCTCATAAAATTTGTTATAAAAGAAAAAAGTACGAAAAAAATGTTTTTCCTTCAAAAATCTAAAGCTGACATGGTAACACTGTTTCTCCATATCTAAAGCTTCCAAACACGCACACCTATACTCTATTTGCATACCTTGGCTAACATAAAATATACGTACGTATTGTACTCACCCATTTCCACGCAATAAATGTTGAATTATTTTTAAAAACAACATGAGAGGCACTAGCAGCAGTAGCAGCGTAGCAGCAAATACAACTACAACTACAACAACAACAACAACGACAGTTACAATTATAATAATAACAACGATAATAGAACACGCAACACAATTTCTTTTCTTTTACTCTCGCATACTTTTACACTCTCAAAATGAAAAAAGAAAAAAAAAAAACATATTCGTACGCTCACCTATAAACTCTCGTGTCTCGTGTTGCGTATGTTTAATATGGGGAACAAAATTTCACTTGTGCATACCAGCAGTACACGAAATACAGGAATAACGTTGGGTTCATCATATAAAAATAAAAAAAAAAATACTCTCATCTTTATAGTCGTTTCTCGTACTCACGCACATATCCTTACTTGTGCTTACTAACACACTTCCATATGCACACTTATAGCCCATTGGTACGAGTATACTACACGTACACGCAAACTCTCACGAAAGTGAAAAGAGCAGAGCAAAAGTTTTGACAAACAGTGTTGCTAATACTACGTGGAAATATAGGAAAACAGTCTGGATATGTAAATTAGTGTCAGAAAATGTGGGTAATTTGAAGGTTTTAAATACACAGAAATTAATAAAAAATCAATTGAAAATTAAAAATGATTAGCATAAAAGCTGGCCAGTTACAGAGGAGATACTCCATCGTCTTCTGCTATTCCACATTTCCTACAGAAAACTGTCCTAGCGATTTAACTCCACGGACCCCAGTAAGGAATTAATATCAAGTAGCATCCCATCAGCGAGTTAAACTCCATCTCCTAATGAGTCCCGATGAGGGGTAGCAGATTAGAGGTCAATCATATTTTCAAATAAGTGAGAACCGTCATTGTCAGGAATATTACTATAACTCGGATCTTATGAGAGACTGATTCGGTTCGGTTTAAAAGCTTCTAAGGAGTCCTAATAATTACGAACCACTCGCGTCTTAAATTAGATTGATTCTATTGCCCTCAGGTCCGCTTTAGTAGAAGCAAGACAATTAAGGCCTCAAAAAACGTTTAAAAACAGCAAATATTCGCTGTAATGGCTATCGAGTCTTTAAGGACTCTAGAATCCCTGTCCACATGCAGATAAATATTTGGGCACTAAGGGGCCAATTGCTGATATTGGCCGTTGGCTATATCCATATCAAATCTACCAGCATTAAAGTTTATGGCAACACTGAACTATGAAGGAGACAATCTTTTCTTCTTTATATACTCTTTTAGGGACACCATATTTTCTGGTTAACTGTCTTCGAAATTTATTACGGACTAACCGTCTGTGGGATTCTCTTCCTATACCCTTCAGTACTACTTTCAAACGAATCGTTTACTTTCAAACTCTTATGAAAGCAGACAAATTTTTTATTTTCAAATTAATAAAAGCGTTTTTAGAAGAAAAAAAAACCGCTAAATTAGCCATACATTATTAAAATGTACATTTTTGTTGAGTTCGGTTTGATAAAATTTTATTTTAAGTCAGTCACTGTGTCATGGTGTCTTTAAGTCACCAGTACAACGTTAAACTCGAGCGGGCCAACTTTTAAACTTAAAAAAGAAGAATTTTTTCTTTTCCTTAAACAAAAACAACAAAAAAAAAGAAAGAAAAAAAAAAACTAAAATTCTTAAGGAGCATACCCAGCAAAACAGTAAGAAAAAAAAAGAAAAGAAAAAAAATTTTAACGCGTTTTATAAGAAGTTACACAGTGTTGCCTTGTGTTGTCCAACTCTACGTATCAGTAACGGTTAATGTGTTAGAGAAACGTGTTGTGTGATGACGAGAGCAAACATAAAATATGTACACATACACACATACATGTATAAACTGATACTTTGTATGGAAAATGTACAGTTATCTATATATTGTTGCTGTTGTTGTTGCTGCTACTAAAATGTTGTGTTATGGTATGATTTCTCACAGCTATTCATGCATGACTTGATTTCTTTATTATTTTTTTAATATTAAAAATGGAAAAACTATGTGTGAATGTATGTGTGTGTGTGTAAGTGTTAGTGCTAGTAAAGTGCTATAAAAAAGAAGAGTGTAAAAAATGCATACGCCTTTGTAGGGAAAGGGTATGAATATTAAGCGAAAAAAAAAACCAACGGAATTTATTGTATTTTTGTTGTTGTTTGTGTGTGTGTGTGTGTTATTTTAATATGCAGTTATATTTATAGGATCATAAGTAAAGCAATGAGTGAGTGTTGAGTGTAAGTGCAAGTGTGTTTTTAGTGCCATAAAATGAATTCATGAATCAATACATAAAAGAAAACTAACAACAGAAAGCGAGAGTGAGCAAGAGAAAAAGAGAGAGAGAGAGAGAGGAACGTGATGAGTGCGTGTAAATATAGAAATATTAAGTGTTTAAATATCAAGTGTTGGCTTTTGCAATGAAAGCAAAGGATATACGATGGAAATTTCAATTGAACCTAAAAATACTCGTATGTTTTAAACCCCAGTGCTAATAAAGTTAAAAGAGTGCTTTTATAATACACAATAAAATCATTTTAAAAGTGTTAATAAATGAAAATTTTGCTTTTATTCCTTTGCAGAAAATTAAAAAAAAGAGAAATTAATTTAGAAAATTAAGTGTATTAAAAAGTAATAAAAAATAAATTTTAAAAAATAATTTTATTTTCAAAAAAAAAAAAAATTAAAAAAATCAATGAAAGATCCTTAAAAATACCATTTATTCCTCTTCTTAGGCAGTGTAAATAAAAAACAGTTTTTATTGTAGTAAAAGCTGTAGATTTCATTTTGTTAAATACAATACTTTACATTATAAAAATAAAATAAGAGAAAACAAAAATAAAAAATAATAAAAAAAAATTGAATCATAATTATAACATGTGTAAATAGTTCTACGAATTTAATATAATAATAAAAATAAATAAATCTGCTAAAATTGTTTGAAAAAGAAAAAAGAAAATGATTCCTAAATATTTAAAATGTTAAATTTTACATTTTTTTGTGAATTATTTAAAAGTTAAAAATCATATTCAATAAATTCTAAGCAGTGCTTCAATAGTTTATGATAAAAAAAATAATTAAGCTGCAAAGAAAAAAATCCGTTTTTTTTTAATATCATCCTTCAATATAAATGGAAATCGTTAACATTAGCAAAAAAGGTAAGAAAATTGAAAAAAAAAACAAAATAAAAAATTATTAAACTGAACATATGGTGCTCTAACTTCAATAGCACATAAGGTAGTCCGCTGTTAGAGATGTTCTTGATAATCCGAACGTCTATAGATGTGGAAACTTGCCATTTTCCAACTCTAAGCTTGGAAGAAAATTGGTTCTTTAGGACTTACGGTCATTGATATTCATACAGAAATATGTGAACCGTATTTAATAAAGTTATATCATAACTATATGAAGTACATTGAAAATCTCCCAAGTTACTTAATTCCTGCGATACATACATACATAATTGGTGAATACAACCCTTCAGTGAGAATAACGACCTAATTTCTCACATCACTTATGTTGTGTGTGTTAATTTTACACATGATTGGCGGATATATTTTTTTATATTTCGTTTTGTTAGTAGATATCTGACTTGGGGTTTAAACAGTGGCCTCACGCCTAATAATCCATCACATTAAATACTAGACTACGGCAACTTCATCATATCACGTCCCTCTGACATATTCCCCACTTTTACTTCAAGAATATTTTTTAATGTCTGGCCACATAACAAACCTTCTTCTAAAAGCTGTGCGATACTTAAAGCACTTTGTATCAATTCGGTTCTACACAGTTTGTCGAGCACGTTCCCGCTCGCCTTGCTTTATCCAGATATTCCAAACTTTGGTATTCGTGGCAAGGTTTTGCTGAAACCGTTTCGTTCATAATTTTTAATTGAAGAGAGGCAAAAAAATCGAATATCGTACGGCTATAGCGTTCTGAATTGACTGTAAGTGTCCTTTCAGGTTCATTTTTCAAAAAAAAGTCCAATGAAATCTAATGATGTGCACAAAGCCGTCACTCTTTCAAGAGGTAAAGGTTTATAAACGATCACTTCTGGAATATCCGAATCCTATATGCGAATATTTGGATTGCTAACGTGATTTGCTAGCCAAAAATGAATTTCACTGCTGGATTACAATTGAAGGCATTTTTTCTCTTAGTACTTAATCAACTTATCAACGACATTCTGGATAATCATTTGGCTTTAATTGTTTCGTGGCTAGGACTTGAGCAAATCTAAGTTCAAAACATATCGTAATCAGTGGTAAAAAAAGTGATATGTTCGGCTATGTATACATTGTGGTGATGTACAAGCCTAACCATATTTGCCACACTCTCCTCTTCTTCTTCTTCTTCAACCCTTAACACAGGACTACAAACTATGTTGTGTTGTCTTAATTTTATCCATGAGTTTATAGTAAAGTCTACTTCGAACGAAAGGTTTTTGAGAAACTTTTTTTTGGCAATTATTATTTGACTCTCAAATCTCTTTTTGACTCAAAGACCATTGAGAGGAAGATGTTGAAACAAGTATTGAGCTGGGGTTTGAACTATGAGATCTCATGTTAGAAGCCCAATACATTGGCTACTAGATTACATCGAATTCTTGTAACTCCTTCACTGTCTTTAAGTTCCTTTATAGTCTTGACAATTCCTTGCTCGGTACACCGTCTCCCATAATGCTCGAAATAATGTTACGCTTAAGTCAATCCGTTTTGTAATCAGTTTTGGGTGCGTCTTGTAGTTGTGTTATGAAATTATACTTTCGAGGAAAGATATTTAGCAGTTGATAGCCTTGTCAGACGGGCGTTTTTGAAGCCTATAAATAGAGAGGCCATTATAATAATTTTTTCTATTCTTGGTGCTTTATTGGAACGTTTTGTCGTATTAAGTATTGCATAATTGTTTATGTCAGTTAAATATTGAAGAGTTTAAACAGGCCTAGATGAACAACTTAGGGATGAACTATGCTTACATGTTTTCTATATGTTAGCAGACTTCAACTCAACTCCAACTTCAAGAAGCTAACGTGATCATACATGCGAGGACGCCCACCGTGTATATCGTTCTCGTAAAAAGTTATACAAAATTTAAACAATTTTTATCGCACACAAGGTTTTCTTTACACTCTGCTTGAATACGATTAATTCCCTGTTTTCGTAAGACAAACGATTTCAGCAGATTTGTGGCAAAAACTCTGAGAGTGAAATAAAATTGCCATTAAAAAGTTTTCCAAAAACTTTGGCGTTTGGTCCGCAACTCACGGATAAACATTAATACACACAACATAAGTGGCGTGAGAAGCTATGCTGTAATCCTGACTAAAGGGTTGTAATGATAAATTATGTATGTATGTATCAGAGATCAGCAATAAGTATTCAAAAAGATGAGTAGAATCAAATTACGCTCATAATTTCTGATACTTATAAGCATTCGTATTTCTTTTAATATCATGGAACCTCTATTCATATTCAAATTTTGAAGTACTCATCATATTCATACTTAACTTAATGCGTATGATGGTGTTTGATTTCAACTCTCCATAACTCAACACATACACGAATCACAAAATAAGTATGGATCGCACTAACCGAACACTAAAATACTTACTAGAAGGTTGTGTGTTTGCTCTGCTTGCTGCTCTGTCTTTAGTTGCTTATGTGTCTTTTTTCTTTGCTTTTGTAAATGCAACAACAACTAAGACTGTAAATTTTGATGAATGATTAGAGTCACTCAAATCATTTATAATTATTACAAGTATTTTTCTAAGGTTATGAATCTAAACGTGTAGGCTTATGAATCAAACATATTTCGAATGGTATGAGTTTGATGTCAATGTTATATGCATACTCATTGCAACCTGTACTTATAAATCAACGTTGGTTGTAGTGAGTATGAATAAATCAGAGTACATAGTTAAATTTCAATATTCAAAATTCATTAGTGCTTATGAGTAGCGAAAAACGATTCATTGCTGAGCCCTGGTGCATAGCTGCCAGATTTGACGATTTATCGTCATTTTGACGATTTTGAGCTCCAAAAATATCGTATTGACGACTTGACGATTTATGCCCTTATTTTGACGATTATTAAAAATTAAAAATTTACATCATATTCTTTACTTTAGTACATTAAAAGCCACATTAAGCTTTGTATTTACTTTGCAATTGGTACTATTGGAAATTTTCCATCAACACATTCAGCAGGTATTTGAATCATTCTTTGTTCATCCTGTAATATTCCTGGAATCTAGAATATAGCCTAGAATTGCATAGAATCGAAATCGAATCATGTAGTTTAATTCCAAATTTATGGGGTATACTTTCTTTTTAATTCTATTTGAACTCTATTACTCATACGCATCATATTACATGTACTGGAATAGTTACCCTGAAAAGTATGCAATAAAAATACTTCGATATTATCATGTATGAAACTAATGGAATTAAATATAACTCATACGTCACATATGTTCTCCAACACTCAGGGGAAGGATGGCATTGTGTTGGGAACTTTGAAAATATAAATATTGGAAGAAGGAAAGGGAAATTTAAAAGACTTGTATATTTTTATACCATAAGTAACAAGAAATACCTCTGCAGGAATTGAGTTGCACATACGAATAGTCAGACTAAATAACGTAATATTACGGTAATGCAGTGTGATTTTAGTCACTGGCCAATCGACTACATAATCAAAAAATCCTTCTGTAGTAGCTATAGAACAGTGAAACACAAACCACATTGCACCGATGCTCCATTGATTCGATGGAGTGCATTACACTACCGTCATTAACGAGTTACTACGGCCTCTCCTGTATACGGTCGAGAAACCTCAAAATAGACGTTCAGGCACCGACCCATACATGAGAGTTGTATTCCATTCTCGGTCGTTTATAAATGGTGTAAATAGATGATAAGATCTTAAGGAGGAATGGAAAAATGTATCGGTTCCAGCCAACATTACACTAAATGTTCATGCTCAAAATGTCAAGAGCTTCTGACTCCTTAATAAAGGGTGTTTTTTATAGAGGTATAGAACTTTAAGTTGCAATAAAACAACGATGGATTATTCGATTGACATGAATTTTATTTATCCGAAAGATAATCTTGTGGCATTACATTTTAAATATGATTTCTGGCTGGCGCGGATGCAGTCCAATCTGGACGTCCAATTTTCGATGACTTTTTCCAACATTTGTGGCCGTATATCGGCAATAATACGGCGAATGTTGTCTTCCAAATGGTCAAGCGTTTGTGGCTTTACCGCATAGACCAATGACTTTACATAGCCCCACAGAAAGTAGTCTAACGGTGTTAAATCACAAGATCTTGGAGGCCAATTCACAGTTCCAGAACGTGAAATTAGGCGGTCACCAAACGTGTCTTTCAATAAATCTATTGTGGCACGAGTTGTGTGACATGTTGCGCCGTCTTGTTGAAGCCACATCTCCTGGACATCATGGTTATTCAATTCAGGAATGAAAAAGTTAGTAATCATGCCTCTATACCGATCACCATTGACTGTAACGTTCTGGCCACCATCGTTTTTGAAAAAGTACGGACCAATGATTCCACCAGCCCATAAAGCGCACCAAGAAGTCAGTTTTTCTGGATGTAACGGTGTTTCCACATACACTTGAGGATTACCTTCACTCCAAATGCGGCAGTTTTGTTTGTTGACGTAGCCATTCGGTAATCTCGTTTTGGGCCCATTCGACGAATCTACGCCTTACTTGATGATCGTTTGGCTTCAATTCTTGCACGAGTTGAATTTTGTAAGCACGCAAACCAAGATCCTTCAGCAAAATCTTCCATAAAGTGGATGGACACAGATCCAATTCCTGTGCTCGATGGCGGATGGACTCATTCGAGTCTTCCTCAATGCTACGCTCTACAGCAGCAATAGCTTCTTCTGTACGCACCGTACAGCGTCTCTGGGGATGCGAGTTATCAATAAGAGTAAACGTGGTGCGAAAACGTTCCATGGTTAATCGAATTAACTGCTCTGATGGACGATTTTGTCGACGATAAAATGGACGTAGTGCGCGATACGTTTTCCGCACAGAACCATTATTTTCGAAATAAAATTGCACTATTTGCAAGCGTTGCTCAGGCGTGAGTCTATTCATGATGAATTGATAAATCAAACTGAGAATAAATCACTTGACAGCTGTTAAATCGGTCGCCATCTTGAAAAGTAATGCCAACTTAAAGTTCTATACATCTATAAAAAACACCCTTTATTTACACCACCCTTAGATTAAGATAATGCAATATTATTGCTGCGCTTATGTATCAATAAACAACACTGGGATATATGGTTTAAACCTTAATCAATTTTTTCCTGAAAATGATATAAAATTTCTCCATTTTTGGAAAAAAATGAAAAAATGAAAATAATTTTTAAATGTTTTGTAATTGAACTCAGATACGTACATATATTGACTTTATATGTTTTGCTACAATAGAAATAATTTTGGTTTTTAAAAACTTTTAATTTATTTATTTTTTTCTGACGATTTTTTGACGATTTCAATAAATGTCTTTGACGATTTTGACGATTTTTTCTCAAATATTTGACGTTTTAATGCCTCATTTATCTGTCAGCTATGCCCTGGTGTGAAAACACTCATAAAAACAGCACATTATGCTCTGCATGGACGTATGAGTGTTGAATGCAAATTTATTGTACTCCCCACACAAATAAATCATACGCCGTAGTGTACCTCATATAGTATTTTAACACAGTTGTTGTTGGCTGCTGCTGTTGATTTTATTTAAATTACATAAATCCATAAAATCAATCACACTCTAAAAATGAAACGAAAATTAATTTTAATTATTCAACAAATTTTAATTTCTCTCAATTAAAAGAATTTAATTCTATTAAAATATTTGCAAAAATATTTGCAAAAAATTTTTTGTAAAAACCAACCAAAAAAGCAAAAAATTGCAACAATTACGAATTAAAAGTCATTAAAGTGTGTGTGTGTGTGTGTGTGTGAATAAATTATTATAAATCTAGTTTGTGCATATAAATGTGTGTGTAAAAAGCCATTAGCAACAAAACCTATCACAATTTATTTAAAATTTTAATAATGAAAGGCAAATTGTTGTTATTGTTGTAATATTTACAACAAAATATGTGTTGTTGTTGTTGTTATTGTAACTTATAAAACAACTGATGATGATGAACAATTTAAATTGAATACATGACAGGCCTTTTTAAATATTTATGAAAACAGAAAATGGATTTCCAAACAGCAAATGAGGTATGCTGTGGGAGGGGAATAAAAATCTTTAAAATTGGATTTTCATAAATAAATCAGTGGAAACAAATTCACTGGTATGATGCTTGAATGAAATAATGTTTTCTAATGATTTTGTATTACATCAAGTGATTGTAGAAACATTTAATTTTGATTTAGTAAAGCAAATAAAATGGTTGTCACTTTTGTTGGCAGGTGAACAAATTTTGGGTTTTTGTAAGAGCTACAGCTGTTTTAAGAAGGAACCCTTTTTATGCTAACACTTTACTAACAAACAAAAAAAAAAAAAAAAACTGAAAAAGGGAGACCTAGGTTTCATAAGAAAACATGACACTTGCTTGCTTAAATTGTCAAGAATAAAAAATACCTAATTTTGGTTTACAAGCACTGTTTTTTTTAAGTCACTTCAGTTACATTTTTGTGTTACACTCGGTACATTTGTAAATTTTAATACTTTACGGTCACACCCGTTAAATTTTTTTCCCTGTTATATTTTTGTCTTTTAACTATCTATATTTCGTTATTCTATTACTTTATTTTACTGTTCGATACTTTATCACGCCCGTTACATCTTTATCACGCCCGTTACATTTTTTCCTGCTATATTTTTGTTTTTTAACTCCCTATATTTTGTTATTCTATTACTTTACATTACTGTTATATATTTTAAAATACATTAAAAATGTATTTTTTTGTCACACCCGTTACACTTTTATATAACCATTGTTAAAGTTGCATCACTTTATTTTTCAAATAACATTTTATTGTTACTTCCGTTATAACTATTTTGTCGCACGTTTTACACTTCTGTGTCATACCCGTTACAATTTTTATTTAACATGTCTTATACTTATGCATTACAGTTGTAAAACTTCTGTGCTACTTTACGTATTGGGATACAACTTTAATTTTAACTGTTTGTGTGGTATTTATATAACAATACATTGTCAACAATACATTGTCACACCCGTTACCTTTTTCCTTGAAATTTTACACATTTTAAACATTTACACTGTTACACTTTTGTATCACATGTTAAAGTTAAGGGTTATTTTACTTTCAGTTTGTATTACTTTGTCACACCCGCAGTATTTTATATGTAAAGCGTATGTATTTTATGAATTACTGTTTTGATAGGTTGTGTACTGGTGTATTTCTACTTAATATTATATTGTCACACACATTGCTTTTATCTTTTAACGTTACATACAATATTATACTGGTGTATTATGCTATTGTCACACCCGTTATATTATTTATATCACACGAAATGATATTTTGTGTCAATTGTGAAAACTGTAGGCTACTTTACTTTTGCATAACACTGCATTGTTACACCTGTTATATTATTTGTATCACACGAAATGTATTTTTGTGTCAAATGTTAAAAATGTGGGCTACTTTACTTGTACATAACATTGCATTGTCATATTCGTTACATTGTCACAAAAATGTAATAAATTCGTCACTTAGGGTGTCAAATCTATTCTTTATAATTCTAAGTTGTGTATTACTTTACTTTTACCTGTGTTTATTTCTTGAAATATTTTTTAACATGTTCTTTACACATAGTAACACAATTCATTACATTCACCTTGTGAAACCCTTTATATTCATATGCCACCCGTTATATTTTGATGTCACATCTGCTTTTATTCATTTATCGTCTTACTCTTTATTGTCTTTCTTACAGCGTTACAGTGTAACATTTTTATGTCACAGCCGTTACATATTTCTGTCACATCTGCTGTACTCATGTAACTTTCATTCTATTCTTGTGCTACAATAGTTTTTTATTGTGTCAGATGTAATGGAATTATTACAAAATAAAATACAATGCTTGATTTAATGAATGTATCAAATGTAATAATGTGTAACGGGTGTGACACAAAACATATAAAGAATGTGAAACAATAAAAAAGTTGTTGCGACACTGGAGTATAAAGCATGTGGCACAATAACATAAAAGCCAGTCACTACTAAAAATGTAACGGTTGTGACATAAAATGTGTTTCAGCGATGCAATATATGTTGGGTGTATTAGTTTAATGTAGGTTTTTGTGTAAGATTATTTGCATGAAACTTGTTTTATTAGTTATCACACGTGCAATAAAAATTTCAAACTATAATTTGTGGTTTTTTTGGGTTCTTTTAAGCTCTGCAAACTCTTATTTAATATTTTTACTGATATTAAGGAAGAGGCCATGATTTAAAGAAAATCAACACGAAATCTAGGTTGTAGTCCCTAAAAGTAGGCCATAAATTTAAGTCTTTGTGTCTTATTCCACGATAATAAATGCTTTACTTCAGTTTATTTTGCTTTTTTATTTCTTTTTTACTTAGTCATGTAATGTTCTATTTTAATTTGTTTAATGATTAAAATAGCACAATAAAATTTTTGTAATCCCTTAAAATATGCTGTATTGTCGGTACAGCCTTGAAGTATACCCATTGGTACAGATATTTTCGTTAGAAACAGTGAAATTTGTTTCATTTAATGTTTCATTTTTAATCTCCTTCCTCTTCATTGGTTATAAATTTATATCCTGTTTGTTGCCCAAAAATTTTATTTCAGTTCCTAAAACTATGCTGCTTTAAATGCTTTTGCAATTTTGCCCATTACTGCCGATTATTGCAATTCATTTCCTTTCATTTCATTTCATTTCGTTTTTTTTTCTGTTGTTACTCCATTAAATTCAGCACAAATTTTAACTTGTTTTATTCTCTCTTTCCCTTTCCTTCTCTTTCTTTCACTCGTTTTGTTTTTAACTTTCAGTTTCTTAATATCTATTTTAAATTCAATTTATTTATTTAAATGCATACGAAAGTAAAGCAAAAACAAAAGAGAGTAAGAGTAAGAGAGAGAGAGAGAGAGAGAGAGAGAGAACGCCTGCATAATGAATACGAAAATCAAAACTGAATTAAAGCAACGACTCTAGCAAAACTAGTAGTAGAAGAGAAAGAGAGAGGCATTTGGAGAGAGAGAGGGAAAAAGTACATTTAATAACCACCAACTGGGGAAATTGTATGCAAATTGAATAAATAAATGAACACAACAACAAAAAGAACATCAAGCATTTAGAAATACAGTAGGAAAGTAACACGGTGGTACCATGGAACAAGTTATTGAGAACAACAAGGTCAACAGGAAACCATTTAGATACGCTGAATCATCTGTTTCTTAGCTCAGATATTTCGAAAAAAACATTTGGCAAAAACTCTGTAAGTCAATAAATTTGCCATGTAAAGCTTCTCAAAAATCAATCGTTCCGGGTCAACGTTAAACTGCTAGTCTCGCCACTCATGGATGAAATTAACACACACAACCTGGGTGGTGTAAGAAACTAGGTTGTAAACTTGACTAAAGGATTCTAATGACAAATAAAGCCGTTTCACAAATCTGTGGCTCAAATTTGACCTGCAGTTTGCGCTACTTATGGATAAAATTATTGCACACAAAATGTTTGAGAAGTCGATCTGTGATCCTGACTACAGTGTTGTAATGGACAAAAGGGCAATGCAATCTTTAGATGGACTACTCACGTTGTAGCCGCTGTCAACATACATACATAATTGGTCATTACAACCCTTCAGTCAGGATTACGACCTAGTTTCTCACACCACTTATGTTGTGTGTGTTAATTTTATATGTGAGTGGCGGGACCTACAGTTTAAAGTCGACTCCGAACTACAGATTTTTAAGAAACTTTTCATGGCAATTTATTTACTCTCAGAGTCTTTGCCAGAAATCTGCTGAGAGGAAGACGCCGAAAAAATACTTTTTTGTATTTTATTTTGATGTCTGGCCTGGGGCTCGAACTCTGGCCTTTTGTCTAATAAGCCAACACACTACCTACTAGATCACGGCGACTTCTAGCCGCTGTCAACACTGGGATGAAATAATCTTTCAAAAGTAAATGGCAGGCATGATGAGGTACTCCAGGGGTAGAATGGTATACCCATCTTCACAGGTACTGGGGTATTCTGTAGGGAAATCGGTCTTAAACTTCACTTCAGGTTAAAAGATGACTGTAGCGTGTTTCATGCAGAGATCTTCGCAATCTTGAAGGTTATCGTGGCCATAGCTGGTAGGCCTACTTCGGATTCGGAATCTTATATGATCTTCGTTTATAGTAAGGCTGCCCTAAGGGCCATTGCATCAGTCTGGTGCAAATTACGGCTCTTACGCAAGTGCAAGGAGTCGTTAAGGACTTTTGGGTCAGACCGAATTCGTCTTTGCTGGGTTCTGGGTCATAGTGGAATATTCGGTAATAAGCCGGCGGATGCTCTTGCTAGATTGGGTTCACTTTCAGAGGGCGATGTGATAGTTGGTCCTGATCCCACAATCTGTCACCTCTACGACCTCATCCATGGGGGGAAGAGCAGAGGCATTGGTGGAATGGATCGGGTTGTTATGTTTCTAGATGTCTATGGCCGGCTGTAGATCGTGTAAGAACAGGTAGGCCGCTGGGTTTGAATATATATATATATATATATATATATATATATATGTATATATGTTCCTCTTACTCCTCTAGGGAGCATAGGGCCGCAATAAGTTGGTTCCAATGAACTCGATCGTCAGTGCGGTGTTTAACTTCGTTCCACTGTAGATGTAGTTTGGATAATTCGATTGTGATTTGGCGTTTCCAGGTGTGTGATGGTCGTCCGATGCGCCTGCTTCCCTGGGGGTTCGAATCTATGGCTTTCCTTGTGATGTCATCTAATGGCTTGCGAAGAGTGTGCCCAAGCCAGCCCCACTTGTGTCTTATTATTTCCATCTCTATCGGTTGGTGGTTTGTATCTGACCAGAGTTGGGCATTGGATATTATGGATGGCCAGTAAGCACGCATGATTCTACGCAGGCATTTGTTAACAAAAACTTGAATAGACTGGGAATCTCGGGGTGCCATATTCCACGTTTCGCAACCGTAAAGTAATGTGGATTTGACGTTGGAGTTGAAAATTTTAATTTTGGTTGAATAAGGACAGCTTTAAGTTAGTTATTGGGTTTATTAAGGGGCGGTGCGAGATTATATCGCTGAAAAGTATCTGGAATGATCCCAGAAGAACTATTGCAGAGTATGTTGCGATGTGGAGGAGTTGGAGACTATTGAACACCTCTTCCGTAGTTGTCTAGCCCTTAGTAGGTTGATGTTGAAGATCCTTGGCAGGGGTTTCTTTGAGGGTTTGAATTCTGTGTCGAGAGCCGACATAAAGGCTCTCCACGGATTCATTATTAGTTCGAGCTGGTTGAGAAGCGCTGGGGTTTCAATAGAGCAGTCGCAATCTCTTGTGTGTTTTGTTAGTCTTTGTAATATCTCTGCTTTCTTATTGTTTGTCCTTTTTTCCTATCTCCCCTATTATCCTTTCCCTTTTAGGACATTGTATAATGGGTCAATTGGACCTCCGGGTAGTATGCTTGTCTCTATTGGCAAGTACATGTCCTCTAACCTAAACCTATATGGCAGGCATTCTGTTATCGTTCCAAATAAGTATTCATGCGCCTTCCATATTTTATTTTCTTTTATGAAAAACGATTAAAAAATCACCCGTTACCGTGATATGGAATATGAATGAACAAAATGAAGAGTGTTGAGCATAAAATAAGCAGCAGAAATCAGCAAAATTTGCGTTTTGCTTCAATTATCATCAGTCAGACTGCTCGTACCATTAACAACAACCAAAACTATGCAAACAAATTGCTCTCTCTCTCTCTCTCTCTACTTTTTTTCTTCATTTCCGTTGTTCGTGCATTAATAAGAGTGTATTTGTGTAGTGTTGGGTGTTTATTACGTTTTTTTTTGCATATGTTCGGTCGTTTGGTCTGTTGTATGATGTTGATGTTGATGTTGTTGATTTGTGGGAAATGTTTTGCAAAAAAAGGACGAAAAAAAAATCCAAAATAAATAAATATTTCATACAGAATATGAAAAAAAGGAAACAAAAATAAAAATAATATTTATGTTTCGAAGAAAAACCATTTATTTTATTTATTTATTAATTATGCTCACAAAAAAAAACCAAAAAAGGCATGACTATGCCCACTATGGCAGTTTGAGTTTGTATATGTATTTATGTATGTGTGTATGTGTGTGCTATGAGAAATAAAATAAGCAGAGGAAGAGTAAATAAATACAAATACCAACTGAAATAATAACAACTGGCGTTACAACTAAACTGGAACAACAACGACAACGGGAATAACAATTACTACTAATGGGTTCGCCATTTAATGGTTTCAAAACCTTTCTCCAGAGGTAGTCTAGTAGGTAGAGCCTTGGCTTATTAGACGTGAGGCCACGATTTAAACCCCAGGCCAGACATCTCGAACAAAATAAAATACTAATAAAATATTTCTGGCAAAGACTGTGAGGGAAAAGAAAAGTTTCTCAAAACGCTGTCATTTGGAGTCGACTACGAACTGTAGGTCCCGCCACTCATGTATAAAATTAACACACACAGCATATGTGGTGTGAGAAGCTATGTCGTAATCCTGACTGACGCGTTGTAATAACCAATTATGTATGTATGTATGTAAAACCTTTGGTCGTTCATCTGAAGTACTATTTGTCCATCCACGTCGAATATTTCTCCAGGAAAGGGCGGCTTATTCAAAGGTCTCCATTATTTTTGGCGGCTTAATCAAAGGCCTTCATTATTTATGCCTCTGAACGCAGACCGACCTGAATAAGCACCACACTCGAAGACTGCTTCTGTGACTGTTTACGTTTAGATTGAAAATTAGAACAAATTATTGAAGGGTTTACGAATGTGGAACGCTTAACAAGTGGAAGTGCTCATAAAAATAATTAAGACTGGCTGCAAAAGTCGTTTATGGAGTCATTAAGGTCGACTTAATGAACCCATTGTTTACGGATTTGTCAAGATTAATAGAAAAAAAGATATTTGAAGAGAATGTAAGCCTTATAATGGGTGATTTTTAAGAGAAATATTTATTTGAATCGATAGTACAGTCCATATAATTTAATGTTTGAAGATTATTTCATGCAAATGTTGACCGCGACTGCGCCTCAAATGGTCCATCCGCTTAGTGCAATTTTGGCATATTCTTTCCAACATTTCGGCCGGTATCTCACGAATAAATGCTTCAATGTTCTCTTCAAATGCGTCAATTGAAGCGGGCTTGTCTGTATAGACATGAGCTTTAACATAGCCCCACAAAAAATAGTCTAAAGGCATTTAGTCGCACGATCTAGGCGGCCAATTGACCGGTACCGAACGTGAAATAAAATTTTCACCGAACTCGACTCTCAATAAGTCCATTGTTACGCGTGCTGTGTGGCATGTGGCACCGTCTTGTTGAAACCACATGTCATGCAAGTCAAGCTCTTGCATTTTGGACAAAAAAAAGTTGGATATCATCTCACGGTAGCGCTCACCATTCACAGTTATGTTACGAGTCGCAGCATCTTTGAAGAAGTACGGTCCAATGATGCCACCAGCCCATAAACCGCACCAAACTGTGACTTTTTCTGGATGCATTGGTAGCTTTTGCAATGCTTCTGGCTCATCTTCACTACAAAATCGACAATTCTGCTTATTTACTTATCCATTGAGCCAAAAATGAACTTCGTCGCTGAACACAATTTTTCGATAAAGAAGTGGATCTTCGGTCAACTTTCCAAGAGCCCATTCACCAAAAATTCTGCGTTGCGGTAGATCGTTCGGCTTCAATTCTTGCATCAGCTGTATTTTGAAAGGCTTCACACCTAAATCCTTCCGCAAAATTTTCCACGTTGTTGAGTAACAGAGGCCCAATTGCTGTGAACGGTGACGAATCGATAATTGATGGTCATCATTAACACTGGCCGATACAGTTGCGATATTTTCTTCAGTTCGCACCCTACGTAAGCGTGTTGGTGGTTTAATGTCCAACAATGTAAATTTGGTGGGAAATTTAGTCACAATGGCCCGAATCGACCCGTTTCAGTGGGTCGATTAAACTGACCATAAAATGGAAGAAGCGCACGATGAACTTTCTTAACAGTGTACGCATTTTGATAATAAAATTCAATGATTTGCAAGCGTTGTTCGTTTGTAAGAAGATTCATGGTTAAATTATAGACCAAACTGAAGATGTTTGACAGTGAAATGAAACACGAAACGTGCGTGAGCTGTTTAAACCAGTATTGCCAAAAAGATAATTGCTAAAAAATCACCCGTTAAATGCGGTAAAGCCTTATGCATGATTACAATGTACTTAAGTGTGAAAATATCGCTTCTGTTAGTAAAACAAGTGTGGCCGATAAGCCCAGTATGTCGATTTTAAGGCTTTGTAAGCAAATTTTGTAATTTTACTTGCATTTCCATGCATATACAGTGCAACTCATGTAACTATGAAGGTGATGTGACACTTCTCACTACGGTAGATAGATTGATTGGGTACTAGATTCAACCCGTTACCGTGCTTCAAATTCCAACTCAGACATCTGAAACGAAACGAATTCTGAAAACAAATATTTCTTTCGTTGACACCCTCTCAGCAGTCTTCTGGCAAAAACTCTGTGAGTAAAAATAAAACTGCTATGAACAGTTGATCAAAAATCTGTCATTTGGAGTCGACGTTTAACTGTAGAATCCTGCCACGCTTAGATAAAATTAACACACCCAACAAAAATAGTGTGAGAAGCTGGGTTGTAATCCTATCTAGGGGAATGTATTTACCAATTAAGCAAGTTATTAAGGAACTGGCTGTCTATTCTGATTCTTTAAATGAAATTTTCTTGCAGCAATGCAGCTTATTTCTCACTCGGTTAGGTTAGAGGATGTGTACTTGTCAATTAAGACAAGTACAGTTCCCGGAGGCTCGAAGAACGCGGAAGAGATTGTGTGGAAAAGAGTGACTGTTTGGTGTAGCGTTACAGTCTATTGAGCGTTGTGGTGTATTGGCTTACTATATGAGGGCTAAGCAGCTCAAACTTCAGATATCTTTTAAAAAAAGTACTATTTAGGCAAACCATCTCTCAGCAGGGATATGTGGCATATACTTTGGGTATAAAATAATTCCCATAAAAAGAAGTAGAGCTTCTCAAATCTATTTTCAGATTTGACATTAAACAGAAGGTTCCGCCATTCGTGTAACGAATTCACACACGGATAATATGCGTGGCGTGATATGCTAGCCCTTGAAACTGACTAACAGAATGTATAGTCCCCAATAAAATATGCCTGGATTTTTCACTAAATCGTCTTTTCTCGAAGGCATCTATTCAGAGTCGTGGGGATATTGCGGATAAAGTGAAGATGTGGTGTGCATTTTAGCTTATAAGTATCAAATATATGTATGTAACTCCCGAGGAACCATTATCAACAATTTAGAGCATTATTGCAGTGTGATAAAAGTCTTTTTTTTTGGCCGGTAACTGAAGATTATAAATTAGTGGGCATGTTGCATTAGTCGCTGTAGTCTAGTAGGCAGTGTGTTGGCTTATTAGATGTAAGGCCACGGTTCAGGTCAGTCCTCAAAATGAAACATATGAAAAAAAGATGTCTTCTATGATTTCTCCTCAGCAGATTTCTGACAAAAACTCGGGGAGTAAAATAAAATTTTCATGAAAAGTTTTTCAAAAAAATCTGTCGTTCGGAGTCGATTTTAAACTGTAGGTCCTGCCACTCATGTATAAAATTAACACACACAACATAAGTGGTGTAAGAAACTAAGTTCATAATCCTGACTGAAGGGTCTTAATGAACAATTATGTACGTATGTATACATCAAAGATCAGCAATGAATCGTTTTTTCGCTACTCATAAGCTCTCATGAAATTTTGAATATAAGTGAGTCAACAATATTGAAATTTAACTATGTACTCTGATTCATTCTTACTCACTACAACCAACGTTGATTTATAAGTACAGGTTGCAATGACAATGCATACAACCTTGACATCAAACTCATACCATTCGAAATATGTTTGATTCATATGCGTACACATTTAGATTCATAACCTTAGAAAAATACTTATAATACTTATAAAGGATTCGAGTGACCAAAATTTACAGTCTTAGTTGTTGTTGCAAAGAAAAACTACACATAAGCAAAATAGACATAGCAGGAAGCAGAGAAAACACACACAACCTTCTAGTGAGTATTTTAGTGTTCGTACGGAGAGTCGAAATCAACAACATCATAGGCGTTAAGTTAAGTATGAATATGATGAGTATTTCTAACTTTGAATATGAGTAGAGGTTCCATGATATTAAAATAAGTATGAATGCGTATAAATATCAGAAATTATGAGCGTGATTTGATTCAACTCATCTTTTTGAATACTCATTGCCGATCTCTGTTGTGTATGTATGTATGTCGTTTCATCGGGGTAAGGCCTTGAGCCACATAACACACCGTTTTTGGCTTTATTGTAGGAGATATTTTTTTCAGAAAGAATAATTTCATGTTTTGGTGGACGCCACTTGTTCATCAAGATCTTGCGGTGTGGCAATGCCAGTTTTTTTTTTTTTGGACTAACATGTCCATACACATAATACCCCGACATTGCAGCATTTGGAAACCAACATTCTTCAATTTATTGCTGCTGCTTCTGAACAAACTGTTCGAAAAAGTCAAGGTAAACTATCTCAAAACGATCAACTACTCCAATATAGAGGCGAGACTTTGTTTCTCATAAAATTCCAAGCATTAAAATCAAATGAAAACTTTATTGAAATCTTAACTTTTACATTTCAAACCCTAAAAAATGGAAAACCCTTTACAACTGCCACCTACACCACCTACTATTAGTACCACCACTACTACTACTACTACTATTGCTACTGCATGCTTATGAATATAAAAACCCCATGATTCTCTACACACACAAACCGGTCTGTTGTTGTAGCAGAAATATATCAAAATATGAGAGAAGTAGAGAGAGGAAGAGAGCACAGAGTCTCATTGTTCTTTTAGAAATAAAGGAGATTTCTTAGGTAACAATAGCCAGTAATAGACGTAATAAAAGAAAACGAATACATACACATGTACGCACACGTTCATACGAGTATACACATACACAACAACAAATACTTGTCTAATTTATAAAAATATTTCCATTGTGTTGTTGTTATTATTATTGTTGAGGCTATTTTTCATGTTGAATTTGTAGCTGAAAGAGAGAGAGAGTGAGTGAATGTTTTAAACAGTGGGTGTCCATGCGGAAAATGTTAAATATAATGGAGGGCTGTTGTTATTCATTTTTCATTTACGCCATAAATTATTATTATTTCAAATGGCAATATTAGGATAAAAAATATTGTAATACAAGCATAAAACATTGTCAGAGGCACAATATTTCTTTCAATAAAAAAGTGATTTATCTTGGGAGAGACCGGGAAATAAAATGATACTCAATGAAACGTTTTTATGAACGTTATTTAGCTTTTTTAGCCAGTACCATGATTTGTTACAATTGTTTCCTTTGGTTTCTTTAAGGATTTAAGTTGGCAGTATTTGAGCTTAAGACGTCTTGGAGGCTACGGGTCAATCTAACGCCATTTTGAACGGATATACTAAAGAACTGCAACCAAACGATCTTTAGCAATCTCCCCAATCTATACGTAATGGCTTCTGCAACAATGTTATCCTACTACATAAGAAGCTACCATTCGTTGTCTCTAAATATGTGTTAGTTCTTCTCATCATAAAGGGTGTTTTTTTATAGAGGTATATAACTTTAAGTTGCAATAAAAGAACGATGGATTATTCGATTGACATGAATTTTATTTATCCGAAAGATAATCTTGTGGCATTACATTTTAAATATGATTTCTGGCATATGACCGCCACGGCTGGCGCGGATGTAGTCCAATCTGGACGTCCAATTTTCGATGACTTTTTCCAACATTTGTGGCCGTATATCGGCAATAATACGTCGAATGTTGTCTTCCAAAGGGTCAAGCGTTTGTGGCTTTACCGCATAGACCAATGACTTTACATAGCCCCACAGAAAGTAGTCTAGCGGTGTTAAATCACAAGATCTTGGAGGCCAATTCACAGGTCCAAAACGTGAAATTAGGCGGTCACCAAACGTGTCTTTCAATAAATCTATTGTGGCACGAGCTGTGTGACATGTTGCGCCGTCTTGTTGAAACCACATCTCCTGGACATCATGGTTATTCAATTCAGGAATGAAAAAGTTAGTAATCATGGCTCTATACCGATCACCATTGACTGTAACGTTCTGGCCACCATCGTTTTTGAAAAAGTACGGACCAATGATTCCACCAGCCCATAAAGCGCACCAAACAGTCAGTTTTTCTGGATGTAACGGTATTTCCACATACACTTAAGGATTACCTTCACTCCAAATGCGGCAGTTTTGTTTGTTGACGTAGCCATTCAACCAGAAGTGCGCTTCCTCGCTAAACAAAATTCGCTTATGAAAATCGGGAACAACGGTAATCTCGTTTTGGGCCCATTCGACGAATCTACGCCTTACTTGATGATCGTTTGGCTTCAAATCTTGCACGAGTTGGATTTTGTAAGCACGCAAACCAAGATCCTTCCGCAAAATCTTCCATAAAGTGGATGGACACAGATCCAATTCCTGTGCTCGATGGCGGATGGACTCATTCGGGTCTTCCTCAATGCTACGCTCTACAGCAGCAATAGCTTCTTCTGTACGCACCGTACAGCGTCTCTGGGGATGCGAGTTATAAATAAGAGTAAACGTGGTGCGAAAACGTTCCATGGTTAATCGAATTAACTGCTCTGATGGACGATTATGTCGACGATAAAATGGACGTAGTGCGCGATATGTTTTCCGCACAGAACCATTATTTTCGAAATAAAATTGCACTATTTGCAAGCGTTGTTCAGGCGTGAGTCTATTCATGATGAATTGCCAAACCAAACTGAGAATAAATCACTTGACAGCTGTTAAATCGGTCGCCATCTTGAAAAGTAATGCCAACTTAAAGTTCTATACCTCTGTAAAAACACCCTTTATAATCTATAAATTGAGGTTAGTATTGTAGTAAAGAAGTGCCTTAGTTCAGCCACCATATGCTATATTGTCATACATAATTGGTCATTACAACCCTTTATTCAGGATTACGGCCTAGTTTCTCACACCACTTAGGTTGCGTGTGTTAATTTTATTCATATAAGTGGCGAGAACTACAGTTTAAAGTCAACTCCGAATGACAGATTTTTTTGAAAAACTTTTCATGGCAATTTTTTACTGACTCTCAGAGTCTTTGCCAGAAATCTGCTGTTGAGAGGAAGTCGGCGAAGAAATATTTTCTCATATTTCGTTTAGTTGGAGATGTCTGACTTGGGGTTTGAAGCGAAACTTCACGTCTAATAGACTACGGCGACTGCTACTAGTCCCCTTATATTTTACAGGGTATTACTATAAAGTCTCCTCCAAGCCTGTATTGCCCTGACAAAGTTTAGAATGCTGCTGAGTTTCAACAGTAGCAGTTTCCTGCCTATCAACTGATATGCTTCTGGAATGTATTAGTGCCATACAACTTCCAAAAATTTGTTCCAATGATTCATTATTATCGCCACAGAATCAATGTGGTAAGCTCAAGCCTACCCTACCCAAAGAGGAGATCTTCAATCCGCGATTACTCTCTTCAAACTCACCGCGTTTTCACATAAGACTGACTGAACTTCACTAACTCACTCACCTGCTTTGCTTTGCCTATTATATTCTTGTAGCGTTTGTTGTTGTACATATATTTGTTTACTTGCTCAACATATTTTATGCTGGGGTTTGTTGTTGTATTTTTGTTTACTTCTTTACCATTTTTTTAATGCTGGTGTTTGTTGTTATATTAAGCAGTACGATAATCTGCAAACAGGTTTGTTTACTGCATTGTTTTGTTTTTGTAGTTTTGTTTATAATTTTAATGTTAAGCGGTATAAAAGCAAAATACCAGTATCTTGATTTTTCATTTTCGTAACCATAGTTTACCTACCTCAGGTTATTTCTGCATTGTCTGATGCATGATGCAGAACTCCCTCCTCTTATTGAAGATTTTTCTCTTCAGTAAGTCAAAGAAAAACATCACAATTTTTGTTTTTTTTTTCTTATTTAGAAGTGCTTGACATTCTGTTATACGAAAATATTTTAATGGCTGTCATGAAAAGTTTTTAAAGAAACAAAGTCTTCGCTCTCTTCCTATCCCTCTCTATTTGTGCCAACACTGGCAGTTATAAAATATGTTCCTGGTATTTGAAATTAAATTGCAGTTGAACACTAACATTTCACATGTGTTTGTTTGGTGTTCATAAATTAACAGTAAAACATACATTATCAATGCTACACTCTCTTCTCTCTCTCGTTCTCTTTTACGCTCTTTTTACGATTTCTTTAACCCTTCTAGGCTGTTAGCCTACATTTTTATTATTTAACAAAATAAATGGCTGTGTTGTATACCAGCATATAAGGGCTCTCTACATACATGCAAGCATACTCAGGCACACATACATAAATGCTTAGGGGAAAGAGAGAAAGAGTGAAAGAGAGCTAGATAGCTAGAGAGCTAGAGTGTTGTGATGAATGTAAATATGGGTGATTTTATGTTATTTTAAGCACTTTTAAGGTACTTATGGCATAATAACACAAAGTTTTTTTTAATTAAAAACGAATGAAAATCGTTTTTAATTTTTTTTAATAGATTTTCTCAAAAATTATTTTTTATTTTTTAAGCGATGAAAAAAACATTAAAAAGTAGCATAACATGGCTGGGGTGGCATTACCCTTATTCGTTTCCATAGAAGTCTTTGTCACTCTTCTCTGGTTATGTGACTGTAGATTATTATTACCCCCTTCACATATGTATATGTGAGTCTTGAGTTTTATTTAAAAAAAAATAAACTTTTTATGGCCACCATTTTTGTGGGTCATTTACTGCCTGCCAACGTTCTCAAATGAAGATACAATTTACGATAAAATTATTTAAGTACGACAGATAGAACGAGAAAAAAAATACAAAAAGAAACAGAAAAAAAGACAGAGAAAGAGCAAGAGAGAGAGAGAGAGAGAGTGAGAGAAGGCAAACAACTACAAGAGTTAAATGAGTTGAAAAAGAAGGTCATCATCGTCACCAGCATCAACAGATGCTGTTGATGTGTTTTTACTGATGCTGATGTTGCCTGTTTCTTCTAATACAGCATCAGCATCAGCAACAACAAAAAAAACGAAATTATTTATGCACTGCAGCTTAATCAACTCGTTTTATAATTAAAATATATACATATACAGGGTGTTAAGAAGGTTTTGATTAAAGAAAAGAATATCATATTAGAGATGAATGCCTTTATAACCTACTTTTGTAATCATTAGTGATTTGGTGTGTCCTCGAGGTCCTCTACTACTGTTGTGCCAAGTCCTTGGCCATGAAGTCCATGAAATCTTTATTTGAATCGATAGTACGGTCCATATAATTTAATATTTGAAGATTATTTCATGCAAATGTTGACCGCGACTGCGCGTCAAATGGTCCATTCGCTTAGTCCAATTTTGGCATACTCTTTCCAACATTTCGGCCGGTATCTCACGAATAAATGCTTCAATGTTGTCTTCCAATGCGTCAATTTAAGCGGGCTTGTCTGTATAGACATAAGCTTTAACATAGACCCACAAAAAATAGTCTAAAGGCGTTAAATCGCACGTCCCGAACTTGAAATAAAATGTTCAACGAACTTGCCTCTCAATAAGTCCATTGTTACCCGTACTGTGTGGCATGTTGAAACCACATGTCATGCAAGTCAAGCTCTTGCATTTTGGGCAAAAAAAAATTGGATATCATCTCACGGTAGCGCTCACCATTCACAGTTACGTTACGATTCGCAGCATCTTTAAAGAAGTACGGGCCAATGATGCCACCAGCCCATAAACCGCACCAAATTGTGACTTTTTCTGGATGCATTGGTAGCTTTTGCAATGCTTCTGGCTGATCTTCACTCCAAAATCGACAATTCTGCTTATTTGCGTATCCATTGAGCCAAAAATGAGCTTCGTCGCTGAACACAATTTTTCGATAAAGAAGTGGACCTTCGGTCAACTTTCCAAGAGCACATTCACCAAAAGTTCTGCGTTGCTGTAGGTCGTTCGGCATCAATTCTTGCACCAGTTGTATTTTGAAAGGCTTCACACCTAAATTCTTTCGCAAAATTTTCCACGTTGTTGAGTAACAGAGGCCCAATTGCTGTGAACGGCGACGAATCAATAAATTATGGTCATCATTAACACTGGCCGATACAGCTGCGATATTTTCTTCAGTTCGCACTCTACCTAAGCGTGTTGGTGGTTTAATGTCCAACAATGTAAATTTGTTGCGAAATTTAGTCACAATAGCCCGAATAGCCGCTTCAGTGGGTCGATTAAACTGACCATAAAATGGAAGAAGCGCGCGATGAACTTTCTTAACAGAGCACGCATTTTGATAATAAAATTCAATGATTTGCAAGCGTTGTTCGTTTGTAAGACGATTCATGGTTAAATTATAGACCAAACTGAAGATGTTTGACAGTGAAACAAAACATGAAACGTACGTGGACTGTTTAAACCAGTGTTGCCAAAAAGATAATAGCTAAAGAATCACCCGTTTGAATGTTGCAATCATAACGGTTCGGTCTAACATAAGCAAGTCTTTATTGGTAAATTCGAATCAAAATCAAATAGCCATGAAATGTTCACTTATTGTTCTTCATTTTCGTAATTTGATTTCGGATCTTTACTGCCACTCTTGCTGATCACAGGCCTTGGCCAGCTGGTCACATCAATCAACGACGGGGCATTCTTGATGTTTTCCACCCAATACAGAAAAGCTTGTCTTCTCCACCATCTTCCGCTAATCCCCTTAATAAAATCCATCTCGTTGGAATATTCTCTTCCATCCAAGCCAACGCAATCGTTGGATGATAAGGTACATACATGCACAATGTCCATGCCGGTGGGAAGTCCATACAGCTGTTTGTTCTATCGGATGCGAGAATTACTGCCAATTCGCATCTGATGGAAGAAGATCTTGCATGGCTCTTTTCTTTCGAATACTTTCGAGGCTGTTGCATCGGCACTTAACAGCCATAGAGAAGCACGGAAAGGAAGAACGATTTTTACAGCATTAGTCCAGGGCGTAACGTGCGTTATGCTATCATGGCACACCCCACTCCAGTCTAAGCACGAGTGGAAACCATGCGTCTACCCACGCCCCCACGCACAATAATGCAGCCTTATGGTAGGACTGCCATGGAGATCATCATAATGTGTGAGTACCAATTCGGAGGCATGCATTTCGATATGACATCCCTCTTGTTTAGGGGTTGGATACTATCTAAATTCCTTTATAAAGACTTTTAGAGCAGTAATTTAGTCTTACGATTAAGGTCTCTGCTACTTAATTGCCTCTTGAGGCCAGTAGTAATAACTCTTGTCAAGAGTGATCCACGCTGGATCTCCCAACTGAGAATTTTTGCTTGTAACGGCGAAGAGCCAAGATAATGTTCACTGGCAATATAAAGGGTGTTTTTTATAGAGGTATAGAACTTTAAGTTGGCATTACTTTTCAAGATGGCGACCGATTTAACAGCTGTCAAGTGATTTATTCTCAGTTTGGTTTGGCAATTCATCATGAATAGACTCACGCCTGAACAACGCTTGCAAATATTGCAATTTTATTTCGAAAATAATGGTTCTGTGCGGAAAACGTATCGCGCACTACGTCCATTTTATCGTCGACAAAATCGTCCATCAGAGCAATTAATTCGATTAACCATGGAATGTTTTCGCACCACGTTTACTCTTATTGATAACTCGCATCCCCAGAGACGCTGTACGGTGCGTACAGAAGAAGCTATTGCTGCTGTAGAGCATAGCATTGAGGAAGACCCGAATGAGTCCATCCGCCATCGAGCACAGGAATTGGATCTGTGTCCATCCACTTTATGGAAGATTTTGCGGAAGGATCTTGGTTTGCGTGCTTACAAAATCCAACTCGTGCAAGATTTGAAGCCAAACGATCATCAAGTAAGGCGTAGATTCGTCGAATGGTCCCAAAACGAGATTACCGTTGTTCCCGATTTTCATAAGCGAATTTTGTTTAGCGATGAAGCGCACTTCTGGTTGAATGGCTACGTCAACAAACAAAACTGCCGCATTTGGAGTGAAGGTAATCCTCAAGTGTATGTGGAAACACCGTTACATCCAGAAAAACTGACTGTTTGGTGCGCTTTATGTGCTGGTGGTATCATTGGTCCGTACTTTTTCAAAAACGATGGTGGCCAGAACGTTACAGTCAATGGTGATCGGTATAGAGCCATGATTACTAACTTTTTCATTCCTGAATTGAATAACCATGATGTCCAGGAGATGTGGTTTCAACAAGACAGCGCAACATGACACACAGCTCGTGCCACAATAGATTTATTGAAAGACACGTTTGGTGACCGCCTAATTTTACGTTTTGGATATGTGAATTGGCCTCCAAGATCTTGTGATTTAATACCGCTAGACTACTTTCTGTGGGGCTATGTAAAGTCATTGGTCTATGCGGTAAAGCCACAAACGCTTGACCATTTGGAAGACAACATTCGCCGTATTATTGCCGATATACGGCCACAAATGTTGGAAAAAGTCATCGAAAATTGGACGTCCAGATTGGACTGCATCCGCGCCAGCCAGAAATCATATTTAAAATGTAATGCCACAAGATTATCTTTCGGATAAATAAAATTCATGTCAATCGAATAATCCATCGTTGTTTTATTGCAACTTAAAGTTCTATACCTCTATAAAAAACACCCTTTAGAAAGTATAGTTATTGACTGTATTCTGTATGATATCGCTACTTATCGACATCATATACTGCGGTTTGCCTTGTACCCCTGTAGGGCATATCATAGACTCTCTCTTTATCAGGACCGAACAGAGGGGTTCCAATTGTTAGGTGGTCCTTCCCTGTGGCCCTATTTCGTAAGTCGGCTGGTGCATGCTCTCTACGAGTTAGTTACCTTCGGCCTTAAACAATTCAACAGGCATGCCATCAGGATGATCTGCAGATGTATTGGTCTTAAGTCTCAGAATTGTAACTTTGAACTCTTCGTGGCTGGGCGGTGAAACCTGCCACCGCATTATCATCGATTGGGTTCGGATTCATCATCTCTTATCAGGGAATTAGCGTCATCCTTGTAGTACATTAGAGAAATGTTGGCTTTATAACAACAGCGTCCTTTGCGAATCTGGTTCCAAGTCTTCGTTTTCATACTTGCAGATGCTTCGGTTAGATGCTTAATCCTTTGATAAAATCTTTGAGCATCATTCCTACATCGGCACAACTAGCAAATCTCATGTTCTAGCCTTTCCTGCTCCCTTTTCGTTTGTCTGAGAAAGCTTTGCCATGTTGTTGACAAATTTTCTTTAATTTCAGCAATTTTTTCTCAATTTTAAATGAAAATTTCTCCGAGGGAGGGAGCTAATTTAGGCATAGAAGATGGGTAATAAAGCAATCGGAACTTTAACGAATGTTTAAACTGTTTCTACGGCACAATGAAACTTGGCTTTATCCTCCCTATTTTACTTTTATTTTCAACGATTCTTCCTTTTTTTCGTTTTTATTTTCTTTTAGAAGCTTAACAGAAACAAAAAACTTCTCAATTTTATTTTTTTTTGTCAACCAATGAAGATATTTTTTAGTACAGTGTGACTACCCCTAATACTTTTCTATTGGCAATTAAAATGTTCATAATTAATTAGTAATTACCAGATTTTCTGTTTCGTTTTCCTTTCCTTTCTTTTTTTTGCTATTTCCTCATGTAGAACATGCTACAAAAACTGTCTACTCTGCGTTATTGTATGTCATTCTCAAGCTGTCTGAAACAACAAAATTTCTTTTCTTTTTTTGTGTATTTTTTTTTTCTTCTAAGAAAACCTGACTCTGTCTTGCTGATTTTGTTGTTTAAAATTAATTTAAAAAGAGAAAAAAAACATGAAAGAAATATTAAACAATTATAACAATACACGAGAAATAAAACAGAAATAAAAATTTTATTTTTTTCTTTTTCTTTTTCTTTTTCCTTTTTTATTTCGTTTTATTTTCTTTTGACACACCCATATGTTTTAATCAAACATACACACTCGCAAAGAAACGAAAAAAAAAATTCATTAAGATTTAATGTATTTCCTGTTCTTATGTAATTTTCTCTTTGCCCCTCTCTCTCATTCTCTCTGTCTTTCTACCTTTTTTTCTTAGAAATAAATTATAACAGTTGTTGGTTACAACACCAGCAACAACAACAACAACAAAACTAACAATATAATCCAAAATGTAAATAAATTTCGTTACACAGTTGGTATGCTGGTAACGTATGTGGCATATTACACTCTCTGCTATAAATATAACGTATACGCCTCAGTGAGCCCCTGAAAATATGCCTTAAATTTCATTGAACATTCAGTGTTATTTAACACTTTAGGTGTGTTTTATTGGGTTTTTAATTTGAATTTGAAAGCATAGAGGCAAACGAATTCAGTTTTTGAATTCAAATAATTTTTTTTTTCATTTTAAATTGTACGAGGGTGGTTATAATATTAGTTAAACTAATGTATGGAAGTCGCCGAAAGTATTGTGTTGGCTTACTTGACGTGAGGCCACAGTATAAACACCAGGTCAAAATAAAAAAAAAATATTTCTTTGACAACTTCCGCTCAGCAGATTTCTGGCAAAAACTCTGATAGTAAATAATATTGCCATGAAAAGTTTCTCAAAAATGTACATTTCTTTTTTTTATTTATTTATTTATTTATCATTAATATAATACATGACAAAAAATTAATATAACCCGCTAAGCCATTGGCTTGTCAGCAGGAAAAGAGAATTAACATTTTCTAATATATTACCTATTAATTCATTATTATCTAATTAATTCATTGTGAAACTAAAAAATATTTTCTCAAAAGTTTCTTTCTTCTAAATTCATTATTTGCATTAATTATATGCGTTGGTATCTTATTACAAATTGTTGGTAACATGACGCTTAGCTCATTTCTGCCATATTCATTCAGAAATTGCTTTACTTTATACCTTCCTTGAGCTCGACGTCTTGTATTATACTGGTGATCGATCGATGACCTCGAGGAATCTATCGTCTTTATGAAATTCATTTATTAGTGTGAAATAATAAATACTTTTGATGTTTAAAACGTTGAGTTTAGAGGCAAGATTGTTTGTCTACTGCTGTATATGTAGTTGTGTTTGTTGTTATGGTTGTTGTTGTGTTTGTTGTTGTAGTGTTTGCTGTTGTGCCTATTGTTGTGTTTGTTGCTATGTTGGTTGTTCTATCTGTTGTTCTTACTGTTGTATTGTTGGTTGTTAACGATGTGCTATTTGCTTACAAACTCCAAGTTACTGATGAGTTGTTATTAGAAGACGAGTTGTTGACTGTATTGACGGATATATTGCGTTGTACTGCGTTTGGTCTTATGTTGTTAGGTATGTTAAGTGTAGTATTGAAGTAAAGTGTTGTGTTACTTTGAATGTTGTTGCTTCTATCATTTAGTGGGTGATTGTTGTTATATGTATTGTTGAAGAAATGGTTGTTCTTTCAAGAATATTTAATAATTGGATTTGTGTATTTTGTAGTATTCTACAATGTGTTGAACCTCCCCATGCAGTGATACCGTGTCTTATACAAGATTCGGCCAATGAGTGATACGCTTGTCTTAGTACATCGTATGTAGAGCAGTAACTTAATTGATGAAGCATATATGCAGATTTGCGTAGTTTCTTTTGTAAATTTATAATATGGGTCTTCCACTTAAACTTATTATCAACATATACTCCTAAGTGTTTATACGTTTCCACTAATTCTATGTTTGTGTACACCTATCATCTGTTGTATTAGGGTTTTTCGCCCTTCTGTGAAGGCATTCGTAATTGTGAAATTTTACGTATATATTTGACTGTGTAAGATGTGGAGGTTTTATGTGCATAATTTTCGTATTTTTTCGCGTTAATAATTAGGCCATTGTCGTGACACTATTTCGCTGCTATATTTAGTTGTTTCTGCATTATTTCTGTGGCATATTCGCATGTCACGTGTGAATGACGTTAGCAGTTTGAAAAACAAGTTACTGAATGTCAATTGTCAATGTCAATCAATGAAGTGTTTTGGCTCTTCAGATCTATAGCCTTCGATTACTCTATTGGAAACATTTTTCATTTGACCAGTGATCTGTAAGTCCCATAATAGTGCGAATGTAATGTGCGTTATGTAATTTGAAAAACAATTTTTAAGAATATCCGCTCATCAAGGCCTAGGAATATTCAGCCAACGAAGGCCAGCTCCCTTAAAAACCATCGGAGAAATGCCTACCTTAACTCAGGCAATCAAAACATCTATGAACTGTGACATGCCGTATGAGTTCTTTGCCATCCCTGGCCAGTTCATCAGCAATGCAATCGGCGATGATATTTCCATGTGCTGGTATTCATATAAGAGTTCCCATTGTATTGTCCGAAACTAATCCCAGACAGTCGCCGTGGTCTAGACATGAGGCCTCGGTTCAAACCCCAAGTCAGACATCTCCAACTAAACGAAATATGAAAAAAAGTATTTCTTCGGCGACTTCCTCTCAGCAGATTTTTGGCAAAAACTCTCGAGAGTAAATAAAATTGCCATGAAAAGTTTCTCAAAAATCTGTTGTTCGGAGTCGACTTTAAACTGTAGGTCCCGCCATTCATGTATAAAAATTAACGCACTCAACATAAGTGGTGTGAGAAACTAGGTCGTAATCCTGACCAAAGGGTTGTAAAGACCAATTATGTTATGTTATGTATGTAATCAGAACTTCTATGGACATTTCGTGTATTATGAGTTCTGCACCAGCCCTGGCCAGTGCATCAGCAATGCAATCAGTGATGATATCTCCATACTCCTGGAATTCATATAAGGGTTCCCATTGAATTATCCGAAAATTACTCTCTGACTTCCCTTCCACTCATTTAGCTAAACGGACATCGAATTGACGTACATTAGGGACTCGATAGTAGCCTGACAGGCTGTTATCTTAATGAACCCTTAAGATGATCTTTGGTTTTGATAAGGACAACTCCTTCCTAGTATTTGAGCAAATATTTGTTTCCTTCCTCTATAACTGCTAACGAATTTGAATTTAGTAAATCTTTCCGTGGCATTAACTTGCGCTTGATAACTGCCCAGGGAGTTTCCCTATGCGTTCCTAACCGGACCAGTCGTAAGACTGTATTACACTTGCTTTTATACTAATGCTGTTCAGGGTATAACAAGGGAGCTGTTAGCCCGGTCCATATGCGATCTAAGGGATCATGTGTTTGTTGCCCTTCACAACTATATACAATGGATTTAATCCAACAGAGCTTTCAGTCATAGTGTAGGACAGGTCTTTATTGAGTCGTTTATACTAAAGCATGTCAGGCTTTGAATCTTCTCCAACTCTTGAACTGAGTTGTTCGTTCTGCCTGCCCTATGGCATACATCCAATGCAGAATTTCTGGATTACAGTCCGACAATTTCCTCTAAGCATTCTGTTTTTCATTCTGGTTGCTTTGGCTCAGATTGAAATGCATTTCGAGTCAGTTGTTTATTAGAAGGCCTTACTCAGGCATCCAATTTTATACCATTTAGAGAGTTTTCTTTTTTTCTTTAAGCTTTGGTCAGGATTATGCTTTTTATTCTCTTCCTATGAACATAGACTGTTCGAAAAAAATTTCCTTTAACTTTCATTCTCATCCATACTGGTGCCAAATATCAATTAAACGTTTGCTTTACTTTTCTATGCCATTTTCAATTAAAATAATAAAGAAAGCATGAAAAAACAATTCTTTTTTCCACTTTTTGTTAAATACTCTTTTTCAATTTAAACAAATAAAATAAATGAAGTGGAAACTTTTAATTTCGTTTGCATTTCTCTTTTTTCCTTTCTTTCTTTCTTCTTAAGCTTTGGCTATTCAGAATTATTGAAAGAGAGCGAGAGAAAACAGTAAGAAAATGAAAAACCATTTCACCGTAGGCCAGTTTTTTTCTTCTTTTCTTTACATTTTTCTTGTGATTTTTATTCATAAAAAATTTCTTCTTATATTTTAATTTAAATTCCTTGAAACTAGGAAAAAAAGAAGAAAAAATAAGGAAAATAATAAAAATAAAGAAGAAGAAAAAGAACTTATATGCAAGGCAGGGTCGTAGTTGACTGAACGAACAGGGGAGGGTAGTGCAATATTTTTAAAAATTGTCAACAGAATCCAAAAAAAATTTGTTTGCATTCATTTTTGAAGGACAAGAAACTAAACCTCATGAAATAATTTCATTTTGATGGAGTGGGTGTCTCCTATTGTCATTTGAAGAAGCTACGTATACAACACAATCACTTTGGAAATTTCAAAACATTTTGTTATCACCAAGAGCGCTTTGTAGACACCGAAATAAATGTTACACAAATGGGCTGCAGAAGGTCAGGTCCATACGGCAATTATATGCCCAAAATGCTTAACAAGTACAGACAATTTCTGGCAGATCATTAAAGATATGTGCTGTTTTGCCTAGTTATACTTTTTGAAAAGAATTTTGGTTTTGGTTCTTAATTATTTCGCAAAAAGGGTACCAAGTACTCGAAATAACCATTGTTGCCATCATTTGCTTTGATCTTGATTTCTTTATTTAACGTTCACGCTTACCATCCATTGCTTGTATCTTGACATTATGCCAAATATGTATCGTGTTTTGGTTCTTTGGTAGCTGCAAATACTTTTGATGGTAGTTTCGATTACTCTTTCGCACATTTTGCCTTTTCAAATGCTCTCATGTTAGGGGCATTATCGGCGTAGAAACAATTTCTAACATAGTCTCTCACAAAAAGGAGTCTAACGGCATCATATCGCAAGTTCTGAGTGACCAGATGGCTCCGATTACCTCCAAAACGTGAAATTTCTCTTTTTCTTACAAACATTTCATGCATTAAAGCTGAAATTGATTGTGTCGTGTTGTTCGTGACATTTCATAATCTTCAATAGCAGGAGAAAAACAGTCCTTTACCATACGGCCGTATCTTTTCTTTCAAGATTATTTTAAATAAAAATTTCTCCGATTCGAAAATGGACTTCATTAGTGCACAAAATCCTGTTTGGAAAATTAGCATTCAAAGCCTGTTACTTTAGCAACCAACCAACATATCTAAAATGTTGCAAATGATCGGCTGATTTTAATTGCTATTTGAGTTGAATTTTATGGAGATATAGTCGCTTCAATTCAAATACCAGGTCAGGCATCTCAAACAAAACGAATTAAAAAATATTTCTTCTGCTACTGCGTCTCAGCAGATTTCTGGCAAAAACTCTGAGAGTAAATATAAAATTGCCATGAAAAGTTTCTCAAAAATCTGTCGTTCGGAGTCGACTTTAAACTGTAGCTCCCGACACGAATAAATTAAACTGTGAGAAGCTAGGTTGTAATCCTGACTGAAGGGTTGTAATGACCAATTATGTATGTATGAATGTTAATGCAAATTGAAATTCAAAATGGATCATAATGTGGCATGTAATAAGCGGAGTTACTAAGAATGTCAGGGAATAAAAAAATTTCGATTACAGATCACATTTTCTAACAGAAGCGTTCGTTAGGGCTGTGCGTACAGTGCGATGATGTTCAGGCATATGTACTTTCCGTAACTCATCAGTCAAATTACTTTTCTAGTTTCTTTGTAATCTCATAAATTTCTTGCTTAGTAAGCTAATCCCTGCGTAATGCTCTAAAAGTGGCCATGTTTATTCACGATTGTTAAACGATTTGTATTCCTAAAAAGCAAGCCCTACACTAAATAACTGACACTTCAGATGACCTAAATTTAACAGCTGACATCCTTGCCAGATCGACTATTTTAAAACCACCTTTTAAACGAGAAACTTCTTCCTGTTTAGTTAATTTACATGTCCGTTCGAATTTTTTCTTAGAATTTCTTAAATCAGATGCTAAACTTTGCTTCCTGTAGCTTAATTTATACTCAACAGAATTATTTCCAACCGCAGTACATTACAATTGTAAATTTTCGTTTCTTAAACTCTTAAATTGTAGACTAGAATTTGCTGAAACAATTTAAAATAATTTACTTCACGAACCACCCTATTGTGTTGTGATTTCAATACGCCGTGTGTGCTAAACAGCATAAAAATGTCTTGATATTCTCAAGTAAAACATTAAAAATGAAATCAAAAATAATTTAACAGTAACAGTAACAGCAATAACAAGTACAATAAAAAGAAATAAAGAAATTAAAATTTTGTTGTTGTTGTTTTTTTACAATTCCTTAACAAATTTAAAAAAGAAAGAAAAAAAGTGGAAGAAGAAACTCATACAAGTAGGAAGGCAAAGGAATTGAGGAAATTGTTTTCAATAAAAATTACAACAACAACAATAATAAAGCAAGCACAACAAGCAAGAAGAACAATTACAATGAAAAACAAAAAAAAAAAAGAAGAAAAAACAAAAAATACAAGACAATAAAACAAAACGAAGCAACAATAATCACAACGTGTATGTGTAGGGGAATGTAAATTTATGCCTGAGAAAGAAAGAGCAGAGAGAAAGCAAAAAAAAAACAATCAATAAAAATTACGACATTTAACATTTAATATACACGGTGTCCTTGAATTTGTAAAAAAAATACACACACACAGCTATATATACACACGCATGCTTGCATACATACAAGAAAACTGATATACAAGCAAGAATTAAAAAGCTAGCAAGCAACAGCAATATAAACAATGTTGATCAAAAGCTTAAGTAACAAGTATGAAAAGAGAAAAAATAAATACAAACATACATGCATGCCTTTCTATATATACAGACATTTGTTGTCATAAAAATATTTTTAAGTTTATACGTCAGCACTATTTCCTTCTTCTTCTTGTTATTGTCGTAACATTCCTTATATTTTTACTCGTTTTTTGTTTATTCTTTACCACATGCTTACACACGTACATATGTACCTATACATCTAGAGTAAGTATAAGAGCAAGACTATGTGTTGTTAAATATAAAAAAAACAAAAACATACAGGAAAAAACGAAAATATTAATGCCCGACTGGCTGACTCAATGAGTAGTTCTTCTCTATTGCAAAGAGTAAACAAAAAACCAAAAAAAAAACAAGACAAAAACAAAAACGAGAGACAACGAAATGCTCTCATATTTAAATAATGTGACAAATATTCCTCTACTTAGTAAGCTTGTCTGTATGTGTGCGTGCGTGTAAAAGTATTTATTTTGGAAAAAAAACTGTTGAATAGTTTTTTGTTTTTGTTGCTGGACTAAATACACACAAGAAAAATGAACAATAAATTCTTTTGTTAGTGTTGTTAGTGTTGTTGTTCTTAAGGGTAGTTTTAGTGTCTTTTTCCCCCCATTTTTTTTTTTGTAAACACACTACTATTCCCATGTTAAAAATGGAAATTTCTTGGGTGTTACTTGTTGTTGTTGTTTTTTTTTGGTATTTAAAATTTATAACACGTTGTTGTGGCACCATGCGGCCAGATTTTTATATTAGAATATAAAAAAAAAAAAAAAAGAAAAAAGAATAAATTAAACATGACTCTGACGTATTTCCGGTAATGATGCAATAAAAACAAAAGAAAATAAAAAAGAAATGAAAAGACAAACAAAGTAATTTTTAACGAGTTTTTTTTGTTTTAATTTTTAAATATTTAATCTCAAATATTTAATTTCTTATGTAAACATAGCTTTAACTGTTCATCTAGACGTTTTATGATTCACACAAAATATTAGTCGCCCAGTCATTGTCAAGTGACTTTTTAATTTTTGTAAATTCTAAAGTGTTAGGGTTGCCATCTCCTGTTATATACAAGTGATATTGTGTTATTTGATTGGTTGAATTGATGAGGAATTTTACTCATTGATACCTACGCTTGCTTAAGACAAGGAGGCTCAATCTAACCTCCTCTTCATGAAGCTCGTAGCGTCCAGAGAATGCACGAACATTACGAAATATGTGGAGAATTTTTTTCTTCATAAATTTCCTAATTTTGGTCATCATAAACGAATGCTAGATTTAGTTCAATTGAGTCTTAAACAACTTCCTCAGATTGATTATTCTACCACGATTTATTCAAGAGAAAAAAGTCCCAACACCACACATAATCTCATTAGGTATGCACTTAGGCAACTTCATCAGGTCGATTATGTTGCCATGTTTTATTCAAGAGAAAAATGTTGTTAATGATGCCCATCACTAGGTAGAGCCGCTTCGATTTTGTTATATCGGGCAATGCTGTTTAATATACAGTGGTGGCCACGAATTTAAGACAGGACATATGACTGACTTAGTTGCGATAATATTTACAATCATGTAGTATCAAAATTGATATTCTTTATACTTCTATGTACTCTGTAATATTAAGAAAAAGTACCATTATTTTATTTTGTTTCTATTGTTGCTTTTTGATCATATTATTGTAAAAACGTTTATTTGAAATTGGCCACGAATTTAAGACATTTCAGAAATATCTGGTTTTTAAGTGATTTTTTGGTGTTTTTTGAAGCTAAACGTTGAGCAACGAATGTTTTATTTTATTTTATGTTGGAATACATAGAAATATTTAATTATAAATGGTCAGAGGTACTTGGAATACCGATGCCGAGCGAAAACTGATCCAACAACTAAAATTTGATGGAAAAATAATAATGGAGATATCCAAGCTGCTTAAATGTTCTAAATGCAAGATTTACAACGCGCTGGAACACATCAAGCAACATGGTACCACCAAAAATGTCAAACAGCAACCTAGAGCCCGAAAAACTATACCCTAAAGCAGCTGCTAATAATCCTTTCACGAACTCAAGTAAAATAAAAAATAAAATTGCATTGGATTTTGGTATTGATATTTCGTCTAGGGCAATAAGAAGATGTCTAAATGAGAAAAACTTGCGTGGGTGTCTTGCACAACGTAAACCACTTGTGTCAAAAAATATCAAATCGCGACTAGCATTTTGTCTTGATCTATATAATATGTAAATAAAAATTCTCAACCCAATATAGGTAGCAAAATATTATTACTTTTTCTTCCTAATATTACTAAAATCTTAAGAAAAATATCATGGACCTAAAATATTTTTGATAAGACGGAAAAATTATCACAAATGTAGAAATAAAATGTCGTGTCTTAAATTCGTGGCCACCACTGTATGTATGTAATTCCAGAGAGTTCCATCATGTACAACAAGAATAAGATTTCCAATACCCTCATACCTATTTGCGCGTGTATGATCAGATAATTGAGTTCAATCTACCTCCAGCCTGGGAGGATTAATACCAAGATCTTATATTGCCTAGAAACTGGGATCAGAGGATTTTGAAAACAGTGTTAATTTATTCCGAGACAGCTGAAACTATTATCTTAAGGGAATTCCCCATAAGCTTTATAAGTAGTTTCTTAATGACTAGTTCTGGGGTGTGTAACTTTCTTCTAATCTTGGCTTTACTTACCTTTCCCTATATAAAGGCCTGTAATAACGGCAAGAGCTCAGATGTTATTAAAAAGCACCTTCAATGTCAGCAAAGTTTGTGCGAGACTGACTGACTATTTATAGCGGAATGTCTTTTGTATGAAGCTTACCAAAGCCAGAGCTAAGAGCCGTTTCTTGGGTAAGGATTTTGTACGTTGATCTCTCTGAAATAGTTAGCTTTACTAGTATTTTGATTGAAAGACTGGATAGACATTTATGGGCACGAAATCTTTAGAACTTGGAATAAAATTCTTGTTATCTATGGGGTATGAGGCAAGTTCCGGATTTTTGCTATAAGTACACAGAAGTCAGTAACATGGCTTAACCATCGGTCTCCTCCCAAGTGATTTAAACTTCGCGAAGGAGTCAATAACTCAGGCCAGAATACTATTATCATTTTGTACGAAGGAGTTTTCAACCATAGTTCAATAGCTAGAGGGATACCAAGTTTTTCAGGTTTTCTTTTATGCGGAGGATAATTTTAAAGGGTGTTTTTTTATAGAGGTATAGAACTTTAAGTTGCAATAAAACAACGATGGATTATTCGATTGACATGAATTTTATTTATCCGAAAGATAATCTTGTGGCATTACATTTTAAATATGATTTCTGGCATATGACCGCCACGGCTGGCGCGGATGTAGTCAAATCTGGACGTCCAATTTTCGATGACTTTTTCCAACATTTGTGGCCGTATATCGGCAATAATACGGCGAATGTTGTCTTCCAAATGGTCAAGCGTTTGTGGCTTTACTGCATAGACCAATGACTTTACATAGCCCCACAGAAAGTAGTCTAGCGGTGTTAAATCACAAGATCTTGGAGGCCAATTCACAGGTCCAAAATGTGAACTTAGGCGGTCACCAAACGTGTCTTTCAATAAATCTATTGTGGCACGAGCTGTGTGCCATGTTGCGCCGTCTTATTGAAACCACATCTCCTGGACATCATGGTTATTCAATTCAGGAATGAAAAAGTTAGTAATCATGGCTCTATACCGATCACCATTGACAGTAACGTTCTGGCCACCATCGTTTTTGAAAAAGTACGGACCAATGATTCCACCAGCCCATAAAGCGCACCAAACAGTCGGTTTTTCTGGATGTAACGGTGTTTCCACATACACTTGAGGATTACCTTCACTCCAAATGCGGCAGTTTTGTTTGTTGACGTAGCCATTCAACCAGAAATGCGCTTCATCGCTAAACAAAATTCGCTTATGAAAATCGGGAACAACGGTAATCTCGTTTTGGGCCAATTCGACGAATCGACGCCTTACTTGATGATCGTTTCGCTTCAAATCTTGCACGAGTTGGATTTTGTAAGCACGCAAACCAAGATCCTTCCGCAAAATCTTCCATAAAGTGGATGGACACAGATCCAATTCCTGTGCTCGATGGCGGATGGACTCATTCGTGTCTTCCTCAATGCTACGCTCTACAGCAGCGATAGCTTCTTCTGTAAGCACCGTACAGCGTCTCTGGGGACGCGAGTTATCAATAAGAGTAAACGTGGTGCGAAAACGTTCCATGGTTAATCGAATTAACTGCTCTGATGGACGATTTTGTCGACGATAAAATGGACGTAGTGCGCGATACGTTTTCCGCACAGAACCATTATTTTCGAAATAAAATTGCACTATTTGCAAGCGTTGTTCAGGCGTGAGTCTATTCATGATGAATTGCCAAACCAAACTGAGAATAAATCACTTGACAGCTGTTAAATCGGTCGCCATCTTGAAAAGTAATGCCAACTTAAAGTTCTATACCTCTATAAAAAACATCCTTTACATTGTTATAGTATACATACATAATTGGTCATTACAACTCTTCAGTCAGGATTACAACCTATTTTCTCACATCACTTATGTTGTGTGTGTTAATTTTATACATGAGTGGTGGGACCTACAGTTTAAAGCCGACTCCGAACGACAGATTTTTGAGAAACTTTTCATGGCATTTTACTTGCTCTCAGAGTTTTTGCCAGAAATACTTTTTGTGTTTTGTTTTGATGTCTGGCCTGGACCTCGAACCTTTACGTCTAATAAGCCAACACACTACCTACTAGACTACGGCGACTTATAGTTATGGTATACAATATCTTATCCTCAGATAGCAGTTGCACACATTCATTGCAAGTTGAAATAAACACTCTTTTCCTTTGGATGCAACTCAAAAGTTTCTCTTTTTAAAATCCTAAAATTTACTGGTACTTTGACGGTTAAGTAAGGAATAGTCGGCCATTCTGTTTGTCTGGTCATAAAGCATCCTTATTAATATCGTATAAGACCTGAGACCATAGTCTCCAATGCTTAAATCCAACAGAACGTTCACAATAGCCGCTATACGAAAAGCATTGTGAGCGCACTGTATATCACCAAAAACGTATAACGTATTACACAGATAATGTAATAACACTTTTCTTCCCTTCACTACTATGTACGTGCGTGAATAAATATCCCAGCATTTAATGAATTATCTTTCTCCTTTATTTTAAAATTATCCTCTCTCTCTCTCTCTCTCTCTTCAATTTCTTATTCGTTTATAATTATTCAAGCAACGTTATCATATATTTTCTTGCTTTCTAAAATACATGATAAATTATTTCATTATCTTCTTCTCTTTTTCATTATCTTTACACTTTCATGCTAACGGTACAATTAAAATAAAAAACATTCTCTCAGAATGTGCAATAATTTCGCTCTCTTTAAAGTCGTTCTTTTATTTCACAGTCTAACGTGCTTATGTGTCTTGTGCTGTTTCATTTATTGTATGATTTCGTTGTTGTTGTTGTTGTTCAAGTGCTCTCTGCTACAAATAAAAATTTAATGGTGTACAAGCATTTGTTGTTTTTATTATTATTATTGTTGTTCGTATTGTTTGAAAACGGAAATCTTCATTGATTTTAAAATAAATAATCCTTCTCGTGAGAGTTGTATGCGTTTGTTCATGCAAGCATTCTATCTGCTATTCATTCATGCATTGATTTATAACGCTTTCATTCATTCATGCAATCCTTCATTCGTTCATTCATTTATAAGAAGAAAATTTTTCAAAACGAAACAAAAAAACAAAACAAAACGAAACCAAAACGAACAAAACTTGAAATTGTTTTTGTTTTGCCAACTTCCGTTGCTTCGTCATGTAATGTCAATTGTTCTTGTTGGTTTTTTGTTGTTGCTAATCATGCCATTGATCGCTGTTTATTACCATTTGTTTTTACTATTGTTGGTGTTGTTCTTGTTTCAATTTCATTGTTTTGTGGTTTCGTTTTAACAGCCACTCGAATACAACGCATTCGCTTGATTGCCAAAAGAAAACCAGAAGGAAATCAATGTTCGTTAAAGGTTCGTTGGCAACGGTACCCAATGTCTGTGCGCCCTATATTAGTATGAGTACATTGCATATGAACTGATGTGTGGAATTATGCCATATTGTGAGATATTTTTGACGAACAAAATGTTGACATATTTTCGATGCCAGCAAGAATAAATCTTTGCCTAGACCCAAAGTACATTTATTAGCAAATTAAGTTCATTTCTTTTTAAATTTTTGTTGTTGTTTATATTATAGGATATCCAGACAGTCGGTTTTAATGGCTCTTTACATTTACATGATTTGTTTTTTTTACCTGCGCCGTGCATTTGTTATGATTTTTTAATTACACATACAGTAACACGTTACGTTAACATGGTATCTTAAAGTACAGGTGTGTGCTGTGTGTGTGTAAGTGTGTTCAGCTGTTTTCGGCATTCGCATGACAGCTTAAAAGGAGTGTAAGAGAATGTGTTAGAGACCAGGGCGAAATAAAGAAAAATTAACGTCAGAACTGTAATGGAAATAAATCTTTTCAATTGCATGCTCTTAAGTTTTAAATTTTTTTTATTGTTATCGTTTTTTTTTGTAGTTGTTTGTTGTTGTTTTTATTATTTTTGTTGACTTTTTGTCATTTTTGAGATCTACTGATGCCATTATATGTGTCATATAAAATCTTTCAAATGTTTTCCACGACTTCTCTAGGTGTATCGCATCCAAAATATGCAAATTTCCATGACTCTGGCATATAAATCAGACGGAAATGCATGTAGGATGGCATGGCTTATATTGGCTTTCAGAACAGCTGTGGTTTGTGCTCTAAAGAACTCCACAAGAAAAAGTCTTACAATGTCAAATCGCAAGATCTCGGTGGCCTGTTTACAGCACCTACACGTGAGATGGCCATGTCCTTGAATCGTTCGTGAAGAATATCCAATGAGGACTAACCCGTGTGGCATGTAGCGTAGTCTTGTTAAAACCCCATGTTGGTGGTATCCAGATCATCCAATTTCTCTGCTGTCGTGTTTAATGGGAGGTAGGAGTTTTTGTTTCAAATCACCCGTGGCTAGATTGTTGCTGAATAATTTTCAAATGACCTCCTCTTTTTGCCAGGGTATTAGAGATTCTTCAAGAGTTTTAAACGGATGATGAGACATGACCACGTAGTCGCCCTAGGTACTGAAAACACTTTAGTTTTAAACGCAGTTTTTTCAGGAGTCTGACAGATACCATCTACATACTCTTGGGGGCATACTTCCCTCAGCTGTCAAAAACTCTCTTTATCTCGTGGACCCCCAAACACAGATGCTTATGTAAAGTCTAATATTTCGATCTCAGAACATCGCTTTAGGCGGATAGTGAACAGGTTTCATGCTTTTAAATAAGGAGGTATAATCCCCCATATGTTGGAACACTTTGATAAAAACTGTATCTACATTGACCATAGCCTCTATGAGTTTCAGTATTGATTTGTATTTTGACTTGTATTTTAAGAGGGACAACATCATTTTCAACTTAATTGTTCATTTTCTTTTAAATTTTCTCCTCCTCTTTCATGTAATTTGTCATTTCATTTAATTGCCACCAAAGAGAAAATATTATCACAGAAGTGTCAAGTGTCCTTATAATTTTTTAACCCAGTGTATGCATAATAAGAAAAAAAATCCTTCCTTCCATTCATATTTATGATAATTTTTCATGTTTCTCTCATTTGTTGTATTTTGTGACACCGAATAAATGAATTTAAAATTGAAAAACGAATCAACGAACGAACAAAATTGGGATTACAAACCGAAATAAAGTAGAAGGTCCGTCCTCCAGTAAGTATGAGTGCCACAGTATTTGCATGTTTAACGCGCATTACTCATACGCCATGTGCTGAATTTTAATAACAAATACGAGCAGAATAGAACACAGAAACAACCAGAACAACAACTCCAGCCACCTGCTGTTCTTACAGTTCCGTGTACTTTTTTTATGAAGAAAATTTATTTCCTTTTTATTTAAAGCAGAAGCCAATTAAGGCTGGACCCAATTAGCAACAGAGCTATACTAGACTAATGCACAGAGATATTGGGAATTGAAAATGGTCGTTTAATTTCTTTGTATATGACTTGAAGTTTACTCAGGACCGCAGTACCAAGATCGGGCAACGAAGCTAAATGCTTTCTTCAAATAAGCAAATAAAAAAGTGCTCTGTATAAATGGAGCTAAATTGCGTAAAAATGGACTTGTAGGAGAAATAGGACCTAGTGGACTGGATTGCCATGGTATCAAGGATTCCAAAATAGGTTTCCTTACGGTCGGGCGTTAATTGGGATCGGAGATATAGGCGACGAAGCTAACTTTTTGTGAAATTTGCAAAATATAGAGGTTCTGTATAAATCGGTCGAAATCGGATAGAAAATGGACCTGTGGGGGAAGTGGATCTAGTGTACTGGATGGGCATGGTATCAAAGATTCCAAAACAGATTTTCTTATGGTCGGGAGTTAATTGGGACCGGAGACATAGGCGACGATGCAAACTCTGTGTCAAATTTTCAAAAAATAAAAATTCTCTATATAATCGATCAAAATCGCATAAAAAATGGACCTGTGAGCGAAGTGGACCTAGTGGGCTGGATAGACATGACATCAAGTATTCCAAAACCGTTTTCCTTAGGGCTGAACCTTACTTGTGACGTAAGATATAGGCGGCGAAACTAATAAAATGTGAAATTGTTGGGAAAAAACTTAAACAATTTTTAATAATTCTCATTGAGTTCATATGCATTTTTGTGTATATATACAACACCATGTTGTATTTTTCGCAAGTAGCATTTCTTTGGCGGATGACTTGCATTTTGTTGGTTGGTAACTAAAATTTTTTTTGTACGATGACTTGCATTTTTTGGATGATGATTTGCATATTTTTGGTCGATGACTTGCATTTTTTTGGACGATGACTTGCATTTTTTAATGATGATTTGCATATTCTGTGGACAATGACTTGCAGGTTTTGGTCGATGACTTGCATTTTATTGGACAATGACTTGCAGTTTTTGGTAGATGACTTGCATTTTTAATGATGATTTGCATTTGTTTGGACAATGACTTGCAGTTTTTGGTCGATGGCTTGCATTTTTTGGACGATGATTTGCATTTTTTAATGATGATGATTTGCATATTTTTGGACAATGACTTGCAGTTTTGCACGATGACTTGCATTTTATTAAACGATGACTTGCATTTTGAATGATGAGTTGCATATTTTTGGGCAATGACTTGCAGTTTTTGGTTGATGACTTGCATTTTATTTGCCGATGACTTGCAGTTTTGCACGATGACTTGCATTTTATTGGACGATGATTTGCATTTTTAATGATGATTTGCATATTTTTGGACAATGACTTGCAGTTTTTGGTCGATGACTTGCATTTTATTGCCCGATGACTTGCATTTTTTGGACAATGACTTGCAATTTTTTTGGACGATGACTTGCAGTTCTTCCACGATGACTAGCATTTTTTGCATGATGACTTGCATGTTTTCGGAAAATGAGTTGCAGTTTTGAAGTCGTCGTAGTCTAGTAGGTAGTATGTTGGCTTATTAGACTTAAGGGCAAGGTTCAAGCCCCAGGTCAGACATCAAAACGAAATATGAAAAAATATTTCTTCGGCGACTTCTTCTCAGCAGATTTCTGGCAAAAACTCGGAGAGTAAAATAAAATTGCCATGAAAAGTTCGTCAAAAATTTGTCGTTGGAGTTGACTTTGAACTCTAGGTACCGCCACTCATGTATAAAATTAACGCACACAACATGAATGGTGTGGGAAGCTGGGACGTAATCCTGACTGAGGGGTTGTAATGGCCAATTATGTATGTACATATGTATTGATTTGCAGTTTTTGGTCAATGACTTGATGATTGTGATCATGCGATCAAGATTCCATCCAAGCAAATTATTGAGTGGGATTTTTAAAATGTCCAGCAACCAGATATACGTCTGAATAACTCTGTCTCCTCACATGGCAAGAGATTGCTTAAACTTTCCATCATATTTATAGTGAATGTTGTTCTCTTTGGCGACTACATCTACCATTCATGGCTAAAATTAACCCACATAACATGGATAGTGTGAGAAACTAGGTCAGAATCCTGATTTAAGGGTTGTAATGACCAATTAAGTTAGTAACTAAGTTAAGGCAATTAAGTCTCTTAATTATTCCCTTCATCTGTAATCCAAGCTAGAATGTGGAGACATATTAATCAGTACCTGCATGGCATTATATTTACTTTGTTTACAATTTTAAAAATTCCAATAAATCTGCTGGAAGATAAAAACCAAAATAGAGAATCCAATAAAAGCAATAAGTTTTCCCTGTAGTTTTTGTTGGCTTCATTGGTCAAAATGTCAATTGACCCATTTTGTGTCAATCCTTGGTGAAATAAAACAGAAACAAAACAACAACAGCAACAACATAAACAATAAACAACATGTTGACCTCAAAAAAAGGGAAAAAGGAAAGCAATGACAAGGAGAAGTAAGAAAAAATGAAGCAGGTTACGAAAAAATCATGTTTTTCTATGAATACATCCATCCATCCATCCATTCATCCATTCATCCATCCATCGAGCCAACCAACCAACCAATCCTTTGTAAAATTCATTCATTCATCCAACAAGTCATCCAGCAAATCTATCCATCTTCCATGGCTTTGGATTTGGATTTGTGTCAGTGGTGGAGGAATTTTTTTTTTGCTCACAGCATCCACCCATTGCTGTCTTGCTTGTAAGCTGACAATGTCTAGTGTGATGGCAATGACTAGATATGGTTGTTGTTGTTGTTTTACAACATTTTTCTGGGTTGGAATTTTAAAAGCAAAATAAAGCTCTGAGTGACATAAACATTGACATGAATTAATCAAGTGTTCTTTCTCTTCTCTCGCTCTCTCTCTCTCTCTCTCTCTCTCTCTCTTTGATTGTCTGTTTTTTTAGTTTTATAGGCAAAGGCTTAACAAGGGATAACAAGAACTCACAGGCACATACAAACACTCACACTCACACTCCCAGTGGTATGAAACCCTAGCTGGGATAGCCTAGTTATTTATTCATAAAAATCAATTTCATCAGCCTTTTGCTAGCATAAGGAGGAGGAGGGTTGGGAGACAATCTAAGATTTTGGCTGCCCTACTCTGTCCTTTCCCCGTTTTGTTTTTCAGTCATATTTTGTGACAAGAATCAATGAATCATCGAAGCATAACGGAATAATAATTTATGGCCCCTTACATTTTGATTAATTAGCCAAAATAATTAACTTTCCTTTCCATCTCCTAAGCTAGAGGATGGCTAGGGAAAATACATTATGAAGACCATTTTTACCATTGGGAGCCAAGGCAATAATTGGTTTTTGTTGTAGAAAATTTGCAATTCAACAAGAAGATGAGTTGACAGTCGTCTAATCTTCAAGGGAACACAAATAAATTGCATTTCTTTGTTTATTGAGCTTGGAAGATTGGTTTTGAGGCTCATTCCCATTGGGAATTCAGGCGAAGTTAGAAATATAGGGTTATATACTTACAGGTCTCACAATATGCAGAATGCCTGGTTAGGTTAGGCCGGAGTGGTAGCTCTGATATAAAAAGCTCATTTGAGCATGCATAGCGACCCGTTGTGATGCTTTAGGTGAATGCAGTCTCTGTATTGACCAAGTTCTACCAAAACCAGAGAAGAGGAAGAAGTTGGTCAGCGCCAGGGGCTAAACAAGGTAGTAATCCTGACTGTCACAAAATTCCGTATATTATCTCCACTGAACGTAATGAATCTATTTACGCTTGAACAATGTTGGGATTTAGTGGACCAAACGAGAAACTGCACGATTATATCGTATCAAACCAAAAAAAAAATGTCATATTTATCTTGGTGGGTACGTTAATAAACAAAATTGCCGTGTTTGGGGCTTAGAAAGCCCACACGTGGTCTTACAGAAGCAATGCACCCGTTACAAGTGACTGTTTGATGCCGCTTTTGAAGCGGAGCCCATATTCCTTTGAAAATGAGAACGGCGTTACTATTGCGGTCAATGGCGATATTTAACTCACCATGATAACCGTTTGTTTTCTTCATGGTATTGATGTGAACAATATTTTGGTTTCAACAGGATGATGCAACTTGCCACACATCTCATGCCACAAGAGATGTGTTGCTTCAAAGGTTTAATGCCCGTCTAATTGCCACACATCTCATGCCAGAATCGATGTATAGTGGCAAACGTTTTGATGGCCGCATTCATATTCACCTAACCGAATAGGTGATGACAATTGGCCGCCAAGAAGCTACGATTTGTCACCGTTGGACTATTTTTTGTGGTGCGTCGTTGAAGAAAAGTATTATGCTGACTAATTAGAGACAATTGAGCATTTGAAGGCCAACATTTCGGATGCAATTACCGAGATATAACCCCATGCACTGGAAAAAGTGTGTTCAACCTCGTCGTAGTGTAGTAGGCACAATTTTTTTAGGGCGTCGTTAAAGAAAAGTGTTATGCCGACAAACCACAAGCAGTTGAGTGTTTGAGCTAACATTCATTGCCTAGATACGATCTCATACACTTGAAAAAGTGTCTCCAAACTCGTCGTAGTCTAGTAGGCAGTGTATTGGCTGCTTAGACAAGTGCCATGGGGTTGAAACTGCAGGTCAGAGAGACTTGATCCTTCGATGGCCAACATTCGTGATGCCTTTGTCGAGATACGACCCCTCGTGTATTGGAAAAAGTGTCTTCAACCTCGTCGTAGTCTTGTAGGCAATATTTTTTGTGGGTCGTCGTTAAAGAAAAGTGTTACGCCGACAAACCAGAGACAGTTGAGTATTTGAAGGCCAACATTCATTGCCAAGATACGACCTCATACACTTGAAAAAGTGTCTTCAACCTCGTCGTAGTATAGTAGGCAGTTAGACGAGTGCCCTGGGGTTGAAACTGCAGGTCAGAGACAGTGTGAGCATTTGAAGGCCAACATTCGTGATGCCTTTGCCGAGATACGACCACGCATGCATTGGAAAAAATGTTTTCAACCTGGTCGTAGTGTAGTAGGTACTATTTTTTGTGGGGCGTTGTTAAAGAAAAGTGTTATGCCGACAAACCACAAGCAGTTGAGTATTTGAAGGCCAACATTGGTGATGCCATTGCCGAGATATGACCCCATGCACTGGAGAAAGTATCTTCAACCACATCGTAGTCTAGTAGGCAGTTTATTGGCTGTTTAGACAAGTGCCCGGGGGGTTGAAACTGCAGGTCAGAAACTGTTGAACATTTGAAGGCCAACATTCGTAATGCCTTTGCCGAGATACGACCCCCATGCACTCGAAAAATTGTCTTCAACCTCGTCGTAGTCTAGTAGGCAGTGTATTCGATTATTAGACGACTGCCCTGGGGTTGAAACTGGAGGTCAGAAACAGTTGAGTATTTGAAGGCCAACATTCGTGATGCCATTGCCGATATATGACCCCACGCACTGAAAAAAGTGTCTTCAATCTCTTAGTAGCCTTGGAGGCAGTGTATTCGCTTATTAGACGAGTGCCCTAGAGTTGAAACTCCAGGTCAGACATCTCGAACAAAAGGAATATGAAAACGAGTATAAAAATATTGAAACGAAAGCTGTTTCATAATATTTCAATTCAGTTGTATAGCACTAAGAAGCCCGTCTATACATACATACATACATACTATAATTGGTCATTACAACTCTTTAGTCAGGGTTACGACCTAGCTTCTCACATCACTTATGTTGTGTGTATTAATTCCATGCATGATGCCGACCGCTAGATTTTTGATGGCAATTTTATTTTCTTTCTCTGAGTTTTTGCCAGAAATCAGCTGCGGAGAAGTCGTCTAAGAAATATTTTGTTCGTAGTTTGTTTTACTGGGGTTGGGCCGTGGTTCCACGTCTAATAAGCCAACACACTACCTACTAGACTACGGTGACTTCATAGGAAATTTAATTCTTATAATTTTCTGTACACCCATGCGTATGATTGATATTCACCACTTGCCATTAAAATTACAAATTACTCATACGTTATGGGGGGTGTTGATAATGACAAACAGTTTCTTTCTCTTTATCCATCTGATTTGGTATGGAATTAAAATTTTTTTAAAATGAAATTTTCTGTATGAGAAAAAGTTTTTTCATTATTTTCTTTGTTTCAACCACAGCACAACAACACATATAAAGTGCATACTTTAGATAGGCCTTTACATAAAAATTCAATTCAATTCAATTCAAGAAAAAAAATATTTTTTCAATTCATTCATTGCAATTTGCATTGCCTGAACAAATTGACAGCATGTGATACCCTTAGACAGGGAAAACGAGGAGAGAGATAGAGAGAGGGAATAAAAAGAAAAACACAAGATTTTAATTTAACTTGACATTAATGGTGTGTATTTGTTTTAATAAAAAAAAAAGAAAAACTTACACATACACACACACTTTATTGAAGGCATTGCAACATTGCAACCAAAATCTTATTTAGTTTAGTGGCAACAACTGAAACAACAACAAGTATAATATTGTAAAAACTTTTGTACATTTTACTTAACAAGTTTCTTTTAATATTTCCTTTTGGTTTCTCATTCTTTTTTTCTTGTTTTTTTTTTAATTAAAAAAGAAATTCTCAAAAGCCTATTCACATAGAATTTTCTATTCAAGTGCTGAGCATAAGAAATCAAAATGGGGAGAATGCATGAAGAGAGAAAAGTTTTTCTTGAAAATCAATTTTCTTTTCTTGTATTTTTTTTTCTGTTATTTTAAATGGAAAATATTTGTTAAAATATTTTCAGTTGTTCATGTGCCTGTTGTAGTGGCCCTAAAATTGTATTTATTAAAGGGTTGTTGATTTCGTAATGTTCTGGGAATGCAGGACTCTTGCAAATTGTCGTAAATTCCTTTCAAAGTATTCACCGAGAGTTCCCGCTTTTCTGAAAGCATATGGGTTGCATTGAAGTCGCCGCAATCTAGTTGGTAGTGTGGTAGCTTATTAGGCTTTCAAACCCCTAGTCAGACATCAAAATAAAATACGAAAAGTATTTCTTCGGCGACTTCCTCTTTTCCAGCAGATTTCTGGCAAAAACTCTAAGAGTAAATAAGAAATTGCCATGAAAAGTTTCTCAAAAATCTGTCGTCCGGAGTCGACTTTAAACTGTAGGACATGTATAATAATTAACACACACAACTTAAGTGGTGTGAGATACTAGGTCGTAATCCTGACTGAAGGGTTGTAATGACCAATTATGTATGTATGTAAGCGCTGTCTCTCTCATAATTTCGACAGAAAAGAAAGAAAAAGTCTTTAATTTAATATACCTCTGGCCAACATTGAGAGTACTGGGTACACAATTTTTAATAACCCTGAGGGATCTGTTGACGATAATCTTCTAATGAACTTGCATCAGTATGACACTTACGTGACTACTAACCGCAAGTTGGGTTACAAAACTGTGTTAGCATAGTTGTGGAGGAATAAAACAATCGAATTTGTTCTACCTTATGTACATAATTTTACTGAGTTTTGTTTTTAATAAAGGGTCCGCCAAATAACTTTTTTGTTTGAAAATGCTTTAAAAAAAACTACTGAATATTTCCTCAAATTTCTTTTTTGTTTGAAAGTACAATCCTCCGATTAATAATGGAAAATAATTTCATTCAAATGGCTGCCTCGGCTGGCCATCCAGTGGCCTACACCAGAAGATGCCGATTTTGGCAAAAAAAAAAATCATCTTTTCAGATGAAGCCCATTTTGATCTTGGCGGGTATGTAAACAAGCAAACTTGTCGCATTTGGGGCACAGAAAACCCTCAGACATACATTGAAAACGAGTCACTGTTTGGTGCGGATTCTGGTCCAGAGGCATAATTGGGCTATTTTTCTTCGAAAATGAGCAAAGAGCGGCCGTTACAGTGAATGACGATCGTTTCGTTATCGGGCCATGTTGAACGAATTTTTGTTCACAAAAATTGAAGAGGAGGATTTTGGTTTCAACAGGACGGCGCTACATGCCACACAGCCGAAGCTACACTCGATGTTTTGCGCCCTGTTTTTGAAGATCGCATTATCAGCCGCAGAGCTGATGTCGTTTGGCCACCTCGGAGCTGCGATTTGACACCGTTGGATTATTATTTGTGGGGTGCCGTCAAAGATAAGTGTTACGCCGACAAGCCAGAGACAACTGACGCTTTAAAGGACAATATTCGTGAAGCCATTGGTGAAATACAGCTGCACACAATCGAGAATGTGCTTAAAAATTGCACCGATCGTGTAGGCTACTGCATGGCCAGCCTGGAAATGGAAATTATTTTCCATTATTAACCGGAAGGATTGTACTTTCAAATAAAAAAAGAAATTTGATAAAATATTCAGTAGTTTTTTTAAAGCATTTTCAAAAAAAAAGTTATTTGGCGGACCCTTTACAGTTTAAAATCTAAACTTGGTTTAGTACACAAACTAATTTTAATTCTTTTTCTTACATTACCATATAAAAGCTTTCTGTTGTCAACACAATTAGTTTTCACTTCTTCATAAAAAAATAACAGACGGAATTCATTTATGCTCTCAAAACCAAAAAAAAAAAGATTTTAAAACCACAACATTGTCTTTTCTTTGATGTTTTAAATCACTTACACATACATGCTTATCTAAATTTTGTTAGAATTTATTTAAAAAAAAACAAAGGAAAACACATATGCAAACGTAACACAAGAAACAGAGATAGAGAGAGAGACTATATTTGATTTGCTTTGTAGTGGTTTTTAAGGTTTTTTGGTAAATTTCTCAGCAAAAAAAAATTGTGGCATGTAAATGTAAGTGCAAGTGTGTGTTGGTGTCTTCTTTATTTAAAATATTTAAAAATAAAATTTTCTTCCAAAACGTTAACAAACAAAATATAATTCGAACATACATACATACAGTACGTGGAAAAAAAAATAAGTTGTTAAGACTAATATTTCAACAATGGTACGCAGTAAAATTTATTTCAGTGTTTTTTCTTTTAATTTGTTCAATGAATGCCATTTACATATCCCATAGTTTGAAATTAAAATATATTTTAAAACAAAAACAAACCTTATTCCATTTTTGAAAAAGAAACTAAATGATACAGTCGAAATTTATGTTGCAAAAGTAAGTTGTCAATAAATTAAATTCCGCAATGCCCAAAGTTTTTAATGGCCATTTTGCCAAGTCTATGTGTCATCGAGTCCAGAAGCTTCAAACATTGACCCCTAGGAAAATTCGCCCAGTGTCTAATGATACACTCTCTCAAATCTTCTAATTTTTGGGGCTTATCCTCCGAAATGCGCATTTTCAAACTTGCCCATGCATTTTCTATTGGAGACAGATCTGGACTCTGTGGAGGCCAGTTTAGAAAATTTATATATTCCCTTCTAAAATAATTAAGAAATAATCTGGTATTGCAGTCTCTTCAAGGATTTTCAGGTATACAGTGGCAGTCATTCTCTCTTCAAGAATAACAATACTACCAGTACCATATGCCGATAAGCATCCCCAAATCATTAAACCTCTTTCTAACGACTTAAAGGTGGGTAGAGTACACTTGTACGAGAGTTGTTCTTTGGGGTTGCGCCATACATACACCATGCCGTGCGAATATTTTAGTCTAATCATGGACTCATCTGTCCAAAGCACCGTATGCCAAAAATTTGGAGGCTTTAATATGTGTTCCTCATAAAATTGTCGTGTCTTTTGTTTGTTTTTCTTGCTTATAAAAGGAATTTTACGAGCAACTCGACCATGCTTATTACTTTCACATAATCGGTTAGGTATTGTATAGACCGAAGGTGCCTGTTTGCCTTCAGTTAATAGTTACACCCGAATTTTCGGTGCAGATTTGAATGGATCAGCATTGGAAATTTGCAAAATTCGGGCACTTATTCTTTCAGTGGTTATTTTAGGACGCCCAGGACGCATTTTCCTGCAAACTCGGTGTTCTTTCTTTTACTTCGAGATTACTTTCCAGATTGACGTTTGACTTTTATTAAATTTGTTTGCTATATATCTCTGTGTGTGGCCGTTTTTATATAAATTAATTATAGCAGATCGCTCTTCATTCTTTAATTGCCTAAATTTTGGCATTTTTAAAAAATACATATTATTTATAAAAAATTTAAAGAGACCTCTTTTTATTATAAAACTAACCAATTATTCTTACAATTCAGTAGTTTCAATTTAGTTGTAGCTAGCCACAAATTTTTGCTTACTTACTTTTAGTTTTTTATATAAAAAACCGATAGACACTTCAGATGACAACTTATTTTTGCAATGCCACACCAGCAACTATACCAATTTAAAACACGACCAAATACACATTGTTGAAGCAAATCGTACTTCTTCATCTTTATAACTGTACTTCAAAAATATATAAAAACAACACCAAAAAAAAAAAACAGAGAAGAATCGTAAGATCATCTAAAAACTTAATTTTTGCTTTGACAACTTATTTTTTCCACATACTGTATGTACACAGAAATGCTTTAAGACTACCTTTTGTTTTGCTGCTATATGTGTGAGTGTACTATACACTGCTCTTTTTCTACTTTTATTTGTGTATGGAACGTGTGTATGTAAATATACGTTTATATCACATTGTCAACGTGTATGTGCGTACGTGTGTGCCTCTGAGGATTTATTTTATCAAGTGAATCCAAAATTTATTTTTCGGTAAATGAAAAATATTCTCCAATACTCTCTATCTCTCTTCCTGTTTTTTATTTCTTGTTAATATCACACATACAATGGCTACATTTGCCTTGCTGTTGTTGTTCTCATATTTCATAACTCTCCATTGCTTTATTATTGTATTTGTATTGGGGTTTGTATTGGTATTTCATTCGTGTTGATTGAATTTATTTATTAGACACACCAGGAGAAAAAAATTATTTTGTCAAAAAGCAAAAAGCCTCTGCATACCATAGGGGATTGATTATTCAAAATTTTATGGCATATTACAAGGGGAAACAAGAGTAGGAATATTTTGCAGATACTTGTTAATTAAGAAATTTAATATATTTTTTATTTGTTTATCGCATACAAAGAGAAATTTGATATTAAAATTAATGTCTGTTGTTTGTTAAGCAAACACTAAACAAATAAATTTCTGAATATTAAACAGGAAAATCTTTTACAAAGTCTTCTCCAACTTACGATGACAATAAAATGAATTTGAAAACGCAGGCGTTTTTTTTTTTTTTTTTAAAGATTTTTAACGGGTGATTTTTTAAGAGCTATAGGAAAATTTTTCAAAAAAAAAAACACATAAAATTCAGAAAAATGCTTTATTTGAATCGATAGTACAGTCAATATAATTTAATGTTTGAAGATTATTTCAAGCAAATGTTGACCGCGACTGCGCCTCAAATGGTCCATCCGCTTAGTCCGATTTTGGCATACTCTTTCCAACATATCGGCCGGTATCTCACGAATGCTTCAATGTTGTCTTCCAATGTGTCAATTGAAGCGGGCTTGTCTGTATAGACATGCGATTTAACATAGCCCCACAAAAAATAGTCTAAAGGCGTTAAATCGCACGATCTAGGCGACCAATTGACCGGTCCCGAACGTTAAATAAAATGTTCACCGAAGTCGCTTCTCAATAAGTCCCTTGTTACGCGTGCTGTGTGGCATGTGGCACCGTCTTGTTGAAACCACATGTCATGTAAGTCAAGCTCTTGCGTTTTGGGCAAAAAAAAAGTTGGATATCATCTCACGGTAGCGCTCAACCTTCACAGTTACGTTACGATTCGCAGCATCTTTGAAGAAGTACGGTCCAATGATGCCACCAGCCCATAAACCGCACCAAACTGTGACTTTTTCTGGATGCATTGGTAACTTTTGCAATGCTTCTGGCTGATCTTCACTACAAAATCGAAAATTCTGCTTATTTACGTATCCATTGAGCCAAAAATGAGCTTCGTCGCTGAACACAATTTTTCGATAAAGAAGTGGATCTTCGGCCAACTTTCCAAGAGCCCATTCACCAAAAATTCAGCGTTGCGGTATGTCGTTCGGCTTCAATTCTTGCACCAGCTGTATTTTGAAAGGTTTCACACCTAAATCCTTTCGCAAAATTTTCCACGTTATTGAGTAACAGAACGGCGACGAATCGATAATTGATGATCATCATTAACACTGGCCGATACAGCTGCGATATTTTCTTCAGTTCGCACTCTACGTAAGCGTATTGGTGCTTTAATGTCCAACAATGTAAATTTGTTGCGAAATTTAGTCACAATAGCCCGAATAGCCGCTTCAGTGGGTCGATTAAACTGGCCATAAAATGGAAGAAGCGCGCGATGAACTTTCTTAACAGAGTACGCATTTTGATAATAAAATTCAATGATTTGCAAGCGTTGTTCGTTTGTAAGACGATTCATGGTTAAATTATAGACCAAACTGAAGACACGAAACGTGCGTGAGCTGTTTAAACCGGTGTTGCCAAATAGATAATAGCTAAAAAATCCCCCGTTATAAGGTTTTCTTGTATTATTCATCTGGTTTATTAAACAATCAAATAAATATTTATGAAGCAAACAATAATGACAGTGGATTATTATGAAATAAATGTTTGGATTTTCATATTAAATTTCATCCATAAATTATTTACTCTCGTTAACATTTTCTTTTCTTGGAAACGTTATCTGAAAGATTTCTGGTTTAGTGGTAAAAGTATATTAAAAACCTAAGGATTTGGATTAAAAAAAATTATCTTAAAACTCTATCGAAGTTCAAAGGATTTGTTTATATTTCTTTTTGGGATATAATCCATAGGAATTATAACACGAGCATTTCAAAGAAGAAACGGTTCTAGTCCAGTGTTTAAATACTTTATGCATTAAGTAGACCAAATAGAGTTCGTTGCTGCGTTAATTTAATCTAAGGTATGGGAAAGTACCCCACCGCTTCCATTTAAATGTGTTGTAAAGCGTTATCCAGTGCATCCCTATGTAGAAAGTGCCAAATTTCGCTGGAAACAGAACAATTTTTATAAATTTGGTACCAAATAAAAGCTAAGAGTCCGGACTTTCATACTCTTAAATCATTTGCCATGCTTTCTCTTCATCTTCTTTTCCTTCGAGACGTGCAAAGTTAGAAGTTTGTATATTTAATGCATCCAAAAATGATTCAGTGGGCGTGGCGTTACTAGATGTTAGAAGAAAAATTTAATTTCAGATTCTTAGCTTTCGTTTGCTACCAAATTTATTTAAGTTGATGCTAAATAGGCAAAGTTAGAAGAGTTTTGCCAAACACCCCCTTTTTGTGTTGGATGTGTAAAGTATTTCCTTTAACTTCTTATAACTTTGTAAGAGAGCACCAATTTTTATACATCTGGTACCAAATAAAAGCTAAGAATCCGAAATTTCATATTTTTATATTATTTGCTGCGCCTCCCCTTTTTACATATTAACTACGCAGTGGAATTACTTACTTATATTACAACGATATTGTCAGGATTAGCTAGCTCCCGAGTGGCGGGGCTTATAGGTTAACGTCGACTGCGATCAATTGATTTTTGAGAAACTCTTTATGGCAATTTGTTTTACTCTCAGAAATTTTTCCAGAAGACTAGTGAGAAGAAGCCGAGATGTCTGAGCTTCGGCTTCAACCACGGGTTCATGCCTAGTAAGTCAACATATTACCCAGTAGACTACCGTGACGTCATATCTCACATACACTTTGTGTTACTAAAATTTGAAGATAGGAAGCACTTAATGAAAGACCCGATAGTGGCAAAACATTAAGATAAAAAAAATCTGTAGTTACTTCTATGAAACGTCCCTATACGCTCTATTAAAACAACTTCATGTCCCTGTTTATACTCTATTGCGAACAGACGCAGTAACCATTTCACCTACTCTGTCCTCGTCTCCCAATTTACGCTCTATATGGGATGTATAGGCTTTTTTTTGTAATACCCCTTAATACTGGTAGCTCTGTTAATCGCATATCAAGTCCAATTAAGCAATTAATGAAACACAATGAATCGAGAAAGAGCAATCTATGTCAGCCAGGGGACTGACTACGCAGTAAAAAAATATCTTAAGGCAGTTCTGTTTAGAGATACAAGGCAATAGAGTTGGTTTTAGTCTTTAAAAATGCAACATAGCCAATGAGAAATGACTAGAACAGGTTGACCTTTACGATGTTGATATTGCCAGGTTGTACATCCTTATATATACCCTGCCATTCAATATTTTATGGGCCCTAATGGAGGAATAAACTCTTCCACAGTATAATCTAATTCGGATGTGCTAGATAAAGGTCTTTCAAATGAAAGTTTTCAATTACATGACCATGACTAATTATTTCCATGGCTTTAAATGCATGTTGAAGTCGCTGTCGTCTGATAGGTATAGTCTTAGTTCATTAGATGAGTGAACGTGGTTCAAATCGCAGCTCAGAGATCTCAAACAAAACGAAAATATAAAAATATTTCTATCGGCGTCTTTCTCTAGCAAAAACTCTGAAAGTTCATACATTTGCTATAAAAAGTTCCTCAAAAATCAGTTGTTTTGACTTGACTTTAAACCGTAGCCTAGCCGTTCATGCATAAAATTAACACACACAACATAGGTGGTGTGAGAAGCTAGCCTGCCGTACATGCATAAAATTAACACACACAACGTAAGTGGTGTGAGTAGCTAGGTTGTAGTCCTGACTAAAGTATTGTAATAACCAACTAAGTAAGAAAGTTAAGTAGAATAGTTGTAACAATCTTCATGACTAATTTTAGAACCACCCTCGTATAATTTTTTTTAAATTAAAAATTCGTTACCAATGTTTCTTTACTTGAATTTCGAATTTCTGTTAAATTTATACGAGAAACTTTTATGTTTTTTTTGTTTTGTGGTTACACTTCACTCCTTCCGTGACCAACTTTAACCACAATTTCTCTTTAATTTCTTCCCCCCCCCTCCTTTTTGACTTCATTTGACGTGTGTGAGTAACTAAAATTATGGAAAATTTTTCTATTTTTCTTATCGTATAAGAAAAGGTTAAAGTTCGCCAGAAAATTTCTTCTTCAGAAAAACAAAACAAAAGTTTGGAAAAGGGAAAGTGAAATGAATTTTTGGTTAACATTTCCTTAAGATTTTTTGATATTTTGTGTTGAGTTGAGTTGAGTTGTGCAAGTCAAAAAGTTACTGTGGCAACAAAATCAGGAACAAAGAGAGAAAGGGAATGAAAACTTTCGTAGAATTTATTTATTAATGCTTTTAAAAAACTGGTCAAATGGAAAATTAGGCCAAAGAACACACAAACACACTTACATATGTATACAAATACACATCCATATACGCATATGATGAATACAAATTCAAATAGAGTTTCCATTAACAAAACATTGCTTGTGTATGATTAAAATGGAATAAGAAAAGTAGGAAACACAGAGAAAGAGAGAGAGAGAGTGAAAGAGAGAAGGAGAAGGAACGTGAGAGTGAGAAGGAGATGAAGAACAGCAGCAAAGTGTTAAAGTATAAATAACAAATTGCCACCCCCTTTAGAAACTTTACTTCCATGTCATTTACTTTGCTTTACCTTCTAAAGCCAAAAGCCATCTTAATTTCATGGCAAAAAGAGTTTTTCTTAGAAACCAAAAATAAATTTGTTGTCGTGTTTAGTTGTGCGCATAAATTCCCCAAAGAAATTATAGAATCCAACACCACCATAAAACTTATGAAACTTATGACAAACGCATGTCCGCCCTTCATTCAAAACGTTTACAAAATGATAAACAAGCTCAAAGAGCAGAGGTTTTTTTAAGAAAAACTTTTTTTGGTTTTAAGTTTAATGGGACGTTCATTGATAGATTACTTTGGAAAGAATTATTTACGAGTGTGTTGGTGGTCATATGATCTCTTATTTATTTTTGGGTAACACTGTGCTACAAAACAGAAATTTAAAAATATAATTGCCATAGGAAGTCGCCGTGGTCTAGTAGGTAGTGTGTTGGCTTATTAGACGAAAAGCCAGGGTTCGAGCCCCAGGCCCCAGACATCAAGACAAAATACAAAAAGTATTTCTTCGGCGACTTCCTCTCAGCAGATTTCTGGCAAAAACTCTGAGAGTAAAATAAAATTGCCATGAAAAGTTTCTCAAAAATCTGTCGTTCGGAGTCGACTTTAAACTGTAGGTCCCGCCACTCATGAATAAAATTAACACATACAACATAAGTGGTGTGAGAAACTCGGTCGTAATCCTGACTGAAGGGTTGTAATGGCCAATTATGTATGTATGTTGTCAAAGGAATCACGTAGGTTAGGTTAGATTAGGTGGCCCTAAGGCCAGCATTTGGGCCCATTGTAACATCGCAATTAATTCCACCTGGGGGTCTACCATACCCAGGAGAAACCCCGAATCTTGCTATTGCAGCAAATCCTTATATTACAGAGCTCGGACAACAATGTCAGAAAAATAGGGGTCAGGAATATCCATCCATTCATAACAAGAACAGGACATTGATATATGAGATGATAGACAGTTTTCTTCTCCTCCTCCTCCTGTTCCTCCTCCTCCTCAGACCCACAGCTCTTGCAAAAGCCATTACGAATCACGTAAATGGATATGCTTTCTGATAACTAGACGGCTATCAAGTCTGCGGGTTGCCAGGTAAAGAATTCCAAGACGGTGTGTAGCTTTCGCAGACATCTCAACTATGAGTGCAGATTGATGAGATGTTCATATCATGTGGGTTCCTTATAATGAGCATATTCCAAGTAACTGCAGAGAGGGCGATATGGCAGATGTTACACAAACATCAGTGAATCTCTCTTAATGGATTCTATCTTAAGCTTCTGATAGAGCCACTTTGGCTCCTAATGTGCATTCTAGACAACTAAGTAAGAGAGACTGAATAGTAGAAACCAAGATGCTTTCACGTTCTAAAACATAGCATTGTACATAAACTTCTCGTCTCTACAGCACTCACATACAAAATTGGTCATTAAAACCCTTCAGTCAGGATTATGACCAGGCTTTTCACTTATGTTGTGTGTGTGTATTTAATACATGAGCGGCGCAACTTACAGTTTAAAGTCGACACCTAACGACTGATTTTTGAGAAACTTTTCATGGCAATGTTATCTACTCTCAGGGTTTTTGCCAGGAATCTGCTAAAAGGAAATCGCCGAAGAATTTTTTTTTTCATATTTCGTTTTGATGTCTGACCTGTGGTGAAATGGCCTCACGTCTGCCAATACATTAGCTACTAGACTACGGTGACTTCAGCAGTACTTGCAGAAGTTAATTTGCGTATTTGTAAGACCAATTCACATCGCGTTAATGCCCATAATGTAATGACCACATATGATTACACTCACCATGCAAAGCATGCACCTTTTTTTTTGCGGAAAGGAGTGAAAATGCTTTACGCATTCATGATGGTCGTCATCAGACATGATATGTCGGACTCTCCCACTAGGTATACCGACTAAAAACGGGGCATCATTCCACCTCGGAACTACGGTTGTATTATTTCGAGGTGGACCCCTTTTCTGGCATATGTTCCAGTTCCATCGTCGTCAGCCTGCGTCCACGCTCCGCTCTATTCTCAGTCTGCTGCGTCTATATCAAATTTTTTCCTTCGCAGGACGTGCTCTACAAAGTGTTTTACTGCGTTCCAGCTCTCTCTCTACTGTTTATCATTTTCAGCACGATGTTTGTAGGGCTAGTGACGCCAATTTCAGCTTCAAGTCGCTGACGGTTTTCGGGCCATCGACAACAGCTGAAGAAAGTGTGTTCGGAATCATCTAATGTTTCTTTCTCTTCATAGATACAGAATGGCGAGCGGCATTTCTCCATGCGATGCAGATACTTTCTGAAATATCTGTGACCGGTCAACATCTGGTTTATGTAGTAGTCTACTTAGCCGTTTTTTCTGTTTTTCCATATGTCCACCTTCCATGCTGTTCATTTTCCCAGCGATATTGCCCTTTTTAGAAAGACTTCGTGCTTTATCGCTTCTATGCTCTGTGGTTGAGTAGTACTTTGCCTGGCGTTGAAGATCATCCGGCGCTCATATGCTTGTAGGTCTATGGGAACCATTCCGGCTATAACTAGGACAGCTTGTGTCGATATTGTGCGATACGAGGATGTCACTCGTAGAGCAGCTATTCTCTGCGCAGACAGTAGTTTTCTAGCCCTGCACCTTTGGAGTTTGAGCAGACTTTCCGTGCTTTCTTAATCCAGCGCTTGCCAGGTATGCTGAGCTATCTAACCCGTATCTGAAACTATTCAAGCCATGTTGTTAGTTACAATCTCCATGAGTGCGATGCTTGTGCCATCTCTGAGTAGTTCATCCACTTTGCAGATTCCAGAAATACCGCTATGCCGGCATGCATATGATGTGGATGCGCTATTTCATTAACAAATTCGTCCATTCTAATACCACGATTAATTTTCTTCAATAATACTGAAACGGGTATTTCTAGTTGAAGCCCCAGAGTTTCCTAATATCTGTCATAGACTGATCAATTAGTTCAATTGTGTGGAAGAAGTCGCCGCAGTCTAGTAGGTAGTGTTAGATGTGAGGCCACGGTTCAAAGCCCAGGCCAGACATCTTCAACAAAACGAAATATGATTGAGGCAAAAACTCTGAGAGTAAATAAAAACTGTCACGAAAACTTTCCCAAAAAAAAAAAAAAAAAAAAAAACTCGCCACTCATGTATAAAAATAACACACACAACCTAAGTGGTGTGAGAAGCTAGGTTGTAATCCTAATTGAAGGATTGTAATGACCGTTTATATATGTATCGTGCATAGGAAAAAATCGGATGCTTCTTTCTACTGCTACACCTAGCCAGGCATGTAGCAAATAAATGACGAACAATCTCATACGTTTTCTATACTATCTCCTGAGATTCCCGAATTTCCATGTGCCCATTATTCAGCATTTTACCACACTTTTCACGTTGCCTTCAATCGGTTGATCAATCAATTTGCAGATTATTAAGGCGAACCAATGTGCAAAAATTTGAACGTAAAGTTCAATGCTTATTCACAGTCTTACTAGTTCATGCCACGAGAATTATGGGAGAGAAAAACAGAAAGAAACACGTACATAAGAAGGAGAAAAGGAAGACCGGATGTATTGTAATCGATTTGTAGTTTGACAAGCTTTATGAAAGCGGTTGTAATGTAGTTGCTTGATCCTTAGGTGTGGTTGAGTTTCTTTATTTGAAGATTTTTAGAACTTAACAAGTTTTTGTTTGTCTTATAGACGTGGAGGATTTTGATTTTCTGTTTATACGAAGCTTTAACCTTTAGAGACCGACTCACTTACTTACTTATTTGGCCATTAAATATTCTAATAACGGATTTCGGAATGCTTTAACTCATCTTTCCAGGCGCCTCTGCATTTTGCGAGCCTTCGCCTGTTCGTCACATCAATCGATGACATGGCTTCCTCGATTTGATTCTTCCAACGAAAACAAGGTCGTTCTCTTCGTCGACTTCCGCAAATTCCCGCATCAAACATCCGCCTCGCTGGAGCATTCTCCTCCATTCGAACGACATGGCTGAGCCAGCGCAGCCACTATATGTTAATATGCTGCACAAAGACCATGTCGTTGAGGAACTCATACAGCTCTTTGTTACATCGGATGCGAAAATCATCGCCAACTCGCACTGGACCGTAGAACTTACGTAGGACTTTTCTTTCGAATACTCTTAAGGCTGCTGCATCAGCGCTTAATAGAGTCTTTTTTCAAATTCATTTCTTCTTTCTATTAAAAATAACAAAAAAAAACAATTCTTGTGGAACTCAGAAACATAATTTGTGGAGCTTGTTTCAATAGCTTATTGACAAATAATATCCTTAAACTTTCAGATTATCATAGCCCATCAAGAATGTGCCTCTTAAAGAATGTGTTTTCACTGGAAAAAAGAAGGTTTCAAGGTTATTATGTTCGTTCTAAATTGCTTGAAAATTTCCAACGCCTCTGTATCTTATACTCTAAAACCTTAAAAGAAGGGTTCATTTCGTTCGTTTTATTTTTCTCACAAATTTTCCTTGAATTTTCGTTAAATTATCATAGAGAGTGTTTATCTTGTCAGAGCATAGATTTGCATAATTTTGTCATCATCAACTTGACAATGATTTTCTGATTTTCCAGATTTTTTGATTCTTTTTCTTTGGGTTTTTTTCTTCTTTTTTTGTTTGCTTTTTTGACAGTTTCCTGTCGCATTGATGATGGCTTAACGTATAAAAAATCATTTATTATTGGCATACGAAATGAATTTGGAAATGAATAGAAAAAAAAGAAGGCAAAAAGAAAATCTGCATCAAGAGTAAAACAAACACTTTTCGGCTCATCTCATCTCATCTCAGCTCATATTTATTCATAGAGGCGGCTGACTATCTGCATCAGCAACAGCCTCAATATTATGAAATTCAATTCGAGCATATACAGTGTGCCCTACATTTATTGTGTACAAATTTGAAGAAATAACGTCCATGGCTTTTAAAATTTTTTTCAATGAAATTCTATCCGTAGAGTTCATTAGATTCATGGCGTATGAGTAATATTTATGCGTGTGTGGAATTAAATATTAATCATACGCTATGAGAATACAGGGTAAAGTTAAGTTCGTAAATTCATAACAATTTTATGCTAACAGACTAGACTCTTTAATGTCTGACACCAGAATTGGATTGTTATACAACCAAATTACTCTGAGGTAGCCTGTTAAGTCGCTCTACATGTGAAGGTTTTGACTTCCTTCATACGAGTTGTAGTTTAAAGAAGTTTAGAATTTTTAAGGAAACTTAAGCCGACTTTGAAGTCGCCGTAGTCTAGTAGGTAGTGTGTTGGCTTATTAGACGTAAAGCCAGGGTTCCAGCCCCAGGCCAGACATCAAAATAAAATATGAAAAAGTATTTCTTCGGCGACTTCCCCTCGGTAGATTTCTGACAAAAATTCTGAAAGTAAATTAAATTGCCATGAAAAGTTTCTCAAAAATCTATCGTTCGGTGTCGACTTTAAACTGTAGGCCCCACCACTCATGTATAAAAATTAACACACACAACATAAGTGGTGTGAGAAACTAGGTCGTAATTCTGACTGTAGGGTTATAATGACCAATTATGTATGTATGTAAGCCGACTCACGTCTGTTTTTGAAGCACAAATATCAGGTATTCTGCGTAGAGAATTCTGGAGTATTGTATCTACCACTAGAGAATATCACTACAAATGAATCGTTTGAGGACAGCACCAGTAGCTAAAAGAGAGAAGCGACAAGAAAAATATTTCTAATAATGGGCTCATGGTTTGGTTACGTTTGGATTTGACACTTGCTGCACATGCATATAACAAAGACCGTCTTCACCAGAAAATACTGAAAAAGGTGAAAAAGTTAGTTTTAACTGGCAGATATCTCAATGGATGATATCACCTATTCCCTGATATAATTACAGCTCCTGGCATCTCTCAACCATATCACGAGAATCTTGTGAAGGCCTGCCATATTTGGTCATTAAATTCTGGGCACCTAAGAAATGTTTTTCTTAAGTTCCTAAGCACCAGATAATGACAGAGAAGATGTATTGTGGTAGTCTCTTCTTCCTCATCGTTACAACTTTGGAAGAAGTCGTTGTGAGGAATGCTGGGAGTCTTTTTCGGGCAAGTACAGCCAGGGCAGTGTTTCGTTTTGATAGGTGTTGGTCTCGTAAGATGGAATCTGGTCTGTTTTCAAATACAAATATAATTCTGAGTACATCCATATGGAGCCTGATCAGCCCTAGTCTTTCTGCAAATCGATTCATTAAAAAATTCTTCCGCAAATTAATGAAGCTAGCGTGAGATTACTTGTCAATCTTATGTAGGAATTCAATTGTATGAATTTTCCGTTGCGAAAGCTTTTACAAGCGCATCGGTTTTGTTATTAAATTCAAGAGCCTCATAACATAATCATTGAGGGGCATCCGGTATTTGTGGATAATCGAGGGAGTAGTGTATATATTATGCAGGGATCTAGTGGCCGCTTTACTGTCAGTAAATATGCGCATGCCACCAGACATTATACGCTGAATCCGGGATGCAGCTAAAATAATGTTACGATAATGGGGTAGTGCAAGGGATGGTCGAAAATTCAGTTGTTCTGTACATACATACATACATAAATACACAATTGAGTATTACAACCATTCAGTCAGTATTCCGACATGGCTTCTCACACCACTTATGTTGTACTTATGTTTTTTGGTGCTTGGCTTTAGGAAAAGGAATCATCAATACTGGTTTGAGAGTATTATGAGGATTGTGGCTATCATGATAACAGGTGCCCTTAGAACTACACCAACCAAGGTATTGTTTGCTCACTGGCTACCACAGACATGTTGGCGAATCAAGTGACTGCAAAAATGACAATAAGAAAGCCTTAGGCGTACGGTTGTATAGAATTTTGAAGACAGTTAGTAGAACAAACGGCTTACGATCATGGTTTTATAACGAAGATGCTGATTTAATACTTATTTAATAATGGTTTACACCTCCATGAGAATGTCGTTCATGTTAACGCGACCATGTCAGACGTGGAATCTGAACAGAATCCTCAGTATTCTAGAAGGAAGTATGTTGGCTTATTAGATGTGACGCCTCGGTTCAAATCCCACTTCAAACATCTACAACAAAACGAAATATGAAAAAATATTTCTCGGCGACTGCCTCTCAACAAAAACCCTGAGAGTAAATAAAATTGCCGTGAAAAGTTTCTCACAAATCTGCCGAATGGAGTGGACTTTAAACTGTAGTTCTCGCCACTCATGTATAAAATTAATACACAAATCGATGTCCTGACTAATGAGTTGTAAGACCAATTACGCAAGAGCTGCAGTTAATTTAAAGGTTTTGTATATCCTTGGGAATAGTGCAACTCTGTCTCTGGTTGAGTTAACTGTCAGTCAACATGCAAAAGCATTTGTGGTACATATCAGAGATTCAAAAAGATGAATTGAATCGAATCATACTCATAATTTCTGATACTTATACGCATTCGTACTTCTTTTAATATCATGGAACCTCTACTCATATTCAAAGTTTGAAGTACTCATCATATTTCATACTTAACTTAATGCGTATGATGGTGTTTGATTTCGACTTTCTATAACTCAAAATATACACGAATCACAAGATAAGTATGAATCGCGTCCGAACACTAAAATACTTGCTAAAAGGTTGCGTGTTTGCTCTGTCTTTTTTGCTTATGAGACTCTTTTATTTATTTTTTTTTTTTTTGTAAATGCAACAACAACTAAGACTGTAAATTTTAATGAATGATTCGAGTTTTTCAAAAGTTATGACTCTAAATGAGTAGGCATATGAATCAAACATATTTCGAATGGTATGAGTTTGATGTCAACGTTGTATGCATTCTCATTGCAATCTGTACTTATAAATCAACGTTGGTTGTAGTGAGTATGATTGTATCAGAGTACATAGTTAAATTTCAATATTGTTGACTCACTTATATTCAAAATTTCTTCAGAGCTTATGAGTAGCGATGAAACGATTCATTACTGATCTCTGGTACATATTTAAACGGCACTCCACTACTTAACTCAATAGCATCAAATATGGTTTATTTTTCTTTAAAAAATATTTAAAATTTTTTCAATATTAAAAAAAGAACATTTTGTTTGAAAATATTCAAGAGATTTTAAAAGGCAAAAAGTAGTTTCGCTTTTCCCCCACCACCATGTCATGTGTATTTTCACGTATATGCCGGTGGCTGTTTTATGCAAATCCTTACAAATATTTTCTTTTGCATGCCAAAAAAAAAGGAAAGAAGCAAACGAAGGAAAGAAAATAAAAAAATAAAAGAAAAAAGCAACTGAAAACATATTTTAAAAGCAAAGCAGCCACTGTATAGGGGGGGTAATGCTAAAAGGAAGTCACAATGCTTGTGTGTGAGTTTACTGACGATGAAGATGTTGCAAAAATGGAGTAGCAAGCAGAGAAGGTAAGGGAAGGGAACGACCTGTAAGCATGGAAACTATGTGACAGCTAATGTCAATTTTGCTTTTTTACAATTTGTCTTCTTCTTATTCTGTTGGTAATATACAAAGTAAATAAATATAAAAACATACACACATACAGAGAGAGAAAGAGAAAGAGAGAGAATGAGAGCGAGAAAATCTTGTTAAAGTAAAACGAAACCAAAGCAAATGAAATATTCAAATAGAAAGTGTGAAAAAGAAAAGAAACAGAGAAATTCAGTGAGAAAATCACATAACAAATCCCAAATGTCATTTGCACACTAATGGGCTTTGGCTTTGCCGCTCATAAATAAAATGTAAAAAACGTGCCATGGCAACACATACATACATATCTTGTGTAATAATAATTTCTTTTCCTTTTTTTAAAATTTTTTTAATAAAATTTTTTTTTTCTTCGAAAAAGTAAGGCAAACTTTACTTTTATTTATTTATCTGTTGGCCTTCGAAAGTTCTTTTAAAGTTTTTTTCTACTGCTTTAAAGTTTTAATTCATTTGGGCTAATTACTGCACAACAACTGCAACGACAACAACAAAAAAAGCTTAAAAGTACCGAAGGACTGAAGAACTGCTGCACACAAGTAATTGGAACTGAAGCGATAATTCCATGGTTTATGCTCACACAGCCATCATTGAGTATGAAGAAGAAATTTCTTTGAGTATGGCATAGTTTTTCTTTTCGTCCTTTTTTAAAACTCATAATCATAATCATAATCGTTTAGATTTCTTTTAATTTAATGACTCTTTTTCGTTTTCATTGCTTTTTTCTTTTTTTGTAAGGGATGCAGATATGACTACTTAATGCCATATACGTACAGATTTTCGTTTTTTTCTTTCTCTTTTCTTCATTTTTTAAGTGCCAATGAGCAGCATACATTTCTGTTTTTTAATTCAGGAAGTCATTAAAGGAAGTCAAAAACATTTGAAAGAAATGCTTTCGTTTACAGTTAAATAGGGCGGCACTTAAAGGTAGGAGTTCAAAGCAGGGTTGGCAAAATGAAGAAAATATTTTTTTTTCTGAACACTTAAAGCCTTATTAATGTACAATGGGCCAATTCGACATCCGGGTACTGTACTTGTCTTAATTGGCAAGTACATGTCCTCTAACCTAAAACCTTATCACATGATAACAAAAACTTTAGGTCAGGTTACGTGGTTCAAACACAGCTTGTAATACCACAAAACAATATATACCTGGGTATCAAACATTTCCATTAGGAAACCATCCCCTTCATAATAATTTCTGTGATTGCATTATCCTCCTCCAATGCCAAAGTCTAATTAAAGCTTGAGCTTAGATTCGTTGTTAAACTACAATACAATATCCAACCTAGGCATTAAATATTCGCAATGGGAAACCATCCGTCGCCGTAGTCTAGTAGGTAGTGTGTTAGCTTATTAGATGTAAAATCCAGGGTTCGAGCCCCAGGCCAAACATCAAGACAAAATACAAAAAATATTTCTTCGGGGACTTCCTCTCAGCAGATTTCTGGCAAAAACTCTGAGAGTAATAAAATTGCCATGAAAAAAAGTTTCTCAAAAATCTGTCGTTCGGAGTTGACTTTAAACTGTAGGTTCCACCAGTCATGTATAAAATTAACACACACAACATAAGTGGTGTGAGAAACTAGGACTTTGTATAATGGGTCAATTCGACCTCCGGGTACTGTACTTGTCTTAATTGACAAGTACACGTCCTCTAACCTAACCTAACCTAACCATCCCATCGGTTATAAAGTTCTCTATTTCGTTAAAGATGGCAGAAAACAAGAAGTTTAGAACTTCCGCCATCAAGATGAAAGATAGAATCGCAGCGCCTGCAGAAAATATTTGAGGGAAATAAAGGCTTTCGACATGTTTACTGTAGGGCAATGGCCTGCGAAAACCGCAACACTGCTTTAGCTGGCTATGTGACTTGAGGTAAGAAGACAAGAAGAAGTAATAAGAAGACTTCTTATTACTATCAGCTCCGCAAAATCTAGCAACATTGTACATGTCTTCATGCTGTTAACAATATTGAGCGACTGGAGAGTATCTAGTTTTACAAAAGCCGTCCGAACATCTATGCCCATATTCAAATATTGTCATGTCTTCCGCCTCAAAAACAGTGTAATGGATATGTAGTCTGTACGAAAGTCTAAGGTCCGAAACCCTAACATACTATACATATATCTCGCAACTAATTATGTAAAGCCTTTTAGAGCAGTGGTCTTGTAGGTAATGTGTGTGTTTATTAGAGAAGAGGCCGTGTTTTAAGCCCCCAACATAGGCATCTTGAACTGACTGTTTTTACCTCATGTGTCAGTGCACTACTTAAAAGACCTCTCACTTTTACATACACACATCCATACATATATATATACATACATAATTGCCTATTACAACCCATCAGTCAGGATTACGAACTAGCTCCTTAAGCGACCTATGTTGTGTGTGTTAATTTTATTCATGAATGGCGGCAACTACAATTTAAAGTCGACAACGACAAATGATAGATTTTTGAGAAACTTTTTCATGCCAATTTTATTTTACTCTCAGAGTTTTTCTCAAAGATCTGCTGAGAAGAAGTTGCCGAAGAAATTTCATTTTGTTGTAGATGTCTGAACTGGGGTTAGAACCGTGGCCTCATGTCTAATAAGCCAAAATACTACTTACTAGACTACGGCGATTATAGCCTCTCGCTTTCACTTTCTGATGTCCTTGATCAACCTCTAGTATATAAATATTTCTGCATTAGCAAGATTTATTGTGTAGTCGTATTGGTTTTCTTTAGGGAATGTTTGAGTTGCCTGTTTGAATATTGATTGTGGTATCACTGATGGCCTAAGTGGCAGCTTTTCCTTCAATGAGGGTTCGCCACCTTGCCTAATGTATCCGTGCCTTTGTTTGTTGAGCCGATTGTTTGCATTTAGAAATCCCAAATATTAAGTATTTCGTTGAAATGATTTTTAACCATAGTTTTTCGGTAGCATACCTTCCCTTCAAAAAATAATATGTATTGCTTTACAACGGAAACTAAAAATGTATTCGCGTATCTACTTTTTCTTCATTTAAGCTGCTAATAGAACCATAATATCCAGCAACACACAACAAGTATGTGTCTGTGTGTGTAAGTAGTAAAGGCTAATATAGTGTGTGTTTGTGTGCCTGGTGCCGGGTGGGAAGAAGGGTGTTGTTGCTTTCTTTATCTAACATTTTCTAATTTCATTTCATTTAATTTCTTTATCTTTATGACAGAGGCATCTTCTTCTTCCTTATGTTTTAATACCTTCGTTTTTATTATTTTTTAATTTCAATTCAAAATTCCAAGTATACCCACACACCCATACATACACACACTCCCATTCACATACATAGATGGCATGTGACATATGGTTGTACACATGCCTTTACAGCAAACAATGCTCCCGGTTTATAACCCCCTACTCTTCGTACGTTTTCTTTTTTCTTCATCTTTTTAAATTCGTTTTATGAGAGTCTTGTGTTCTGTGTTCCGTCTTCCGTTTGTATTTAGAAGTGCTTTTTATTTTTTTATTACAATACCTTCCTGTCATTCGTTCGTTCGTTGCTTCGGCTTATTATGTTGCTTAAAAGTATTAAAAAAAAAAAATTGGAAATGGGGACGAAAAAAAGAAAACAGCCGAGTGAAATTAAAACTTATGATGGCTCTCGCATGTATACATAGTAGATGCGGGTGTGCATACATACATGCACATACGCGAGATTGTAAACAGAAACAGGAACAGGAAAAGGAAAGACTTGAAGTACCCTTGTTTTCTTCGTTTAGAATTTTTTTTTTTTTTAATAATTAATTAAGTCACGACAAGATAAGGTAAGGAGGAGTCGATGGTGGAGGGTATATTTCGAAGGAATCATAAAAAGAAAAATTAATTAAAATGAAAAGAAGTCAAAAGCGGGCACACATTTCTAATGAAATTAAGGTTGCACTTCGTAATAGTCCTACAATGACGATTACAGTGCGAATGCTTACGAATTTGCTCATAAGGCGACTCTTCTATCTTATCTGGGACATTCAAAGGTGCTTATTCCAATGCCTAAAATCATGCAGAGATTATTAAACGCTCCTTTGCAAAAGGACAATAGGAGATGGCACAGTTTATTGGTTTATCTGTCATCAGACAAACTATGCCACATCTTTACATCAAGGCTCAGGCTAATGTAATCCAGCACGGTGGCGCTGCCAATCAAAAAAATGTACATGTAGGGGCTCCTGACCAAAGGTTTCTCACTCGTGCGAATATAGAAATGAATAGACACGTATTCTCCGAGTATTGCTAGAAAAAGCTCTTGGTTTGTGTAGACTCTCGAGGTTAGGTTAGAGGACGTTTACTTGTCAATTAAGACAAGTATAGTACCGGGAGGTCGAATTGAGCCATTGTCTCGAGGCTTACCTGGTCATAATCTTGTGACTGGATTGGAGAACATGATGGACGGCTAATACTGCAGTTACTTTGGCGATATTGAAAAGGACTTCCTTTGGTTCTGACCAGCACCACTGCCTTTAAGGATGGATTCTTATACCACATCTCCGGTAGCAGGAATTAATCTAAGGCTCCCCTTTAGGCAACTCGATCAGACGAAGATCATTACTGATAAATTGAACTTTATGTAGAGGATTATAGGATTAGAATCAATCACCACATCATTCATTGAGTAAGATCACAGACGAGCGCAAGTATCAGTCATTTCATTTCCATGTTTAGAGACCCATTTCAGTACAAGGGCTCTTATGCAATACCTCAGCATAGCCCAACTGTCCACAACAATTACGTAAAACTTGGTATTTAAAAAGGTGAGACTGAAAGTCTGCAGGACGCTGCAGTTTTCATGCAATTTGTAAGAGAGCTCCAAATGAAATTTCTTACAAAAGAGTACAGCGCCAATCCATACTCTACTCTTTCATGCAGATGGAAGCACTAGACCGCATTGGTTATTCCCAATTGTTACACAAGACTCTACACAGAATGAGAATTCTCAACCACTGGCTTTTTTTAGTTCCATTAAGATATCTGTTCCCCACTATTGAGGAAAAAATGTCCAGAATACTTGGGTGACATTTCAGCCATTTTGCGAACGACACTAGCAATTTGCTTGACATACAAAGCAAATGTAGTCAAGGACTGCTTGTAGCCTAAGGACAGCTCATCCTTATTTCCACTGTGGTACTCTAAGTGGCAATACGCTGAACCATTTTCAAGATCCCATGCTGGAAGCAAGCTCTTTTGTCCGGAATACATACGATGTAATAACCGTATGTAATAACCTGTATTAGCTGTGATGATGTGGAAGAAGAATGTATGTATGTACGTTTATGCTGGCTAGGCGGCTGAACCTTCTCAACACCGTACATAGGCTGATTGGGTGCTAAATTGACGCGTTGACTTATTGGACGGGAGAAAGTGGTTCAAACCCCAACTCAGACATTTCGAACAAAGCAAAATATGAAAACAAATTTCTTTCTTTAAAATAAAATCGCCAAGAAAAGTTTCTCAAAACTGTAGTTTCTGCCACTCTTGGAGTTTATCCACAACATGGGTGGCGTGCGGAGCTAGGTTGTAATACTGACTAAAGGACTGTAAGGCTGTAAGTGTAGTGTAAGCTCTTGTTGTTGTTGTTGTTGTTGATGTTGTTATAGTTTTCTTCTTATGGCCTATTTGTCACGTTAAAAGCTTGTCACAAATCAATTTTTAATTTCCAATCCAAGTACCCTGTGTTATCCTAATTACGTCATCTGTTAATGGCTTTTCACAATAAACCGTTAATTATGCAACAACAACAACAACAAGTTATTTGTTGCTGTTTTACATTTGAAATTTCAAAGTAAATGAAAGGGAAATTAAAATAAAATTCGTAGAAAATTCGTTGTTCAGAAAACAAATTCATTCTCAGAGTGAAACAGGAACCGAACAGCATTAGCCATCATTGGCTTTAGTCTGGGCGATATATATATATATATAGAGAGAGAGAGCGACGCTATACTTTAGGGATCTCAGGGCAATTCTTTGAAAGATGTTTGCGTTGGCCTCGCCCTGCTTAAATAATCATGTCATGTTTTTTGTGGGGTATTAAGAAGAGCAGAGGGAGAGGGTGAAAGAGGTTGACAGAAAGATGTGATTTATTACTTTCATAATATGAAAATCTATTTATGTTTACTTCTGTATGTATGTGTATGTGTTTATTGAGTAAAACTGTGTAATTGTATCTGTTAAAATCATTATTCAAAATGAAATCTGATGCTGATGATGATGAGGCTGCTGCTGCTATTACTGCTGATTCTTGTAATACAGTTCGTGTACTTTCCTTCATAACACCAGCACCACCACCACTACTACCACACCACACTATAACACACCACACCACGCCACCATCACTGTGTATACATTTCAAGTGATTTGAACAATAGTTCGTTATTTTAGTGTAGATTGCTGTTGTCGTTGTTTGTTTGTTTGTTGTTGTTATTGTCATCGTACGCAAATAGTTGATTTTGGCAGTTGATTTCCCCCCTTTTTTTCCGCTGTATTAATACCTCTCTTCTGCGCCATTCTCTAGCCATTGTGAACCTCATGCTCTATTCATAGTTTTCGATTCTCCTTCATTTTAATATTTTATGAATAATTTTTTAGAATTTTCCTTCTTTTTTTTCCGATTTTATTTTGAATTCATTTTTTTTTATTTTTATTGTAAAAAAATTTATAAAAAAATCATTCTTTTTTCTATGCAGGCAGTCAGACTTATTCAGATATTAATGGGAATTGTTTTGTTTCCTTTTTTTTATTTTTGATGGCTTCATGCATAAACTCAAGGTCAGTTCAGTTTAGTTTGGATTTGAATTGGAATTTGTGTTCGACACTTTTTCTGTTGCTTTTGGTCCAATGAATTTTTAAATAAAATTTGAATAAAATTCTAAAAATAAATCGAATTTTATGAATGAATTTTGAATGAAATTTTAATCAAAAAATTTTAAACATAAAATATTTTAAAAATAGAAACGATTTTTAAAACCCGCAAATTTTTTATGGAAATTTTATAAATAAACAAAACCAATCTCGCAAATTTCCTAATTAAACCATTCATGAAATCTAGATGGCGTTTGTTATACCGGTTATTACATATTTGATATAGCGTCCTAGAGGCATACTTTAGGTAAGAGCTTTCAGCTTGGAATCTTGTACGCACATACAAGTTCAGCCGATTGTCTCTTAGAGTAGCGCAGAAGTAAGGAACACAGGCTGTTTGTAACTATGCTTGACACGTTCGTCAAGGGAATAACGATGTGTTGTGAGTGCCACATGCGTGAGAGGAATATTGGACATCTTTTCCCCAGTAAACGAATTTCTATTCGAATCCCTCCCTGACTATATGATTCCCGAGGCCATGTATTTCCCTGGTTTGAGAATTCTTAATCCATACAGGATCTCGTACAACAATGGGCCACTTCCAAACAGGGTTTGTAAAGTCATTTTCATGCATGACTCGATACTAAACGAGAACACTGCTGCTGTTATATTTTTGTGTGGGGTTTCGGGCTGTAGCTATATTAAAGAACGGGTATGTAGGGATCATATTATCAACTTTAGGCCTTCTAATATAAGGTTTTTACATACATACATACATACATTGGTCACTACAATCCTTCAGTCAGGATTACGAACTAGCTTCTCACACCACCTAGTAGAGTGTGTTAATTTCTATACATGAGTGGCGGCAGCTACAGTTTAAAGTCGACGCCGAACGACAGATATTTAAGAAACTTTTCATGGCATTTTTTTATTGAGTCTCAGAGTTTTTGCAAGAAATCTACTGAGAGCAAGTCGCCGAAGAAATATTTTTTTATTTCGTTTTTTGGAGATGTCTAACCTAAGGTTTGAACCGTGGCCTCATGTCCAATAAGCCAACACACTACCTCCTAGAGCATGGCGATACAGGATTTCCACTTAATTTTCTTTCACTGCCAGGCAGTCCATAGCAATGATTGCTTCTGTCTGGTGTAAGCGGCAATAAATCAACGTCTGTAAAGACTTCATCAGGATATGTGGAACGGAGAGCATTGGTTATATTGTTAAAAGAGGTTTTCTTTCAATAACCAAAAGGGCTTTATGTTAATTACCTTATTTATGTAATTGGTTATTAAAACCCTTTTAGTCAGGATTACAACCTAGTTTCTCATACCATCCATGTTATGTGTGTTAATTTTATACATGAGTAGCGGCACCTACAGTATAACGTCGATGCCGAACGAAAGGTTTGAGAAAGCTTTCATGGCAATTTTATTTACTCTGAGAGTTTTTGTCAACGGAAATATTTTTGTTTTCATTTTCCGTTTTGTTCGAGATGTCTGAACTGTGATTTAAACCACCGACTCGTTTCTAATCAGCCAAAATACTACCTACTAGACTATGGTGACAACTACCGCTAAATCGTTCCCGAGGCAATGTTTTTCTTTGGGGTTAAGGAATCTCATACCGATTATGATCTTGTGTGACAGTTGAGAATCTTTAAGGCGTACTTGCACTTTCTTCTGCAAGGCAGAGGCAAAGCTGTATTGGTGATGGAGTATCTTATGAGAATCTCGAACTGGAGCACTTTTACGGATTGCATGATAAAGGCAACGACTTTTAGGCTCAAGTGTTTGCTATTTTGAAGAATTCTGGAGCCTTAACTAGTCCCGTTTCCAGAAATGCAGATTCTTCGTAATTGTCGTTGACAATCAGGGTAGTCTGCTGGCAATAGGACTCCTTAAGAACCAATGAACCGATTTGGGTCAGCGTTTTTGCTTTGGTTGAGATGCATAGTGGTAAACCTGAAAACAAAATGGTTGATACTCATGCTACACTCTCTAGGGATGATGTGGTAGTTGATTCCAATCCTCCAAGCTGCAATTTGTATAAATCATCTGAAGATTGGTTAGAGGGAGGGACCATATAGGCAGCAAATATAGATCAGGATATTGCGTTTCTAGGGCCTTTGGTCGCCTATAGACGATGACAGAACTGGCTTGTTGCTGAGGCTTTATAAGTCCAGCCTGAGTATGAAATCCAGCCTGAGGAATGAAATCTTTTATGCAAGGAAATCTATTTATGCCTTAACAACACCAGGAATACCTTTAGCCTTCTTTGTTATTTGCATTTGCTGTGTCTACAAGCAATTTGTTGCTGATTTTATCAATTCCATTTACTTTCTTTGGATTGCGTTGATTTACAGCATTCTCTCATTCTACTCTTATGCTGGAGTACAACTATAGACTAAACAGTAGCCTTCTAATCTAACCTCTCCCACTCCTTATAGTAGTCTTCTTATTTGAAAGGCAAAAAAAAGCCAAAAACTTTCCATAAAAAGTGCACCCAGATGATGTCAAAATAACTGAATTAAATATTCTCCTCTTCTGCCAAATGGTTACCAAGTTTCTTATCGTGATAATGATAATGAGACACACACAGCCAACCAACCATTAATGAACATCTTAAGAAGCTAAAGGACAGATAACATGTGTTCGTAACAATAAAATCTTGTATATATGTGTGTGAGTGTATTTTCTTTTTAATTAAAATTAAACATTCATGCTTGACTCCACAGTATTCATATGCCAACACTTTAAGAGAAATCCATCCATGGGTTAATAAAATACAAAAGAGAGTAAACACTTCAATTACATTTGATATGTGTGTGTATGTGTGGGGCAAGTGAACAGGAATCAATGGTTGGTTGGTTGTCTTGTATAAGTTATGGTGTGTGAGTGTGTGTGAAGAGCAGAGTATGATTTTAACAATCAAATAAACTGCCAAACTCTACGAGAGAAATGATTTTTTTTTCGTTGTGCCTGTGTAATCATCGGGTTATACATGCAATGGTTGTAACAGCGATGTTGGCTGTTAAATATCTTTCATCTGAAAGTGTCATTTATTTAGTGAATGGAATGAACGTGCGTCGTTTAATAACCTAAGAATGCTTAAAAATAATCAAACTTCGCAACAAAAGTAGTGAATCAAACATGACCACTTTTGAAGCTTTACGTAGCTATTATGGTCGTATCAATCAACCTACTATACAAGGAACAGATAAGATTATAAAGAAATATTGAGAAAGTGAAAGCATTACAAATGTAGTGAGCTCTGTACATCACCACAATATATGTTCTGCCGAAAATACTGTTTCTGGTAGCGAAAGTTTGGCGGATAATTCGAATTTCTCGATTCTACATCGTTTTCCGTAATTGAGCCTATCTCAGGGTCTATCCACCCACCCATTTTAAGGCCAACACATGACACAATTAAAACGGGCTCACCCGCTGATTTTTATAACAAAATTTTCTTCAGCGATAAAGATCTCTCTTCCATTTTGTGGTTACGTCAACAAGCAAATTTGTTGAATAAGCGACTTGGTGAGCACAGAAGTGCTTGTGGAAATGAAGTTGCATACGGAAAAGGGACTGTTGGCTGCTCATTTTCGTCTGGCGTCTGGATACTGGTAGGAGCATTACAGTCAATTTAGGCCCTCTGAGTGACCGTTTTTTGTCCACAATTAAAAATTATGAACCTGGTCGGTTTATGTTTTAAACGAAAGGATGCTTTGTACCAAACAATATGTCTGGTATTGTTTGTATTGCATGAGAAGTGTTCAGGAGGCATTCCATTGTACTGCTCTCAATCTGCATTGGGTTTTCCTATAATATCTCTGCCAATCTTATTTGGCTGATGAACTTTATCACGCTGTTCGATGCCATCAAAAATAGCTCCCTGTCTAGTACTTGAAAGATACTCAAGTGTTTCCTTCTGAGAAGCTTTAGCGTCCAGATTTTGGTGATCAATCATCACAGAGCCTTGAAATGAGGGTTTAAAATGATTCCTACTCTAAACAAGCATTATTACCAGGTTTTATTGTATTGTCAAGCTGCTAGAATATTGTACTGCCCTCAAACCAAATAGGGCATTCCTGTAATGTCTCTCCCAATCTTCAGGATAATGTTCAATATCAGTAAGGGTAACTTCCTGTCTACTGTTTAACATTGTACAGGGTCCAAGTATGAATTTTGGTGATTTGTTTTCCTCATCGCAAAAGAAACGTACTGGGTTTTTGGCGATTCTTTGATTCTACAATGCCCAGAAGGGCGGTTCTCTTCTCAGTCTACTCCTGGCTAATCAAATGGATGACATAAACTTGTTGTCTTTGTAATTGCTCTGCAAAAGTTTAGATTTTTTCACACTCATTTGACGCAGCCATTGCTGCGCTCTTCTTCCAATTTACAGAGTCTTACCTTCCAAATTGCTCTTCCCACTGCACAGAAAGGATTTAGTTTCATCAGCGGCAAGGAACCTGCTCTTTTTGCGAACTAAACTGCCTGTTTATTACCGTCAGTAACTGAGGAACCTGTAATTCAGTAAAGGGTGGCCATTTTTCAATTGCTTTCTCAAACAGTCCCACTTTAATTTCGTATCATTTTCATAGGCGGTGAGTGCTTAGATGGCGGTCTGGCTTTCCGATAGTATTGCTACGCTTTGGATTTTGTAATTTCACGGTTTAGTTACCTCAATTGGCCACCAAATCATGTGTTTTAGTGCAGTTAGATTTTTTGTTTGTGAGGCAATGTCAAAGGTCGTGCCTAAAGCTGATAATCTGCAAATATTCTGGCATTTAAAAACCGAAATTTGTCAAGTTATAATCAAGATACCCCCGACATGTTGGAGAAACTGGTCGAAAACCAGCTTCTACGGCGGCGGTAATATTGTTTTTCCTCACATAGTCCTGGCCTAGGCATTACAATAGAGGTTTCATAGTGTTACGTTTTTATCTTTTAGAAGCGTTTAAAATATGAGCTCGTAGATTGAAAATAAAATAAAAATAAATATGTGTTTAGTTTTGATTAAAATTTTTTATTATTCGCACAATTCTGTGTGTCACTGTTCACAACTTGATGTAAACAACAACAATTGCTTTTCTTTGGTGTTTGTTGTTATATTAAGCAGTATGATAATTATTTGTTTTTTCTCTGTTTATACCCTTTGCATAAACAATAACAATCACTAAACAATTATTTGACAACTCTGTGTAGCGGAGATCTTCAAACCACGATTACTCTCTTCAAACGCACTGCGTCTTCACACGAGACTGACTGAACTTTTACTCACTCACTAGCCTGCTTTGTCTGGCCTTTTATATGGCAGAGTACACAATCTAATAAATGTTCTTGAAGGCGAATGTTCGTGGCTTTGCCTGCTTGAGATCTCTATAAATGTAAACATCGTTGTTTCATATTTATATTTATTCTTGTAGTTTTTGTTGTTGTATTTTTGTTTACTTGTTTACCATTTTTTTATGCTGGTGTTTGTTGTTATATTAAGCAGTATGATAATTAGTAAACAGTTTTGTTTACTGCATTGTTTTGTTTTTGTAGCTTTTGTTTATAATTTCAATGTTAAGCAATGTAAAAGCAGAATACCAATATCTTGATTGATAGAAATCATGATCTTATGTGCGTTTTATTCAACTTTACTTATGAAACCCCACAATGGATAACCCTTTACAAGAGTGTATGAAAGAGAGTGATTAAAACTATTAAAAGAATGCCAAAGGCTTTTTTCTTTTTATTTCCTTTTTTTTTACACTGCTTAAAAAGGAATTCTTTTTTTTTCATTTCTTAAGGAAATTGAAAACCTTATTGTAATCCTGCAAAGGATTCATCGGATTTTTAACAAAAATTGATGATAAAAAAAATTGGATTTTCTATTTTATTTTTCTATTGCTTGAATGGCTTTAAAGAAATTGTTTTCTTTTTTTTTTTGCTTCGTTTCATTGGAAAACCTCTGTTTATTTTCAGTTTTAAAAAGAGCAGCACAGTGGCTGCCTTAAATAAAAAGTTTTTTTCTGTTTTGCTTTGAGCCAAGAAACCAATTGAAATGAAATCCAAACGAATAAAATGTTTTTAAATGGAAATTCTGTTTAATTTTTAAATTCTAAGCTTTAAGTTTGATTATTTTTAATGCCCCTTTGCTGCTCTCCTCCCCAGACTATTAAATTTCCATTTCCAAGTGATGTTTGATTTGTCCAACAAGTCAAGCAGGCAGGGAGGAAGGTATTCAGGCAGTTAGGGCAACGCATCAGTAGTATTATCCTTATGAAGCCAATAAATTTATTTCATTTTGATTTCTTTTTCTCTCTCGTCGTTTTTTCTCCTTTTTTTTCTTAGTAAATCTGTCACGTACACAATTGGCCTAAAGAAGAGAAAACATTAAAGAAAATGTCAAAATCATCATGGCGTAGGAGGGTTTCAAATACAAAAGCCAAAAATCCAAATCCATACGGAGTGTTGGAGTGTTTGAATTGATTAAATTATCCTACGTACGTATGTATATCGTATGTATCGTATGTATTAAGCAGAAAGAGCGTGTATATATTTAAAGATTCAAAGCGTTTTTCCCCCAAAAAAGGCAAAATCAAACCAAATTGAAAACGTATTTCTTTTGAATCACTTTATTGAAGTCGAAGAAGAAGAATAAAAAAAGAAGAGAAATTTTCAATCTTTTCCTTTGACAGTCAATTTATCTCTGCGGATAATGATTCGAAGTTTCTGAGTTTCACCATATAAAGGGTGTTTTTTACAGAGGTATAGAAGTTTAAGTTGGCATTACTTTTCAAGATGGCGACGGATTTAACAGCTGTCAAGTGATTTATTCTCAGTTTGGTTTGGCAATTCATCATGAATAGACTCACGCCTGAACAACGCTTGCAAATAGTGCAATTTTATTTCGAAAATAATGGTTCTGCGCGGAAAACGTATCGCGCACTACGTCCATTTTATCGTCGACAAAATCGTCTATCAGAGCAGTTAATTCGATTAACCATGGAACGTTTTCGCACCACGTTTACTCTTATTGATAACTCGCATCCCCAGAGACGCTGTACGGTGCGTACAGAAGAAGCTATTGCTGCTGTAGAGCGTAGCATTGAGGAAGACCCGAATGAGTCCATCCGCCATCGAGCACAGGAATTGGATCTGTGTCCATCCACTTTATGGAAGATTTTGCGGAAGGATCTTGGTTTGCGTGTTTACAAAATCCAACTCGTGCAAGATTTGAAGCCAAACGATCATCAAGTAAGGCGTAGATTCGTCGAATGGGCCCAAAACGAGATTACCGTTGTTCCCGATTTTCATAAGCGAATTTTGTTTAGCGAGGAAGCGCACTTCTGGTTGAATGGCTACGTCAACAAACAAAACTGCCGCATTTGGAGTGAAGGTAATCCTCAAGTGTATGTGGAAACACCGTTACATCCAGAAAAACTGCCTGTTTGGTGCGCTTTATGGGCTGATGGAATCATTGGTCCGTACTTTTTCAAAAACGATGGTGGCCAGAACGTTACAGTCAATGGTGATCGGTATAGAGCCATGATTACTAACTTTTTCATTTCTGAATTGAATAACCATGACGTCCAGGAGATGTGGTTTCAACAAGACGGCGCAACATGTCACACAGGTCGTGCCACAATAGATTTATTGAAAGACACGTTTGGTGACCGCCTAATTTCACGTTTTGGACCTGTGAATTGGCCTCCAATATCTTGTGATTTAACACCGCGAGACTACTTTCTGTGGGGCTATGTAAAGCCATTGGTCTATGCGGTAAAGCCACAAACGCTTGACCATTTGGAAGACAACATTCGCCGTATTATTGCCGATATACGGCCACAAATGTTGGAAAAAGTCATCGAAAATTGGACGTCCAGATTGGACTACATCCGCGCCAGCCGTGGCGGTCATATGCCAGAAATCATATTTAAAATGTAATGCCACAAGATTATCTTTCGGATAAATAAAATTCATGTCAATCGAATAATCCATCGTTGTTTTATTGTAAATTAAAGTTCTATACCTCTATAAAAAACACCCTTTAAAACGTATTAAGAAGCCATTCAAATAATGGACATATCAATGCGGCAAAATAAAACTATTTAAGGCGCACAATTTTTCTTCTTCTTCTTCTTCTTTTTATAAATATGCTGTCAAGCGAACTGTTTTGAATTGTTTTCCATAAGGTTGTTGGCTGTTTTTAATAAGTTTTTGAAACTGACGATGGCCATAACAAATGTGATGAGAAAGCTTTTTTTTAATGGGCATGGGGAGCGGGCTTCTGTCTTTATGTCTTATGGCAGGAAATTATTTTGTTTTCCAAAAGAATTCATTTCATTTGTGGTTTTTTAAATTATTATGCCTGTGTTCGGATGGCTTCAGAATTCCATCACTTTCAAATTTCTTTGATTTAGCAGAGGATTCTTGTTCCAAAAGTTAATGGAAGAACATTCGACTTCTGGGTGAGACAATTCACAGACAATGAAGATAAGATATCAGGGAATATTATTGGGTAGTAAATTAACATGGAGTTCCCGTATAGAAAGTATTTTAGAAAAGCCTGCACATGCCATAATGATAAGCAGAAAGCTTACAGACAAATCCTAGATATGCAAGCCAGAAATTATGCACACGATGTGTGTCATGATGGTCAAAACAATAGTGACTGCTCAATTGTATTGTGTTCGATAAGATTCAAAGTCTAGCGTGTGTTGATATAACAGGAGCAATGAGAACTTGTTCAATAGCGGCCCTGGAAACTCTACTACATTTAAGTCCTCTACGCATAGCTTAAAGTTTATCTTGATTGGAGATAAGTTAAATTATTAGGGGATTTTTGTGACCTAAGAACACGATTGGATGACAGCTTCCTTCTTAACAGCAGCCTGGACAGAACCAGTAGAGGTTATGATTTTGGAAAGTGCTTCGCAACAAGACTTATTAACAAAAATTAGAAGAATAATCTGCACGCTGCATAATCTCTTAAAAGAGGGACTATTTTGTACAACTCTGACGAATAAAGAACGGATCTTGGAGCAGGAGCAGACGTTTTAAGTTCCAGAATTAAATATTTCTAGCCCATGGGGAAAATCTCTAGTACCTTCCGAAAGGAAATCTATACAATCGGAAGATGTGCTTAATTCGACTTGGGTAGGAGGCACAAAAGACAGAACATAGCAATTCAATCTTGTACTCAGACAACCATTCTAGCACTCGGCTCTTATGAGTTTTAATCGAAAATAGTATGAGGCTATCTAAAAAAGCTGAATTGGCTAAATAGGGGAAATAATATAATCCGCCTGCGGGGTCATGGCAACAAGCAGCCAGGTGAGATTCTAAGGTGGAAAGCTTCCACGCCTTTAGAGGGACCAAGGCACTTCTGTGGAGTGAGGGCGAATATACGGAAAGGCATGCTCAACGAAAGACCAAGGAACTACTTGAGTTCGACAAGAAAACGCTTCGCACTCTAGCAGGAATTCCAACGGGACACTGCGCTATTGCCTATTTCGCTAACAAGCTCGATCTGCCTCACAAGGATTACTGCCTAAGCTGCCATAATGTGGAGGAAACGGAATAGCTGCAACACCTTTTATAAGAGTGCGCTGCACTTTATAACAGAGGTCATCGGTTTTTGGGTGACAGAACGTTTGAAGATCTGGGCTTGGTGGCGAACGTGCCTCTAGAGGAACTGGCCGGTTTCATCTGAAGCTCGGGGTAGTTCAAACCCACCACTAATGGATTACAACAATATGGTCACGACCATATGGCCACCAAGTGAAATTGCACGTGAACGGCAAGCTAGCGGCTAACCTAACCTAACCTATGCTCAACGAAAAGAAATATAAAGAAAGTAAAGACTCTTCTCAAACCAAGTGGATTTGATGAAGTCAAAACTTATGTAGGTAAACAACAATAAGAAGAGGTCTGAGTCATGCATTACACTATTCAAGTATTACCTGATGTTACAAAACGGTCTTTTACAAATATCGAAAAAAAAATTTCATATTTTAAATTGTGTTTTTTAACACTCAAAATTTATATGTTTTGTTAAGCCATATATTGTCATAATACATTCGTTCTTTAGCTTGTGTTCTCTTAAATGTTCGTACAAAAATTCATAGCATTCTGACCAATGGTTAAAAAGTTATGAGCCTTTAAGCGATACCATCTGTGTTAACACTTTCAAACTTTACTAATAAAGAATTAAACCCCACACTGCGTATGATTAATATTTAACTTTGTGATGTGATATTAATCATACGCCTGAGTTATACGAATCAAACTTAAACTTTTGCTTTTAAGAACTCTGCGAGTGTTGGAAAACAACTTTTCTATTGCTTTTGGAAGATCAAAAAAAAAAAAAACAACACATAAAAACAATTACGCGCTTGATTTAGTACAACGTAAATAAACAAGAATTTCTTTAACTCACTCACTTACTCTCTCTCACCCATTGCCTCTGTTTTTCTCTTTGCAGGTACAAAATGTAAACAAAGCAATTAAAGCAGCAGCATTAGGCAGCCAAGGAGTGCTGTTGATAACCAGTTTGGTTTCGTGTTGTTCAAGTGTGTGTGTGTGTGTGTGCATGAGAGTTTCAAATATTTACGATTGTATACGAAACAACAATGCCTACAACAGCAAAAGCATACATAAACCCAAGCAAGAAACCAAAGAAATGGAAAATACTGATGTTTTTAAAATGATTTTAAATATGTTGTTGTGTGAGAGAAAGAGAGAAAGCGAAATATAAACCCAAACAACATGAATTCGATTTCAATTGTTCTCTGAGAGGGAGAAAAAAAAACCAAAAACATACAACAAACAATTAAAACAAGTAGAAGCGAAGAAGAAAAACAATTAAGAATTTAAAACAACAAAATGCTGAACAAACACTATCAAATGCTGCAGCAGCTGAAGCAACAAAGTACACAACAAGAAATTGTTAAACAATTAAAAATACAAGGACAACAACAACAGCAGCAGCAAGAACTGCTTAAAATAACACAACAGAAAAGGCATTGGCTGCCACAGCAGCAGCAGCATCAGCATCAGTATTTATTTGAAGAGTTTTTAATAAAACATCAGCGCCATTTAGCATTTAAGATTCTCTAAAAGACAACACAAGAGAGAACAGAATCTTAACTGCAGAACTGCATAACTGATGATAGCTATTTTTCCTGGAAAACTGCAACATAAAATCCAATAAAAAAAAACAAAATAAAACATTTCAATGATGTTTTTAAAGTTAAAAAAATATAAAAAAATTAATTCAAGCATTTAATAAAGAGAACAGCTTTAAGAAGAAGAAAAACAATTCCTCATAACAAACAGTCCCAGAAATCTTAAACAAAAACACTAAAAACTCATCAATTTCTAAAACCCAAAAAAAAAAACTTAAAGAGAAACACATTTCTTGGGGATTTTCATGGTATTAAAAGAGGTATTACAAGAGTTTCTTCCCTTTTGTTATTTTCGTTTCCAACAATTTTGGTAAAATAAAAAATCGGAAAATAATTCGTGCAAAAAAGAAGACACAAAACAGAAGCCACAACGAAATCATCAAATTCTAACACGTAAAATCCATCAAGATGAGTAATAATGATAAAACACCAACATCAACCGATGAAAAAGGTAAGTGCACATCTCCTCCAAAACTTATATAATAAAAGTATAAGAATAGAGGGAGAAAACAAAAGATTTATTTGAAATTTATATGAAAATTATGCAGACAACTACTCTATTAAACCAATACTTATTTGCCAAGCCACAGAAGGGGAAAAAAAGAAAAAAATAATCTGGTCTTTCCCCTCATAAAATATAACCAAAAAAACGATAGAAATTGATAAATTGGCTCATCAGCTGTAGAAACAGAAAAAACGCAGTGTTTTAAAAAATAATTGAACATCTTAGTTGCTTACAAGGGAAGGGAAAGACTTTATCTACGAAATAAGAAAGAAAACTCTGTTACAAGGATAAAATATTGGCCCAAAAAATATATAACGAAACCAATAATAGCGTCGTAATGTGGTTTTAAAACAACATTTATTTGTATTTAATAATTTGCCAGCAGACGTCTGATTATAAGATGCCTTTATAGTGGACGCTTTATTTATTATTAATGTGTGCGCCATGAATGGGTGCCATGAATAGTGCTGCGTCCCATGCAATCTATTATGCTGCCCTCAATCTATATACTGTAACCCTAAAGTCTTCTGTTCTTATTATAGCCTGCCCTTAGGCCCTTAGCCTATGCAAGATACACGATAATTTCTACTGCAATCCTGTTGCAATCCTGACATGATAACTTGTCGCCAAGAATTTTCATACATTTAAATAATGAAATCACACCATTATTATTACACATATTCAATAATGTTATTTTAACAGCGGAATATCCAAACATTTTAAAAATATCGAAAATTGTTCCAATACCAAAAGCTGTTAATGCGCATAAAGAAGATATGTGTAGACCTATTGCTCTATTGCCTATAATGGATAAAATTTTTGAGAAACTAATTCATCAACAATTCACAACATATCTAGAAAATAATAATTTACTGTATGATTGCCAGCTTGGGTTTAGAAAGGGTAGCGGTACTGAAGATGCTGTAATTAATGTGTAGTAAATTTCATATGTCGAGGACTGGACGAAGGATATAATGCTGTTGGTGGTGTTTTTTTTTTGTGATCTTTCAAAAGCCTTTGATCTTGTAGATCATGATATAATGTTAGAAAAACTTCAATTCTATGGTGTTAGAGGAGCCGAACTAAACCTGTTTAAAAGTTATTTGAATAATCGAAAGCAATATGTTCTATTAAACAATAGCAAGAGTAGTCTTTTATTTACAATTCACATTAATGACATCAATAACCTTGAGCTCTTCGGAAAACTGTATATGTATGCCGATGACATATCACTATTTTACCCATACAAACATGAAGTGTATATGGAAAGAGATGCTGCCCTAATTTCTGAATATATGAGGTTAAACAAATTAATTCTTAATTCATCAAAAACCAAAGTTATAAGATTTAAACCATACACCAAAGTTTCGTGTTCTTGTAGATGGAGAAGACATTTTTGAAACAAACGCAGTAAAATATTTAGGCGTGACTTTGCAAAGCAATTTGTCATGGAATTCGCATATTAAAGACATTAAATCGAAAATATCTCCAGTAATTGGACTCTTATACAAATTTAAATAAAGGGTGTTTTTTATAGAGGTATATAACTTTAAGTTGCAATAAAACAACGATGGATTATTCGATTGACATGAATTTCATTTATTCGAAAGATAATCTTGTGGCATTATATTTTAAATATGATTTCTGGCATATGACCGCTACGGCTGGCGCGGATATAGTCCAATCTGGACGTCCAATTTTCGATGACTTTTTCCAACATTTGTGGCCTTATATCGGCAATAATACGGCGAATGTTGCCTTCCAAATGGTCAAGCGTTTGTGGCTTTACCGCATAGACCAATGAGTTTACATAGCCCCACAGAAAGTAGTCTAGCGGTGTTAAATCACAAGATCTTGGAGGCCAATTCACAGGTCCATAACGTGAAATTAGGCGGTCACCAAACGTGTCTTTCAATAAATCTATTGTGGCACGAGCTGTGTGACATGTTGCGCCGTCTTGTTGAAACCACATCTCCCGGACATCATGGTTATTCAATTCCGGAATAAAAAAAAAAATCTTCCATAAAGTGGATGGACACAGATCCAATTCCTGTGCTCGATGGCGGATGGACTCATTCGGGTCTTCCTCAATGCTACGCTCTACAGCAGCAATAGCTTCTTCTGTACGCACCGTACAGCGTCTCTGGGGATGCGAGTTACCAATAAGAGTAAACGTGGTGCGAAAACGTTTCATGGTTAATCGAATTAACTGCTCTGATGGACGATTTTGTCGACGATAAAATGCACGTAGTGCGCGATACGTTTTTCGCACAGAACCATTATTTTCGAAATAAAATTGCACTATTTGCAAGCGTTGCTCAGGCGTGAGTCTATTCATGATGAATTGTCAAACCAAACTGAGAATAAATCACTTGACAGCTGTTAAATCGGTCGCAATCTTGAAAAGAAATGCCAACTTAAAGTTCTATACCTCTATAAAAAACACCCTTTACAAATTTAAATACAAATTTAATGAAAAAACAAAACTAATTATATATGAGGCATTAATTCACAGCCATTTGAATTACTTGGTTTCTATATATGCATATAAGAATAGCATAAAGCTGCAATCTCTTCAAAGGACACAAAATAAAGCACTCAAAATGTCTACAACCTTCCAATTAGGTACCCTACCTTAAGATTGTACCAGGAAATTGCCAAGAATATATTACCTATCAACGGAATATATAAAAAGCAAGTACTTCTTTTTGTATTTAAATCCCTACATAACATTGGCCATAGCACAATAACTTTCACTCGTAATCAATCAACTTTTGCTACCAGAAGCAGTTCACTTAAACAACTTAAAAATTGCGAGATGCAGACTTGAAAAAACCAAGCAACGAATTGAATTTTTTCGTTGTGTGCAATATAACAACTTACCACAAAACTTAAAAGATATCAATGTAATTTCATCTTTTAAATCTAACATTAAAACTTATTTCTTAAATAATTTAGAAATGCTTTTAATGTAGTATGTACTCTATATACATGGGTATATAATTTTGTAATTTCTTTTATTTAATTATAATTCTTTCTTTCTTTCTTTCTTTCTTTTTAATTCTAGATACTATTTATTTAAAATTTAATTTATTTTAAGCATACTATGCCAACTCACCTCAGTAATGTCGTAAAATGCTGCGGCAAACAAAAATTGTGAATTTTAATACTTTTCTTGAATAAATATTTTTGAATTTTGGAAAAAGAGATGAGTTCTGAGTCATGTATCCCACTATTCAGTAATAAACTGATTATGTATGTACGTTCCCTGCCTCTTACACCCAAGCTTCTCTTTTTGATATGCATTCACACTACACAGATTCCAGTTATGTGTTCTGGTGATTTGTTCTCCCTATCACAGAGTTTACATATTGAGTTTGAATCCCTATTCGAAAACAAGTGCCCCTTTTCTGTTCCCTGGCTATTACTCAATAGTCTGATGAACATTTTTCCATGGAATATTTCACTTAGAAATTGAACAAATCGTTGCTGTCCCACATATTTCCTTGGCCCATTTGTTTCATACAGAATGTTGAATCGCTTTAAAAAGAAAGTGACAACCAAATTACATACATATATACATACGTACATAATTTTTAGTCAGGATAATAACCTAGCTTCTCACATACACACTGATGTTGTGTGTGTTAACCCTTTCCACTCGGCTGTCACCTCTGAGGGGACAACGTAAGTCTAGCATATCACTCGCTTGTCCCCTCTGAGGGGACATAATAGTTTGTTAGCGATTACGGACAATGAAATTATTCCACTGCAATTTTTTAAGAAACACGTATTCTCCTGTAGTTTTCTGTTAAAATGGCACAAAAAATTGATTGAAATGTGATAAAATTAACAAAATGCTTGATAAATAAATCGTCCGTTCTACACGTCGAAAAGGAATGTGCGAAGTGCGTCCATTACGGACTGTACACTTCTCTGATCCGTTGAGTAATTTGTAGATATAGTGGATTAGGCGTCCAAAGCTACATGAGTGTGGCTCAATGAAGTAGCAAACCTGATACGATAATAAAGAAATCAGATAACCGAGGGAAGACATATAAGAGATCTCAATTCGTACTGAAGCGTCGAATAGAAAAAATTTTTGATATTTTTTTTGTAAATATGTGTTCTTCAATGTCTACAAATTCATATAAAACAAATTTCATCACAATTCCTTACTTGGTTCTAAAATTATACTGTATAATATCACGTTTCAAGGATGTACGTTTTCGTTAAAAAGTGCCATCGAGTTGCTGGTAGGTAAAGTTCGAAACGGTGCCTAGTGCAAAGGGCTAATATTATACATGAGTGGCGGGACCTACAGTTTAAAGTCGATTCCGAGCGATAGAATTTTTTTGAGAAACTTTTTTATGGCAATTTTTTATTTCACGCTCAGAGCTTTTGCCACAAATCAGCTGAGAAGCAGACACCGAAAAAATATTTTCGTCATATTTCGTTTTGTTGGAGATGTCTGACCTGGGGTTTGAACGGAGGCCTCATGTCTAATAAGCGAACACATTACCTATTAGACTACAGCGACTTCATAGAAAATCGTATGTATTCTTATAATTTTATGTACCCCCATGCGTATGATTGATATTCTCCGTTTACTTTGTATTACAAATTACTCATACGCTAGCAGTGCTAATAGTGACAAAGAGTTTCATCTGATCCATATAAGTTGGCATTCCACAAGCACAGATTTTTTCTTTTTTTTTTTTTTTAATAATTCATTGTTATTTACAATCTATCCCAAAGGATAATAAGTAAATTATATAAAGTTAAATACAGTAACATTGATTGTTGAATTCCAATGAGAACAACAATAATGTCTTAATATACAATTTTTATAAACTTATTTAAATTTTAGCTAATAATATTTACATTATTTATATTATATTTATATATAAATGGTTATTTACAAAGAAACAAGAAATTTTGATACATATTTAATTAGCGTCGAAATGGCAAGTCCAATATATGATTCCTCTTCAGTCTTCTTACTTCGTTTGTGTCATCTAGGAGTGTTATAGCCAGCAGACTGCAATGATTACTTAACGTCTGTATGTAGTTTTCACTTAATCTGGAAATTTCCTCTTTAACCATTGCAATTGATAGATCATCATGGATAGCTTTGTTTGATATAAACCATGGAGCGTTGACGATTGACCTTAAAGTTTTTGATTGATATCTTTGTAGGATTTCGATATTAGAATTACTGGCGGTTCCCCATAATTGTATACCGTAAGTCCACACCGGTTTTAATATTGTTTTATAGATTATTAGTTTATTTTCAAGACTCAGTTTGGACTTAGAACCCAATAACCAATAGAGCCGTCTGCTTTTTATATTTAAATATTGTTTTTTAGCTTTAATATGTGTTTGCCATGTAAGTCTACGATCAATATGCAATCCTATTTCACGTTATCACTTTGCGGAATGTCGCAATTATTAAGAGATACATTTGGGCAGTTTCCACGACGCAGGGCAAATGTTACATGAGTAGATTTAAGCATAGAATTTAAAAACAAAACAATTTAATTTTGTTTTCAAATGAATTTGGATAGATATGTTGTATTAATAAATCATAGATAACCCAGAATTCTTTATTTTATGTAGCGGATAATTACAGAGAATATTTGCTGACGTCTCAATTTATTTCTCTTTAGTACAGCTTCCATCCCCTATCTTGCTTCTTATTCAATGATACATCAATTGCTTACAGAACATTTTATTTAATATTCCACATTGTATTGTATTGTGCTTGCATAAGAGTATTTGTATTAAGTTTTTAACTACGAGGCATAGTATTAGAAGTGTCGATCCGATGCTAATCGATGTTATTTAAAAAAAATATCGAACTGTTTTATTGTTTCGATAAGTAACTTACTTGTTTACTTACTTAATTGGCCATTCACAAGCTGTTTTTCGGATATCGGCCTCTGCTTCTTGGACGCCTTCGCTAGTTGGTTACAGCAATCGATGACAAGGCCTCCAGTAAGTAACATCGAATGGTTTTTAAACAACGATGTATATTGTCCATCACAAACTAAAGCAATGTTCTTAGAGTTTATGAACTCCCAGTTGGAATCATTGATTCCTTACGTTGCATTGTATATTATACTACACCTACTTGTATTTTTTTTCAAAATAACACGGTGCTACAGTGAAAATACACCCAAGTAACTACAGTAGGACCGTGATTATCCGTGATGGTCGGGACCGGAAGCATTCCGGATAATCGATTTTCCCGGTTAATTGAGTACCAATTTTTGCTAGTTTTTTAAAAGATTTTTTTTATTAGTTAATAAATGAATATGTACATATTTAGATAAAAACTAAATAATTTAAGGATTTTATATACATACATGTTTCAAAAATATAAAAAAACCGCACTTCCCAAATTTCTAAATTAAACTAAACAGGTTTACATGTATGTTTCTGACTCATCGTATACTAAAGAGGCAATTCACCTTTTTCGCTTGTTTGTTCAAAATAATAGAAAAAAGTTTTCGCTTACAATCACCGATTATAGAGGTAATCACGGTTAAACGATGCAGAAAAATTTAAGTCGATCCAAAATAAAATTAAGTCGATGCAAAAAATTTTCTTTTTCCATCCCGGATAATTGATGTTGTCGGATAATCGAATCACGGATATTCAAGGTCCTACTGTACATAGTCTAAGTTATTCGTTAGATTGAGTAGAACTCAAAAATAATTTTATTTTTCTCTAACCCTCCAAACTTGTTTTATTTGACAAAGAAGGTTTTTTTTTTGATCTTTCACACAAAATTATTGATTATCCAAATATGTTTGAACCTATTTTAAAAATCTAAAGATTTTAGAAAGGGGAGAGATTAGCTTTACAAATGAGTTATAAGTTTTGATGGTGTAAACTTGGAAAATATAATTTTTTTTTATTTTTTCAAGTTTGGCCATTCTTAATTGCAAAATTTAATTAAAAAATATAAAATAAGTCCCGACATTCTGATAGTGCATTATATTGTGAAGAGATTGACACTTCGTTTGATAAAATTGGACAAAAATTACATTAATTATGATTTGAAGAGTGTAGGTTAGGTTAGGTCTGAGTGGTAGCTCTGATTTCACAAAGCTCACTTGAGCACGCATAGCGGCCCGTTGTGATGCCACCGGTGAAGAGTGTAACAGCTGAGTAATATTTGTTATATATGCTGTCTTATCAAATGAACTTTAAGTTAAAAATTTTCAAAATTTTTGATGAATCTTAAGAGTTTATAGAAAAATGTTTCCTAAATGTGTCAACCAACTGTACAACTTAAACTAGATAGTTACTCGGGTGTATTTAATATTTTGTATTTTGTCGCATTGTGTAATTTTTCTTTTTTATTTCCATTCTATTATTACATTTTAATTGTTCATTAGTTTCAACAATCTTTTTTTTTTTTTGCATACAATTTTACACAATTTATTTGACAATTTAATTCAATTAAGAAAACAAATGCTTACAAAAACAACAATTCCTAACAAACATATTACATTCTCTGGCCATAACACTGGATAGCAACATAAAGTGCTACATATTGTTAACGGTAAATAACCTTACCCCCCCCCCCCCAAAAAAAAAACATAGAATATGAGTAGTTAAACAAGCATTTTAAATATTATTACAATAATGCACTTACACAGGCACACACACACTTAACATATGTATGCATGTATGGGTACTTACACTCCACAACAGTTAAGTTATACAGCAAACAAAACACATTTGTTTTAAACTAGATTTGACCAACAAAATGGGGAAAAATTAAAAAAATTCAAAACAATTCAAATTTAATAATAATTTAACACAACAACAACAATTAATTTAACAACAAAAAATGTTTTCCAAAAAAAGAAAGGAGAGAAAAGCTATTTTATTCTACACAGAAAACATTTTAAATAAAAAATATGTCACATACACTGTAAACATATATCATTAGAGCTACACACATATACAATATAGAAAGCACACACACATATATAAACATACATGCTTCTATTAAAAATAACTCTTTACTGGTAAGAATTTAAAAACTTAAATACAGAGAGAGAGAGAGAGAAAGAGGTACACCGAAGAGTCTGTGTTGGAAAAGGTTTTTAAGTTCATATTGTGTTGCCAAAAATATTTCCTAATAAAGTTTGACATCCACTATACACACTATACAGCACTTTAACAATGCACACACACACATACACACACATGCTAATAAAGAAACAACTTAAATGAATATAAATATATACACAAACACATACACATGCAAATAAACGAAATTATAAAATATTGTACACGTAAGTGATATAAAAAAATCAAGAGACCATGAGAATAAAACAGAGAGAGAAAGAAAGGAGGAGGAGCAGAGAGAGTATAAATAAAACTTGTTTTATTTAATCGTATTATAATCTATTTATTGCCATAAAATAAAATTTTAGAGAGTGAGAGAGAGTAAGTTAGAGCGACAGTGTTAGGTAAAGTATATTTGCGAAAGTGTAGCAATAATATTAAGAGCTGCATACGAGAGAGAGAGGGAGAGACAGATAACAGTGTGTACGCATTGGTCACATACAAGTATGAAAGGCAGTGCTGTTGTTTAAAGCATTAAATTAGGGGGGTCTGGACAAAATTTTGTATAAAAATAAAGGAAAAGTAGTGATGTCAGCATAATAAAGGGTCCGCCAAATAACTTTTTTTTTGAAAATGCTTTACAGAATATTGAAAATGAAATGCTGCTACTGAATATTTTCTCAAATTTCTTTTTTTATTTCAAAGTACAATCCTTCCGGTTAATAATGGAAAATAATTTCATTCAAATGGCTGCCTCGGCTGACCACGCAGTAGCTTACACCAGAAGATGCCGATTTTGGCAAAAAAAAATCATCTTTTCAGATGAAGCTCATTTTGATCTTGGCGGGTATGTAAACAAGCAAAATTGTCGCATTTGGGGCACAGAAAACCCGCACGCATACATTGAAAAGCCTAGGCACCCAAAACGAGTCACTGTTTGGTGCGGATTTTGGTCCAGAGGCATAATTGGGTAATTTTTCTTCGAAAATGAGCAAGGAGTGGCCGTTACAGTCAATGGCGATCGTTATCGGGCCATGTTGAACGAATTTTTGTTCACAAAAATTGAAGAGAAGGATATTGGCAACATTTGGTTTCAACAGGACGGCGCTACGTGCCACACAGCCGAAGCTACACTCGATGTTTTGCGCCCTGTTTTTGAAGATCGCATTATCAGCCGCAGAGCTGATGTCGTTTGGCCACCTCGGAGCTGCGATTTAACACCGTTGGACTATTATTTGTGGGGCGCCGTCAAAGATAAGTGTTACGCCGACAAGCCAGAGACAATTGCCGCTTTAAAGGACAATATTCGTGAAGCCATTGGTGAAATACAGCTGCACACAATCGATAATGTGCTTAAAAATTGGACCGATCGTGTAGGCTACTGCATGGCCAGCCGAGGCAGCCAATTGAATGAAATTATTTTCTATTATTAACCGGAAGGATTGTACTTTCAAATAAAAAAAGAAATTTGAGAAAATATTCAGTAGTTTTTTTTTAAGCATTTTCAAAAAAAAAAAGTTATTTGGCCGACCCTTTAGATAGAGAAACAAGAAATTTAATAAGGGATTCAGTACGAAAAAGAATTTAATAGGTTAGGCTAGACTAGCGAGTAGCCAGCTGTTCACAGGCAAGTTCACTCTGTGACCCATATGAGGTAAGCCCCCCTTGACTTGATCCATTAGTGGTGGGTTTGAACCACCATGAGCTCCGAAGGAAACCGGCCAGTTGCTTTAGGGGCACATTCGCCAACATGCCCATATCTGCAAACGTTCTGTCGACTAAAAACCGATGATGTGTCTTCTGAAGCACAGAGCTCTTCACATGGATTAAAAAATGCGAATAATCCTATTAAAGGACACTCAGGCTCGCAGTGAGATTAGCTACATCACGTCTAAACCTAGTCTTGATAGGAGATTTCACACTGGAATGCCAAAAAAAACTGTTCTTCAGACAAAATCTACTACGTGTGTTCTAGGGACATCTAAATGGTCATTTCTAAACGTGAGAATAAGATGTATTGTGGATATTTTTTCAAAGGGCATAATCTATTGATAAGGGTCCATCTCTCAAAGTACTGTAGTGTGTTTCAGGCAGAGGTAATGTCAACAAATCACGCTGCAGAACTGATTCTAAGCACCTGCTAACATTTCTATTCTCTCTGGCAGTCAGACAACAATCAAATCTTTTTTGTTTTGGAATTTTCAGGTTTCAATTGCTTGATCACAACGTCCTTGATGGATTTATGTGCTCAAGCTTTGTGATAACAGTGCTACCACTCCGACCTAACCTAATATAGTTACTAGTCATTGGGATATCCTGGTAATGATTTTGATTAAAATTAACACAGTATACCTCCTCTTTTATTTATTGACCGCTAAGAAGTCCTGAGCAAGAATCTTGCTTTAATTTTATACTCAACTGGTCTAAATGGAATGGGAAATATACCAATTAAATAATGTTTCGAAAATGGAAATGGTGTTACCGTTTAACATTAAAATAATAAAAAAAAGCTACAAAAACAAAGGATTTGTTTACATGATCAACGAATAAACAAAAATATAACAACAACGTCAGTATAAAGATGTTAAAAAAGTAAGCAAGAAGCAACAGCAACACTGTAAAGGCAAACGTTAACAAAATACACAAACAATAATAACTTAAACAACATGTTTACATTTATAGAGATTTCGCGAAGGCAGTCATTCTCCTTCAAGAGCATCCATCAGACTGTTTATCCAGTGATATAAAAGGCAAGACAAAGTAGTTAGTCTTTGAGGCATTGCTGCATGTTGTATAAATATCGGTCGCTTTGATTTAATAAATTTGCCTCCAGACTTCTGTTCTTAAGAACCCAAAATTATGAAGGTATAGAGTGTGCAATGATATAGTATACGTGTATATGGTATGAAAAAAATGTACAGGGATTTCAGTTAAGCGAGCCATCATAAGAGTTCCAGAACTAACAAGGTTATCATTTTCTAAGTCTCTAATCATGTAAGAATTCATGAATTTTAACAGACACCTTCAGTTGCCAGGAGGTAAGCGTCCATGTCAGAAGTCGCCGTAGTCTAGTAGTTAGTGTGTTGGCTTATTAGACGTAAAGCCAGGGTTCGAGCCCTAGACCAGATATCAAAACAAAATACAAAAAGTATTTTCTTCCTCTCCGCAGATTTCTGGCAAAAACTCTGAGAGCAAATAAAAATTGCCATGAAAAAATTTCTCAAAAATCTGTCGTTCGGAGTCGACTTTAAACTGTCGGTCCCGCCGCTCATGTGTATAATTAACAAACGCAACATAAGTGGTATGAGAAACTAGGTCGTAATCCTGACTGAAGGGTTGTAATGGCCAATTATGTATGTATGTATGTAAGCTTCCATGCCACTGAAAAAGTCAGAAACTTACTTTGGAAAGAGAAAAGAAGCTTGTGAGGTTCTGAGACAATGTGAACTTTTGCTAGGCATCCGACTGTCTAAGAAAGTCTGAGCACAAACCAAAATAATGATTTTTAAAACTGTTAAAGTGACAGCAGCCTCAAGCAACATAGCTAAGTAGAGTTCTGTAAGGTAGTGATGCGATACTGAGAATACACATACCATCGTTTGGAAGTAACACCCAACCGGTAAACAGTCTTATCCAAATAACCTTGGGATAGATACGTTCTATTAATAAATCCTAGATAACTTAGAATTCCTCATCTCTAGTGCCATATAATGACAGAGAACATGTGCTGTTATCTTCATTTCTTTCTCGTTGCTACAGCTTCCATAGGAGTTGCTATACGGTATGCCAAGCCTCTGAGCGAATGTAAGTAAATGGATGTGTGTAATGTTTAATACAATATTTGAGCATGTATTTTAGTTGTTTTATATTAATTTTTAACGGTAATTATTTTAGAAGCATTTTTAGCATCTCAAACAGTTACAAGGAAACACTAGGGCAGAGTAAAGTAGAAATTTTACTCTACCACTAGATCTCTCTTTGTCTCTCTTTTACTGTCTCTCTCTTTTAAGGAAGTGTTAGTGCAACTAAATATTGATTTCTACCAAAAAGAAAAGCCTATTTAAAGGCGTCGTAGAACACTTAAAGGCAAAATTAAATGTAAAGACAGGTCCTTACTTAAGTAAAGTATTGAATACAGTTTGAGTATACATTTAACAGAGAAACCATTGCTCCAGAAATTTAAAATTTTTTTTTTGCAAAATGATGCTTTTATCAGTCCATTGTCATCACAGGTCCAGGCTAGAGTATGAGTATGTTAACTTAACTTAACTAAACAGAGAAAGTTTTCTCTCTCTTCTCATATGAGATTTCCAGGTTACTTATTCCATTATGTTCAGTTAGTGAAAGTTTTCTTTACTCTTTTTAGTTTGCCTAACTTTCCTTCCCCCCCAAAATAAATGTCAATACAGGGAAAAGTTTAACTAGAAAACAAAACACAGGTGGAAAAATACCTTTTTTATGTTATAAAATTTACTCATACTCGTTTAGTATACGACCGTAAATAGTTGAAGATTGAAAAATTAAAAGTTTTTCGTTTTTAAAAAAGAGAAAATTGCTTGAGAAAACTATTTAACAAAAGGTGAATTAAACTGTGACAGATTGAGATACATTGTTGCTCTCTCTCTCTCTGTGAAACTTTTAATATGTTATAGTTTAAGTTTATAAATAAAATAAAAAACAAAAAAGATGAAAAGTTAAGGGATTGCTAAGGGACATGCTTCTAATAGATTGGTTTTTGGTTGCCTTAAAAGCCCGAAATGTTGACATATTGTTACGTTTCTATCTTTTAAAAACGTTTACAATATGAGTTCGTAGATTGCAAATAAAATAAAAATAAATTTTGTGTTTAGTTTAAATTAAAATTCACTGTTCACAACTTGATGTAAAAAACAACAATTGCTTTTCTTAGTTATTCCTCTGTTTACACCCTCTTTGCATAAACAATAACAATCATTAAGCAATTATATGACAGATCTTTGTAACGGCAATCTTCAAACCACAATTACTCTCTTTAAATGCACCGCATCTTCACACAATACTTACTGAACTACATTAACTTACTCGCTGCTTTGCCTTGCCTTTTATATGGCAGGCTAAACAGTCTGATGAATGTTCTTGAAGGCCAATGTTCATGGTTTCATCTTCTCGAAATCTCTTGAACACAAGATCGAAACATGTAACAACGATCAAAATTTGGATCTGAAATGAGTATGATTACTTAATTGATCATTGCAGCACTTTAGTCAGGACAACAACCTAATGAGTGTTAATTTTATCCATGAGTGGCGGGATCTGCACTTTAACGCCGGCTACGAGAGACAAATTCGCGAGAAATTTTTCATGGCAAACTTATTTTATTCTTAGATTTTTGCCAGAAGACTAAGAAGGAAGGAAGTGAGACGTCGAAATAAATATTTTTTCCGATTTTCAATTTGTTCGAGATGTCTTAGCGAGGCAGTGTCTAATAAGTCAACACACTGCCTAGTAAATCCCCTTTAGGGGATTTATCACAGATAATTGGGAGCCTCATAATCAGGTGGTGTAAACTGGTCTTAGGTAACAAACATAGCTTCTTATGATTATGATGTGCATACCAATAATTTCTTATTTTTTTTTTATAAATTGTCTCTCTTTTGTAACTTTCCATTCAACATTTAATGAAGCCATCAATTGCTGTGATATTTCTTTCCATGGTTTCTATTTTCATTTTGGTTTGTTGTAAATAAAATATGAAATCATGCACAGGATACTTAAAGTTTCAATTACCAGCGAAGAACACGAATAACAAAAACCTCAGAAATTACTTATGAAAACCCTTAAACCATGGCTTCTTTAATTTATTCGCTTGCACTACTCAACTGTAAGTTTTCAATCCTTTTGATAGAAATGCGGAAATACTTGCACATGCCTTAAATTCATACCACATCCATATCCTTCCGTTTATTTGTTTGTTGCTTTGCTTACAATTTCTGGAACAACAACAAAAACAATCCTCTTTTAATTTCATCACACATTAACATGAACACACTTATGACAGGTGAGTACACTACTCAGCCTGTCTGCCACTACTCCCACCAGCACTTCACATAAAACTTAGTCTAGCAAGTATGAAATCGCGCATGAATATGCCACATAAAGTCTTAGATTGTTAAGACGGTGTATTTATGTTTTATATGGAGTACCCCATATTGTGTGTGTGCATAGAAATCAAATAAAAAAAATATTTACAGGAGGTAATACGCTGGTATAGTAACAGAATGAAAGAAGAGCATTTAAAGGAGGATAAAGTTACTCATACAGGCATAAATATTTCTTCGAAAATGCACTCAAATCTACTTCCCCCATAATAACTATTTAAGAAGCATTGCTGCTTAGACGCTCCTAGGCCATTGCCTTATTAAAAGGCATGTTGATGGATTTGCCTCTTCCTCAAATGATTTCAGCTGGAATTGTGTGTCTGAGGTGGAGGAACAGACTATTTTTCATCTCATTTGTCAAAGTCCGGATCTTCCCATTTTCATTATCTGACTTCTTGTACTGAACTCTCCAAATAAGCCATATAATCGACCTGAATATGTCTATGTTTTCCCAGAATAGCAGCATTTCTAAAATGTTGGGCCAGGATTTATCTGCATTGAGTCTCACTGCCTCTAGCTCGGACCACTGCTTCAACAGAAGGTCAGAGGCAAGGCAATCGAATATACTAAACAACGCCTTAGTCAAAGTGGAATAGTGCACATTGGTTAGCTGACTTGTTCGCACACCTTCCTCCAAACATGTGCAAGAATTGTTCCACCACGGCCCAATAGAGCCAGAAGAATCTTCTTCTTATTCTCTTATTCTTCTTCTTATTCTTCTTCTTATTCTTCTTCTTATTCTTCTTCTTATTCTTCTTCTTATTCTTCTTCTTATTCTTCTTCTTATTCTTCTTCTTATTCTTCTTCTTATTCTTCTTCTTATTCTTCTTCTTCTTCTGCGAGTACAACAGTGTGTACATCACTGCTTCATCCATAAACACGGCACAATCCACAAGTCGGCGCACAAACCTTACTTAAATTTCTCCTTTATAACTACAAAAAACGTAAAAAGAAAATGCGAATTATAATAAGCTGGTGGAGAATTTTTCAGTACAAACGATCATATTAGGAATGGTTGCCAGGTTGTGCGTTACGGTCTGGTAACTGTATTCTTCGAATGACCAACAAATGGGACTAAATTGGATAAAAATGGCCTTCTTTGGAAAATGGACCTTGTACGCTGTATAGCCATGGCACCTAGTCAATCCGGAACAATTTTCCTTAAAGTCGGGCGTCATTTAAGACCACAGACTATTTGTTTTCTTAAAGTGGACTGCTCCACCGAACTCGTAGAGGAAATTGGTTAACTCGGGAGCTGCACACTAAAGGCACCACTCCTATGTTGAAATATAATTCTATGGTACACAATTCTCTTGACAAAAAATAAAGCATCGTAAATTATTTATCTCTTGTACAACACGCAACAGATTGTGGATGAAGAGGTTTTACATGTTTTTTTTTTCAAGTAAATAAGAATAAAGTTCTCTGGTCTAAGAACAAGTGTCCAAATGTGTAATTGATTGAAACACGGCAATCATACTGCGATTGCTGTACCAAAGATTGTAAAATGCATATGCGAATTATACAACAATATGTAGGTTGGGGGCTTGAATGAACATTCATTTTTCAGTGTTGCTACATAAATTTTTATATTCAAGCGCTTTTAAGAATTATATTTTAGTTTCGAAGTTAAAATGGCAAAAAGCTATGATTTAGTTTAAGGATTACGTTTGCATTCGCTCCATTCTTCTGGATTTTGCTTTGAGTGACTATTTCTGGACATGACACGGCAAAAAGATATATAATGTCAACGATGAAATGCCTATTTTTGATTATTTCGGCAAATATAATTGTATACGGAAGGATAATAAAAAAATTTAAGAGTCATTAGACAAAGTGTATAATTTGAGCAGAAAACTATGGAGATCAAGTGTTTTCTTATCCAAAGAACTTGTATTTTGTCCTGTTAATGCCAAAAGTTGGCGCAGCTAAAAGTGTGGACTTGAGTCTTTGATTTCTTTGATTCGTATCTATCTTTACGCACACATTTTTATATATTATAAGGATTGCATTATAAAAAGACAACAACTTCTCTTTGTATTACACAACGAAGTGGTGAAATGATGAGTGTGAACAGACTAAACAGAATAATTTCGTAAAAATAAAACACGCAAGCTTTATAAAACTTCTCTATCTGTGCGATATAAAAACCTCATTTTGATAAAAGATTTCATAAGATAAAGAAGCATTAAATCAAAGCAAATAAATCGTATTCTCAATCAAAAATGTCTACATTCAGCCAAGTAATGGTCATACGTTTCATAAAAAGTGTCAAAGTGTCTCTACAATAAATTCGACAAAGGTTCAAGAAAATACTCCTTGTTATTTACGCAAATGTCGTCGCGTTTATTTAACATTTTCAAGCAACAACAGGCAAAGGATTTATGAAAACGATCGAGAGTAATTAAGGACTGACAGCTGAAACGAAATTTAAGTGGAATTATTAATTATATTTAATATATTGTTAAGTAATAAATAAATAAATAATAAATAAATAAATAAAAAGTAATAAATTATATTGTTATAAATAAAAATAATAAAGGGTGTTATTTATAGAACTTTAAGTTGGCATTACTTTTCAAGATGGCGACGGATTTAACAGCTGTCAAGTGATTTATTCTCAGTTTGGTTTGGCAATTCATCATGAATAGACTCACGCCTGAACAACGCTTGCAAATAGTGTAATTTTATTTCGATAATAATGGTTCTGTGTGGAAAACGTATCGCGCACTACGTCCATTTTATCGTCGACAAAATCGTCCATCAGAGCAGTTAATTCGATTAACCATTGAACGTTTTCGCACCATGTTTACTCTTATTGATAACTCGCATCCCCACAGACGCTGTACGGTGCGTACAGAAGAAGCTATTGCTGCTGTAGAGCGTAGCATTGAGGAAGACTCGAATGAGTCCATCCGCCATCGAGCACAGGAATTGGATCTGTGTCCATCCACTTTATGGAAGATTTTGCGGAAGGATCTTGGTTTGCGTGCTTACAAAATCCAATTCGTGCAAGATTTGAAGCCAAACGATCATCAAGTAAGGCGTAGATTCGTCGAATGGGCCCAAAACGAGATTACCGTTGTTCCCGATTTTCATAAGCGAATTTTGTTTAGCGATGAAGCGCACTTCTGGTTGAATGGCTACGTCAACAAGCAAAACTGCAGCATTTGGAGTGAAGGTAATCCTCAAGTGTATGTGGAAACACCGTTACATGCAGAAAAACTGACTGTTTGGTGCGCTTTATGGGCTGGTGGAATCATTGGTCCGTACTTTTTCAAAAACGATGGTGGCCAGAACGTTACAGTCAATGGTGATCGGTATAGAGGCATGATTACTAACTTTTTCATTCCTGAATTGAATAACCATGATGTCCAGGAGATGTGGTTTCAACAAGACGGCGCAACATGTCACACAGCTCGTGCCACAATAGATTTATTGAAAGACACGTTTGGTGAACGCCTAATTTCACGTTTTGGACCTGTGAATTGGCCTCCAAGATCTTGTGATTTAACACCGCTAGACTACATTCTGTGGGGCTATGTAAAGTCATTGGTCTATGCGGTAAAGCCACAAACGCTTGACCATTTGGAAGACAACATTCGCCGTATTATTGCCGATATACGGCCACAAATGTTGGAAAAATTCATCAAAAATTGGACGTCCAGATTGGACTACTTCCGCGCCAGCCGTGGCGGTCATATGCCAGAAATCATATTTAAAATGTAATGCCACAAGATTATCTTTCGGATAAATAAAATTTATGTCAATCGAATAATCCATCGTTGTTTTATTGCAACTTAAAGTTCTATACCTCTATAAACAACACCCTTTATTTAATATATTGTTAAATAAATAAATAAATAAATAAATAAAAAGTAATAAATTATATTGTTATAAATAAAAATAATATTAAATCTAAAATGTAATCGAAATTGTTTCATCTCTATATAATTGTCTGTTATCATAATGTCCCATAAATTAGTTACATAAAGTCATATCGTTTGGAGTATTGATGATAGAACGAATCTAAGGTCCAGCAATTTTGCAAACTTATCCAATTATTACTCGTTCAAAGACTAGTCCACTTTATTTTAACAGAGGAACGTTGAAATCTAAATCCTCGTCGGCAATTTAACGGACGGAACTGTCCAGATCTAAGAGAAAATTACTTCTTTCAGAATGACGAAAGTTTTGTAAACGTTGCCTTAGGTGAACTTATCAGTTAACTCAAAAGAAATAATTTTTTGCATCCTGGGGCCTCCTCCCTGCTTTGAGAAACTTTTCATGGCAATTTTATTTAGTCTCAGACTTTTTGCCAAATATCTGCTGAGAGAGAGGAAGTCGGCGAAGAAATAACTACTTTTTGTATTTTGTTTTGATGTCTGGCCTAGGGCTCGAACCCTGGCTTTTTGCTTTTGTAAACACAATTTTGCTTTTGCAAACACAATTTTGCTTTTGCAAACACAATTTTGCTTTTGCAAACACAATTTTGCTTTTGCAAACACAATTTTGCTTTTGCAAACACAATTTTGCTTTTGCAAACACAATTTTGCTTTTGCAAACACAATTTTGCTTTTGCAAAAACAATTTTGCTTTTGCAAACACAATTTTGCTTTTGCAAACACAATTTTGCTTCTTTTTCTTCTTCTTCTTCTTGCGCAAATTGCTTTTATTCGTCATGTCCATCTCCAGCAGTATCTTTCGCTGGCAGCTAAAATTGTCCCGCAGGACCGTTGATTCAATTCCGAGCTCAGACATCTCAAACAAACCGAAATATGAAAACAATATTTCTCTCAGTAGTCTTCCGGCAAAAAATGTGAGTGTTAATAAAAAATTGCCGTGAAAAGTTTCTCAAAAATCTATCGTTCGAGGTCGGCATTAAACTGTGTAGGTCCCAGCATTAATGGAGAAAATTAACACACATAGCATGGGTGCTGTGTAAAGTTAAGTTGGAGTCCTGACTAAAGGGTTGTGTGACCAATTAAGTTAAGTATTTGCTTCGCCGTATCTAGTAGGTAGTGTGTTGGCTTATTAGACGTGAGGTCACAGCTTAAACCCCAGGTCAGACTCTTCTTCCTCGCAGCAATCTTCTGGCAAAAACTCTAAGAGCAAATAAAATTGCCATGAAAAGTTTCTCAAAAATCTGTATTAAACGGGGTAGGTTGCGCTACTCATGGAGAAAATTAACATATGCAACATAAGTGGTGTGAGAAGTTAGGTTGTAGTCCTGACTGAAGCGTTGTAGTGACCAATTATTTATGTCATGTAAGTCTATTTCCGTTTCTAGCACCTTGTCTAATACACAGTCACAGTGTTGACTGCCTACCTTTATAATGTTAACGATACCTCTGAACGAAATCATGTTCTCATACAATACTTATAGAAAAAGAAGGAGAAACTTTTCTAAAAATACAAAAAAAAAACAGTCGAAGGAGAGGACAGGAGACAGTCTCCCATAAATAAAATATTTACTTACACAACATAAAAGAGATCACGATCTAAATGGGAAAATGTAAACTAAAGTATCATAATAACACAGTAACGCAGTAACACAGTAATGCAGTAACACAGTAACAGCAATAATTGTAACAATAATAACTACGATGATAATGCTGTTGATGTTTTTTGTTATTGTCATTATTATTATGGTATAAACAACTAGACAACATCAACAGCAACAACAACAATGTCAAATAAAAGTGAGAGAAATAGAAGGAGAGCGAGGGAGAGAATATAAATAAGAATATAAATTGCAAAAGAAAGTAAATGAAGTGGAAAATAAGTACGCAAATAAATCAAGTGGAAATCTTTATCATCAACACAGTGTACACTGCAGACAGCACACAGGATAGCATAGCATACCGTTACCAATACAATTGCTACACTAACAAACACTGTTAGAGTGGGCGCAAGAGTGAGAGAGAGAGAGAAAGCAAGCAAGGAAAATATAAAAGTAAGACTACTTGAGGTAGCACAGGCCTAAAGAAACAAAAAAAAACAAAAAATAACTGCTTTACTTACATAAACAAAAAAAAAACGAGAAGATTCTATTTTAAATAAGATGACAAGTTTTCATAACAAAAAAAATACGTAAAGAGAAAAAGAGAAGTAATTTCCTACACTTACCCATCCAGTAGAGTTGCCGTTTTTTGTTTATATTTGAATCAAATTAAATTCTTGCCTTACTTAAGTGTGTAGTTAAATATTTTTTTTTTTGATAGATTGTCAGTCTTGGGCCACCAAACTGATAAAGAAATATGCTTTTAAATGAAACGCAGTTTATTTGGGTGGTTTTGTGGCGAACCATTAAGGATGTACAGCGTTGTCAGTTTCGTCATGTTCATGTGTTTCTTCCTGTGATGCATTATTGCCCCTTAGATTTCAAGAATGTGTATCGCTGATTTATTCTCACCGTCACAGAATCTACATGTTAATCAGATGACTGTTCTCATTCTAAATAAGTATACCCTGAGTACACAGTGCCTTGTCAAAAGACTGTTTACCAACCTCAGGTTATTCCTGAATAGTCGGATGCACGACTCGTATCTTATTATAGTTTTCCAACAAACGTTTCGATTATCTCAAACCCACTTGCTTTAAGAAGAGTATTTACCTCTCTTTATATTCCCTTTTGTAGAGCATAGGTAAGTTAGGTTAAGTTACCGGGTAGCTTGCAGTTCACAGGCAAGTTCACTCGGTTGCCCATATGGCCCATTGTGTTACTGAGTGTAAAGTAAGCCCCCTTGTCATGATCCATTAGTGGTAGAGTTGAACTACCCCAAGCTCTGGATGAAACCTCCCAGTTCCCAGTAGAATGTTAGCTTCTATGTTAGCTTCTATTCTGTATTGCAGGTGTTTTACCGATTAGGTTTCCTCCACATCATGGCAGCTTCTGCAGTAATGCTGGTAGGGCAGACCGAGCTTTTCAGCGAAATTGCCAACAGCGCAGTGTTCTGTTATTATTGAACATATCTTTCCAAACATCCGCTCCTACTCCTCAGAAGGATTTTGGTCCTATTATGCAGATCTGGAATCTCTCCTTTTGCTTACTCAGGCTCTGATTGCAGAGAATTCCCATATGAAATGTAACCCAGCAGAACGTAGACTTATTTTCAACAATGTAGACTCTTCAACTTATAAAGGGTGTTTTTTATAGAGGTATAGAACTTTAAGTTGCAATAAAACAACGATGGATTATTCGATTGACATGAATTTTATTTATCCGAAAGATAATCTTATGGCATTACATTTTAAATATGATTTCTGGCATATGACAGCCACGGCTGGCGCGGATGTAGTCCAATCTGGACGTCCAATTTTCGATGACTTTTTCCAACATTTGTGGCCGTATATCGGCAATAATACGGCGAATGTTGTCTTCCAAAGGATCAAGCGTTTGTGGCTTTACCGCATAGACCAATGACTTTACATAGCCCCACAGAATGTAGTCTAGCGGTGTTAAATCACAAGATCTTGGAGGCCAATTCACAGGTCCAAAACGTGAAATTAGGCGTTCACCAAACGTGTCTTTCAATAAATCTATTGTGGCACGAGCTGTGTGACATGTTGCGCCGTCTTGTTGAAACCACATCTCCTGGACATCATGGTTATTCAATTCAGGAATGAAAAAGTTAGTAATCATGCCTCTATACCGATCACCATTGACTGTAACGTTCTGGCCACCATCGTTTTTGAAAAAGTACGGACCAATGATTCCACCAGCCCATAAAGCGCACCAAACAGTCAGTTTTTCTGGATGTAACAGCGTCTCTGGGGATGCGAGTTATCAATAAGAGTAAACGTGGTGCGAAAACGTTCCATGGTTAATCGAATTAACTGCTCTGATGGACGATTTTGTCGACGATAAAATGGACGTAGTGCGCGATACGTTTTCCGCACAGAACCATTATTTTCAAAATAAAATTGCACTATTTGCAAGCGTTGTTCAGGCGTGAGTCTATTCACGATGAATTGCCAAACCAAACTGAGAATAAATCACTTTACAGCTGTTAAATCGGTCGCCATCTTGAAAAGTAATGGCAACTTAAAGTTCTATACCTCTATAAAAAACACCCTTTACAATGTTTCAACTGGACCTCCGGATACTGTACTTGTGTTAATTGGCAAGTACATATCTTCTAACCTCTTCAACTTCATTAGACACTTGCATAATATCTTCGATTTGATCTCGTTGCAGCCGATTGATCGAATAGCTGCTGAACTGAGTACATCTTACGTTGGCATACACTTCTGCTTGGAAGCATCCCACATGTGCTTGGAATATTTCATACTGGTATCAAAAACTCTTGCTCCCATTCATAACCCATCTGTGAACCACAAAATAGTTCCTGTATTAAGAGAGTTTCCAGATGACTCCATTCATTTTTGTTATTATGTCTCGTTGCGAAGCACTTTCCAATATCATAGAGTCTATTAGTTCTGTCCAGGGGACTGCTAAGGAGGGAGCTGTCATTCAATTGATTCCTTAGATACCGAAATTCCCTAATGAACGTCTTGTTTGACTTGTTTTCCATCAACTCTAATGCTTGAGCCTTCGCTGCCTTATGTAGGTTACTTAAAACCAACAGAGCCTCCAGCACTACTGTAGAACAATTTCTCATTGTCCCTGTTATGCCAATGCATGCTATTCTCTGTATCTTGTCCAGTTCCATTCGAAATGTTTTCAGATTTATTCTGTCTGTTCAGACAATTGCCTCATATGGCACTGTTGTTCTAATTTCTGAGTTGCATTTTCAAAATTTCCCTGGAAGCCTTCTGCATTGTTTCGGTAAGTAACTGATTAACTGTAACCGCATGTTTCCTTTTTCATTTTAAAGATCCAAATTCTATATTTTCTATAAAAAAAGAAGAATTTTGTTACATATCGATTGTGAATCCCATATTTTGAGTGTTAATGGCAACACTGCAAACGTGTAAGTGTAAATTACTTATGCAAAGAGCGTAATAGTATAAGTATATTAAAGGTATCCATTATATGACGATGAACTCTAACATTTTCGTATTTTTTTTTTATTATTTGCATATTAAGTTCTCTAAGTTGTCTCACAGTCTGTCTATTTCACTTTATAGTCGAAGGAAATGTGTTTGTGTGGGCATGAAAATAAGATATGTTCAGCATATCAACGAGTTGTTTTCGTACTACGAGCATATGGGGTATTCCATTGTCTATTGAAAAGCAATGGAAATACTTGTTTACTGACCTACAGCGTTCGTCAATATAAAATCAAAAACTTTTGCGAATTCAATGGAACAAAAAGAAAAAAAAACTTTTAAAACGCAAAGGATTCCTTTCAAAATCTAATAATGCAATGAAAACAAATATTTTCATGCCGTAAGCTAGTGCTTAAGCAATAAAATAAAAATTAATTCGCTTTAACGCACCAAAAACAATCAAAATTTTCAATCGAGAAATTAAATCCAAATTAAACAGCCCCAGGCATTACTTTACTTATAACACAATAAAATATCCCCTCCTGGCTCACATCAAAAAAAAAAAAAAAAGAAGAAGGAAAACAAGAGAGAAAAACGAAAACAAGCATAAAATTTATGGTGACCCTTTTCTTATTTTATTTTATAGCCTCTGTCAGTTTTATGGTGTTGCCATAACAAAAAAACAAGGAGAACAAAACAATATTATATGTTTATGTATGTATGAGTGTGTTTGTATATGTGTTTGTATTTGTATAGAAAGCACACTAATTTTCACAAAAAGAGAATCTCTGATCTCAGCAGATTTTCTTTTTCTTTTTATTATTGGGGGCTCCTATTAAATAATAAAACAAAGCAAAACAAAACAATAAAACCCACTACAAAATGTATAGAACATAACAACAACAACAACAAAGAAAGTATTTCTAAAAATGGCTACAATTGTAGAAGCATAAAAAGCTTGCAATCAGCACCCGCCACACAACACTCCTAGCACTTCAACTACTATGGCAACAATACAGTACTTTGAGAAATAACGTGGGCGATTGTGTGCTTGTGTGTGTGTATGTATAAGTCATACTGATAACGATGATGTTGATAAAGCCTGTCGTAAAATACGAAATCTTAAATTACAAAATAACAACAACAACAACAAAAAGACATTATAAAGAAGAGATACAAAATAACAAAACCTAGTATTTTAGTTTCTTAAGCTCTCTGCGCTGTTGTTCGTTCATGATGTCTTGCTTGTTGTTGTCCTTTTGCTCTTTAAAAAAGTTAAGTTGAGTTGAGTTGTGTTGTGTTGTGTTGTGTTTCGCTGTCATTTCTATTTTAAAGCAGAACTGTTTTGTTACTATTTTTATATCATCTTGTGTAGGACACACACAAACAAGTTTCTTTGTTTATATTTTGTACCCACACACACACAAATTGCATTCAATATTTACATTCCAGAGCTGAGTTCTCACTCCCTCTCGCATTCGTTCTTTTACAATATTCGGGTCTTATCGTTTTTTTTCCTTTTTCTTGTTTGCCTTTACAGTTGTTATTAAAAACATGCTGAGCCGTGTTATATTTTTGTTTGTTTCATTGTTATTGTTGTTGGATTAGTATAAGTATGTATGTATGTGTGTTTTCACTCTCCGTTTTAAATTTCTGCTAAGTAAAGAAAGAAATTGTTTGCAAAATAATACAAAAAAAAAAAACGAATCTTAAGACAGAAAATTAGAAAAATAACAACAAAACAAGGAAGAAAACCTATGTACTCGTATATGCGTATGTATGAGCGAAGGTTTAATTAATGATTCAAACATTGAGAAATGGAACTTTGCATGTTGAAAACAACAGATAAAACCATAAAAAAAACCTGATTCTAGAGGAGCCTACACCGTTGCTTTCATAGAGAGCAGCCCTTGTACTGAGAGCATGCCATCTATTGTGCTTCCATCAAACGATATTGCATATTTTTTTTAAGCCTATTGCCCTTAAAAATTTCAAGATGCTGTTCTGTGGCAACGCTGCCTAGCATTTGATATGCACCCAAGAATTCCTCTCTGGAATGTATCCATGCGTCATAGGTTTCAAAAAGTGTGCCTATCAGGGGTGTCATAGAATCCAAGTCGGTTTTGCCTTTTGTCGTTTTTGAAAACCAATATTGGATTCATTTAGTGTCACAAAACCAAGTCGGTTTTGTTATTTTCGAATTGAAATAAAACCGATGTTCGAAACAGCTGTTGTTTACATTTGTGTATTTATTTACAATTTTTATTAATTTTCATTTTGGCAAAATATAAAGCATTTTTAATAAAAAAATAAATATTTTTAAATAAATAAATAAAAAAATAAGATCTTGTTGCTAGAGGAAGAGCGTTCAGAAAAGGTGAAAAGACAAATACTGCGAGATTGTAGCAACCCAACTGAAACCAAGAGACTTGAAAGACAATTTTGCATATCTGGAATGCTGTTTGTTCCAAGCCCAAAAAATCATGTGTGAGAACCGATTACATCAAGCAAAATCTGCGGTGTGTGATCCACCATGAACTACTAAAACCGGGCCAGACTATTACGGGAAACCAGTACGAGCAAGAATTAATTCATTTGAAAAGAGAATTGACTCAATCAAAAACCATTTGAGAAACAGTGGATGAGAAGTTTTACCTCACCTACCATTGATTTCAGTTTCGGTCACTAGAAGATCTTATCAGAAGATGTTATTTTCCTTTAAAGGTAACTACGAGGTTTTAGTCTGGGCTTAACAGTGCACAGATGCTATGTTTCTGGATTTGTAATAAAGTGTGTGTCTTATGTATTTCGCGCATTCTTCTGCGCTACACAATCTTACTTCTTCGAGTACTCTTCCGATAAATTCCTACCACTTGATGTAGCTAACTAACCACAGCCAGGCCATCTGGTCACACAAAGTCCCATGAATAGCAAGATTAGAAAATGCGATATAGAAACCCATAGGTATTTCATGTTTTCCTCAAGTTAAGGAGTTAAGTTTTATTTACTCTCAGAGTCTTTGCAAGAAATCTGCTGAGAGAAAGTCGCCGAAGAAATAGTTTTTCATATTTTCGTTTTGATGTCTGACCTGAGGTTTGAACTCGGGCCTTACGTCTAATAAGCCAACACACTACCTACTAGACTACGGCGACTTCAATGTACTTGGCTATTCTTCCCAATATTGAATAGAACAGGCGAAGAAGTCTGCAGATGGTAAAATAAAACCTATTTATAAAGTAAAATTAAAGTTGATTTTTTTTCATATAACAAACAGATAGCTGTTAGCTGCTTGGTTTATTTCCAATAACAAAACCGATAAAAAGACATTCTGTGACACCTAAAACCGATACTTATTCAAGTTCGAAAACAAAACCAATAATCTTGGATTGTATGACAACAAATTGATTTTTGTGTCGTTTTCAAATCCAATTCCGACATTATTGGATTCTGTGACATCCCTGTATGATTCATTCTCATCATCACAGAATCTACATGTTAGTCTCGAGACAACCCCACATTCTAAAAAAGCGTACACTGAGCTTACAATGCCCTTTCATAAGAAAAGTGTCAATCTCAGGTTATTTCTGGATAGTTGGATGCATGGCTTGTATTTCTTCTTATTATAATTTTGCAACAAAAGTTTTGCTTGCCTTAAACTCACTTGGCTTGAGAAGTGTCTTTGCCTCTCTTTCGTAGAGCAGACCTTTCACAATATCTGTTCCTACACCACAAAAGGATTCTGGTCCCATCAACGGCGTGTAGACTCCCCTTCTTGCAAACTCTTCTGTTTGCTCATTGCTGCACTGTCTACTCACTTATATTGTAAAGCACCTCCACAAGAGTAAAAAAAAATAAAGAGAAGAAGACGAGTAAAATAACAAATGATCCACTTGGAAATTGTTTGGCGAAATTTTAATGATAGAATCCTCAAAGAAATTAGCAAGACCTGCATGGACTTGTAAAGTCCAATTAGTGAAAGACCTGCCTGTCTCTACTGGCATGAAGATGAGCACATGGTGCTCTATCAGACTCTTTGAAGAAACCTTGTTATGATCCCATGCACACTGAAGGAGTAAAAGCGTCAAATACAAAACAGCTGGCCAATCCTCTACATGGAAGTAATCTATAACGAAATGATATTTTCATAAAACAACATCGACGTGACTGGTCCAAAGCACGGAAGAAAGAAAGAAATGGAAGAAATCACTACGGCATTGCATCCATGGTACCCACATAGCCAAGTGCCCTACGTAACATACGAACAGTCACGTAGAGAGAAACAGAGCGAGAGTGTGAGAGAAAATGACTGACATGGTTTACATCACGCGACTGACTCTAAATGCTGGATCACAGCACTTTTTCTGCAGATAATATTGGAGCACAGTAGGCGACATATAGTCCACCTCTGGGAAAATTGGTTCTTACTTAATTTGTGATTACAATCCTTTGCTCACGAATACAATCAAGCTTCTCCTGACTGACGCGTCCTACAGCTTCATCGATTCCGAATGAGAGATTTAAGAACATTTCAATTCAATATTGTTTTACTCCCAGAGTTTTTGCCATAAAACTGAGGAAGTTACCGAATGAAATATTTCATTTTGTTCGAGATGTCTGAGCTGGAGTTTAAACCAAGGGCTAACGTCTAATAAACCAACACAGTAGCAAAGGCGACTCACTCTAGAGATTAATTATCGAAATAATGGGTGATTTTTTTAAGAGCTATAGGAAAATTTTTCAAAAAAAAACACATAAAATTCAGGAAAATTCATGAAATCTTTATTTGAATCGATAGTACGGCCCATATAATTTAATGTTTGAAGATTATTTCATGCATAGTCCAATTTTGGCATACTCTTTCCAACATTTCGGCCGGTATCTCACGAATAAATGCTTCAATGTTGTCTTCCAATGCGTCAATTGAAACCACATGTCATGCAAGTCAAGCTCTTGCATTTTGGGCAAAATAAAGTTGGATATCATCTCACGGCAGCGCTCACCATTCACAGTTACGTTACGATTCGCAGCATCTTTGAAGAAGTACGGTCCAATGATGCCACCAGCCCATAAACCGCACCAAACTGTGACTTTTTCTGGATGCATTGGTAGCTTTTGCAATGCTTCTCGCTCATCTTCACTACAAAATCGACAATTCTGCTTATTTACGTATCCATTGAGCCAAAAATGAGCTTCGTCGCTGGGCACAATTTTTCGGAAGAAGCGCGCGATGAACTTTCTTAACAGAGCACGCATTTTAATAATAAAATTCAATGATTTGCAAGCGTTGTTCGTTTGTAAGACGATTCATGGTTAAATTATAGACCAAACTGAAGATGTTTGACAGTGAAACAAAACACGAAACGTGCGTGTGCTGTTTAAACCACTGTTGCCAAAAAGATAATACCTAAAAAATCACCCGTTACTACCCGGAACTTCAGTTTTTTTGAGCTGAGGAAAATATTCGCGGTTTTTTGTCGGTTGAAGAGAAGTATCTCGCAGGGATGTACCCAAAATAAACCTTTTCCTGGTCTCCCATTGGAGGCTAACCTCTAATAAGCTAACATAGTACCTACGGTGTCTTAATCCAGAGGCTTATTAAAGAAATACTACCCGGAACTTCAGTTATTTTGTACTGAAGAAAATATTAGCGGTTTTTGATTGTTTGAAGAGACGTCTCTCAGCAGAATGTTCCCAAAAAAAACCATTTCCTGGTCTCCCATTGAGGTATTCTTTTCAATTACATTCAATGCCTATCCTAAAACCACCTAAACACAGAATTTTTTTAAGATTTTGCAATTTACAGCCTACTTTGGAGATGCTCACCATACAACTGCAGGTTATAACACATAATAGTCATTTTCATAGTCAGAGAACTACGTAGTATATCATCTAAAGACGTACAGACGAACATTTAAAGAGTCCATAGGAACACTTTATGGCTCCTCTGTTTCAAGTCCATATATTAAGAGATCCGTGCATATAGTCAACTATATACTGAGCATACATATAAGTATACTTCTTCTCTACATAACAAATATAACTTTACTACTCTTATTTAAAGAATTTTAAAGAATTTTTCTTTTTTATTTTTAAAATAAATTTGAAACTGTCAGTAATATGCCTGCCCCCTTCCCCCTGATAACTTTTATTAAGCCTGCCATATGTAAATTGATATGACAAACTTTGTTTGAAAATGAAATTCCCCCCTCTTAAGGTATTTTTAACGAAATAATATTTATAAATAAACACTTTACAACACTGATGCTCGCTCTCTCTCTTACACACTCTCTTTTCCATTATTCTGTGAAATTTACAACGAAATGAGATCAAAACTAAATATAGTTTTCCCGTATACATCCTGTTTTTTATTTTATTGCCATAGCACAGCACAACACAACACTGACAACATGTCTTAAGTTTATAAGAGTTCAAGAAAAACTACAGTTATATGTGTGTTAATAGATGATTATAAGAGTATGAGTACATGAGTGTGTGTGTATTTAGGGTTTATATTTATACGATATGTAAACAAATATATTTAAAGTGTCAGAACAATAATAACTCAGCATTATTTCTTGTTTTCCTTTTTCTTTTCCACACACATACTGATTCTTATTCTTCTGTACAGAGCAGCAACATCTTTATTCCCTTAAACAGGCTCTTATTATTGTTGTTTTTTCCAGTAAATTTTTTTCTTGTTTTGTTTTGTTATGTAGAAAGTTTTTAGGTCACTATAACGGTACATACGTATACGTATGTACGTATTGTTGTTGTCACATAGTTGTAGTTGTGGTTAAAATTTCAACTTGCCTGACAACCGAATGAGCAAAAGAAATGAGAGTAACAACAACAATAACAACATGAGTAACCATACTACATACCACAGGTATAATAATAAAAATAAAGCATGAGTGTTTAATCGTATAAAAATTCAAGAGACCGAGAGACAGAGAGAGAAAAATACACCGTTATATTTCACAATAAAGAATCACAACAGCTACCAGTTATTTTATGTTGATTTCACTGTACGTTAGTGCAGCCACCATCAATAATAAATAAAAAACACTCGTACTTCAGAGATAAATACTTGCGTTGAATAACAACAACAACAAGAGAATGGATGAACAAGAGCAGGAAAAAGTGAAAAGTGAAAGAAAATCCTGTATTTTCTTAAGAAATAAAATTTAAAATATTGCTGATAAAAATGTAAATGAAAATTCAAGATGTTGATTACGACTGACAATGATAATAATCAAGATGGTGTTTATGGTTGTTTTTGTTGTTGTTGTTGATGATGATGATGATGGTACTCGAAAGCGAAGAGTCTCATTGCTCTTGTTGGCCGTAATCTTTATCGATGGCAACCACAAACAAAAAAAAATAATTTTAAGCTTAAAATAAAACAGAAATAAAACGAAATGATTCTCATTTCAATTATTCTTGAAAAAGAAAACGATGCAATTCTCATTTTACTTACTCCTGTAGGATAAATATAGAAAAAGTATTGAAATTCTGTGATTAATAAATAAGGTAACAAAAATCATGTATTACAGGAATGTTGCTCTACTGGTTCCAATAGCCATACTTCTATCTGGCAATCCGAAATTGTAAACTCAGCAATGTAAAGTACTAACTGCCTTATCTCTTGTTCAATAAATTGTTTTCCCAAACAAATCTCTTGGTATTACGTGTAGTAAAGCAGATGATGATGAAGATGTTCACTCATTACGTCTCCTCTAACATAATTTCCCAACAAAAGTCATGATTCCCTTAAACTCACCTCGTTTAAGAACAGTCTTGGCCTCTCTTTATCTTTCTTTTCGTTAAGCACCTCATGTCAAAGATTCGTTCCCACTCTGCAGAAAGGTTTTGGTCCCATTAACGTTGTTGAAGGTCCCCTTTTTGTAAGCTCGTCTTCCTTCTCATTCTATAGGACTCCCATATGACCTGGGACCCAGCAGAGGGAAACCTTATTCTGTCTACCTAACTGGTTCAACTTTTTCAGACAGTCCCACACTGTCTGCAATTTAACTTTATAAGAGCCACGTGCTCCAATAGGGGCCTAACTGTCAGATAGTATTACAATGACCACCTCTTTTGTACCCCCCAAGTTGATTTAATCAAATCTTTTGCTGAAATAAACTTTTGCCTCGAAGACACCCTCAAGTTTCCATGTGGGATTGAAATATTTCTTTCTAGAGCTTCAGACTGCTGCTTATGTGCCAAGATTCGTTCTTGATCCATCTATATGTCATAAAATAGTTGCTCTTTTAAGAAAGTATGTAGCTTTCAGATTATTCTATTCTTTTTGTTACTAAAGCTTTGTTGCAAAGCATTTCCAAAACTCTTACAGTAAACTGGTTTTTTGCAGGGGATAGTTAAGGAGGTTAGGTTCCGAAATCCCTTAGTGAATATCATTTTAGACTTGTTTCCCATCAAACTAAAAATAGTTTCCAAAGTTTTTATCTTTACTACCATGTGCAGGGAACTTAAATCTAGCAGAGCTTCCGCTGCTACTATAGGAGAGGTTTTATTTGTGCCTGTTACACTAACAACACACTGTATCGTCTGCATTTAGGCTGTTTTCAAACCTTCGTGGCATACCTCCAGTATATAATTCCTGGGCTGCATCCTCAGTATTTCTCTGCAAGCCATATTTATAAGCCTTCCATGCCAATCTGCCATCCAGTATCATTCCTATTACTGCTGACGTCGTCGTAGTCTAGTATGTAGTGTGTTGGTTTATTAGAGGTGAGACCACGGTTCATATCCCAGGTCCGACATTCTCCAGCAAAACGAAATATAAAAAAAAATATTTCTTCGAAGATTTACTCTCTCAGAGTAAGAAAAAATTGCCATTAAAAGTTTCTTAAAAATATGTCGACTGCAAGTCCTGCCACTCATGTGTAAAAAAACACACACACAACATAAGTGGTTTGAGAAGCTAGGACGTAATCCTAACTAAAGGCTTGGTATTGATCAATTATGTATGTATTGAACTTCCATTTTCTATGGAATCGAATATTCTTTCCGTTAAGAAGTTTTCTCCTTTTTGGTACTTCTCCTGTGGTCTTGCCTCTGTTTATTATCAGGCCCACTGTCAAGCACCAACGACTTACAATCTCAAAACCTCTTGGAATAATATCACAAAGAGTCTGTTCAAACTTGCCTCTACCCATCAAGACTATATCCTCTAGGCAGTTAATGTCCGCCTCATATACAGTAATCCCTCGATTTACGTCGCAGTTGGTTCTAAAAAAAGGCGACGTAAATCGAAACGACGTAAATCGAATTTCATATTGCTCATACGACAAAATACTATGTTTTTAACAAGCAATTTAAAAAAATTCCAGTAATCCCTCGATTTACGTCGCGGTTGGTTCCAAAAAAGGAGAATCACGACGCAAATTGAAGTTAGCGCGAACAAAAAATTTGACGACGTAAATCGAAACAACGTTAATCGAGGCGACGTAAATCGAAGGATTACTGTAGTTGATCCACCATGTTCTACAATAGCGGCGGAAGGACCCTTCCGGGAATTTCCCAGTTGAGCTGACCCTTATTGTTTCGTTTCTTGCCTATCAAGCACGTAGAACTTGTGCTATCCATCTCTATATCATAGGTTCAGTCTTCTTCTCTTCTATCTAATGATACTCGCTCTATGTATCCTAATCCCAATCCTACCTTTTTGAGTTTTTTTTATGGATGTATAATCCTTTAAGACGTCGTATATAAAATTCAATGTTAACCAGGAAAATTACGTATTTCTTTGGATTATCTTTTACACAATTTTTTAAACTACAAACTAAAGAATGTAAAATGTTGTAGTCTTTGTTACAACAATACTTGCATATTTCATTGTAAATTCAAAATCCTTTCTTTTGTATTCTTTGGTAATAGATTCTAGGCCCTTAAGCTATTGAAAGAAATTCATCTGCATTTATTCATTTTATTTTTGGGGATTTGATTTAATATTTAAAATCTAAAACAAACTAAAAAAACGACAACAACAATAACCGACAAAAAAAAAGAGTGGGTGTTTTACATGTAAAATAAAATTTACATAACATTACATAACATTTTTATTCAAAAATCCAATTCATTTCTATGCAACAATACAACAGCAATTATAAGCCAACAGATCCCTAGCAGTAGTAGTTGAACCCACTGTATTTAACTCGACACTAACTTGTATGACACATAACTGCTGCATGCTTGCCTGTTTGCATGCCTGAACTAACTTTATATTCCCATGTAGTTGTTGGCATGCATGTATTGTAAGCACATGTTGTGTGTGTTTATGTTCGAGAGAGAGCCTTTTGGTATGACCATGTTTACATATATATTTTTTAGTATAGATTTACTGTTACAATTTCGCAAACAACAAAAAAAGATTATCGTTTCAACTCTTTTCTAATACTTATGTATTCTTACTGTTTGTTGGTGTTGTTGGTGTTGTTGTGTTTTGTTTATTTTTATTGTTTTCAACACTGGTATTGTTAATGCATGCATGTCCTGACATGCATCATGATGAGTTCTGGCCTACAAAATCCAAGCAAAAAAAAACATGAAAACCGTACAGCTGCTATGCGACAAATAATGAATAAAAAAACTACAAAAACACACACAGAGAAAAACTCTCTTTGCTGCCTCTCTCCATTGCTTGCCCTCTATATTTCTTGTATAAGAAAAAAAATATGGAATAAACAAAACGAGCAAAAATATGAAAATTAAATAATGAAAACCCCAATGATTTTATTAGCCTTTCTCTCTCTCTCTCTCTCTCTTTCATTGTTTTCCTCTCTCGATTTAAATCGCTCTTCTTGGTTAATGTGGTGTGGGTATGTAAAACAGCGGTTACCACTACTATGCCTGTGTGTGTTTGTATGAACACAGTACGTGAGATTTGAATTGTGATGTCAACTTGGTTTGTGTTGGTCTCTTGATTAATACAACAACAAATATGATAGCAACACAGCAACAGCAACACCAATAGCAACATTGACTGCAAACAAGCAAACATTAATACACGATAACAAAACCATCGCGACTTTATTGTTTTCTACCTTTAAGCTTAAAACACAACCACATTTGCATGCATGCATACATGTACAACGTACACCATAGTAATCTGTGAAAAATATATACCACAATATGTGTGAATGTATGTATGTATGTATGTATTAGTGTGTCACGATTTTTAGCATATTTTTTGGGGCTACTTTGCGTGCTGTTTATGAAAAGAAAAACTTTGTTCGCAATGCCGTTTGGTTTTTCGCGAAAGTTGTATGATTTATGCACAATGGGACTGAAGAATGAAATAATACTGTGACAGAAAGGATTTTTAAATGCTTATTTGAAAGTACAATCCTTCCGGCTAATAATGGAAAATAATTTCATTTAAATGGCTGCCTCGGCTGGCCATGCACTAGCCTACACCAGAAGATGCCGATTTTAGCAAAAAAAATCATCTTTTCAGATGAAGGTCATTTTGATCTCGGCGGGTATGTAAACAAGCAAAATTGTCGCGTTTGGAGCACAGAAAACCCGCACGCATACATTGAAAAGCCGACGCACCCAAAACAAGTCACTGTTTGGTGCGGATTTTAGTCCAGAGGCATAATTGGGCCATTTTTCTTCGAAAATGAGCAAGGAGTGGCCGTTACAGCCAATGGCGGTCGTTGTCGGGCCATGTTGAACGAATTTTTGTTCACAAAAATTGAAGAGGAGGATATTGGTTTCAACAGGACGGCGCTACGTGCCACACAGCCGAAGCACCACTCGATGTTCTGCGCCCTGTTTTTGAAGATCGCATTATCAGCCGCAGAGCAGATGTCGTTTGGCCACCTCGGAGCTGCAATTTGACACCGTTGGACTATTATTTGTGGGGTGCCGTCAAAGATAAGTGTTACGCCGACAAGCCAGAGACAATGGACGCTTTAAAGGACAATATTCGTGAAGTCATTGGTGAAATACAGCTGCACACAATCGATAATGTGCTTAAAAATTGGACCGATCGTGTAGGCTACTGCATGGCCAGCCGAGGCAGCCATTTGAATGAAATTATTTTCCATTATTAACCGGAAGGATTGTACTTTCAAATAAAAAAAGAAATTTGAGAAAATATTCAGTAGTTTTTGTTTAAAGAATTTTCAAAAAAAAAAGTTATTTGGCGGACCCTTTACAATATTCATGTTATTTTAGGCCTTTGCATTTAAGTCTTGCATCAGAGTATCCAGCAACAGTGTGAGTATAGTAACAGGCCTTCTGATTGGATATTATGGACTCGAAGATTTCTTAAACAGAATAGAAATCATTTTAACTTCCTTTAGTCAGGATTACAACCTAGTTTCTCACACGACTTATGTTGTGTGTGTTAATTTTATACATGAGTAGCGGGACCTACAATTTGACGTCGACTCCAAACAATTTTATTTTTCTCTCAGATTTTTTCCCAGAAGGCAGCTGGGACGGAGTCGCCAAATGAAATATTTTTTCATATTTCGTTCTGTAATCACATCCAATATGGATTGTGTGGTTGAAATCCTAACTAAAGTGTTGTATTGGTCAATTTAGTAAGTACTATAGTCAAACCGGATGTCAAAAGTCCCTGATGGGCTAGCATTTGACTGCAGCGAACCTTACGGCAACCAGCTCCGTCCTCTGCTTCAATTGGAGAGCAGATGGGTGTCAATTCCGTATAGCAAATAATGCCTTAATTGGAGCGGAATAAAGTGGATTATTCTAAACTAACTATTCAGGGGAAGGCCGCCCACCTAAGCCGAAACTCTCTTGCATTATTGTTATGAAATATCTTGTAGTAGTGTGCCCTCCTAAGCATACATAAAAACCCCAAAAAGTGTATTTTCTACTTACATGGTCACATGGTCTTTAAAAAGCGGGATACTGTGGCTTTCATCTACACCTAAAGGATATCGATGCTTGCAAGTACCAACACACACGAAATACTTGCTGTTGTTTCCATAGGAAATTAAAGAATCCTTTAATAAAAGAATGAAAAAGAAAAACCGTATAGTAATGACATTAAAGGGACACCCTAAAACCTAAATTCGTAAACACATTTCACCGTGTAGGTTTACAAAACATTCCAGTCTCAATGTGTTTGTGTATGTATTTTCATAACGGTTGTTTACTTGACTCTTCATATTTGTCTGAGTGTGTGTATATTTTTAGTGGTCAGTTATTTCGTTTTGTGTTGGTTGTTTGATTACACGTAACGGCTTATCAACACAAACAACGATTTATTTGCACAAACCCAACTGCGGGGAAGGAATTCTACATAAAACCAAACAGATTCATTTCATCAAAATAAATAAGAAGAAAGAAAAAACCATAAAAATAAATGAAAAACAATGAAAATAGAAAGAAAAAAATACAAGGAACTCATATTCTATTTCTGTATGTCATAAAAATCATTGGATTTATTTTCATTCTCTATTTATTTGATAATAAAAATGCTGTCAGATGCTTTCCACTTCAAGGAAAATTGTAATCGTATATTTTCATAAAAATAGGCTCCGCCATGTCTAAGGCTCTTATTAAAATTAAATTGTTTGGCAATTAAAATTGAAAAAAAGAATCAGTTGTGAAGTTCTTCGTCCGCAACTACAAAAGTGGATCTGAAGCTAAAGCCAACCTGTTAAAGAAAAAACGAATTTGTTTCAAATATTCTTACATTTCTCCCTTTCTTGATACGCTTTTTCCAACAATATTCCATAGCTTTGAAACTCTAGCTCTGTTAAGAAGTTAAAAACTCTGGCATTCCTCCTCAATCATGGCAATTTCTATGCAACCAAACAAATTTCAAAACAGAAAATAAGAAACTCGGATGTAAAGGGTGTTTTTTATAGAGGTATAGAACTTTAAGTTGGCATTACTTTTCAAGATGGCGACCGATTTAACAGGTGTCAAGTGATTTATTCTCAGTTTGGTTTGACAATTCATCGTGAATAGACTCACGCCTGAACAACGCCTGCAAATAGTGCAATTTTATTTCGATAATAATGGTTCTGTGCGGAAAATGTATCGCGCACTACGTCCATTTTATCGTCGACAAAATCGTCCATCAGAGCAGTTAATTCGATTAACCATGGAACGTTTCCGCACCACGTTTACTCTTATTGATAACTCGCATCCCCAGAGACGCTGTACGGTGCGTACAGAAGAAGCTATTGCTGCTGTAGAGCGTAGCATTGAGGAAGATTCGAATGAGTGCATCCGCCATCGAGCACAGGAATTGGATCTGTGTCCATCCACTTTATGGAAGATTTTGCGGAAGGATCTTGGTTTGCGTGCTTACAAAATCCAACTCGTGTAAGATTTGAAGCCAAACGATCATCAAGTAAGGCGTAGATTCGTCGAATGGGCCCAAAACGAGATTACCGTTGTTCCCGATTTTCATAAGCGAATTTTGTTTAGCGATGAAGCGCACATCTGGTTGAATGGCTACGTCAACAAACAAAACTGCCGCATTTGGAGTGAAGGTAATCCTCAAGTGTATGTGGAAACACCGTTACATCCAGAAAAACTGACTGTTTGGTGCGCTTTATGGGCTGGTGGAATCATTGGTCCGTACTTTTTCAAAAACGATGGTGGCCAGAACGTTACAGTCAATGGTGATCGGTATAGAGCCATGATTACTAACTTTTTCATTCCTGAATTGAATAACCATGATGTCCAGGAGATGTGGTTTCAACAAGACGGCGCAACATGTCACACAGCTCGTGCCACAATAGATTTATTGAAAGACACGTTTGGTGACCGCCTAATTTCACGTTGTGGACCTGTGAATTGGCCTCCAAGATCTTGTGATTTAACACCGCTAGACTACTTTCTGTGGGACTATGTAAAGTCGTTGGTCTATGCGATAAAGCCACAAACGCTTGACCATTTGGGAGACAACATTCGCCGTATTATTGCCGATATACGGCCACAAATGTTGGAAAAATTCATCGAAAATTGGACGCCCAGATTGGACTACATCCGCGCCAGCCGTGGCGGTCATATGCCAGAAATCATATTCAAAATGTAATGCCACAAGATTATCTTTCGGATAAATAAAATTCATGTCAATCGAATAATCCATCGTTGTTTTATTGCAACTTAAATTTCTATACCTCTATAAAAAACACCCTTTATAAGAAACTCCGCCAGTCTTCATCTTGCGATAAGTGCACCCTTTTAAACTTCCCTTCTTAATCCGTAGAAAGGTTCCTATCAAATTTTTGAAATCGTAGCATGGAGAAGAATTTTTGCTCCTTGCAATCTTATCTACCTATCATTGCCGCGAATTGCCACATATCCTGGAATTCAACAGACGGTGAATCTATTTTGCCCTACCTTGCTGATTCAGCTTGTGTCCTCGACAACCCCATACTTTCCTCGTGTCTAAGATAGTATTGCGATACGCCGTTCTTTGTACTTCTTATTCAAGCTAAATTGAACACATTTTTCTGCTTCTGCTTGGAAGACGCCTACGAATTTCTTGAGTATTACTTCACTCTGGACTGCAACAGTCTTGCTCCTGTTCCACTATCTCCTAAAACCATGCATATACTACAGAATAGTCTCTCTATTAAAAGGATATTAAACCTATTTCAACGTATTTCCAGAATTATAAAGGTCTGTTCAGGATACATAATCACAAGGTTGAGGTAATGTGATGAACCCCATTGAAGACCAATATTAGGCCCCTTCTGATACCACCATCAATATTCAAACCGATATTCGAACATTCCTTAGGAGAAAACAAATCGAGTCGAAAAGAAATTTCGCTATTGCAGCAATTCTTATATTAAAGAGGTCCGTCTTTTTTATGGCAATTGAAATACCTATGCCATGTAACATGTTGGAGCATGCGAGCTCTGTACAGCACATCCTTGGAATTCCCTAAGAAATTCTTGACATTCAGGGACAAGTACCAAGGTTGAAAATACATTCGTTTGGCTTTGAATCGCAGAGATATTCAAGGAAAATTCCAACACCCAACAAACATTGTGACACTTTCAAAATAACGATGACCTCTACTTGGAAAACACTGCAGTGATCCTAACCACAAAGTTTCAATGCCAATTTTGGCATACTCTTTCCAACATTTCGGCCGGTATCTCACGAATAAATGCTTCAATGTTGTCTTCCAATGCGTCAATAGAAGCGGGCTTGTCTGTATAGACATGAGCTTTAACATAGCCCCACAAAAAATAGTCTAAAGGCGTTAAATCGCACGATTTAGGCAGCCAATTGACCGGTCCCGAATGTGAAATAAAATGTTCACCGAACTCGCCTCTCAATAAGTCCATTGTTACGCGTGCTGTGTGGCATGTGGCACCGTCTTGTTGAAACCACATGTTATGCAAGTCAAGCTCTTGCATTTTGGGCAAAAAAAAAGTTGAATATCATCTCACGGTAGCGCTCACCATTCACAGTTACGTTACAATTCGCAGCATCTTTGAAGAAGTACGGTCCAATGATGCCACCAGCCCATAAACCACACCAAACTGTGACTTTTTCTGGATGCATTGTTAGCTTTTGCAATGCTTCTGGCTGATCTTCACTCCAAAATCGACAATTCTGCTTATTTACGTATCCATTGAGCCAAAAATGAGCTTCGTCGCTGAACAAAATTTTTCGATAAAGAAGTGGATCTTCGGTCGACTTTCCAAGAGCCCATTCACCAAAAATTCTTCGTTGCGGTATGTCGTTCAGCTTCAATTCTTGCACCAGTTGTATTTTGAAAGGCTTCACACCTAAATCCTTTCGCAAAATTGTCCACGTTGTTGAGTAACAGAGGCCCAATTGCTGCGAACGGTGACGAATCGATAATTGATGGTCATCATTAACACTGGCCGATGCAACTGCGATATTTTCTTCAGTTCGCGCTCTACGTAAGCGTGTTGGTGGTTTAATGTCCAACAATGTAAATTTGGTGCGAAATTTAGTCACAGTAGCTCGAATAGCCTCTTCAGTGGGTCGATTAAACTGACCATAAAATGGAAGAAGCGCGCGATGAACTTTCTTAACAGAGCACACATTTTGATAATAAAATTCAATGCTTGCAAATCGTTGTTCGTTTGTATGACGATTCATGGTTAAATTATAGACCAAACGGAAGATGTTTGACAGTGAAACAAAACACCAGTGTTGACAAAAAGATAATAGCTAAAACTAATAATAGCTACAACTTCATCAAGAGTTTGGGCGAAAAAATGTTCTTAACGTTCTGTTGATGCCGTATTTGAGAGTCCCTGCAGTTACATGCATTATCCACGATGTAATCAGCGTATAAACACAAATGATTTCAATTCAAATATTGTATTTACATATATGCATACATGCATAATTGGTCATTACAACACTTTTGTCAGGACCACAACCTAGCTCCTCACACACCACTTATGTTATGTGTGGGTTACCAAACGACAAAATTTTATTGAGAAATTTTTTAGTGGCAATTTTTTATTTTACGCTCAGAATTTTTGCCAGAAGACTGCTAAGAGGAAGTAGCCGAAGAAATATTTTTTTCATATTTCGTTTTGTTAGAGATGCCTGACCTGGGGTTTGAACCTTGGCCTCATGTCTAATAAGCGAACGCACTACCAATTAGACTATAGCGACTTCATAGAAAATTGTATTCTTACAATTTTATGTACCCCCATGCGTATGATTGATATTCACCGTTTGCCACGTATTACAAATTACTCATACGCTAGCAGTGTTGATAGTGACTTAGTGGGAAAGTTTTTATGGCAATTTTTTTTTTACTGTCAGTGTTTTTGTTAGAAATCTGCTGAAAGGTAGTCGCCAAAGAAATATTTTTTTCACGTTTTGTGTTGCTGTTTGAACTGTTGCTGGGGTTTGAACAATGGCCTTACGTCCGTAGCTGCCAGATAAATGAGGCATCAAATCGTCAAATATTTGAGAAAAAATCGTCAAAATCGTCGAAGACGTTTATTAAAATCGTCAAAAAATCGTCGGAAAAAATATTAATTAATTTTTTTCCAAAAACGGAGCCATTTTATATCATATTCAGGAAAAAATTGTTTAAGGATTAAACAATCTATCCCAGTGTTGTTTATTGACACATCAGCGCAGGAATAATATTGCATCATCCTAATCAATGGGTGGTGTAAATATTAAGGAGCCAGAAGCTCTTGACATTCTGAGCGTTCTGAGCATTCAGTGTAAAGTTGGCTTCAACCAACACATTTTTCAGTTCCTTCAGTTCTTTATTATTTATTTATTTATTATTGTAATACAATTACAAATTATATTCTAATTATATACGAGCAGAGTATCTTGACCATACGCTCCGTGTGGTGTCACAGATCAGAGTCTCTGGTGGAAATCGAACCCACGACCCTCACGCTAATAGTCTAGCACACTACTCTGTAGACTACCAGGGCACCCTCCCTCTTAAGAACTTATGATCTTACTATTTACACCATTTGTAACCGACCCAGACTGGAATACAACTCTCATGTATGGGTCGGTGCCTCAACGTCTATTTTGAGGTTTCTCGACCGTATACAGGAGAGGCCGTAGTAACTCATTAATGACGGTAGTGTAACCCACTCCATTGCATCAATGGAGCATCGTTGCAATGTGGTTTGTGTTTCACTGTTCTATCGCGTTGACAAAAGGATTTTGCTTAAACGAAGTAAGAGGACTTTTCCCGAAAGTCGTATATTATAACGTAACTTCTGTATGTGGAACATATTTCGATAGTTCCAAACACGATGCCAACGATCCCCTGAGTGTTGGTTGTACGAAACAAAATAACGGCGCTTGCCTTTGTTCTTCCGATAGTAATATTAGAAGCTTACTCGAATTTTTAAAATTGTCTGCAATGACAAGTGATAAATTATTCTCAACTACGTGGCTTTTAAGGAGTTAAAAAGTAATGAAATACAGAAAAATATTCGAAAATACAGAATGTATTCGAAAGTAACTTAAAAATATAATACTTTACTCCTTGTTTTTACTAACATAAATTACCAATAGTAACAATTGCAAAGTAAATACAAAGCTTAAAATGGCTTTTAATATACTAAAATAAAGAATATGATGTAAATTTTTAATTTCCAAAAATCGTCAAAATACGGACATAAATCGTCACATCGTCAAAATGATATTTTTGGAGCTCAATATCGTCAAAATGATGATAAATCGTTAAATCTGGCAGCTATGCTTACGTCTAACACCTACCTACTAGACTACGGCGACTTGTATTTATTTTTTACAAAATGAAAAAGACATTCAAACGTGAAAAACTCTGTATTACCAGGTACATAATAGTGTCTTTTCTGTAAGTTGTTTTGACATTCCTTTTTTCAAATATCTAATGAAGTGTGACCCGTCATTATTATTCATTCAAAAATTCCAGTGTCGTGTTTTAGTTACTGCTTCTGTTGCTACTGTTGTTGTTGTTTATATAGCTTATATCATATTCTATAAAATAAAGAATTAAAGAAAAAACCATTGTTTTCCTGTGTTTTTGTTGCTGTTTTCTAATTAAAATTCAAAACGTTAACCAGGTCATATGCATGCCTTAATGGCTTTAAGCCTTAAATTAAGGGGATTATTGGCATTTTTATTTTATTTTTTCTCTTTTGCATTATTTTGTGGTTTGTGAACATTTTTTTGTTAAGATAAATGTTACTGAAAGGGCAAAATGGAAAAATATTTCATGATTTCCGTAATTCCGGAATATTTTTTTGCAGGCAATATTTTAAAAGATTTTAAGCTTTAAGGGTGGCCTTAATATGAAAAAAATACGGAAACATTCTCTATACTCATGGGAATGTGTTTGAATATAAACAAACAGGCGACCAATACACCAAAAACTGGCAACAACAGCAGGACAAATGTCATCAACAGTGGAGCAAACAGGCAACCAATACACCAAAAAAGGCCAACGCACCAGCAATACAAGCAAACAAACGACCAACAAATTCTCATGCATGCCTGTAAACAACCAAGAGTTGGTATAACTCTCTCTCTCTCTCTCTGTCTCATTGTTTATACACACTCATACATACACTCTTAAGCTGTTAAACCTTTAAATATTTTGATTTTGTTTACGTTTACGTTTGTATTGGCATTACTACCATAATAGTTGCTCATGTTGTTCACGTTAAAATTTTATTTTTTGCCCCTTTTCTCTTCCTTTTTTATTACTTTTTGAGTGTTTTTTCCACAAATATTGGGTTTTCATTTAAGTGGCATCAAAAAGTTACGATTTAGCTAGGCTTTCAGCATCTGAAGCGTCAGTTGTTTAGTGAAAGACATACCAACCAATAAATTCTCAAAAGTTTGCCAAACCCGGGGCACCAAAACTCTGATTCAAACGTAACTATTGCTTGGTAATTATTAGGAATGTTGTTGTTTTAAAACGCTTTTGAAAGGTTTCTTGAGTCATTCCTTATGATTCCGCAAACTCTTCTTGCATGTGACCAAAATCTTCACCGATTGCATACATAATTGCTCGTTACAGACTTTTAGTCGGGATTACAACCTATAGGGTTATCCATTTCGTGGTTTCAAAAGTAAACGTAAATAAAACACATATAAAATATTTTTTCATGATATTTCTTTTTTATTGTAAAGTTTGAACGTTGATATTCTGTGTGAAACTCTACATCATTAAAATGACATCCACGCGCAGTTTAGCAAACATTGATTCTTTGAGGTAATTTGGGCGGTAGCTCAACCGTAACCTGACGAATGTTGGTTTTTAAGTGCTCAAGAGTTGAAGGTTTATCTACATAAACACGGTCTTTCGCGTAGCCCCACAAAAAAGTCTAATGGTGTCAAATCGCATGATCTTGGTGGCCAGTTGATATCGCCACGACGAGAAATTACGCGGCCTGGAAATGTCTCTTGCAATAAAGCCATATTCGCATGAGTTGTGTAGCATGTGGCACCGTCTTCTTAAAACCACATACGTATTCTCCAAGTCGTATTCTTCAATAGCAGGCAAAAAAGAAAGTCGGTTATCATATGACCATAACGCTCCGAATTGACGGTGACAGGCGTTCCATCGTCGTTTTCGAAGAAGTAAGGTCCAATCACACCTTCGGACCAAAGAGCGCACCAAACAGTGACTTCTTTCAATTACTTGAGGATGCTTAGAACTCCAAATACGACAATTTTGTTTATTACCATACCCACCGAGTGTGAAATGTTCTTCATCGCTGAAGAAAATTTTGTTCGATACGTGGCTGTGCCAAAATCACCATTTCTTTAGTAGGTTTTGATAATTTTTATGCGTTGTGTGATAGTTAAGCGATCCATTTTCGTCAATGTCAGACTTTCAACTGAAAAGAAAAAAATCGGTTTGACAACTTAGTTTGACATATGCCGAATTCCGGTCCCATATTTTTGAAACCACGAAATGGATAACCCTTTAGTTTCTCAAACCATTTATGTTGTATGTGTTAATTTTACACATGAGTGCGGCAGCTAAGGTTTAAAGTCGACTCTGGACGACAGATTTTTGTGAGAAACTTTGTCATGGCAATTTTATTTTACGTTTTGGGTTTTTTTGCCAGAAGACTGCTAAGTGGAAGTCAGCGAAGAAATATTTGTTCATATTTCGTTTTGTTGGAGATGTCTGAACTGGGATTTGAACCATGGCCTCACATCTTATAAGCGAACACATTACCTATTAGACTACAGCGACTTCATAGAAAATCGTATGTATTCTTATAATTTTATGTACCCCCATGCGTATGATTGATATTCACCGTTTGCCACGTATTACAAATTACTCATACGCTAGCAGTGTTGATAGTGTCTTAGGGGGAAACTTTTCATGGCAATTTTTTTTTTACTGTCAGTGTTTTTGCTATATTTCGTTTTGTTGGAAATGTCAGACCCGGAGGTTTGAACCATTTGAATAAGCCAACACACTACCTATTAGACTGCGGTGACTGCATTAATGAACTTAAGAATTTTTGGCTGCCTCTAATGCTTCTGTGTGTTGGATGTCAAACTTACCATGTCTGAAACGTGCAAACCGCGTGATGCACTATGGTTTTGATAAAGCGTGCTCACCGTATAACACCACAAGCAACTGATAACTCCAAAAAGTCCATGTTTTCTTTGCAAAAATTGTGACTCATTTAATGATGTTTCTTCGGTTCGAAAAAAATCTATGGAAACTAAAATTTTAAACAATACCCCTGATTTAGATTTCTTCTAAAAATAACAACAACACAAGAAAAAAAATCCTTTCAACATCAAATTCTCTTTCAATAATTTTTTTTTTTTTTTTATTTTAAAAATCAATTTTTGAAATGTTTTTCACTTTATTTTCTCCCCTTGTTTTAATGGAAATGAAAATTATTGGCACAAACAACGACAACAATAAAGTTTTAAAAGAGGAACGAACGAACGTACGAACGACAACAAAGCAAATATAATCAAGCAAAACTGTAAAGCTTATACACAAACAAACACACACAAACACGCACGCACACACACTTATTAAACAAATACAATGAGAGAACATTAGCATGCAAATGAGTTGAAATATGGTTGTACACGAATGTACGAAATCTGAGAGTGTGTAAGCGCTGCCTGCGTGTGTGTGTGTGCTTGTTTAAAATGCACGTTTTTCTGTTTCTATTTCATTTCTATACACGATCTGTTTTCATTTCTTATATTCTGTTACTATTGCTGTTGTTGTTTGTATTTGTTTTTGTTTTTGTTTTTGTTCCTGTCAGCCGATTAGCATGTTGCGTGTGGCCACAACTGTTGTTACAAGTTTACAAACACACACACACTCAAGCCAACTTATAAATAAGGAAGGAAACTGATTGTGAGGTAAAGAAAGAGAATGAAAGAGTGGAACAGTGAAAGAGTACATCATGCATACGTGGTGTAGTGTTAATTTCATAACATGCGACAAAATGCCATGAATATAACGGGGCTACAGCCAAGAAATACATGAAAGCACACATACGCACATATACGCAAATAATGGACAAATCTCTCTGTATATGGGTCATTTTACATTTTAATTGAAAACTAAAATCGAAGAAAACTAAACAAAAAAAAAACTCAATAAAAGACTGGAAAGGGTACTCTCGACTACTATGCTTGGAGCTTTTGTCAATTATTAGCATCGTAAGGTTAAGTGGCTTAAAAAAACATGAAAACTTGAGACCTTGCCTGAGAGAATTTTAAGCGAGCATTATAGAGAGCTTAGCCGTTGAAATGCAACCAAAAAGTCGCCGTAAACTAATAGGTAGTGTGTTGGCTTATTAGAAGTGAAGCCCGAGTTCGTGTCACATGTCAGGCATCAAAACGAAATATAAAAAAATTCTTCGGCGATTTCCTCTCAGCAGATTGCTGGCAAAAACTCTGAGAGTAAATAAACCTGCCATAATAAAGTTTCTCAAAAATCTGTCGTTCGGAGTCGATGTTAAACTGTAGGTCCCGCCACTCACGTATAAAAAAAAAAGCTAGGCCGCAACCTGATTGAAGTGTTGTATTGACCAATTATGTATGTATGTATGTAGGCTACCAAAATCAGACACCAAATTGTCTGTTACGGGTAGTGTTAGAGTCTACTTGTGCTATGACACATGCAGTAGGTAGTGTGTTGGCTGAATAGACAACCTTTGGCGCAGATATATCGAACGGAACGAAATATGAGTAAAGAAAATATTTCTTTCCGCGACTTCCTTACAGCAGTTTTCTAAGGAAGAGAGGCATTCGTCTGTAAACTGTAGTTAGCGCCACTCGTGAATAAAATTGACGCGCACACACACTGCATGATGTGATAAGCTAGGTTGTAGTCCAGGTTAAACTGGCAAGCAATCAAAGAAATATTTTCAATGAACTTTTTTCTTAAAAAGGTGGCGCTGTCTGACGTATGTGAAGTCAGAGTGGTTAGAAGGAAGGCGGGGAAAGCCTTTTATTTTTTAAGTTGATAATATTCACGTCACTTATTCATTTCCGAACCTTGGTTTAGCACCAATAGAATGCTTAATAAACCAAAATTAACGCTTAATAGTGTTGGAATAATTTCTGAAATTAATTTCGTATTCCAACACTCGCAATTTGAACTCGAAATGAATCTTATGCCTGTGCAGGATTTTCTCTTTACACTGGCTTCCTAAATATGACACAATCATTCATTTACACATACACATACACAGACACATACACACGTCAACCAAACAAAATGATACATTAAAACAGAAATTTTTTTGTTCAGAAGCAAAAAAAAAAAATTAACAACAGCAGAGAACAGCAACAACAAAACAAAGCACAGAAAAAATGTAAATGTCCGAGCAAATGTTTCATTCAGAAACACAAAAAAAGACGGAAGAAAGAAAAGCAGCAACAACAAGAAACGACAATAATAAAGATTATGATGACGATGATGGCTAAAACAACAACAACAACAGCAGCAACACCATCACAAATGGCAAAATGGAAACACGAATAATGAATGAAAAGAAACAACAACAACTGACACCTGGGAATAGTAACGAGAACAGGAGCATGTCAACAAATGTTGACTAACTAACACACACACACAAAGTCTGCCTCTCTGCCTCTCTCTCTTTCTACTCAGATGTATACACATTAGCTTCCTACGTTGCAAGCATACTACAGCTACAGCTACAGAAAGCAGTAATGAATGGTCAGGTTTTCTTTACTCATTCTCTACCTTAAATTTTGAAAGTATGCGTGTGTTTTTGCATGTGTATGTGTGTGTGTATATGTTTTAGTGAAATAATTATTTAAATCGTTAGTTTTTTTCTGCCTTTTGTTATTTGTTGTACAAGATTAACTGTAACTTTATGGAAAAAATTGTTGTTGTTTTTGCAGCGAAATATGTTTTGGTTTTTAGCAAAAAAAAAAAAACACAACCTTTTTTAGGTTATGTCAGCTATACTGTAATGAACTTTGTCATTTGTTGTGCATACGTTCAGGATTTGTACAAGAAAAATTTTTTTATTATATTTTAAGGCGGAAAAACTGCTTTTTTTAAAGTTTAGTAAAAATGTATATAAAAATATAAGAATGGATGACCTTATCGATTATATTGAAAGTATTCGCAGTTTAAAACAAAAATTTACTGATGGTAACCCCCTATATACAGTCAGTAGAATAATGCGTTCCTAGTGAAACCCAATTAGTAGTGAATCCCAAATAATTGTGGAATTTGAAAAATCGGACTGAAAATTTACACCATGTTAACATGGTCTGGGGAGGATGATCAATGTTGTGTAAAAATGGAACTTGCAGCAGGTATGCCTCTACCAAGAAATGCAAGTCATCGGCCACAAACTGCAAGTAATCGACACAAATGTGCAGATCATCAACCAAAAATGCAAGTCAGCGACAATGTGCAAGTTACCGACCAAAAATGTACAAGTCATCGAACAAAAAAGTGCAAGACGTGGGCCAAAAAAGTGCAAGTCAATGACAATGTGCAAGTTATCGTCCAAAAATGTACAAGTCATCGAACAAAAAAGTGCAAGACATGGGACAAAAAAGTGCAAGTCATCGACCAAAAAATGCAAGTTATCGACGCAAGAAGTTAAAGCCATCCACAAAAAGCAAGTCATCTACAAAAAGACTGCAATGCTACAATTATGGCCGGTGTATATAGACAACTTTTTGTTGCTCATTTGAAGAAATCAATTAGCTTCGTTGCCCATATCTCCGGTTCCAAGTATCACCCGATCGTAAAGAAACTTGTTTTAGAATCCTTGATCTAATTTTCCCACAGGTCCACTTATAGCTTATTTAGCCCCGTTCTACATAGCACTTCTCTTTGCTCCTTCGAAGAAATCAATTACCTTCGTCGCCTATATCTCTGGTCCCAAGTAACGCACGAAAGTAAGGAATCCTATTTTGGAATCTCCTCTTCCTCATGGTTTTTTGCTGTTCATTTCCTGGGCAGTTAAAATTAAAAATTATTGATTTGAAATTTATTCAGTATCCTCCATACTTTATTGCATTTCAACTGTGATTTTTTGATTTTTTCCGCCTTAGTTTCCATCCATAAATTACTCTACACACACATGACATGTTAATCGATATGACTTTACATTTTTATATGTATGCCCTGACATTTTAATTGATTCCCAAATATGTAAAACAAACCAAAATTTATTGGCCTAAACAAACGCAATTTATCTGTTCAAATTGAAATTCCATTTCAACTTCATAATGCTGTTGCTGCCGTTCCAACACCCTTGCTCGGGGCATTTAAAATTTATTTTCATGACAACTGTAACTGGGTTTGAATATCATGTGCCAAGCAATTGGATTCCATAAAATTTAGGCAATCAACAGAAGCAATAACAACAACAGTAACTGCATTAAATAAATAAAAATTAATTCTGAATGCAAAAAATAAAATGTTTTTTTGATTGGATTTTAATTCGTTTTTCCAAACATGAAATGAATTTATGATCTGGGTGTTAAACTGCATAGAAAAATTGTTTGTAAATATATGTACAAATTAATGTGATTCCATTTATGCAATAAATTTTTTTATTTTTATTTTTTTGTTTGTTGCTATGTTTCTGACTGGCTACTGCCACTTTTTCCATAGAGAAGGGTATAGTGAAGTAACTAGTCCCAAGGGAGTTAGCTACGTATGTAGTTACGTTTTAACAAATGTGTAGAAAATTTGAAAAAATCTTTAAGTTTGGGTGTCAACTGAAGTTTTGTGTAGAGATACTAAAGTAATAAGACCAGATTATCTATTGTACTGCCCTCAATCTATATAGCACTGCGTTATTATTTCTTCCTCTTCCTGTTGCTCTGACCAAAGCATCCTGATGATTTTCGGTGTCATAATTTCTATTCATATACAGCCCTTAATATATATAGATGTACCCGATAATGTCTCCCTCAATCCAGTGTCCCTGACCTCCTATAGGATGCTCTTCGGCGTCGTCATTTCGGTAAGGATAATTCCCTACCTAGTACTCGATAACTATCTCCAGTTGTTTCCTTTCGAAATACATTAACGCCACTATAACGTTCCTAGTATACGTTCTGATGATTCGTTCTTCTCATCACAATAATCAAATTTTGAGCTTCAAGCGATTCTGCCTTCTCTGAGCAACTGCACATTGAGCCAACACTGAGTGGGCAGAAGGACGAATAGTAGAGTTGGGATAGTTTCATACCAAAACTCAAATTGTCTGAAACCTGTTTAGCTTAAGAAAGTTTTCTGCCTCTCTTCATCTTCCCTTTAGTCTTGTATAACCTTCCATATACCTCTTCCTATTCCTCAGAAAGATTCTGATCCCATCAGTCTAGTAACCTAATCTGCCATGAGTAATCGTATGAACTGTAATGCTGCAAATTGATTTTGACAATCTGCTGAAACAGGCGTACTTTCTGTTCAAATTGAATTAAGCACATCTCTCCCCATGGTTTCTAAATATTTCGTTTTAAGAGCGAATACTCTTGCTTCCGCTCGCACTAACACTTCATCCATATATACACCACATATGGCTATGTAGGCTCCAAATTGCTGCATTGCTCTTGAATCTATGGACACAATACAAAATAAGATCCACAATGATATGGATGTGGTCTTTTTCATGGGATCGCCAATAGGGTTTATATACAGAAATATGCAGCAAGTCTAATGTCACGAATCTTATTTTTTATTTCCCCTACAATTCCCGTATAAACAATAAAAAACATCCGCTGTATGCACACGCAATTAAACACCAATCCGTAGATCATAACAAATCAAACGGTTTTGCACTTTTATTTCTTTCTCTTTATTGCACAATAATGCTCTCCTAAACTTTTACTCACCCGCACTTTCGCTCCGTCTCTCTCTCTCTCTCTCTGTCTGTCTCTCTGTATTTGTCTCATGGTTGTGTAAACAATTAAAGCATTAACTGTACTTTGTGTTAAACTCAGTCAGTCACTCTCTTTTGCTTTTAAAGCTCTTTGTTTACATAAATAATGATGTGTGTGTGTGTGTTTTTGTGTGAGTGTGCTGTGTCTGTGTGTATCATAATACGTGAGTGTTTTAATTGTATTAATGGCTTTGGTAAACACAAATTACAAAAAAGATACTGCAAGAGAGAGAAAGAGTACGTGCAACAGCATGTGTAAGCCTTTGAATGCTGCTTTATTGCAGCCTTCTCCTCTTTTACTGTTTTTAACGGAAACTGTCGCTTTACGCTTTGAATATTAATTTTATTTCAAAACTAAAGCCTGCATTCAGGCGATTCCTTTAATAAATTTTCATTTTGAAAAGTTTTTCCTCGTAATTTTTTTCATTTTGTTTTTTCTGTACAACTTTTGTAAAAAGAAAAAAAGAAAAATTCATAAAATCCTTGAAAAATTAAGATTTTGTAAACGTTTTATACACAAAAACCCAACATAAAAAGAGAAAAATCAAAATTAAAAAAAAAGAAAAAGAAAAACAAGGAAAAAAGTCAGCAACAAGAGCTTTAAAAAAATTACACTTGAATTATAAGCCGTTGAAAATGGAAGAGACTAGAAAGGAAAGCGAAGAGAAAGAAGATGAATATTCCTTATAAGTTTCATGGCTTGACTTTATCATTAACCAGCGTTTCTTCGGTCTTGTCTTGTTGATTCGTTCTGTTGCTGTTGCATGTCGTCGAGATGATGATGGAAATCTTAAGATTGGCCTGCTGCTGGTTTTTCTAATGCTTTTGCGTCTTTTCTTTTGCTTGAAATTGAAGTCTGAAGCATTTTGTACCAAAGACGTGATGGTCATTTCGGAATATTTATGCTCACAAAATGTAAGCATGCTTGCTGTTAAGGATTAGGACATGTAGTTTTCCTTCTTTTTTTGTATTAAATTTGTAACCAAAAATTAAATTAAAGCCATGGCTTTAAATATGAAATGATGGATAGATTTCCAGAAATCCCTGTGTAAGTCACTTCTAGCGATTGCCATTGAGTTGATTAGGTTAGGTTAAGTAATGTGGCGAACCTAGACCAGCATTTAGGCCGACTGTGATACATACATACATACATAATTGGTCATTACAACACTTCAGTCAGGATTACGACCTAGTTTCGCACATCACTTATGTTGCGTGTGTTAATTTTATACATGAGTGGTGGAACCTACTGTTTAAAGTCGACTCCGAACGACAGATTTTTGAGAAACTTTTTCATGGCAATTTTTATTTACTCTCAGATTTTTTGCCAAAAAACTGCTGAGAGGAAGTCGCCGAAGAAATATTTTTGTATTCTTTGTTTTGTCTGACCTGGGGCTCGAATCCTGGCTTTACGTCTAACAAGCCAACACACTACCTACTAGACCTCGGCGACCTGTGATACTACACTCAATATTCAACCCAGGCTTAAAACGTTCGTTAAAGGAACGCCATCCGAGTCCAATAAAAATCTCGCTGCAGCAGCAATCCTTATATTTGAGGGTAAAAATCATAAACTTTTCATGACAAGAGCAGGACTCTGCTACATGAAGTGAAAGACAGTCTCTTCTTCCTCCACAGATTCACAGTTCCTGCAGTAGTCTTTTGCCGGACCGCCAAGTCTTTCGGCGTGGCAACCAAAAGGACAGTGGCTTGTGAGGAGAAACCCTGTTTTGCTATGGAAGGCCATGCGATTTAAGAAATTTACAACAATGAGTACCCAAATGAGCTTACACGGCGCTTGTGGGAGGGGTGTACAACTGTTCTGTAGAGTAAGAGAAGGAAATGTTGAAATGGAAATAATGAGGGAAGGAGATATATGTATAGCTCGCAAGCCAAACAGCTTTGGGATTATTTAGAGCTTTGCTTGTTAATTACACTGGAAGTCACCGTAGTCTAGGCTGTCGTTTGAAAACGACTTTAAACCGAAGGTCCCGCTACTCATAAATGCAATTGACCCACGCAACATGTGTGGTATGAGACCCTAGGTCCTAAAGGTATTGTAATGACCGATTAAGTAAGTAAGGAAGTAATTACAATGGAAAGGAAGTTGATTTATGCATCAGATTATCCAGAATCGAGCACTGTAGACTCATGAAAAAAAACCCTTTTTTAGAATGGGAATCGCTTCATGTCTAGCAATCAAATACTGTCATGTACAGCATTTGTTAACGTCTTCATTCGATACTTACGCTGTTGAATATACTCTTAAGAGCTAGAAAAGCAATGTGAAAAGTATGGCATTCTCTTCTACTAAGCTTCTAACCACATCATGTATGGACTTTGCCCATTTTGTTGGGCCTACTGTGTGCTCTACTGGAATTCCTCTTTGAAAACTGCTCCCTGAATGTACAATTTAATTTAAATTTTAATGCTAAATAAACACCTACAAGCGGTGTAAATGAAAGGCAACCAGCAGGCCGGGTAATCAGTTCATAAAATCCTGCTGTTTTTATTGCATTTTTTTTTTAAATATTTATTTCATTTCTTTGTTGTTGTGCTTTTATTTACAAATAAAACCGAAATTTTTATTTTTCTTGCTTTTTGTGCACAAAAAACTGTAGAAAAAATAAAGTTTTGAAGGCCAAACATGCTTCAGTGCAGCATTAAAACAATTTTTTTTTAATTTTCTTTTTATTTTTACACAATTGCCATTACAGCCACAATTATTAGCCTCGTTAAGGCACAACAGCCAGCAGAATAACGATGTTAAACAATTTTTTTTATTAAATTTTGTGTTGGTCTTACACAGGCCTGTCGTGGGCTTGGTTGCAAATCTTTATGTACCAATCTGTATAAATCTCTTAAAGTAATAAAGAAAACGTTGAAATTTCCTTATTTTCATTATCTTCCGTCTGTCTTGTCTTATAAAAAATTAAAGAAAAACAAAAACAAAAACCCACGAAGAGACAACACAAATAAAATTACCTGAGATTTTAATACCAAAAAAAAAAAAAAAACACGAAAAAACAACACCCACTGCTCTACTTCTGCCTTTGTCTGTTAAAGTGAAAGTAAAAAGAAATTTGTAACATACTTACAGGTTGTTAAGATAATTTGCTTGCGCTCTCTCTCTCTCGTTTTCTTTCTCTCTCTCTCTCTCTGACTGTCGTAAAGTGTTATAAATTTTGTACACAAAACATGTTTAATCACAGTAAAACGTTGAATAATTCAAGCATTCATACCAACATAGCGAGCCACACAAGCACTTTCAGCCTCACAAAGAGAGAAACACAGAGAGAGTTTGTGTGTTTGTGTATGTGTGTGCCTTATTGTACCTTTTTTTATCTAAACACTTGGGCGTTCATGGAACTGGACATTTAAACACAATGTCACGTGAAAAAACAATAAAAATCTCAGCCTTAAAGTTCCGTTATGTGTTTCGATAACAATAGGATACGACCTCTTAATGACAAAGAAAGAGAGAGAAGATTACAGACAATAAATGACAATCGATAGCCAAGTGGTTAAATTTAACACCAACAACATGTCCAAGTAGTCTTTGCCAAATGACTCCAAGAATAACTTGGAGTTGCGTGAAAACTGCTCGAATTCCAATACTGCGGCCGCACGATCTCTTGTACTGCTCTGCAAACTATAACGGGATATTCCAATAATGTTTTCCCTGTTTTGTGGCAGAAGATTTTCCTCCATAAAGCTTGAGAAGCACTCAAGTATTTCGTTCAGAGAAGCACTAATGGCCGTACAGATTCCATGCATGTAATCTGCTGATTCGTTAGCCTCATCATGGAGCCTACCTATTGGGTTTAAAGCGGCTCTGGACAGGTATTAAAAGGGTCTACAACAGCTGATTTTTATTGTCGTGTAAGGATAATAGAGTAACGTCACCATACGATCTAATAAGCTGCACAAATAGGGCGTCCCTGTAATGTCCCTACTAGTCTTCAAGATAATGTTCGGTATCAGTAAGCATAACCCTCTGTCTTCTTGTTAACGTTTTCCTCCCCTTATGATTAACTTATCAGGCTAAGAGCGATCCCTATTCTAGAGTAAAACAAACAGTTCCATTTATTAACTGGACAATACTCCATCTTCAGAAATCAAACAATTCCCGCAGATGTTCTAGTATTTTTATGTGCCTTTGTAAATGTGCTAGGCACTGACATATTACATGACGAACAGCATCTTCTTCCTCCTTCGAGTTGCAATTTCTGCAGTTGTCGCGCCAAGGTGGTCAGCCGGCAGTTATAAAGGGTGTTTTTTATAGAGGTATAGAACTTTAAGTTGGCATTACTTTTCAAGATGGCGACCGATTTAACAGCTGTCAAGTGATTTATTCTCAGTTTGGTTTGGCAATTAATCATGAATAGACTCACGCCTGAACAACGCTTGCAAATAGTGCAATTTTATTTCGAAAATAATGGTTCTGTGCGGAAAACGTATCGCGCACTACGTCCATTTTATCGTCGACAAAATCGTCCATCAGAGCAGTTAATTCGATTAACCATGGAACGTTTCCGCACCACGTTTACTCTTATTGATAACTCGCATCCCCAGAGACGCTGTACGGTGCGTACAGAAGAAGCTATTGCTGCTGTAGAGCGTAGCATTGAGGAAGACCCGAATCGAGCACAGGAATTGGATCTGTGTCCATCCACTTTATGGAAGATTTTGCGGAAGGATCTTGGTTTGCGTGCTTACAAAATCCAACTCGTGCAAGATTTGAAGCCAAACGATCATCAAGTAAGGCGTAGATTCGTCGAATGGGCCCAAAACGAGATTACCGTTGTTCCCGATTTTCATAAGCGAATTTTGTTTAGCGATGAAGCGCACTTCTGGTTGAATGGCTACGTCAACAAACAAAACTGCCGCATTTGGAGTGAAGGTAATCCTCAAGTGTATGTGGAAACACCGTTACATCCAGAAAAACTGACTGTTTGGTGCGCTTTATGGGCTGGTGGAATCATTGGTCCGTACTTTTTCAAAAACGATGGTGGCCAGAACGTTATAGTCAATGGTGATCGGTATAGAGCCATGATTACTAACTTTTTCATTCCTGAATTGAATAACCATGATGTCCATGAGATGTGGTTTCAACAAGACAGCTCGTGCCACAATAGATTTATTGAAAGACACGTTTGGTGACCGCCTAATTTCACGTTTTGGACCTGTGAATTGGCCTCCAAGATCTTGTGATTTAATACCGCTAGACTACTTTCTGTGGGGCTATGTAAAGTCATTGGTCTATGCGTTAAAGCCACAAACGCTTGACCATTTGGAAGACAACATTCGCCGTATTATTGCCGATATACGGCCATAAATGTTGGAAAAAGTCATCGAAAATTGGACGTCCAGATTGGACTCCATCCGCGCCAGCCGTGGCGGTCATATGCCAGAAATCATATTTAAAATGTAATGCCACAAGATTATCTTTCGGATAAATCAAATTCATGTCAATCGAATAATTCATCGTTGTTTTATTGCCACTTAAAGTTCTATACCTCTATAAAAAACACCCTTTACCTTCCTACTAGGCAATGCCCTTTTGCGACCGCGAATGAATATCAATTCAGAGAAAAATTAGCTGTTTTGTCCTCTTTGGGTTATCTTTCCAACCAAGGAAGCGTTAGCAATGATTTTACCTAATTTCGAGCCTAATCAAAGACAAGTGGACTCCTATTGACAGGTAACATTTTTGATTATTCAGTGTGTGTAGTGCCTGTTCTGACCAGCGTGCCTGTGCTGAGTTTTTGGATAAGTTCACTTGTGCCCGTGGACAATACAAGTCTACTGAGCAGTGTTTTAAGCGCCATGAAAATAGCCATGACTTCTGACTATCTGAAAGACACTTCATTGATCTGGAAGTCTGTAGGACCCAAGTTCTCCATACAGGCACTGTACCCCTTCACCCATCAGACATTAAAACGTTAATGCCGCCATAATTACCCGCTGCTTCAGGAGATGAACAGCAGCAAGCATTGAATGCTCAGGACACTGGTCATGTCTAGGGAGCTGGCAATAATTGTGGAATATTTCCTTCTAAAGTCATCCAAAGTCTTGCCGATGCGTGTAATTACAGCTCCACTAGACGATCGATACTTACAGGGAGCAACTTCAACCCTTTATTACCATAATATGGCAAAAAATTTAAACCCTGGCGGCTGTAGAACACTTTAGAGACAGTATCTCCATAAAAAAATCATAAACGCTTTTACATCCAACTTTCAGACATTCCGGGGAGGATTTGGTGTTGCATTTCATACATAATTGGTCATTACAACCCTTCAGTCAGGATTACGACCTAGTTTCTCACACCACTTATGCTGTGTGTATCGATTTTATCTATGAGTGGTGGGACCTACAGTTTAAAGTCGACTCCGAACGACAAACTTTTTGAGAAAGATTTTCATGGCAATTTTATTTACTCTCAGAGTTTTTGCCAGTAATCCGCTGAGGGGAAGTCGCCGAAGAAATACTTTTTGTATTTTGTCTTGATGTCTGGCCTGGGGCTCGAACCCTGGCTTTACGTCTAATAAGCCAACACACTACCTACTAGACTACGTCGACTTTTGTCACTGCATATCAGTAATATTTTATTTAGGACGATGCTGTCATTTGGGGGGGGTGGGGGGTCGGACTATACAATCAATCAGTAATAAAGCTGCTTAGTCCAGCAGTTTACTTGAATTGATCTGATTGCCGCAAAAGATACTTGCTGCTACCGGAGGAGATCGGTAAAAAGCAATTCGTAAACTGGCCTGATTGCTTGAGGAAGCCCTCTAATGTCGTGCAATTACATTTGTTTGTAGCTGCTATAGACTAGACGGTCCATCCTTACACAACAATACCGGTTCAACTATCAGAATGTGACGAAGGATTTGAGCCCCTTACCTTTTTCCAAAGGGCTGTGTAAATGTAAAGACCTTTCGCAGTTACTGGGCCCCAATAAAAGTTTGAAATCGAAAATAATTCACAGGTTTTTCTGAATGGAGGCAACTAAAGTATGCTTTATTAGGCGATTGCCAATTTAACTTAACCCCACTTGGCTTAAATCTGATGTTTTGGGGAAATTTTTTTGTCACTATTACTACGCCTGCTGCAACTGTTTTTTTTTTTTCTTATTCTAGGCTGCATAAAAATAGATACGAAAAATATTTTTAATTTCTCATATTTCCGTTTCCTTTTGGCCTAAACGGGAAGCACATTTCCAAATCGTTCGCTCTCTCTTTCTCTCTTTCTCTCTCTCTCTCTTACTCGCTTTATCTGTATGTTAATTGTATCGAAATGCTAGAAATGAAAATGAATTGTAATTAAACATTTAAAATATTCCACAAATATTCTTAATTGACTTAATTACACAACCGAACATTTACTAAACTTCTCTCCCTCACCCATCCCCATACATGGGCACTCTCTCTATTCGTCTATCCGTCCCTCTCTATTCCTCTATCTAAGTAACGACGACCATTTTATTAAACCATTAAGCCAACTGGTAATTGGAGGCCATCATTAAAAAGTCAAACGTTAACAAAAGTTTCGCTTTCAACTGCACACACACAAACACGCATACATACTGGCCATAGCCATACATAGCCTCCTCCTAAAATAAGACAATAAATGCGCTGGTCTTTAGCCAATTAATTTGATGACGAAAGCCCGTGCACCACCGCAACTCAGCTGGGCACGTTTTCCTTAAAAAAGCAATCACATGGCATCTCGTATTTCCTGTTCTCTGCCATTTGAACGCTCTCGTCCATATGCTTTAATGAGGACTTTTGTTTTTGTTTTTCAATTTCTCTTTTAAACACTGTGTTTAGCAAATAAACTGGCTCTACTCACCTCACCCCCGCAACCCCTAAAAAACGCATTTGACTGTGATTGTTGATATGGTCAGGGGGTAAGGGTAAGTTTTAAATGGAAATCAATTTGCTTTGCAAACAATTCACCCAGCAAAAGAGGGAGCTAGGAAGCAGGAGGTATAGTTTGAAATTGTTTAATGACTTTAATAGACAATTTAATTAAATTCTACTTAACATAGACGGCTATTTGTGGCTTATATTGGCTTTGAAAAATGTATCTGCGGTCTTATGTCACCACATGGTATTGATGTCACACTCAAGCGTTTGTTATCTTTTCTGTGAAAATTGCATCCCCGATCGAAAAGAGAATACAACTCGCATGTATGAATCAGTGTTTCAAAGCCTATTTTGGGGATTCTCTCGACCCCATGAAGGAGAGAGTGTAGGTGCACAATTATGATGATAGGGCATCCATATCTACTGCTTCATTTAAATGCCGCAACTATTGCTACTACAACGGATTATGCTCTATTCTTACGAGGCCAATCACATATTTCGACGTCACGCTCATTTTTCCCATGAAACATATCCATCTGCGGTTGATTGGTCAATGGATCGCCTAATTAAACACTTCAAGAGCAATTTCGTTACCATCCTCTGTGTATTCTTACAGACCAGGTATCGCTCTCAGTCTGATACATGACTCTCTCTCTCTCTCTTCTCATTGCCCCTCATTGCCCAACAAAAATTTAAATTCCCTCAAATTAATTTGGTCCTGAGAAGAGTGTACTTATTTCACCCCTTGCACCCCTTTCGCAGGGCATATCCTTCTAAAATCTCTTTTCACTCCACAGAAAAGTTCTGGCCGTATCAATTTCTTTTAGGCTCATCTGCCTACTGATTTCCATCAATTGATACAAGACCTTGGATTTAATAGAGGGATTTGCTTACCCAGAAAAACTCACTCTATTCTTGAGTCATCTCCGGACAAGCCACCGACTTGACTCCCAGATAGCATTCCTTTCTTCCGTAATTTCTACTTTCTATTCTGAATATGAATTGAAAACAACTTTTAACAGCCTAGACTTTAGCTGAGAAGAAACCCTCGAGTATTCCCATGTGTTTCAAATATTTCTCTGTGGGACCGAACACTTCTGTTGGACTAACAGTTCTCGATCCATCCTTAGACTCTGTTTGTCAAGCTAATTTACCGCATGATTAATCTCGAGTCAGATTTTTTCTTTTAATCATAACCACCACTGCTCACGCCCTCACTATATTATACATCAGTGATCCAAAAAAGGCCTCCCGTACATCTGTAGCCTATGTTCTCCCGATTCTACACACAAGTATCAGTCTCTGGATCTTATTCTACACTATTTGAGCTATTTTCAAAGAGTTAAACTGTTGGTCTAGCCACTCATGTATAAAATTAAAATGGGTAGAGTGAGAAGCTGGGTTGTAATCCTGACTAAAGGAATTTTTTTATCTTAAACTTAGCCTTCATTGCTCAGCTCCTCGCTATAATAATATGCATCAGTGCCAGAAAAAAAAGCCATCTGAGCTATTTACATAGGGTTTAACTGTAGTTCTACACTCTCAGGTATAAAATTGGTAGTGGATAATGGTGAAAAGCTAGGTTGTAATCCTGACTAAAGGCTTGTATAGACAAAGTTGCAACGCATAACTGCACACATACTCGAAGACCCAGCTAAATGTGGCGGGACCTCGCTTCTTCAATTCTTCATTTGTTTCAAACTCTGCGAAGCTATCTTATTAGTGTAAATTTCGATTCTATAGAGGTTTACAAACCGTAATTCCGTCAGTTACTTATATACAGTCAGGATTACGACCTAGCTTTTCACACCACTTATATTGTGGGTGTTAATTTTATACATAAGTGGCGGAACAGTTTAAAGTCGACTCCGGGCGACAGATTTTTAAGAAACTTTTCATGGCAATTTTATTTACTCGCGTTTTGTTGAAGATGTCTGCCCAGGGGTGTTTGAACTGTGGCCTCAAGGCTAATAAGCTAATACACTACCTACAAGACTACGACAACTTCTAATCAGTTATACACCCTAAATACCCAAGAGCTCTACACTGATGGCATAATGGCTTCACCCTGATAATGGAATAATATTTTGGCTCAAAATGCCATGTGTTTCGCTTAAAAAACTTGTTTCAAAGACTTTATAAGAATATTGTGTTTCATTTTTAGAGAAATTTCCAAACAAACTTATTCCACCACCCAATATTTTTCTAATATTTTAATCAAAACTGTTTTTGTATGTTTTTTCTCAAAATTTCATTTCAGTAAGTTTTAATCTGATTTTTATTAAAATTCCTTTAAATCAATGAAACATTTTATAATATTTTAAATAAACAACAACAACAAATATAATAGTAACTAAAAATACATATAATTCACATACGAACACAAATACCAGCATAAATACTTTAAAAAAACAGAGAAAAAAACTCTTGAAAGTATTCAATAAAAATTACTCTCCTCCACACAACACAACACAATTAAACGGTAAACACAGTAACACAACAACTCTCTAATACACCACACTAACACACTAGCTTACCGTACATACATGAGAGTGAAAAAAAAATATAAAAATTAATACACTACAGTGCTCTGCAACAACATACACTCACTAAACATACAGCCAGTGTGTGTATGGGTGTGTGTGCGTGTTGTATTTATTCAATCTGTTGTCTATGGGGAAATCAATCTGCGCCATATTGTGACTCATAATAATGAAAATGGAAATTTTTTCTCGTCTTTTTGTAGAAGTTTTTTTTTTACATTGACAGTGGAGTCTCATTTGAGCGAACAATGATGTAAACTGTGAAATCTAAACGCTCCCAGTTAAATCAAAAACATATGGCCGGAGTTTTAAAAAAGTTTGTATTAAGAAAAGGAGGAATAATATTCAGTCAGATAAAAACCTACTTACTTTACTTACATAACTGATCATCACAGCCCTTTAATCAAGACTACAACAACTACCTCGCATGGTGTAAGTGTTAATTTTATCCATGAGTGGCGATAGCAACAGTTTAATGCAATTTCCGAGCAAACAAACAAGAAAAACCTTTTCTGTACTACCTTTTTCGCATCTAGGATGCTTAGATTTGTAGTCAAGCACACTACTAGACTGGTTCTCTAGCGTAGGGTAGTCGTGCTTTTAATGTGCAGCCCAAACTTCTTCTTTAGTTTGGCGGATTTCATTTCGTACAGAGACTATGCTTACCTATAGCATCACAACGGGCCGCTACGCATGCTCATGTCAGCTTTGGTATTCAAAACTACTACTTCGACCTTAGAGGACCACATTTGACACACCACTGCTAGTTTTCACTTCATCTTTCCCTTCATCTTTCGCTTTTTCTAACGCTCTGTTCTCCACTTGTTCTCCTGCAAAGCTTGCAAGCATTTGAAGCAGCCTTTTTAATCAGAATTTCCATGATTCAATAGATTCCACTGTATATATTTAACGGTTACCCAGAAAAGTATATACTATCTCTCCCTCTCTCTCTCACTTCCTCTTAAAGGTATTTGTCGATGTGTTTGTGTACACAACCCTTAAGTCTCTGTGTATATTAAATAAAATTTATTCGATTACATTGAGCTCCTCATCGTAATCAAACTCATACGAATGCAAGCAACATTACACACACACATTCATACGTGTATACCAGGCATGTATGCTTAATATTTACATACATTACGAGCGTATAACAGAGTAGAAAAAACTCTATTAGAACAGCAAATTTGAGAGCTCTTGTCCATGGCAATTGTCTGTCCATGGCCAATACAATTTGGTTTGCCATTCAAATTGTGGCAGAGGATATAAGTAAACTTGTATTGGTACACAGTACACAGAGATACATACTTGAAGATGCATGCAAGCAAACGATTGTAATATGTACTCTACAACGTTAACCCAATGAATGAATTTTATTTGTTTCTACCATATGCCAGGCAATAGAAACAGTTACAGCAACTGAGAGAAACAGAATTTAAGAAGTAAAAATTTAGAATAAGGAAGAGAGAGATGGACTTCTTGTTGTATAGTATTTACGGAAAAGTTAGGGATTTTCCATGCCAAGTTTCAGCTCCATTAGATGGTAAAGTAATTGTGTTAACATCCATGGGGGCTTGTGGAAACAGAGCTATAGAGCAGGCCATCAAACTGTCGTCAGACAATATCGCAAGGGAAACAGTTGTTAGTTAAGTTGGATTAGTAAATAAGTCGCCTTTGTCTAGTAGGTAGCGTGTTGATTTACTAGACAAGAGCTCATGGTCCAAATCCCAGCTTAGACATCTCAAATAAAACGATATAAGAAAAAAATACTTTCTGTCAACAATCTTCAAGCAAAAGCTTTACGAATTAATAAAATTGCCATGAAAAGCTGAAGCCGCCGTAGTCTAGTAGGTAGTGTGTTGGCTTATTAGACGTAAAACCAGGGTTCGAGCACCAGGCCAGACATCAAAACAAAATACAAAAAGTATTTCTAATGTGACTTCCTCTCAGCAGATTTTTGGCAAAAACTCTGAGAGTAAATAAAAATTGCCATGAAAAAGTTTCTCAAAAATCTGTCGTTCGGAGTCGACTTTAACATGTATAAAATTAACACACACAACATAAGTGGTGTGAGAAACTAGGTCGTAATCCTGTCTGAAGGGAAAGCTCCTCAACAATCTATCTTTCAGAGTCGACATTAAACTGTAGGTCCTGCCACTCATGAATTTAAATTAACACACACAAAATGGGTGGTATAAGAAGCTAGGTTGTAGTCTTGACTAAAGAAGGGTTGTAAGGATCATTTAAGTAGGTTACTATGAATAATCCAGGAAGGCCGGCAATTACAAGCAAACGGGTCTAATAGAGTGTTTGAATTTCAGCTACTTTGGGGCGATTTGGATCTAGCCAAGGAAAAGACAGAAACTGTACTCATAAGATGGAAACAGAACGTAGAGCCGATAAAGGTGGTTATTGCGAGAAGCAATATTATCTGCAATAGCCAGTAGTAAACCAAGAGTCTCTATAACTGGAATTCTTTGACAGAAAACCAACGAACAAGTTGGTGTACGTTTTTGGAGGTAACAATACAGTTTTGAATTTCATTCGACAGGCAATAGCACCCAAAAAGCACAGTATCGTATATTTGCAGAAATCTAACGAAACCATGCGAAATGTTAAGACAATACTTCCTAAGTGCCCTATTAATCATGACGTCTAAAGTCAATATGAAACGATTCTGAATAAATTTATTATCCGGACGAAACGAAAAGAACTTCTAGACTACAACTGCCAAAACGTGAATTGAATACAAACAACAACCGCAGCAAAAGAGTAAAAAATATTGGAATTAAAAAAACTTCAGACATTCAAATACTTACTCTTCTGCGGTTTGTTTTTTATCTTTACATAGGGCCATTAAGAAACTAAGAAAACAAACCCACACACACATATACGTCAACAAACCAATGAAATGCACGGAAATGTAAACAAAACAAATTTGTTGCTCAATTTCTGTCTTCGTTTATAAAACATAACCTTGAATTTACTATCAACAACCACTACTACCAGTACCACTGCCACTGCCCTTGCTTCGTCATTTTTCTCTCTTGTTTTTGGTTGTTTGTTTTATTATTAAATAAAGTTTATGGGACAATAATAATAAAAACAACAACAACAACAACAGCAACATCCTGTAAAAAACTGAATAACAAAAATAAGAATAAGAAGAAAAAATTCAATTGAAATAAAAGCACGTGTTAGTATTATTTTATTAAGAGAGAACACATGTTTGCAGGTGAATAACAAATATTTTTTAAGACACTGTAACACTCCTTAAGTATGCGTGTGTGCCGACGTGCGTTTGTATATGTATGCTTGTGAGAGAGGCACAGTATTGCCTTTATAAATAAAAAGACATGTGTAGAGTAGCTCTGGTAAGTTGTGAATGCTTCGCTGTTATAAAGCCATTTAAATGCAAAGAGAGCAAGACAACTGTTTTATGTATGTGTGCGCGTATGAGCATGCCTGCAGTTGTTTGTGTATATTCACTTGTCATGTTCTTTCCTGTTTTAATTTTTAATAATAACAGTCAGTCAGTCAGCGAGGTACTTTAAGCATCAGCCTGAATTTTGATGGACTTTATTACAGAAAAAAAATGTTTCAAATGAAAAACAAAAAAATTTCTTCGTGAATTTTAGAGTACGATTGCTGCGAAGACCTAATCCAAAACCATTCAGGCGGCAACTGCTCTTTCTTACTGCTAGAAAGCAATACACCATGATATCAATTTTAAAAATATGGCAGCGGCTGTACGATTTTATAAGCAAACCAACTCCATTCTATGGGAAAAGCATGTCCATTGCTCTGTGTCCACTTTCTTGATTTCTGGAGAGTTGAGTCAGAAAACAGGGGAGAGATCATCTGCCACTTTTACTGTGTCATTGCCCAGTACTCGCATGAATGCATACAAATGTACTCAGAACTCCATTCTTGACATACCTAACGGAACTATCTGAATTTGGAATAAAGGACATTGTCTGACATATAACGCAATCAAAGTACAGTCCGAATATTGTACATTGTCGCCTTTGAAACAATGGACCTAATATATTGGCCCAACTGGGAAGCTCACTTGATTTTATATGTAGTGACGTCATATAACCTAACCAGTTAGCATAATCTTTAGTACTATAGCTCTCTGAGATGTTAAGTATCAAAGTATCTCCCTAAAACTGGTACTTTTTATTGGTACTTTTTTAAAACAATTTTTTTCGAATTGTGGATATCGTCGCCTTTAAATTGAAGGGAATGTGGGCCTATATATTAATCCCAGACAGGGACCTCACTTGATTTTATGTGTGGTGACGTCATATAACCTAACCAGTTTGCATAATCTTTAGCACTATAACTCTCTCTGATATGCCCTTGAGATCTTAATAAATACGAAACCATACAACATGTTTTGCTAAAATGCATATAATTTAGTATCTTCTTAAAACTAATGGGCTAATTATTGGTACTTTTTTTGGAACTTTTTTTTGTACTTTTTTTAAAACTTTTTCGTTGTTTTTTTAACTTTTTGGAACTTTGTTTCGGAGAACGCAGTCCGAATGGTATATATTGCCTCCGTAAAACTGAAGAGAATATGGTAAAACCATGGACCAAATGCATTGGCGTAACTGGGAATCTCACATGATTCTATGCCTGGTGACGTCATATAACCTAACCTATTTAAATAATCTCTAGCACTATAACACGACCTTGAGACCTTAATACACAAGAAGCTGTGCAACATTCGTGATAAAATGCTTCTTAAAACTTGGCTAATTGTTGGTACGTTTTTGGAACTTTTTTTGGTACTTTTTTTAAAACCTTTTTTTAACATTTTTGGGACTTTCATTCGAAAAGTTTTTGAGCAATTAATCTGTTTACCTACTTACAGCTATTCTGCCAGTTAACTTTTACGTACTTTCAACAAATTTGGTACCATTTTTGTTACTATTTTTTAGTACTCCATGCAAATGTCAACAGCCCTTTATATTGACCTTCATTTTTAAGCCTTTAAAACTGTGTTTTTTCTTCTTCTTCTTTTAATCCCTTCACTTACAGTGACTGCATTTGAAAAACAGCTCCTGTGAATAAAAAGTTCCTTGAAATGGAAAATATGCAACAGCTGAGTTGCTGAATTGTTGAATTATTCAATTTTTTTATTCCACCTTGAAAGGTAATCAAAAATCAAACAAACATTTGATGGCGATTTTTTTCCAGTGTTTTCCTCTTTGGCTTCCTTCTTTTACCAATAAAAGCATTACAGCAGGCCATTTGCTGGTCGGTTAGCTGATTCGGTGGCGTAAAATTGTTGGCCATAAATTTTGTTATAAGCCTTAAGCAATAAACTCGTCGTCTTTTTTTGCTTTCTTCCTTTTCGCCCCCTACAGTTTAATAGCAGAAAAATATCTGCGGGGCAGTGAGTGGAAGAGAAATTTGAGAATTTCAAATTGAAAGTTTTGTGTGCGTAATTTTTAATATTCAAAACGGAACTCGAAGGAAAGTAATGAAATTAAAATGTGTATGGATGAGTTAAATTGCAGAATAGTGGCAAAATAATTTAGTTTTCTTCCCCGGGCAATAAAATGGCCAACTATTTCCTATCAACTCTATGTAGCGTCAGAAAATCAGGGAAACTGCTTGTACAACTTTTTACTGAGTAGTCTTAAATGCATTAGTATTGTTCCTTTAATTCATTTAAGAAGGTTAATGCTCTCGTTTATTATCATGGCAGTCTCTTTAATCCAGTTTTATTAAATAAGCATGTGATTGATATACTACAGCAACTTCTAAGACGATAGGGTTGCCATTTGTCATTATCTAGAAACAAATTCTTCTGTAAAAACTTATTGGGTTCATGTTTTATGTGCAGTGTTAAGGAAATTTGCTTATTAAGTCCGACTATTTGTCAAAAAGTAACTCTGCCTGCTCTTTTTGAGATCCTATGTTATCAGTTCTAGCAAAAACTCTGAGTGTCAAATAAAATTGCAGTGAAAAGTTTCTAAAAAGTCTGTCATTCAAAGTCGATATCAAAATGTAGTTGCTGCCAATCTTCGATAATGTTTAGACCCAAAACATGGGTGGTTTAGGTTGTAATCCTGACTAAAAGGGTTGTAATGACCAAGTAAGGAGTGAGTAAGTCACCGCTCAATACCAGTAGAGAGAAAGATAACACAAAATGCTTTAATAGCGAATGGGAGGTAATCTCCCATTCGATGCGAAAGCATCAAATTGTGGATATCAATGACCATTAAATACAGACTGACACTGACGGCTGTATTGAAATACATCCTATGGACCAAAGACAACCAAACATGCTATGTCAGGCATATGGCGTTGGCCTTATTGTTTGGATTCAGGGAAAAATGTGTGCAGCTGACTACATAAATAGTCTACAGAATAAAATGCTTCCGTTTGCCGAGGATGAAATGCCACTTAAATGGGAATTTATGCAAGACAATGATCCGAAGCATTCAGCTAGAAGCGTCAAATTGTGGTTTCAACAGAACGAGGTGCCTGTAATGGAGCGGACTTAAACCCCATTGAACACCTCTGGTTAGTCCTAAAAAATGAAATCGGCAACTTTAAATCAAAAAATAAACAGGAATTGTGGGAAAAAATTGGTATTCCATTCCTCCTCCCGTCTGTGCGAATCTTGTAGGATCTATGAATCGTCGCTGTCAGGAGGTAATAAAAATGAAAGGTGCTTCAACTAAATATTGAAATAATATCTGGAAATGATGGTAATGTTTAACAAAATATACATATTTTTACCATAACATAAAGTGTCCCTATTATTTATTCGTGGCCTTTTTCAAATAAATTATATTTTTTTTAAGAATTTGGCAGAACTAGTCATTTATTTTTATTTTATTAGTTAAACTATTCGAATACCTTTAATTTAATGTATATACATTATAATATTTATGGAAAAGTAAATAAAAATATAAGAATATATTGAAAAATTTAAGTGTCCCTATTATTTTTTCCAACACTGCAATTGGTCATTACAACCTAGTTTCTCACACCATATATGTTATGTGTGTTAATTTTATACATGAGTAACAGGACCTACAGTCTAAAGTCGGCTCCAAACGACAGATTTTTGAGAAACTTTTCATAAAATTGCCATTTTCACTGCCAGAGTTTTTGCCAGAAATCTGCTGAGAAGAAGTCCCTGGAGAAATATTTTTTTCATATTTCGTTTTAATGGAGATGTCTGACCAGGGGTTTGAACCATGGCCTCACGTCTAATAAGCCAACACACTACATACTAGACTACGACAACTTCAGTACATCAGCCATCCATTGTAGAAATTTGCAAAACTTAGCCGAGTAGAATTAAACGCATCACAGGCCTTTTTCACCTGTGTCTCTATATGTTGCCCCCAATGTAGGTTTGATTCCAATATCACTCCTGGATATTTAGCTTTGGGCGTATGTTATGGAGATTCATTCTTCAAACGAGCGAGCTAAACCCGAAGCTGGACTAAACCCGAGGTTCGAAAGGTTATTGCAGCCTCGTAATTTTTAAAAATTCATAAGTTTTCATTACTTAACTTGTATCAAAAGTCTCAGTTCCTCTTTCTTTAAATTTTAATTAAAAACTATTATTTTCATGGAACTGCACACTTAAATTAAAAAAGCAACAATCTTTGAAAAAATAATTTCAATTCACAATATACCGCCCCCTTCGCCTCTCACGCCCTTTCCTTATGCTATTGTTTTCAAACAGAACAATAGTTTTCCAAAAAAAAACAATGGAAAAAAATTGTTTAAAATTGTGCAAGAATTTATTTACTTGGGCCGTAAACATTAAAAATAATTTCATACCGTAACAATAACTATCACAATAAAAAAAAATACAAAAAATCATTGCATATCTTTAGGCTTGTAATTAAATTCTAACAATAGCATACATTTGGGCGTTAGTTTATTTATTTTTCAATTCATCTTTCAATGTTGTTGCTGTTGTTGTTGTCGTTTTATTGAGAGAAACGTCATAAAGTTTATAAAACTAAACTCATGTAAAACATGCAATTCCTTAATTTAATCCTGCGGGGGGAGGTTGAGAGGTTTGTAATTTACATTTTTCATGTCTGGCCAGTTTTAATCATGCAAGAATGTGTAGAATAGTTTCCTCTGGCAACTGAAATTCTAAAAATCAAAAATATTCACATACATATGGTCAAATATACACTGACTAACAATATGTATACATACACATGCTTTATACATACATATATTTATAATGTTTTAAAATGTTTATTCCTCTCTTTCTTTTCCTAGAATATGAATAAAATGTATACGAAAGATTTAAAACATTAGGCACAGTGGTACAAAAAAGTGTTAGGTGTTCTCAATTTCTATTTTTTTATTTTTAAATTTAATTTCATCGTAGGAAAGGGCACTCATGATATGCAGGAGGAAAGCCAATAATTATTCCCTGGATGCATACCATGATGGTCAGTGACTTATAGAGCAATTGTCTGTGCAGACAGATATAAAACTCAATTGAAGTTGGACAAGATACAGAGACTAGCGTGTATTAATATAACAGGGACACACAGAATCTGTCCTACAGAGGCGCTCTAGACTCTATTGCGTTTAAGTCCACTGCACACGAAAAAAAGGCCACAGTTTAGTGGCAGATAAGTCGAACATGAATTTCATTAGGGGATTTCGGGACCTAAGCAATCGCTTGCCTAACAGCTCTTTCCTTTACTGGCCCCAGGACAAAACAAAAAGTGCTTTGCAACGGAACTTAGTAACAAAATTGATTGAAGCATTCTGAAAGCTACTTACTCCCTTAAAAGAGGAATGGTTTTGTGGTATAAAGAGGGTCCAAAAAAGAATCTTGGAACAGGAACAGGAACAGGGGTTCTTCTCTTAATTTTTTTTAAATTTAAAAATCATTAAGGAAGTATTTTCTCCTCAAGCATTTTAGCTAGTACGCTCTCTAGTTTCTTATGTTCCGCATCCATGTCAGAAATTTTCTTTCTTCCCAAGCCAACTCTTCCTTCTACACTTTCTCCTGGTAATATTCTATACTTTGAAGACATTTGTTTGATTAAAAAAGATGCATATCTTAAGGGCAACAATAAAAATCCACTAATATTGCATACTTTGAGGTGTACTTCTTTAATTTCCTTCAAATCCTTTCAAATTTTGGGTTATTGAAGTGTGGAAAGGTCTCTAGTTCATCTCAGATTTGTTTTTACAATAAATTTTTGCATTTAGTTCCACTGTTTGTTAAACAAAATCTCGTCTTATACCATACATTTGATGTATGCTTTAATTTTCTGTGTTTATATTCATTTTTTGTAGCTTTTTTTTAATATTTTTTACATAGTTTTTCTAAACAATATAAATCAGATTTATTGTTTTACATTTTCTTTGTATTACTTTGTTTGTTACTGTGTAGTTTAGTTTCCCCTGACGGATAACAATCCATAAAGTAAGAGCTCACACACATTTTCGGTTACATTAAAACCACACCATAATTGTAGGAAACACGTCCTTAACAAACTAAAACGTAAAACGTAAAAAAAACAAGCAACACGAAAAAGTGAAAATTTTTTATTACAAAACGTGCTCCAACCAAAGTTATTGATGTGAATGAAAAAACCTTAGGAATTCACAGTGTGTTGCCAATCTAAAGCATTTATAGAAAGTATTTTAGAAACTCACACAAAGCAAGTCAAATGCTGCTATATTTTTAGTCTTTACTGTCATACTTGAATATTTATAACAACCGAAAAATATGTGGTTATTTTATATATAAAAATGACCTAAATGTATGCCACAAAAAAGGAAAGAAAGAATTTTTTGTTGTTTCTGACAAATTTACTCAAATAGCGTGAAAATATTATTTTAAAACTAAAATTTTTGCACATAATTTTGCAGAGAAAGTTTTATTTGTTTTACAAACACAAAAGGAAATACCAAAATGTGAAGCCTACTTCTAGGGCGTTTTAAAACTTTATATAAATATTTCACAAAAAGAAATTGTATACAGAGAATAAAATTTTTAAAAGTATTAAATTTCATTTGCCTGAAAATATGCAGCAAAATTATCAATTTAATCAGCCTAAAAGCAATGTCTCTCTTAGGGCATGTGTTTTCTTTTTCTGCACCATATACATTCTAATTGAGCACGTGGCCAAAGATAGAAAATGTTATGAAGCGTTAATATTTGGATTTTGTGGCCTAACATACAAACTGAAGGAAACAATACTTTCACAAGAACGTGAAATCTGCAGCAACTTTTAAAGAAACGGTAGACAGGTGTATTGAATAATAGAAGCAGATATTGACCATTAAAAGCTGTTTTCTTAGAGACAAAGTCCTAAGTTTTTTGAAGTCGCCATAGTCTAGTAGGTAGTGTGTTGGCTTATTAGACGCAAAAGCCTGGGTTCGAGCCCCAGGCCTGGCATCAAAGACAAAAATGCAAAAAGTATTTTTGCGGCGACTTCCTCTCAGTAGATTTCTGGCAAAAACTCTGAGAGTAAATAAAAATTGTCATGAAAAAGTTTCTCAATAAATAAAAATCTGTTGTTCGGAGTCGACTTTAAACTGTAGGTCTCACCACTCATGTATAAAAATTAACACACACAACATAAGTTGTGTGAGAAACTAGGACGTTGTACAATGGGCAATTCGACCTCCGGGTACTGTACTTGTCTTAATTGACAAGTACACGTCCTCTAACCTAACCTAACCTAAGTCTTAAGTATCCACAGCGTAACTACAGATTAAAATTTCAGGGCAACCTTTCAAAGTCACAGATCATGTGGAAGGTGGCATAATTAATTGGTTATTACAATCATTTAGTCAAGATTACAACCTTGCCACGAACCATACAATCATCCATGAGAGGCAGGACCTACAGTGCAACGTCGACTTCGAACGACAGATTTGTCAATTCATGGCCATTTTATTTTCCGCTTAGACTTTTTTATCAGAAGACTGCTGAAAGGAAGTCTCCGAAATAAATATTTTAGCAGAGTTCTCAGCCACGAGTTCTTGTCTAACAAGTTAACACACTACCTACTATCCAGCAATGCGAACTACTTCGAATCGATTTTGATTTTTCCCTTTAAAGTGCATTGCGAAAGGTTTATCCCCTCATCAGTTAATATTCTTAGTAGACTACGTATTATGATAACTCACAGGGGCGATGATAATATGCACCTCTTAGCATATTATCGAACCAGTCTCTCTGTGGCCAGCTAGACTGAAACTGGGCTAAGGGCTAGATAATAATATAGTTTCCTTCTTTGTTGTAGGCTGCCTCAATCCTCTTTAATACTCCAAGTCAGTATGTGGCTTCATTTAATGGCTTAAGAAACGTTCAAATAATCACGCTTTGATCTTTACCTCCATCTCCATTGCAGGCAGTAAAGAAGTGAAGTAATTTTTTTTAATTTTAAACTTTAAAAGCAAAAACGACTTGGCATCCAATATTCACAAATTTGTCAGGATATCCTGGTAAATGTAAATGTTTTTTATCGAAATCATTTGCTCTTAGTTCTACTAATTCTTCTCCCTCTCTCTCTCTCCCTTTCTTTTTCTCGCTCTATGCCTAGCAAAGTAATCTTCAGTGAAATGCCAAAACACACATAAACCCAGTAATAGTAACAGGCATTGCTGTTTCCAATCTTCCTTACAGTCCTTCTTCTCCTCAGCACCACCTACAATGTCATGGCACTAAAACAACAACAACAATGCAATGTTACAGCAGGTCCTGCTTTCATTACATTTTTTATGTTCAAAATATTTCCGATTCCGTTTGCAATTTTTATAAAGAGAAACAAAACAAAAAGAAAAACCAATAAAAATAAAACAAAAACAAATACACATACACATATGTACACATACAAATGCATGGAATGCTATTGTTTTTACATGCATTTGTTAACACACATTGCCACTCTTACTCCCTCTCTCTCTCTTTCTCTTTCTCACTGTTTTGTACCATGCTGTGGGTTTTTATAACTGTGTGTGCATAATGTATGTGAGATTACATATCTCTGGATGCATATACTATATACATATGTATGCATGTGAGTGAGAATGTATGTGAGTGTGTATGTTGTTTGTATTTGGTCCCCTATTTCCGTTGCTTGTTTTCCTCGGCGATTAAACCATCTGTTTAAAGTCATATTAATGCAAACAATGTTTGCCGGAGAGAACCAAAGCGCAGAGAGTGAAAGTATTTTGTTGCATCTGTGTGCGGTGTTTTTATTTGTTTTTTTGCATCGAATGCACAGTGATTTCGCGAGCCTTGATTTTATAAATTAAAAGGCTTAAGTGTTCTTTTATTTCATTATGATGACTGGACCTTTGTATTTTCCATGGAATGAAATGGCATTTAAACGATCACGCTTGGATTTGTTGCAGCAGTTAATCCTTTTGAGATAGCTTACGCCCATGTTTTTCCAGATTTAAAGCATTACTATGACGAAAATGCGACGAACGTTGATTATTCAATGCTCCAGTGTTAGGAGAATATCTGCATAATCATGGTATTTGATGTATCCCAGCAAAAAAGAGCCAAACAATGACAAATCACATGACTCCGGTGGCTTATTGTGAACATCAAAGTGTAAAATTACTTTTTCTGAAAAATTCTCAAGCAATACAGCCAAACACGTTGTGTTGCAAGGCTCATTACACCATCTTATTGAAACCCCAAAACGTCCAGTTTCATATATTCAATTGGCGACCAAATAAAGTCGCTTATTACATGGCCGTAGCACTCTGCCTTGCCGGCATTTAGAATCATTTTCGAAAAAATGCGTGCCAATGACTGTTCCAGACCATAATGCACACCAAACAGTTACTTTTTCCGCATGCAATCGCTTTTCCCCAATGGCTACTGGGTTCTTTGCAGCCCATATGTGACAATTATGTCTGTTGGCTTTGTCAAAATTATTATTATTATGGTGAAGAGGTGCGACCATAAGATCCATTGTACTCTCCCCATGCTGTACAAACCTCAGCATGCAGCTCAGTGTCAACATTGACAATTCCTTGCTTAGCACTTGATAAGCACCCAACTGTTTCCTTCTGGCATGTCTTCCAGATTCCAAGAATGTGCTTCAAAGATTCTTTTTCATCATCACAGAAACTCCATTATGGGCTCGAGAGAAACCTCATACATACATAATTGGTCATTACAACCCTTCAGTCAGTATTACGACCTAGTTTCTCACACCACTTATGTTGTGTGTGTTAATTTTATACATAAGTGGCGGGAGCTACAGTTTAAAGTCGGCTCCAAACGACACAGAAATCTGCAGAGAGAAGTCGTATTTTGTTTTGATGTCTGGCCCTGGCTTTACGTCTAATAAGCCAACATACTACCTACTAGACTACAGGGACTTCCGAGAGAAACCTCACCCTGTATAAGTATAGGGCCCTGTCAAAAGATCGTTTATCCACCCTAGTTTATTTCCCGATAGTCGGAGGCATGATACTGATCCTCTCTTATTATAATTTCGCATCAAAAGCTTTGATGGTCTCAAACTTGGTTCGAGAAGAGTCTTTGACTTTTGTTGTTCATACCTTGCCGCCCCACTTCGCAAAAGGGTTCATCGGCGTTGATGGTACCCTCCTCGCAAGCTTGTCTGCTTGCTTATTTCCGAGAATTTCCACATGAACTTCAACCCAGCAGTTCAGTCTATCTAGCTGCCTGTTTTGACAAATTATTATTATTAACGGATAGACATGGAGCATAGACAACGATGTGTAATCACTTAATGGGCTCTGGAGCAGTCGGAAATTGACACTAATTTTCATTGAAAAATCATCTTTAGCGTTGAGACCTATTTCTGGATGAATGGGTGCGTGTACCAACAAAATTTCCGAATTTGGGACGAAATCAATCCCCATGAGATCCAAGAGCGTGCAATGCATCCCGCAAAAGTCACAGTTTAATGCTCCGATTGCTTGTAAAGCTAAAAGAAATAAAAGCCGATATTATTACAAGTCCTCCCCTACTGCTTTCTGCATACCACTGTGCAACACATTGCACACATTGTGTGTGTGTGCCAGCCTGTTCATTGTAATAAAAACCGAAAAACTGTTATTTTTTATATGCCAGTATATTGTATAATGCAGGTCGCATATGAAATATAAATTTTTATGTATTTTTGTGGTGATGAAGCAAAAAAAAACAAAATAATAAAAAATTCTTGAGTGTATTACGAGTATTTCGGCCACAAGTTTCATTTAATAATCATGGGCCCAGCCGCTACACAGCGATGCAAGAGAGTAAGATACATAGCAGCATACACATGAGAGGCAAAAGGTCACATTTAATACTCAAGTTGATATTCTTCTTCATCTTTTTCCCTCACAGGCACAGAGTTCATAAACGTAATATGTGAGTGCAAAAGCAATAATAATATTGTAATAAAATAATAGACAGACTGAAATCATGCAATCCAAAAAGAGAGAGAGAGAATGAGAGAGAAGGCATGGAAGAGTAGTTTAATAAAAAATTATTAAATTTGTTTAAAAAGACTATAAATTTTATCATATCATGGTTTACTCTTTCATTTTATTTTATTCCAGTATATGTGTGTGTGTATGCTTTTTTAAATGGCCAATTAATTTTTAACATTTTACACGTACTTGGTACGTAAAAAGCATACATTTAGGCTTATAAGCATGAATAGACATCATTTTTGGAACTCATTTCTCTTCGTTTTTTTTTTCTTTTCTACATTTTTTTATTGCTTGTAACGGCAACATATGTTATCTCTTAAATACACACACATGCACACACCCTTACAACATCACTCTTTTATGTTTGACAGAACCCTAGCATAAGTTTAAAACCGTGTATGTGTGTATATTGTTGTTGTTGTTATTTCTATCCAAAAAATTTATTTTTATCATATCATATCTCCAGATATTTAATACTGAGATGGCATTTTCCACTCAATTTAATTTTTTATTTATTTTTATTTCTCATCCATCCATTTACATCCATTTTCCACACATGAATACCAAGGCATCCTTATAAAAATGTTTTTCTGTTTTTGTTGCATACTTTAGGGTCAATATATGGCATACATCTTACTCTGTAGCATATTTCCCTTTAAAACCGTCTACCACTTATCAAAATTATTGAAAATTTTCCTCTCATGCTGTTTTAAGGTAGAATCTATGGAGTATCACAGCAATATTTAACAATTTAAAGCATAATTGGTTGGGGTTTTGTATACAATTTAAGGCCTTTTAACGGTAAACTTTATTGACAGGATAATTTTTCATTTTCTTTATGTTTCTTTTTTGTTCTTTCGTTATTAACGTATTAAAATTGTTCCCAGAAAAGGGAAAAGATATGTCGAACCTTTAAAAAATCTATAAAATTTATGAATTTCTGTGTTAAATAAAGTTGATACGGGTGGACTAACTTTTAGTCGTAAGATAAGACATTCAAATTTATTCTAAGAGTTGTTGTAGGTCAGCAGAAATAACTCCTGCATTCTGACCGTGTAATATGCACAGATATTGTGTGAACAATCTCTTGTAGTTAATAAAACCAATGGAAATTCATGCCAGAAAGTTAATCTTAAAAGCCTTAGCATAAGCATTTAAAAACAGAATATTCTCTGTGTGCTTAACTTGTCTAAAGAAGAGAAATTTCTTAGCATTCCTGGTTTAGGTTAGGAATGGTAGCTCTGATATCACAAAGCTCACTTGAGCACGTATAGCGGCCCGTTGTGATGCCACGGGTGAACGCAGTCCCAGTACTAACCAAGTTCCACCAAAATCAGGGAAAAGCAAGAAGTTGGTCAGCGCAAGGGCTGCACAACAAAAGCACGACTACCCCCCCGCACTGGAAAACCAGCCAGAAAGTTAGATGAACGAAGCTATATCCTTGATGTCAATAGATGATAGCTCCGGTAAGCCAAATAACCTATATCTACACCTAGCGAGAGACGGGCACTGGCAAAGAAAGTGAACAACAGTCTCCTCTTCCTCAGTGGACCTGCACCCACGGCAGAAGTCGTTGAAAGGGAGCCTCATTCTTTTCGCGTGTCTACCCATGACGCAATGACCTGTAAGCACGGCCACTGTAGTCGAGATGACATCACGACCAAGACCAAGTAATCGGTTGGTACAACCTCTATCCATCTTGGGCCAGGTGAGTCTGGCGGTGGAGCAGGACTCCTCATTGACTCCTCATTGACCGCGCAATGGTCAACTTTACCCTGCCTGGTACTCGAATACATACTCCCAGTAAAAGTTGTAATAAACATTGAAAAACAATTTGCAGCATCCCAATATGGTCAGCAAGCAGCGAAAGATTTTCGAGCAGACCGTAAAAAAATAACGAAACAAAGTGAATCAATTACTGCAGAAGCACGTTTCTTCATGTTTTCTTCATGCCCGATTAGATTCAAACAATATACGCCATCTACAGCGAGTTCTTACAGAATAATTACTAATTAAGTGAAGAGATTCCTTAGTTTGGGTCTTTTTGCACGCTTACAGGGCAGGATTCTGTTTCGGAAATTATAATAACGAACGCCACCAGACTTTTAAAACTGTTGTTCTATAAGAAACTAACTCAGACCATCAATCGTGCATTATGAGTATGGGCGCTGATGGATTTAGGATTACAGACAGACCATTCCTTAAAGACGCTTCTAAACTTATTTGAGAAGCTGGTCGTTGCATTCGGCGAAACAGACGATAATAGGTAGGATGGCTGTAGTTCTATGTCGCAAGTAAAAAACAGAAACCTCATGTCCACTAAACGGTACGACTTCTTTTCTGATGCTTTAGTGGCTGCTTCAGTGCACCTAGGGAAAGTTGTTCATATTTGAGTAGTTCAGACTGCTTCTGTTCGCATCTCTAATAAATCTTCTCTGATGGACCTGCCCCATAACGATAGCAATTGGAGTGTGATACGTACGTATCAGATGTCAGCAATGAGTATTCAAAACAATGAGTAGATTCGAATCATACTTGTAATTTTTGATACTTATACGCATTCATACTTATTTTAATGTCATACCCATACTACTCATACTCAAAGTTTAAAACACTCATGGTACTCATACTTAACAATACGATTCATTGCTGATCTCTGGTACGTATGGCTCTAAATCGAAGCCAGGTTGACTTTCTGACTGTTAAACCTGAAGTTGCCGCTATCTAAATGGCTGTCAACTGTCGGGAAAGGAAAATTTGGATCCTTGGAAAATGCCGGACATTTCTAAAGGAGGTGTTTAGACATTCGAACATTTACACTTTCCAAAGTGAATCGTCATGTGAATACTACTTATACACTTACACAAGCACTAAGAGGCCAATTAAGGACATTTTCACCACATTATTGATGTCACAACATGGGTAGTGTGAGAAGATATTTTATAATCCTGGCTGAAGGAGAAGTATTAAACAATTTACTAAAGTAAGTAAGACTCAACCGATAGTCATTTGGCTTGAATTCTTAAACAAGCGGCAGTATTTTGTAGATACCTAAGCCAAGATACTTGTGTAAAAATTTCTACATAACCCAGGGAAAAAGAGGGCCAACGCATTGCTGTTTCGAAGGTTTTCTTCAAGATTTTGACTACACGTAAGCTTTTGTAGACACGTAAGCCAAGATACTTGTGTAAAAATGTCTACATAATCCAGGGAAAAAGGGGGCCAACGTATTGCTATTTCGAAGGTTTTCTTCAAGATTTTAACGTACTGTTCTTTACAAGGTGCACATTTTGTTGTCTTTGTTAATGGTCTTACAACAAGCAGAGTAAAAGTAATGCAAAGGCAATCAATAACTGTTCTCATGCAGTTAACAAAAGCCCGATAAATGAAGATTGCGTTGATTTGTCGCCGTAATCTAGTGGGTAATGGCTCATTAGACGTGAGACCACGTTTTGAATTCCAGGTCAGATATCTCGAACAAAACGAAATATTTCTTCGGTGACTTTCTCACAGCAGATTTCTGACATAAGCTTTGAGAGCAAAATAAAATTGCCATGCATAGTTTCCCAAGTAATCTGCCGCTCGGAGTCGATTTTATCCGCCATTCATGGATAATATTAACACACACAACATAAGTGGTGTAAGAAGCTAGATCGTAATCCTAACTGAAGGGTTGTAACGACCAATTATGTACATACTTATGTAGGGTCTTAAATACAAAGCCGATCAATAACTGCTCGGATTATTTACTTACTAAGCCGATAGTTATGGAGTTATTGACAGTTAAAAAATGCACGATGATAGAAAATTGTTGTTAAGTTGTAAAAAAAAAACATTTCAAACAATTTCAATTTTGTTACTGTCCTCGTAAAGGGTCCGCCAAATAACTTTTTTAACAAATAATAGTCCAACGTTATCAAATCGCAGCTCCGAGGTGGCCAAACGACATCAGCTCTGCGGCTGATAATGTGATCTTCAAAAACAGGGCGCAAAATATCGAGTGTAGCTTGGGCTGTATGGCACGTAGCGCCGTCCTGTTGAAACCAAATGTTGCCAATATCCTCCTCTCCAATATTTGTGAACAAAAATTCGTTCAACATGGCCCGAAAACTGTAACGGACACTCCTTGCTCATTTTCGAAGAAAAATGGCCCAACTATGCCTCTGGACCAAAATCCGCACCAAACGGTGACTCGTTTTGGGTGCGTCGGCTTTTCAATGTATGCGTGCGGATTTACTGTGCCCTAAATGCGAAAATTTTGCTTGTTTACATACCCGCCAAGATCAAAATGAGCTTCATCTGAAAAGATGATTTTTATTTTGCCAAAATCGGCATCTTCTGGTGTAGGCTACTACATGGCCAGCCGAGGCAGCCATTTGGACGAAATTATTTTCCATTATTACCCGGAAGGATTGTACTTTCAAATAAAAAAAGAAATTTGAGAAAATATTCAGTAGTTTTTTTTCTTAAAGCATTTTCAAAAAAAAAGTTATTTCGCGGACCATTTATAACACAGCCTTGCAAACATAAATAGAAATTTATTTGATGTTAAATGATTAAAAAAAATTTTTAAGTTTAGAAATAATAATAACAATAATAACAACAACAGCAATAACATTCAAACAATATGTGTTGCATTTATAGAGGTTTTCACTTGTTTTACGGCGGTTACTTTTACCAAATGTGGCACGTATCCAGATGGCATTTCAATTTAGTTTTTAAATTTTTTTTCTTTTTGTTTTTTTATGATATGAAAACGTTTTTGAAAAGCAATAATTTTTAATTGTGGTTATTAAAAAGCAATTTTAATCGCCGTTAAACTTTGTTGACAAATTTATTTAAAAAATTTTAATTTTTTTCCCGTTTTTTTTTTGTTTTCATTCCTTTCATCTATGCCTGGTTGGCTTGGCTTTGAAAGAAATTAAAAGTTTTTTTTTTTGTAAATTTTTTCTTCTTTTTTTTTATGATAATCATTAAAAGCCACGGTTTTTAATTTAAATTATTTTTAGCCACACAGTTGGTTTTTATAGAGTTTAAATAAACAAATTAAAAGGCTTTTAATGGCGGTCGGTTTGGATTTTTTTGTTTTGCTTGATTTTAAATCCAATTTTGTTTTCTTTTATTTTTTTTAATCACAAAACTTGCCATTTTAAATTGTTTAGAAATTTTTATTGTTTTTTGTTTTCAAATTTCTATAGAAATTATTTAATTTTTCTTTTTTGTTATAATTTTAATTGTTTAAATCAACAAAAAAAAAAACATACAAAAAAAACAACAACAGCAATGCGAATGAACTTTTAAAACAGCAACCAACCACCACTCACTGTATTTGACAAGCGTTTGGAATAAAAGAATTTGATTTTAATAATCATACTGATGATGATGATGCTGCTGATGATGATGATAATAATGTTCAGTTATAACAATTAATTGTTGTTTTGCAAAAAATAAATTCCAAATTTTTTATTGTTTAAACATTTTGTGTATTTTGTTTAACATGATTGTGTCACACACTCACTGTAACTGATTTATGAAAAATTCATTTCTTTTTCTTTTATTTTCGATTGTTTTTTTCTAATCTTCTTAAATAATTCACGTTTTGTTTTAAATTTGTATTTTTAATTTATGAATGAATGAATAATTAATAACATATTTTCAGCAACAACAACAACAACAACAGCAACAAAACAATGAATTGATTTTTATTTGAATTTTAAATACAAAAGAACACAACAGTTTTATATACATGACACCATGCCGTCTCTGTCTCTCTATAGTATAAAAAGTTTAATAGAGTTTGATTTAGAGGGGTATGTCCTCCAATGGGGCATACTAAAGGGTGTTTTTTATAGAGGTATAGAACTTTAAGTTGGCATTACTTTTCAAGATGGCGACCGATTTAACAGCTGTCAAGTGATTTATTCTCAGTTTGGTTTGGCAATTCACCATGAATAGACTCACGCTTTATGGGCTGGTGGAATCATTGGTCCGTACTTTTTCAAAAACGATGGTGGCCAGAACGTTACAGTCAATGGTGATCGGTATAGAGCCATGATTACTAACTTTTTCATTCCTGAATTGAATAACCATGATGTCCAGGAGATGTGGTTTCAACAAGACGGCGCAACATGTCACACAGCTCGTGCCACAATAGATTTATTGAAAGACACGTTTGGTGACCGCCTAATTTCAAGTTTTGGACCTGTGAATTGGCCTCCAAGATCTTGTGATTTAACACCGCTAGACTACTTTCTGTGGGCCTATGTAAAGTCATTGGTCTATGCGGTAAAGCCACAAACGCTTGGCCATTTGGAAGACAACATTCGCCGAATTATTGCCGATATACGGCCACAAATGTTGGAAAAAGTCATCGAAAATTGGACGTCCAGATTGGACTACATCCGCGCCAGCCGTGGCGGTCATATGCCAGAAATCATATTTAAGATGTAATGCCACAAGATTATCTTTCGGATAAATAAAATTCATGTCAATCGAATAATCCATCGTTGTTTTATTGCAACTTAAAGTTCTATACCTCTATAAAAAACACCCTTTAACAGATGACATGGCTCTTGACTGGAACCCTCAAGAAAGCTGCCAAAGACTAAGGCTGGCATATATGTTAAGTTATGTAAGATAGCGGACCCCTCATAAATAAAGAGGCTATACTTAGACCAGAGAGAAACTAGGTCGTAATCCTAACTGAAAGGTTGTAATGACCAATTACATATGTATGTATGTATACTTATGCCAGCGTTTAACCATATTGAGATGCCACAATCAATATTTAACCCGGGCATCAAACTTTATCTAGAGCAAACCATCATGAGTCCAAAATAAATCTTGCTGCAGCAGCAATCTTTATATTTCAGATCTCGATCAAGTATGTTAGAAAGTGAGAGAGATTAAATACCTCTAAATACCTTAATCTTTTGAAGACAAGAGTAAGGCATTGATACATGACACGAAAGACAGTAATTTCTCCTTCTCAGGCTCCTTCTCACAGCTCCTGCAGAAGTCATTTGCCGGAAAACCAAGTCTTTCGTTATGCCTACCAAAGGTTAGGTTAGGTTAGGTTAGAGGACGTGTACTTGTCAATTAAGACAAGTACAGTACCCGGAGGTCGAATTGACCCCTGAGTGGTGGGACCTACAGTTTAAAGACGACTCCGAACGACAGATTTTTGAGAAACTTTTCATGGCAATTTTTATTTACTTGCAGAGATTTTGCCAGAAATCTGATGAGAGGAAGTCGCCGAAGAAATCCTTTTTTGTATTTTGTCTTGATGTCTGGCCTGGGGTTCGAACCCTGGCTTTACGTCTAATAAGCCAACACACTACCTACTAGACTACGGCGACCTCAAAAAATGTCTACCAAAAGGACAGTGGCTTATAAAAATTGCTGTTGTGCGATGGATGGCCATGCGATTTAAGAATAGAAGTGAGTCGGTCGTCTTTACATCCATACGTGTCCAGTAGAGTCTAATAATGGGAGCATCTATGCCCAGTAACATGTCGAAGGCTCTGTTGAAGTCTCTGTAGCAGGCTCTGGACAGCTCAGCACCAATGCTATTTCCAATAATATACAGGTTCCAAGACCTGTATGACAGTTAGCTTTAAATGATACGAAATTTCTCTGAGGCACAGCATTCGTTAGAGACTTAATCGTAGCCTGATTGTCCGAGTAAATCAAGAGTTTTTAGAAAAAATCCTCGCCACCCAATAAGCATTATGATGCATTCAAAATAGCCTTGACCTTTGCCTGGAAAACACACCCTGTGAAATGAAGGAGTGGGAGCATCTATGCCCTGTAACATGTCGGAGATTGAAGGCTCTGCAGGCAGGCCTATATATCTCATCACCAATGCAATTTCCAATAATATCGCTATGTCTTGGAACCTGTACGACAGTTAGCTTTAAATGATACGAAATTTCTCTGAGGAAACTTCATTCGTTAGGGACTTAATCAGGCTACGCTTAAGTCCAAGTAAATCAATAGATTTTCAGAAAAAATCCTCGCCACCCAATAAGCATTGTGATGCACTTTTCCATTGCCTGTAAAACACTGCAATGGTTAGACAGCAGGCTAAGAAAATGTAATATCAGAACCGCTGGTATATTTATACCACAGCCTACTCAGTAACGCATCTTTAAGCCATCAGTATAGACCTCAAGGGACCTTATTGAGTCTTACTGCCACCAACTCAGCCATTTGCTTTAATAGCCGATCAGAGAGGATCCAATTGAGTACAGCAAATAATGATAAGACGAAATCGCGTGGTTTAAACCTCAGCTTAGATATCTCGATCAAAACAAAATAAAAAAAATATTGCTTTCGGCGTCTTCCTCTCCAGCAGTCGTCTGGCAATAAGCTCTGAAAGTAAATAAAATTGTCATGAAAAGGTCCCGCCACTCAAAAAGAAAATTAACACAGACAACATGGGTGGTGTGAGAAGCTAGGTTGTAGTTCTGAGTAAACTTTTGAAATGTCCAATTTCAGTAAATAAATACGTAAATAATGCCTTGGTTAGAGTGGATTAGAGCACACTGATGATTAGGACAGCTGACTGCCTACACACTCTGTCTATCAGTCGGCAGTGGCGGATATGTGCGGCATAAAGCAAAGCTCGTCTAAGTCTAAGACCCCAGATCTAGTCTGTATCCTTTGATAGGTGTAAAGCATTATTATCACTTCCTTTCTTACCATATTCGTTAATGCCATACGTTTCTCTTCAGATGAAAGATAGCTTTACCAGGTTAGCGATTCCGAAAACTGTGTATGGTTGAGACATTAATTTCTTTATTTTAATGTTAAGACATCCATTCAAACACCTCTCTATTGATTACATTGTGTACCAAAGCTTTCAAAAGAAAATCTTTTTTGCTGTTTTTAAAAGTGAAACAGTCACGTTGAAATTTTTTGCAAAGTACGCGCGTACTTTCAAGCCATGATCATTAGCGAGATCATAATCATCGCCATCTCTTAGCCATGGTTAGTTAGTGGTTGAAGTCAAATGACTGAATGACTAAACCGAATCAGTTTGGTAAGTGTTATGAATGAGTGAGTGTCTGTCTGTCTGATGGTAAGCTTTATTACGATCAAATTTGAAAAAACAATCAAACAAAAAAAAACCAAATAAATTTTTCGTTGTAATAATAAAAAAGTTTATTTCTTTTTCCGTTTTTTTTTATTATTTTTTTTTATTTAAATTTGAACATACATACATACATATTAGAGAGAGTGTGTGTGTGCTTGTGTATTTTTTTTATTTTTTTATTTAATTTTTATGCAACTTCATCCTCTTTGGCAAGTGATGTAAGACGCATATTTTACGTTTTTCGTTTTTACGAAAAAAAAATTTTTAATTTTTTTTAAAATGCAAAGTATTTCAATATGGAAATATTTGTTAATTGTTTTTGTTTTGATTGTTGTTGCTCTTTTTAAAAAATAATTTTTTTTTTGGTTCAAATTGGCCATTTCTCAATCAAAAAGGAAAAAAAAAATATATTTCCATAGGTTTCAGGTTCACACAGAAATCCGTTTGTTTCTGGTTTCTGGTTTTTTCCTTCTTCTCTAAATCCATTGATAAATATTTTGTAGTCTTTTTTTTAAGTGTTTTTTAATCATTAAAATTCAAATTAAAATTTCATTTCAATATTTATGATCATTTTAAGCAGATACTACTGTGCCAATATCGTCGCTGTTGTTGTTCAACGCTGGTGTTATATTTGGTAACACCTCTACTCCAAAAAAAAACAAGGCTTAAATCAGGCTTTAAGCATTTATAACGTTATTTTTTTCTCTTCCTCTTCTCTGAATTTTTATTACATTTTCCATCACATCATTTACCGAAAAAAAACACAAAAAATGTTGAAAATATTTTAAATATTTTATCTGCGTCTTGGGGTCTGTTGGAATTATCGTTTCTTTCGTTTTATTTTTCATTCATTTTTTAAGCCATGTTTATTAGATAATCAAACAACACAAGACATTGGCATTTGAAAAGAAATGTCAAGAGGAATTTATCAATCGTGGCTTAAAAAATATTGTACATGGAAAACTTTTCTTGTTTGAGAGATTATTTGTCAACCAATGGCAAATGATTTGACAACAACTCTACAACATATCTTCGAGGAATACCAACTTATTACACCTAGAGGTCGTATCTTGTTCAGCAAATCAAGTTACTGGCCTTGCTATAGAAAAAAAAAGTGCAACTTCATGTAATTTGTCTTCGAATCAATATTTCCTAGGTGGCTTCCTCTCAGCAGATTTTTGGCAAAAACTCTGAGAGTAAATCGAAAATTGCCATGAAAAAGTTTCCCAGAAAAATCGATCGTTCGGAGTCAATTTAAACTGTAGGACCCGCCACTCATGTATAAAATTAACACACACACAACATAAGTGATATGAGAAGCTAGGTCGTAATCTTAACTGAAGGTTTGTAGTGACCAGTTATGTATGTATGGATGTATATATGTTATAATAATATGTTTGCCATTTGTACACTCAGTATGGTTTTTAAGGTCATTGTGGATTACATCTTGGGCCCACATACAAGGCGCAGTGGTTTTGATTTCTGCAGAAGCTACAGAAATGAGAAAGAGAAGGAGACTGTTATTCACCTAATTAATACATGCCCGGCAATATGTCTTAAGAGAAAAAGGCCTACCCTGAGTGTCTCCTATATGGATAATCGACAGTTTAAGTAGCTTCATCAAAAGCTCCAAGTAATTCCGGGACATGTGGATGAAGGAAAACTGTGTTATCACAATGAGCCCTATATGTGTCTATCAAATTTATTTGGAACTGTTACGCATTGGCATGGGCAGTCTGAGTGGCTTCATCAGATGTTCCAAGTGATTCCGGGACAAATCTGAGGTATCACAATGGGCTCTATGTGTGTCCATCGAACTTTACCTACCTACCCAGATGGAGTGAAGCAATTTCTTCAATGATGTAGAACTTCTAGTGTTTCAGCACCAGTTCAGGAGTTTAAAAAATTTTAAATTGCACACACTATAATATGAAGATACAAGAGCTGGATGTTATTATGGATGCGTCAAAAGTTCACAGCCAAACTCTCTCAGTTTCTGCGGGGTCAACAGAAATGTATGTGATCCTTCGTTGCTAAAATGGAAGACAATACTTTTTCTGTTCCATTTCGGCTGTTTTCTGACGGCCGTTTTAATTGCATTACTTGCTTCAATCTCGTCAATTTTTGACAAGAGACATCAAAATAAATCGTTTAATCAGATTATATAAGCTCATAACGAACAATTCCCATCTAAAGATCATGAACGAAGCAAATTAAAGCTTCACAAACAGTGACAAAGCCAGGATTGATATGAAGAAATGTAATGCTTGATATCAATCATGATATCAAGAAATGAAATGGACATTTGGGTAGTCCTGGCTTTTGCATGCGAGATCAACTCTTCAAATACTTGATATCTGTTCGATTATGAATGCCTAGTTTACTAGCAACGTCTACGCTGCTTATGTAACAGTGTCTATCAATTTTTGCTTATATTTTTCAAAATTTATGTTTTGTGATTGATGCCTCCAGAGAGAAATGCATGTTTAGCAACGAAGTTGTTAAATCCAAACGAGGTAAATAGAAGATAGGGCCCAAAAAGCAAAGTTCCTCAGTTAATATGAGCAATACAACAATCCAAAACAGTTTAATAAAGCAACAGATGGCAACCCTATAACTCCAGAATTAAATAATGAGAAAGTGTGAAAGGGCACATGATGCTTTGTAGAAGCTCTGGCTATACTCTATAAATGAATGAAAATAATGTGGAAAATATGAACTTAAATGACTTTTTTCTCTTATCAAGGTTCATAGAAAAATATCTCAGGCAATTTCAAATACTTTGCGTTTGTTTTGAAGTCAATTCATTTGACGACACCAGCTAATGTAGTCATTTACAACCGAAACAGAACCATTTTTTACGCTTTTTTTTCTGTTGTTTACAAAACATTATTAAAAGTATTACAACAAAAACAACAACAACTAACAATAGAAAGAAATAAAATTTCATTAGCCAACACAGACACATACCTACGTACACATGGCTTTTCTCTTTAAGCACACATACACACACACACTCTTACTCATCCATAAGTTGGCTGTTGTCGTTTGTATTGTTTGTTACAAATGATGGTACATTTTTGAAGGTCATTTTAAAATGGGTCAAACCCCCGTATACTACTTATGAATCAAAAAAAAAAAATCAGATAAAAACCAACAACAACAATACAAAATTAACTGAACATTTCTTTTGCTTGTGGTTTTCTCAACAACAAGTTATTTTTTCTTTCTTTCTTTCTCTCCATCTTTCTTTCTATCTTGCCGTCTTTTGTTGTTACACATGTGGTGGGTTTTTTTCAATGAGGCTGCTGGTTTCAAAAGAGACAGAAAAAAGAAAAAAATCAAAATAAAAGTTAATTAAAAAAACCGTAAAAACAACACCAACAACAACAATAAAAAAAATTATACATACAAGTGGTACATATTAAGAAACAATAATAATAACAAGCAAGAGCAAAAGCAAAAAAAAACAATTGTAAATTATTTCATCTTTCTTTCTCTCTTTTTATTTTATTACACACTTGTTTTCTGAGTTTTTTTTTTTGTTTGTTCATTATCTTCTCCATCATCGTCATCGTCATCATAATTATTCATAACGATTATGTTCAGCATTAACAGCTAACAACACAGTAATTAACATCATCGTTTATCATCATTATCATGTTAATTATTGAATGCGTGAAATGAAATGATAACCCAGTGATAGACGATGCTTGACTTGAGTTAAAATTTTTATAATTTCTGTACTCTGTACTGTGCACACAAGAGTTGAAAAGGTAATAATGTGAGCCAGTAGCCGGACTTACTTGCTCACTTAATTTGTCATTAGAATCCTTCTAGTCAGGTTTACAACCTAGCTTCCGCCACCATCTATGTTGTGTGTGTTAATTTCATCCATAAGTGGCAGGATCTATACGAAGACTCTGAATAACAGATTTAAGAAATTTTTCATGGGTATTCTGTTTAACTCTCAGAGGTTTTGCCTGAAGATTGTCAAGACTTTTTCACATTTCGTTATGTTCGAGATGTTTGTGTTAAGTTTTGAACCACGGGGTCTCTTCTAAAAAGTCAAAACACTACTTTCTAGACTACTGCAACTATGTAGTGCTTCACATTCTTTATACATACATACGTACACACGTAATTGGTCATTACAACCCTTTAGTCAGGATTACGACCTAGCTTCTCACACCACTTATGTTGTGTGTGTTAATTTTATATATGAGTGGAGGGACCTGCAGTTTAAAGTCGACGGCGAGCGACAGCTTTATTGAGAAATTTTTCATGGCAATTGTATTTACTCTCAGAGTTTTTACCACAAATCTGCTGAAAGGAAGTCGCCGAAGAAATATTTTTTCATATTTCATTTTGCTGAACATGGCTGACCAGGAGTTTGAACCGTGGCCTCACGTCTAATAAGCCAACATACTATTTACAAGACTAATGCTTCAAATTCTTTAAAATGTAGACAATTCCGTATACAGTACTTAATGCTTAGAAAGCTTTCTTATCTGAATCATCACATTTGCAACCATATTCGATCATAAATATTAAACCTTTTGATAAATAAATGATATTTCAAATGAAAAAAACTTAACAGCTGGCATCATTGCCAAATCAGATTGATTTGAAACCCATTTTACCTGTTTGAAAATATTTCTGTTTTTCTTGTGATACTTTCTTTTGTTATTGAATAACTGCCAGTAATTACAAAAATATGTAACAATATAAAGCATCCGATTGTTATATTTTATTACCTTTATTTACGGATTATAATTTTCATAATTTTTCTAACAAAAAAGTAAATTTTTTTAATTAAATAAAAAATAACCTGCATGTACAAACAAACAAAAAAAGATGAAATTGATGTGTAATTGAAAAGCGTAATTAATTTAATTTAATGTTTACAAAATATAAAACAATTTACAAAATAAATTTTAAAATAAAAAACAACAACAGCTACAAAAAAATATACATTATGACACATTTTGTTTGAGCATTAATTTTTATTGCAACAAATAACTCCAACAAATCAAACCTGAACGTGTAAAAGTGTATGCCTGCATACACACGCAGTAAACAGAGCGAAGAAAAAATGTCTGACAACTACAACAACGACAGTAACGACAGCGGCAACGACAACATAATCAAATAATCGCATGCCATCTGCAGCATAACATACATATGAATATAAAACACACTAAAACAAAAACAAAATCAATACAAAAAAAAAACACAAAATATTTAAACACGACCACGCGAGCAAACACGTCTGTTAAAGTTTAAAGCCTGAATAAAAATCATTTATTTTTAATAAATTGTATGTAAAACACGAATTTCCATTCAAATGAATCCGTTATTAAAATTTGTTTTAATTACTTGCTCATAACTCTTTACTGTAATAACGGTATTTTGTGCTTAACCTCAAAAAATTTGAAGATTCTCCTCATAGGCCTACACACAGTACTTCAGTAAAACATCAACACTTGTGTTGTGATGAAGACATAAAAAACAAAACAAAACAATAACAAAACAAAATGTAAACAGCAGCCATCATTTTTTTCTAACACACACATATGCATTCATGCACACAAAGATGGTGGAGATGGTGGTTAATCTTCTTCTTCTTTATTTTTATTTAAAACATGTTGTATGTTGAGTGTGTTGTGTATGAGCATGTGAACATTGCATAATAATAACAACAACGTACCAATATAAAGAGCAAAGCAACTCATCTTTAATTTACTGTTAAAAACTTTTTAATCATACTTAATAAAAAAAACAACTGCAACAACAACAACAACAAAGAAATCAACATTGAAATAATCATGCGGAAGCATATTAAATTTGTATTTGTGTTCATATGTTTGTGTGACTTGACATTAAAACTTTAACCCACTACCACTACGTAGCCACCATCATACCACCATTACCACTCGGCTGTCTTATTCGTAATATTTTAAAAAGCCAAAGGAATGTTTGTATTTAAATGTATGTGTGTGTTGGTGTGTGTGTGTGTGAAATGTTTTGCCTTTCTCTCACATTACTTACCCAAAATGTGTTGAAATAACCAGGAAGATGACACTCTGTGTGTTGTAATTTGATTGTCATCTTTGATCGTTTGATGGGGTTGCCGGTATTTGAAATCAATTTGAATTTGTCGGGCTTTAAAGGAATGAAATCATTCGTGGAAATTCAGCTTTTATTGTGTTTTCATTATTCTATGGGATTTTAGTGCCCAATTATTGGCCCAAAATAGTTCGATTTCTTCAAAACAATATTCAAATGGAAGCTGAAGTTTCAATTTACTTTTCTGTCATACAAACTTCTTTAAAGCTTTGCTCATTTGCCATAAAAAGAGGTCATAAGCTGTAGCCTGTTTATAAGGCGGATCAACGTAACAAATAGCAGGCTTACTATGGTATGTAGAAATAACTTACTACTCGCCGATAATGCTAGCCTCGATTTTGGACTTGGAACTGACCTGGAAGCACAACTTAGTATACCGAAGACAAAGACACACAGTAACTTACTGTGTCTTATGTAAAATGTTCTATTGTCACTGGATACTAGGACCAAAAATTGTACTCCCGTTCGACTTGTTTATTCTGGCAACCTTACCCTGAACCGCAGTGAGATTATTTGCCTCTGGAATATGAAATTTATTTGCATTTTGTCATAAGTTCCTCGGAAATATCCATGACCGATTTTTTAGGGCAGGCATGGAGTTAAAATCCCTACACCATTACAGTGAATCGAAGCTATTTCCTCAATGCCTGCTATCCTCTCTTATAGGGATGACTTGTAGATAAATTATGGAGTTGAATCCAAACATTTTTGAGAGAATGTCAACCTGAGTATTCACTCCAGACTTGCTAATCGCTCAAATATCTTTCAGGCAAAAATCTTGGCTATTAAAGAAGCATGTCCTGAATTTACAGGACACGGTTTAAAGCTATCAAAACCGAATAGTTTAAAGCAAGAGATAATAGCCTTACTTGAAGTAGTTATTGGCGGCCATGTAAATCAACCAATTCACCAGGAGTAGTTTGACAGTTACGTGCATAAGATTACTTAGGATTTGTTAGACGCTAGTGGCTGTTCAATTCTATTGTCCTGCTTGAATACAGACTTAAACTGAATTACTAAGCTGCAGGTGGCATTTCATCAATGTCTCACTTATGAAGGAAGTTCTAATCCTGTTTTCTCCATGCAAAATGTATTGCGGAGTTCATTATGCTCTTGAGAGTTGGGGAAATAAAAAATCTCTTTAAAGAAACCAAAACTTTCTAACGAATTATCGAGTTCCGTATGGGCAACCTCAAATACAGGCAACATTGGGTTTCAAATCTGGCCAATACTACAAAAAAAGCCTACGAAAAGCTGGAGTCATTACTGGACATTGTATTCTTGTCACTCATACGAACCATGTTGCCTTTTGCCATCTGACCAACGACTTTTGCAGAAATTATAGAGACAAGGAAAAGGAAGAAACGATTTCCTAGCTACTGGGTACATATTCAGAGTTATTCTTAGGCTTCTACATGCAAATGAAACTCAGCGACTCCATTTAGTTTCAGTATTAAAGATGATTCAGTATTAAGACGATGGGCCTCATTTATTGATTTCATTCCTTTACATGTCATCATCACAACCTGTTTGTGAAGCATGGTGTGCTAGTATGTGTGTGAATTGGTTTTAAAGCTGCTGCTGCTGCTGCTGTTGTCATGTAACCAAACCACCACACAACAAACCATCCGACCAACAAAATCTTGTGCCAAAGATTACAAAATCATAATAACTGTTGTTGCAACTTGTTTTGTTATTGTTATTGTTGCTGGTGTTGGTGTTGTTATTGTTATTGTAATCGGGCATCAGAGTTTAATGAAATTCACGAATTCTCATACAGAAAAACCGGTTACAATTTGAAATTAAATTTTAACTTTGACTTTGGCTTTGGATTTCGATGTTCACATACATAGTCAAACACACACACTCACATACACATACGAGTACATGGTGTATTGTAACCACTTGTCAAATTTACCACAAAAACCATGTGTATGTGTGTGACATCATAAGCGATTATGCAGTTTCACACAAGACTCCTCTCATTGTGTTTAGCATGTAGGAACGATGACTTTCAATTTCATTTACTACTGCTACTAGCACTGCTGGCTGCATGCACTTCATCTTCAATTTTGATTGTCAGAGTCAGAGTCACAGTCAAGAGTGAGATTTACAGACAAAAACTCTTTTTTTTGGCTGGCTGCAGCATCATTATCTCCGTTGCCTCATGAAATCAAAAAATCAAATGAACGATGATGCAACATTACTGCTGTACTGTGTGGTTGGTTGTTGGGTTTTTTTCCTCATCTTCTTCGTATTCTTCTTCTTGCTTATGTTTGTGCAACATCTCTTTAAAAACAAAAAAAACTGGGAATCTGGCATTAAATTTAAAATTCCTGTGTGTGTTTTTTTTTTTTTTTGTTGTCAGGCGTTTACTTCCTGACTGGAATCGACATTAAAGGCTGCTGCTGTTTTTTTTTAAATAATTTTTTGTAGTTTTTTTTTTTGGCATTGTATTTGGGGTAAAAGTTCAGGAAGTTTTACACATTTTGGCTTTGGCTTTAGCTTTGGCTTTTGCTTTGTATTCGTTCATGGGTTTAATCCGTTTTACACTTTAGCTTGGTTATTTGCAGTCTACCAGCTAAATTAACGCTGCATTAGATACAATGCAACACAAAATTATTCGTACATGCGACTGTTCAAATCGTTCGAATTTAGTTTTGCGTCTTTTTTTTGTGGTGTCCAGCGGTTTGTGTCATTTTAAAGTGAATTTTATACCCTGTAGCTTTATCAAATGGAGCATTAGAATAGTTGCGTGTATCTTTAGCAAAAGCGTGTGCTTTTATTTTAAAAACTTATTCTTCTTATTCTTGTGTGTGGTCACTCTTTGTAGTCTAATCGCTAGTGTGTTGAATTACCATAGTCCAGTATGTAGTGTGTTGGCTTATTAGACGTGCTGCCTCGGTTAAAACCCCAGGCCAGACTGGAGATGTCGAAATATGAAAAAATATTTATTTGGCGACTTTCTCTCAGCAATTTTCTGGCAAAAAAGCCCTGAGAATAAATAAAATTAACATGAAAAGTTTCTCCAAAATCTGTCTTTTGGAAACACCTATAAACTGTAGGTCCTCACAATATAAATGGTGTGAGAAGCTTGATCATAATCCTGACTAACGAGGTGTAACGACTAATTATGCCACTTCTGGCAAAAACAACAGGAGTAACTGACTTCCTCGAAATATATGCACAAATCTGCAACAATAGCCCATAGGATCAGCAAGAGTACTTAATAGTTAGCAGCTCATGTTTTAACCTATCCTCGATAGTATAGTGGTCAGTATCCCCGCCTGTCACGCGTGAGACCAGGGTTCAATTCTCCGTCGGGGAAACGTGAAAATAAATTTTTGAATTCGCCGTAGTCTAGTATGTAGTGTGTTGGCTTATTAGACGTATTTTGTTATTTATTTAGCGAAAGACTGGGCATTTACGGACTGAAGAATGCGTAAAAATAGGTAAACTTCATTACAAAAGTGGCCATTGAAGTCGCCTAAGTCTGGTAGGTATTGTGTTGGCTTATTAGACGTAAAGCCAGGGTTCGAGCCCCAGGCCAGACATCAAAACAAAATATGAAAAACTATTTCTTCGGCGACTTCCTCTCAGCAGATTTCTGGCTAAAACTCTGAGAATAAAATAAAATTGCCGTGAAAAGTTTCTCAAAAATCTGTCGTTCGAAGTCGACTTTAAACTGTAGGTCCCACCACCACTCATGTATAAAATTAACACACACAACATAAGTGGTGTGAGAAATTATGTATGTATGTAGTTTTATCAAATGAAGTATTAGAATAGTTGCCATGCTTTTTGTATGTATCTTTAGTGCTTTTTTTAAACTAATTCTTCTTCTTGTGTGTGGTCACTCTCTGTAGTCTAATGGGTAGTGTGTTGATTTGGAAAATAAGAGCTGAGAGCTCAAACCTTAGTTCTGATATCTAGCATGCAATGAATGCAAGTCGCCGTAGTCTAGCATGTAGTGTGTTGGCTTATTAGACGTGAGGCCTCGGTTAAAACCCCAGGCCAGACATCTCCAAAAATACGAATTATGAGAAAATATTTCTTTGGCAACTTTCTTTCAGCAGTTTTCTGGCAAAAAAAAACCCTGAGAATAAATAAAATTGCCATGAAAAGTTTCTTAAAAAGCTGTTATTCGGAAACATCTTTAAACTGTAGGTCCTCACAGTATAAATGGTATGAGAAGCTTGATCATAATCCTGACTAACGAGGTGTAACGACTAATTATGCCACTTCTGGCAAAAGCAACAGGAGTAACTGACTTCCTCGAAATATATGCACAAATCTGCAACAATAGCCCATAGGATCAGCAAGAGTACTTAATAGTTAGCAGCTCATGTTTTAACCTATCCTCGATAGTATAGTGGTCAGTATCCCCGCCTGTCACGCGTGAGACCAGGGTTCAATTCTCCGTCGGGGAGACGTGAAAATAAATTTTTGAATTCGCCGTAGTCTAGTAGGTAGTGTGTTGGCTTATTAGACGTATTTTGTTATTTATTTAGCGAAAGACTGGGCATTTACGGACTGAAGAATGCGTAAAAATAGGTAAACTTCATTACAAAAGTGGCCATTGAAGTCGCCTAAGTAGGGTAGGTATTGTGTTGGCTTATTAGACGTAAAGCCAGGGTTCGAGCCCCAGGCCAGACATCAAAACAAAATATGAAAAACTATTTCTTCGGCGACTTCCTCTCAGCAGATTTCTGGCAAAAACTCTGAGAATAAAATAAAATTGTCGTGAAAAGGTTCTCAAAAATCTGTCGTTCGAAGTCGACTTTAAACTGTAGGTCCCACCACCACTCATGTATAAAATTAACACACACAACATAAGTGGTGTGAGAAACTAGGACGTTGTACAATGGGTCAATTCGACCTCCGGGTACTGTGCTTGTCTTAATTGACAAGTACACGTCCTCTAACCTAACCTAACCTAACTGACTTCCTCGAAATATATGCACAAATCTGCAACAATAGCCATAGGATCCGCAAGAGTACCTAATAGTTAGCAGCTCATGTTAACTAACGTCAGCGTGCGGCTATATAAGTATGTATTGGTTTAACTTAACTGATCATCATAACCCTTTAGTCAGGATTACAACCTAGTTTTTCACACCAACCAAGTTGTGTGTGTTAATTTTATACATGAGTGGCAGGATCTACAGTTTAAAGTCAACTCCGAAAGACAGGTTTTGGAAAAACTATTGAAGTCGCCGTGGTCTAGTAGGTAGTGTGTTGGCTTATTAGACGTAAAGCCAGGGTTCGAGCCCCAGGCCAGACATCAAAACAAAATACAAAAAGTATTTCTTCGGCGACTTCCTCTCAACAGATTTCTGACAAAAACTCTGAGACTAAATAAAATTGCCATGAAAAGTTTCTCAAAAATCTGTCGTTCGGAGTCGACTTTAAACTGTAGGTCCCACCACTCATGTGTAAAATTAACACACACAACATAAGTGGTGTGAGAAACTAGGTCGTAATCCTGATTGAAAGGTTGTACTAACCAGTTATGTATTTATGTATTCAAGGCGACTTAATTTACTTTCAGGGCTTTTTGCCAGAAGACTGCTGAAAGAACAATTCGCCGAGATTCGAGATGTTTGAGCTCAGAGTTGAACCCTAAGCTCTCATTTCCTATGTCAACATACTACCCACTAGACCATGACGACTCTTAGTATACTTAACGGTTTTCTGTGGGCATAAATAACGTTGCCAGTCTTATAAGAATAAGGACTGAAGTTTAATTCAATTAAAAGGTCAAAGTTCACAGTTGTGTTATACGAAAATTTACTTCAGTTTTTTTTTCAGTTTGTCATGCTTTCCTCTTCTAAAGTCCTTGAAATAACTGGAAATTCTTATTTGCAACACTCCCAAAAAAAAACAACTCCACCAGAAAAAAAAGGCCAATAATCTGAATTTTAAATTAAAGACCAAAAAAAAAGAGAAAGAAAAGAAAACAAGAAAAAAGAAAACAAAACCAAATTTATCTTGGCCCGGTGTAATGTAAATAAATGGCCAACGAAATGATATTTGTGTTACCGCATGCAACAGCATTAACAAGAAATGCCATGCCACACCATATAGTTTTTTTCTTTCTTTCTTTCTTTCCTTCTTTCCTCTTTTTTTGGTGGATGTTGAAGGCTAAATACCATAAATTGTGTACGTGCCCCAAAAAAAGAAAATTTTTTTTAAAGTAACAATAAAAACCAGCATTTTGCTGCAGACGTTTGTTTGTTGCATGTTTAAACAGAAAAAAAAACGCAACACAAAGAAAGCAAACGAAAACATCAGCACGATTAAATAATTTTTAGTTTTTAGTGTTTATTGTTGTTGTTTTTGTTGTTTTTTTTTAACTCTACTGCCTGAGTGACTGATGTTGAAACAACAAACAAACTGGTATACATGAACCTGTTGCAACATGCAACAACAGCAACAACAATTCAGCAAAAGAAAAACACGAAAGTTTAAAACATTATTACCTCATCAGCCAGCCATCCATCCATTTCATCCTCTGACTAAATGACTTGAGTTGGCAACAAACATTTCGTTTCAGTGCGCGCGTTACCCTACACTCCTTCATTTCCTTTTGAGGCTTGCAAAAGCAAAAAAAGGAGCAGCAGCAGCAGCAGCACAAAGCAAAAGTGTTACACAAAACAAAACGTTATTAATTGCCACCAATTGCTGCAAGGAACGGAACATAAAATCATTTCAACTTGTGTTTACCAATTCGAATGCCTAAGCCTAGCTTAACTCTCTGTAAGATGACGTTTAGGTCCCACTTCCATAATAATAATGTTTGCCCTCCTGTTTACGTTCCCCACAGTGCCTGCCACAAGTTGCCCGTTGTGGCTAATCAAAGTGAAAGTACTTCGCATAGCAAAAATTTTCATTTTCATTTCCGCGGCTTGTAGGGCCAACCATTGCAAGTCTTTCTTCTTTTCTCTCTTCTCCCCTCCTGGTTTTCTTCGTTTGCCTTTGTATTGCTGGCTGTTAAGCCATAATTTCGTAAAGCCAAAGAAGAAGAAGAAGAAAAAATTATAATTTTTGTTTTTCATTATAACGGTTTTCCTATTTTAATATGTCTGTCTGTCTGCCTGACCATCTGTCTGTTTGTGCGTGTCTGTCTGCCTGTTGGAATATGTATGAATTTTGTGTTTTTAATTTTAATGTTTAAGAAGCAGCCAAAGCCATTCAAAAAAATTATATGAAAATAAGGAAGTAAGACTTAAAGCCAGGCTTAGAGGCAAACAAAACAGTTTTCGAGTGAGTGAGAGTTTTTTATAAAGATTTTTCATTTAAAAATTTGATGGATACCCATTTAGAAAATGAAAACATTTTAAAAACAAATCAAATTTTAAATGTTTGATTTGATTGAATATTTAATTACACTGTGCTACACAAATTGTAGAATTTATTACAGTAAGCGAGTGTAAGAAATTAATTACAGTTCAGATTAATCCAAGTGAACACTGTAATTACTTGTCTTCCTCCGTCAAAATTTAGCCTATGGCCCATCAAACACGAGGAATGATCAATAAAACCGGACTACTGCAGCGTGTTCCAGGCGGAGTTTATGGCCATTTGCCGGGCCGCACAGTGTATCCTCGCCTATGGTGTTCCTGTCCCTTTCACCCGTATCTCGATCTACTCCGATAGCCAGGCTGCGTAAAAGTCTCTGTCGAACGTTGCGGATAATTCCAGGATCGTCAGAGAATGTCGCCGCTGCCTCAATCTCCTTTCTGAGCGCCTCGGCGTCACACTTGTCTGGGTTCCCGGACACTGCGATATTCTGGGAAACTGCAGGGCCGACGAGCTGGATAGGGCTGGCGCACAACTTCCGGAATCTTCCTCAATCAACGTGGGAATGCCACTTACCTCGTTCAAACTGGCTATTGCGCAGAAATTCTCCCGGGACGCCAACCGGTCCTGGATCAATGAGGAGTCCTGCTCCATCGCTAGGCTCACTTGGCCCACAATGGATAGGAGGCGTACCAACCAGCTACTTGGACTTGGCCGTAATATCATCTCGATCACAGTGGCCATGCTTACAGGCCACTGTGTTATGGGTAGACGCGCGGAAAGAATGCGACTCCCATTTAACGACTTCTGCCGTGGATGCAGATCCGCCGAGGAGGAGGAGACTGTCATCCACTTCCTCTGCCAATGCCCGTCCCTTGCGGGATGCAGATATAGGTTATTTGGCTCTCCGACCCTTGTCAACTTGACGGAGCTATCGTCCATTGATATCAAGGACATAGCCTCGTTCATCAAATATTCTGGCTGGTTTTCCAGGTGGGGTAGTCGTGGTTTTTGGAACATGTGCAGCCCTTGCGCTGACCAACTTCCCCCTCCTTGGATCTTAGGAACTTTATGAGTACAGAGGCTGCGTTCACATGTGGTATCAGAACGGGTCGTTATGCATGCTCAGGTGAGCTTTTTTGTAAATTAAAGCTACCACGCTAACCTAACCTAACCTAACCTTCACCAAAAGGACAGCAATGCTCCTGTGTAAATAAGATAAAGGAGGCCACCAAAAAAGTAAAAAAAAGTAGTCACCGTAGTCCATTTTCAAGTGTGTTGGCTTATTAGACGCGAGCCCGTGGTTCAATAATAGAACAGAAAGAATACTAAGTGAATTTCTATACATAGAAATCAAAACTTGTATTGAAATTCTGTACTCTCTCATATCACCTCACTCTGGGAAAAAGAAATGCTGCCTTCAACTTGGCAAATAGTCTCAATAATAGACAACCTTAGACACCAAGAAAGAAATCACAGAAACAGAAACGAACAAGAGGTCCTGCAAATCGTTTTCGTCATTCGGACGATTGCAATCAGAATAGAGAAGCTCACAAATGTGCGAATTAAACTTTGAATATTGAAATCAGTTGTAAAATATACTTTAATTGTGAAATATATCAGCTAGTAACACAAAAAATTTAAGATAAAATTGTCAGGAGAAACTGAATTGGTAGGGAATACGAGGTTACCCTTTGCTGGCTTATAAATAAGCAGTTGAGCTTGCGAGAAGGAGAACTTCCATGGCTCTGTTTGGTCAGAACCATACGATCTATTGTACACCCCTCAAACTTTATAGGGTATTCCTATAATGTCTACTCTATAAGTCGATTACCCTGATGCTGAATGCTGCCCGGTGTCAACAGTGAGAGTTCCCTGCCCAGGTTGTCAAACTTAGTTTATTTTTTGATAGCTTGGCACATGACTCAAATCTCCTTTTATTGTAATTTCCCAACAAAAGTTTACATTGTCTCAAATGCACTTACTTTAAGAAGAGTACCCCTCCTTATTTAGGAGCGAAGGCTCCCCTCCTCATAAGTTCAAATCCACTTGCTTTAAGAAGAGTATGCCTTCCACTCCACAATCCCATCAACATTGTGGAAGCTCCCCTCCTTATAAGCTCTCCTGCTTGCTTTTTACCAATACTATAGACAAGAAATATTACCCAGCAAAGGGTAAACTTATTTTTCCCACTTAACAGATTCTTCAAGTCGGCCCCTTAAGTTCCGAAATCTCCTAATAAGTTTTATATTCGACTTGTCTTTCATCAACCTAACCATTGCCTCTAACGATTTGAATTTCACTACTATATGCAGTAGATTTAAGCCTAACAATGCCTCCAGCGGCGCTGTATGAGAGGTATTCTAGTCTCTGATTTCAAATGCGTTCTACTATCTATACAGCCAATTATCTCACTATTGAACTGACCATCATGGTATACACATTCAGTGCATAATTACTGGATTGCATCCCAATTATTTCCTTACAAGCTTTCATCATATCGTTAGGCATGTCTGCTGTTTTCTGACATGCTCTGTATAGGAGCTGTGCATGTCAATATATAATATTCGCAGATATTTTACCTTCGTTTTCTCTGTATTTTCTTCTATTTAGAAAGTTTTTTCTTCTTGAAAATGGTACTGTTGTGGTCTTGCATATTATTCTGCAACGATTTCGAATTCATTCATTCAGTTGTATTATCCTTAGAATTTACAAATGTTCCTGTTTCACTGCTTTAATAAAAAAAATCAATTGAAAGATTTCCATAAATAATCCACTAGAAACTTATAGATGTGGCAACCCTTTAAAAGGGCAAAGTGCGTCATCTAATAAAAATTTTTTTAGCAAATTCTTGTTGCTTGAAGAAAATTATGCCAAATTTTGAAAAGACCTTAAAAATCGCTAATAATTCCTTTAAAGGTACTGCAGGACATGCAATGTTAATATTTTTTTACTTCATTTGCAATTTTACCATTTTAACTGCAATGAATTTTAATTTTTTGCTTGTTTAACTAACGAACTATAATGTTTAATTACAATATAAACATATTTTATTTAAAATTAAAACAACGCAACAAAATAATTAAAAAAACTAACTTTTTTAAGGAAGATTTTATCATTGAATTTCACTTAAATTACAGCAGACAGTCAGTCAATGTGATTTACAGAGCATTAACGTAACATTTTAAGTGAGTTGTGCGTGTGCATGTGTGCATATAATACATATGCATGTTAAACATTATAAGTTAATTAGTACTTGTAAAACAAATGATAATAACAACAACAGCAACAAACATAAAGAAAAATTCTTTTATAACCATACTATGCCATGTGATTATATCTTTTAATAAAATGCTGTTGTTGTTGTTTCAAACAAAAATTGAAATGTAATACGTATAACAAAAACAATAACAATAACGATGGCAACAGCAACAAAAATAAATTTGAAAAAATAATTGCACACAAATGGCAACTGCATTAATTAAAAACAAAACAAAAACAAAAACAAAAAAAATTATGAAAGAAAGCAAAACTATTGTGCTTACATTCAATGCACACACAAAGAGCGCAAAAAAGAGAGCGCAATGGAAAAAGAAAAATATTATGAAAACAAAGCAACAACAATAACAGTAGAAATACACTAAATTTAGCTTATAATACAGCTTAAAAAGAAAACAAAAACAATCATAACTTAATTAAAATATTTACCAACAACAAATACAAACACACACATACACATAGCAATTGAAATTATATTTTTGTTTGTAACAAAGAGATTAGGGGCGGCAGAGAGAAAGAGTATCACAATAACGTAACATAAACGACCATGACCGAACACGCCTATGGCAAAGTACGAATATGGTACACAAAAATACTCAACTCTCAAGCGATGACATGAACTTATGCTTCGGCTGCTGAAGCTGCTGCTAGTGTGCGGTTGCTGCAAATGTAACCAATATTTGCATTTAAAAACAATAACAAAAAAATAAACAAGAAAAGTTTAACGATACCATAGAGATAAGAGACGAGTTACAAACCAAAACAGAGTACAACTAATTGAGATTATCATGCTTGCTCATTTCAAAAAAAACCAAAACAAATAACAAAAACTAGTAAACAGTAAACATACTCATTTAAAAAAGCCACACTCTTTATTAAATGAAAGCAATACTATTAGTAAAGCATCTACAACAACAATTAAGAAAGCAAATAAATTCGAAAATATTTTAAAAAACAATAAAAATAAGAAGAAATAAAAAAACAACACATTAAATAACACTAAAATCTTCTTAAATAATTGAAACATTTATTCATGCTCCATATTAAATGTAATGGAGAGTTAAAACAAAAAATATCGGCTTTTTTCTCGTTTAAGTACTCATATTTATCTTTCTCTCACAATGTAACAAACACTTGTTTTTCTTTTTTAGCAACAATAACAACAACAACAACTACCTGTTATCCTACATATTTTTTTTCTACGTATTTACCCATAAACTCAATTACAGTTAAAGTGATTTACACTGTATAACCATTTTATTTCTCCATATATTTTTTAATAGCATGCCTCCGTTAATTATTACAGCATGTAACATAAATTATTAAATTGCTTGGTTACTGGTATTATGAATAAATTTTTTACACTATAATTAAACTTTTTTCTGAATAAAACTGATCTCCATAACAAATGTTCATATAATAATAAAAACAATATTTTTTCTTTTAAACCCTTTTCGATAATTAAATTTCATATTCATTGGAAAAGTATTGCATGAAGAAAACCATTCTCCTAACTCGCGAAAAATGTTTCATGATATTAAAATATTTATTGTATTATATAGTATTTCCAATACCATGTACATACATATATTAAGGCTGCTTAGGTCAGTTATGGTGTAAGTTTATGGCTTAGTTTTAAAAGATTACTTATTTCGAATATAAATACGAAACCAACAAGTTGGCTTAAGGACTGAAATCAATTATCGATCAGTTCTAGTAAATAAAAATGTTAGCTTAGGTTTACTTAAAATAGGAAAAGCGAAAGTACCCTTCATAAGTTGTCGGTGGCTTAAGCAAAATATAGGTTGCAAACGATAGAGATGAAAAAATCTAAAACACATGAATTGACATTATTAGAGCTTTAAATGCAATTAAATATGGAGTTCTGTTCTCTCCACACTGCTTTTCAATATTAGATTCGAATTTTTGTTGTTATACGTCTAAAGCACACCAAGAAGTGTAACCTGGGACTGAAAACAAATCTGGAGGAGTAGTGCTGGTATTCAGGCATGTAGACATAGAGGACAAGCCTTCCATCTTCTTCTATATTTTAAATTTATCAACATAATTCAGCCCGCACATATGGGCTCCATATATGTAACATGCTGAGAATAAAAAAAAATTCATGCGCGCAATGATTTTAAACACTTCTTATTGTTGAAAACCAACTAAACTGCAATTAAAACAAAAATTCAGCGGCATAAATGGAGATAGATTCGGCAGATTTTAAGAAAAACTGAATGGAGATATTAAGAGAAGTGCTGTAGCGTGGATTTCAGTTGTTACCCTCGAAATACAGCGTCATAAATAACTGAAGACAATTTGCTATGGCCAACAACAAAAACTGCCATAACTAGACTTTTTTTTCAGGTTCTAGAATGATAGGGTTACCATCTGTCGTTGTGTTGGGTTGTTACATTGAATGTAGTGCTTGAGAAATGGTTCTGTATAATCAGTATACCTTATTTGAAAGGGCATACATTTCTAAAATTCGAAAGACATGAGTATATATTGTAGCCTCTCATGAGAAAGACTTATAGAATGTATCTGAGTTTATGCTTCCATTTTTCTTTACTGGTTGAGAAGAGTGGGGTAGAGCTGGCTGAGTTTGCTTTCTAAGCATATGCAATTAATCGATGGAGGTCATGTAATATCCTCTAGAAATACTCGCTATTTGTGTACAATACAATTTCTAGGAATTCATCACTCCCTTAACAATACATAGGGATAATTGGGCCACAATATATTCTTTTCACCTGTATCTGTTAAAAGTCAGTCAAGTTCAAGTCATTTTGTAGAACCAGGTTTTGCTTCAAGTCTATGCTAAGATTACAATACTTCATCTTCTTTATTTTTGCGGTATTTTTCTATGATCATAAGTTTCCTGGTATAATTCCCTTTACAATGAGAAATTGCTGTGATGTTTGTCATAAGAAAAGCTTAAATAAAACCGCTTTACTGTCAATAAATTTATGTATTGATTACTTAATTGGTCTTTACAATCTTTTAGCTGGGATTACAAACTAGCTTCTCACATCATCCATGTTTTGTGGGTTAATTTTACGCATAAGCGGCGAAACCTACAGTTTTAAGTCGGCTCCGAATGACCGTTCAGAATAAAATTCGGAATTTGATTCGCGACAGCTTTTATAGCTATCATTTCAACGCCGTAAGCAAGCAGTTTAAGATTCAGCATTCGGACCCTACATATCACTGAATACTTATATAATAATGTTCGGAAAATATAGTCCTTTGCTGCCATAACATGTTTCTGGTATTTTCAAACGAAAACTAAGTTCGACAGAAGCTTAAGGTATAGGAGAGGCTATAGAAAGCTCTACCTCAACACTGTCTAGAACTTTGTCATGCTTATGACCATAATATAGCCATGTTTTCATTGCATAATGTCCTATTTCGGTGCATATAGCTGCCTGTTTCTTAAAAATATCTGGTGAACTGAGCCAAGTAGTATTGAAAAATTTTTTTGTTTCTTATTTGAATTCAAAATAATTTTTAATAATTTTTTTATTTGATTAAACACGAAAAAAAATTCATTTAGCTGAGGTGTATGTCATCATTAAATTCCCTATAAATCTGTTGAAACAGTTAAAAAGAATTAATTTAAAAACAAACGAAAAAAAAAACAAAAACACAATACATGACCTATTTTGTAACGAAAAGAAACACGTTTTAAATTATGCATATCATGTAATACAGATCATTTAAAATTTTTTTTTTATTTTTTGATTCAAAAATAAACGAAAAAACCTAAAAAACGTAAGAAAGCATCGATAAACCACTTCAAACGCGTTAAGTCATTAAAGAAGAAGAAAAATAAATTTAAACACACTGTTGTCTAGTGTGTTATGCTTACTCTTTAACGAAAATAAACTCTCACTATCATTTCAACTCTCACTAACAGTACTCTTTCTCTCTGCCATATTGTTGCTGTTGTTAAGATGGCTGATGAAAGTCAATGAGAGTGTATGTGTGTGGTGTGGTATTGTGTTTGTTTAAAGGTCATTATTAATGTTATGTGGAGTTTTGAGATGCTGTGTAAACAAGTTTATTTCTTAACGATGCTGTAGTGGTGTTAGTACATATTGTTGTTGTAATCAATTGCATATGTTTTGTTTGACTACGTTGTTACGTTAATACAAAATATCACAACCTACCACAATAATTTTTTTTTGTTTTTGTTTTTGTTTTGTATGTAACAGTGTTTGTTGTGAAGATTTTCGTGTTTTTTTTTTTGGACAATCTCTTCCTCTTTTTGTGTTTTGTTTCAGTTGTGCTAAAAACAAAAACATTGTTTCCTGACTTTTGTTTATAATATGGTTGTTGTTGTTGTTTGTAATATGTGTGAACTATACCGCTATGATTAAACTCGTTAGCAGCCGAACATATGGTTTGTTTGTAAATTTTTAACAAATTTTGTGTCGTTTTGCTTCGTTTTGTTAAGTGTTCGGTGGGTCGTTTGTTTTTATTTCAGTTTCTGTTGTGTTTTTGCTTTTGTTTTCTTTTACTTGTGGTGTTGCTTAGAGCATGAATTGTTTTGTTTTTACTCTTTGCTGCTGCTGCTGCTGCTGTGTGGTGTGTAGTATTCTGCTTTGGTCTGTGTTGTATTGTGCTCTGCTAATGCTTACATAACACCCCTCTCGTTGATGGTGAGTGGTGAGTGGCTGTATAAATGTGCTGCACTATGACAGAAAACGCATCATTTGTGGTTTGACACCGCACAGGAACTTACAAGATCCCGTTTTAAAAACCCATTTTTTTTTCTCCCGTTGGATAAAAACATAAATTAACGTCATTTGTACGGGTTGTAAAGGGATTTTGAAAGTAACGGTTGTTGTTGTTTTTTAATTTATAACGTTTTTTTTTTTCAAACATTATGGCAAAGTGGCTGATTGTGAGTACCCCTAAACACAAGGATTTCAAAACAAATTCCAGATTTTTAATCAAAACTTCTTTTGAATTTTAGTTGTCCGTTTTGCTAGTGGCAACAGGCAGCTGGTGCAGTGCTAAGCCCACCTTTGGCAAGGAACATGTACACATTCGGATCCATTTGCCTGAATCTGGCGGTGATCATGGCGGCCATGTAGAGCATCACGATCATGGTCATGGTCATGGCGATGTTATTGGACCTTTGCATGGTGGTCTCTTAGGAGGAGGAGGCTTTGGTGGCGGGCATGGCGGAGGCCATGGTGCTGAACACACTGTTATAATAGAAGATGCTGGTGGTCATGGTCATGGTGGCGGGGGTGGTCATGGTGGTGGTCATGGTGGCGGTCATGGTGGCGGTCATGGTGGCCATGAAACCTTGATTATTGCCGATGCTGGCGGTCATGGTGGTCATGGAGGCCATGGTGGCGGCTTTGGTGGTGGTCATGGTGGCCATGGCGGTGGTGTTTCTGAACACACAATTATTGTACAAGATGCTGGCGGTCATGGAGGCCATGGTGGCTTTGGCGGTTCTGGCGGTTCTGGCGGTTATAGTGCTGGCGGTCATGGTGGCGGTCATGAAACTCTAGTTATTGCTGATGCCGGCGGACATGGTGGTCATGGACATGGTGGCGGCGGCGGCTTTGGTGGTGGACATGGAGGTCACGGTGGTGGTGCTGCTGAACACACTGTTATTGTAGAAGATGCTGGAGGACACGGCGGTCACGGCGGACATGGTGGTTTCGGCGGCTCTGGTGGTTATAGTGCTGGCGGTCATGGTGGTCATGAAACTGTAGTTATTGCCGATGCTGGCGGTCATGGCGGTGGTCACGGTGGCGGTTATGGCGGTGGTCATGGAGGTCATGGTGGTGGTGCTGCTGAACACACTGTTATCGTACAAGATGCTGGCGGACATGGCGGTGGTCACGGTGGCGGTTATGGCGGTGGTCATGGAGGCCATGGTGGTGGTGCTGCTGAACACACTGTTATCGTACAAGATGCTGGCGGACATGGCGGTGGTCACGGTGGCGGTTATGGCGGTGGTCATGGAGGCCATGGTGGTGGTGCTGCTGAACACACTGTTATCATACAAGATGCTGGCGGTCATGGTGGCCATGGTGGTCATGGAGGCTTTAGCGGAGGTTTTGGCGGAGGCCACGGTGGTGGCTCTGCTCATGTCAACACGTACGCTGTTATACAAGAAAGTGCTGGCGGTCATGGTGGTTTCAGTTCTGGCGGTGGTCACGGTGGTTATTCGTATGGAGGCAGCTCAGGTCATAGTCATGGTGGTTATAGTTCAGGCGGTCATAGCAGTTCCCATGGTGTAGCCAATATTGCTGCCATTGCAGCCACAGCAGGCGGTAGTTCTCATGGTGGTGGTTATTCATCAGGCGGCGGTTATTCTTCAGGCGGTCATGACGATTCGGCTAAAATTGCTGCCATAGCAGCTGCCTCCTCTTCCTCTTCTTCCTCCGGTCATGGTGGTTATTCTTCGGGAGGTGGATACTCTTCAGGCGGTGGTTATGCCTCTGGTGGCCATGATGATTCTGCTAAAATTGCTGCCTTAGCAGCTGCCTCTTCATCGTCCGGACATGGTGGTTACTCTTCGGGAGGTGGTTACTCTTCAGGCGGTGGTTATTCCTCAGGTGGCCATGATGATGCTGCTAAAATTGCAGCCTTAGCAGCTGCCTCTTCGTCTTCCGGTCATGGTGGTTACTCTTCAGGAGGTGGCTACTCTTCTGGCGGTGGTTATTCCTCTGGTGGCCATGATGATTCTGCTCATATTGCTGCCATAGCTGCTGCCCACGGCTCCTCCGGCGGTGGTTACTCCTCCGGCGGTGGTTACTCTTCTGGAGGCGGTTATTCCTCAGGCGGTCATGATGATTCTGCCAAAATTGCTGCCATAGCTGCTGCCCACGGCTCCTCCGGCGGTGGTTACTCTTCTGGAGGCGGTTATTCCTCAGGCGGTCATGATGATTCTGCCAAAATTGCTGCCATAGCTGCTACACATGGTTCCAGTGGTTCTGGTGGTGGCTATAGTTATGGCGGCTCTTCTAGTGGTGGCCATGATGATGCATTAGCCGCTTTAGCAGCCTCCTCTGCTAGCAGTGGCGGTCATGGTGGCAGTTCGGGTGGTTACAGTTATCCATCTAGCGGTTCTGGCTGGTCGTCGGGTGGCAGTAGTGGCGGCTGGTCGGTATCCGGCAGTGGTGGTGGTGGATGGGGCAAATAATTGTGTTTACCTCCTTCTACTCTATCCAAAAACTAATTTAAGTCTAGTCCATTTCTTACATCCACACACACTCACACATATGACCACATTAAGCGAAAAACGTTAAAAGAACACGCGCCACATTTTCATTTTTTGTTAAGAATATTTTCTTTAATTTATAAAACGATTTGTTCATTAATTTTAATTTAATTATTTTATTATTTTTTTATTATTTCTATTATTTAATTTAATTTTTATTGTATTGTAAATATTTATGAAATTAAATTTATGATTTTTTTATTAAAAAAGAAATTTTTTTTTTAATTTTTATTGTGAAAAAATGATTTTAAAAACAGGAAAATTGCTTAAAAATGGTTTTAAGCTATAATTTTTAGTTAAAAAAAATACTAAAATTCTAAGAAATACTATTTGAACCACCCTAATATGTTAACATACGTATAACGGTGATAAAATGAGTATAAATAACGGTTAACATTAAACTCATCAATGTTTCTATGCTCACTGTCTTTGTAATACGGTACAGCATGAATTTAAAGTTTTTTTGCGCTTTTGAGCTACGAATATATATACATATACAGTCAGCGAAAAAAGTATACATACAACGGTGTATGTAGACTTTTTCCGCTAATTTTAATTTTTTTCCAAACTACAATGTTAAACACCTTATTCAATTTGATAAAAATCAGCCAGAAAAAGCTCTACATACAAAGATGTATGTAAAAATTTTTCTCTGACTGTATATGTATTGTATATTCACCACTTGGTCTCAATTTTTTGTGTTATTTTTTTGTCTTGATCCGTAGATGGGAATCTTCTAAAGACACTTTTATTCCAACAAAAGAGTGCACGATTCACCATCGCTGGTGCCTACGTACTAAACCCACCCCTTATATCCTTCAACCACTCTCCAGCCGCGGGACTGGCATAAAATATTACTTCGCTGGGGCTGATTAGCTTTAAAGCTTTCTCACATTAAATTACGACTTTGTACCGCCAAGCTTCGGAGTTCTAGTATAACTTCGGCTATACGCTCGGCCCCTATAAGCTCGATTGGCCCAAAACTCGTTTCCCTGGGTCATTTAAATCTTTGGCGGCATATTAGAATATAATATCGTCCTCGTTATCTATACAGTTTAAGCGTATAGAGAAGGTATTATGTCCAAATCTGTGCAGGTATTTCCTGAAGCATCCATGACCAGTTAAGAACTTGGTCACGTAGAAGTTCAACTCACAATGTTCGTTCTCCATCCAAGGGATTATATTAGGGACAAACTTTTAACTGTTCTCACATCATGACTGCCATTTGTGCATGGAAGAAGTCCTTCATTCCTCTGCTTTTATAGCTACTGTTTGTCCTGGATACTCGAGACGGCGAAAGTATATCCGCTTCATCTCATCCGCCGACATTTGTATCCGTAACGTCTTTGTCAATACCAGTACCGTTTCATCAGACACTGTTCTGAAGATACTGTCCTGAAGACACTGTCCTGAAGACACTGTCCTGAAAACACTGTCCTGAAGACACTGTCCTGAAGACACTGTGCTGAAGATACTGTCCTGAAGACACTGTCCTGAAGACACTGTCCTTAAGACACTGTCCTGAAGACACTGTCCTGAAGACACTGTCCTGAAGACACTGTCCTGAACACACTGTCCTGCAGACATTGTCCTTATCTATCGAATGTGATACACCGAAGACAGTTTCCTCCTTGTCGTCTCCTCGGAGAATGTCCGTGACCATATTAGGTAAGCATATATCATTATCGACGTAATAAAATTCGATGATAATATCCTACTCTTGAATGAATTTGTTCCTCCACTATTTGTCATCATCCTCATCACTGCTTCCTGGCTTACAAATGCCATTTCGCCGATAAATTTTACGTGCTCCTTGAAATTCAAACTGTCGTCGATAATCACTTCCACATATTTCACAGCCCCCCTCGATTTGATCTTAGTGTCTTCAATGGTCACTTCCACCTACACCACTATTTTCCGGTCACCTATTAAGACGGCTTCTGTCTTGTGCGCAGCAAGTGTCAATCCTGCCTCATCAAGAGAATAATACAAATGCTTAATGAGATTCCATTACGTTTGGCTATTCATTCTCAATGTCTTTCACATGCTGAAAACGAACTAACGTAACGCGTTACGTTCCGTAAATATCACTCTTTTTTATACTCTTTATGGGATAAAATACCAAACAGAAACATATGTTCACCTCTTTTTATCATGCTCACTTAAACATCCACAATAATCTTATTACATACATGACCTCTTATACACTGACATTTAAATTAAAGACGTTTAAATTTGCCTTTAATATGGCATTAAAACATCAATTTTATCTTCTTTTACACTCTTAATTAATTGAAATGCCAATAAATTCACACACACATATATAGTTTTTACTCAGACAGTGTCTTTTTTATATTTAGCCTGCCTTGAATAATAAATTCTCTTCAATAAATTAAAAATTTTTTTTGGTATTCTTTTGCACTCTTAATTAATTAAAACACATGATAATGCATGCACTTAAAATATTATTTTCTCTTTATATTGCTACTCTGCTATGCATATGCTCTTATGCTTGCTTATATATGTACCATTCGTTAGGAGGAGGCATTTATGCAATTATGATACATATTCTCGTTTCTTTTAACGTAAAACTGTTTTATCAGACACCAGTCAATACAATTTCAACACCTTTCTCTTGAAATCTACTTTCTTTTGCTCTCCCTCTCTCTCTCTCTCTCTCTATCTTTGTTTTTAAATATCATTCCATATTTATTTACATGTTCAATATAAGTCTTGACAGTTTGTACAGAAAGTGTTAAAAAACCCAAGAACACACACGCATACACACTTACACAGAGTAGTAGTAGTAGTGGTATGTATGTATGTGTAAAGAGATAAAGCAAAAAAAAAACCGAAACGAAACGAAATATTCAACAAATTTTTTATTGTTGTTGATGTCCTTCAATGTCATTCATATGTTCGTACTTTCGTTCGTTCAATCGTTCAAATGCAGCGAAAGCCGGAATTTAATATGACATGCCTGACATTGTTGTTGTTATTATTGCTTTAATTTCATTTTTTCCACACCCCCATATTCACAAAAAAGAAACGCTGGCATAGTGAGTGTGTCAATGGTAAAAATAGAGAGAGAGTGGTGTTGGTTTCTTTTATTATATTTCACCTCAGTGCTGTTGTCTAAAAGGTTTGGTTGGGGTGGCACATAACAAAAGCAGGAGTATGAAAAAAAAAATACAAGAGAACTGAATTAAATTGAGGTTGTCATTTGGTTTGCAAAATAAGTGTCAAAATCATTTCTTTCTTTTTCTTTTTTTAACTTTTCTGTTGTTGTTGCTCAAAATCATTGCTTGTCAACCAGCAACACGAAAACTTGTCAGTGTTTTGTGTATAAGAGAGTGTATAAGTTTAAGTGTTAAAATGTATACGCACGTTAGTAGTATGTGTCATAAGCAGCTGCCAATTCCACATAAGGATCACATCAAAAGTGAAAAAAATTATTAAAATGACAGACCAAAAAAAAGAGAGCAGAATAGAGAGTAAACGTGTGTGTGTATGTGTATGTGTTGTAAGTGATATTAAAAATAAAAAGCAAGTCAAACATATTGAGAGATGATATTGTATCAATTTCAAAAGTTGATTGGAAAACTTTTTATCAAGCAACACGCTTTAATGGATTAGCCACAGAAGCGGTCGTATGTAAATATGAATGGAACAACGTATATTTGATACGTTTGCATGGATAGCTGTCAACTGTTAAATATCTTTCATTTGAAAAGCCATTTATTTATTGGACTCTTTAGCATTAACGAACATCGATCTTTTGGAACCGCAGATCGCGTAAAAACGTTTGAAATTGACCACAAAAGCAGTGATTCAAAAGTGCCCACATTTCTTAATTAAGAATCAGCACAATTAAAGCAATTGGCAAGAATTTTAAGGTGTTAAAGATGTCAGTTTAGTACAAAGTGTATTGATTTATTAGACATGAGGCCGCGGTTCAAACCCCAGGTCAGACATCTCCAACAAAACAAGTCTCAGCAGACTTCTGGCAAAAAGCCCTGAGAATAAATAAAATGATTTCTGGCATATGACCGCCACGGCTGGCGCGGATGTAGTCCAATCTGGACGTCCAACTTTCGATGACTTTTTCCAACATTTGTGGCCGTATATCGGCAATAATACGGCGAATGTTGTCTTCCAAGCGTTTGTGGCTTTACCGCATAGACCAATGACTTTACATAGCCCCACAGAAAGTAGTCTAGCGGTGTTAAATCACAAGATCTTGGAGGCCAATTCACAGGTCCAAAACGTGAAATTAGGCGGTCACCAAACGTGTCTCTCAATAAATCTATTGTGGCACGAGCTGTGTGACATGTTGCGCCGTCTTGTTGAAACCACATCTCCTGGACATCATGGTTATTCAATTCAGGAATGAAAAAGTTTGTAATCATGGCTCTATACCGATCACCATTGACTATAACGTTCTGGCCACCATCGTTTTTGAAAAAGTACGGACCAATGATTCCACCAGCCCATAAAGCGCACCAAACAGTCAGTTTTTCTGGATGTAACGGTGTTTCCACATACACTTGAGGATTACCTTCACTCCAAATGCGGCAGTTTTGTTTGTTGACGTAGCCATTCAACCAGAAGTGCGCTTCATCGCTAAACAAAATTCGCTTATGAAAATCGGGAACAACGGTAATCTCGTTTTGGGCCCATTCGACGAATCTACGCCTTACTTGATGATCGTTTGGCTTCAAATCTTGCACGAGTTGGATTTTGTAAACACGCAAACCAAGATCCTTCCGCAAAATCTTCCATAAAGTGGATGGACACAAATCCAATTCCTGTGCTCGATGGCGGATGGACTCATTCTGGGGTCCTTAATGCTATGCTCTACAGCAGCAATAGCTTCTTCTGTACGCACCGTACAGCGTCTCTGGGGATGCGAGTTATCAATAAGAGTAAACGTGGTGCGAAAACGTTCCATGGTTAATCGAATTAACTGCTCTGATGGACGATTTTGTCGACGATAAAATGGACGTAGTGCGCGATACGTTTTCCGCACAGAACCATTATTTTCGAAATAAAATTGCACTATTTGAAAGCGTTGTTCAGGCGTGAGTCTATTCATGATGAATTGCCAAACCAAACTGAGAATAAATCACTTGACAGCTGTTAAATCGGTCGCCATCTTGAAAAGTAATGCCAACTTAAAGTTCTATACCTCTATAAAAAACACACTTTACAAATGTCACTTCAATCCTTTGCATCGTCTGTCGAAAATATCAAATTTTGCGTATTCCAAGGCATTCTTAATAATCAGGCCTTACTTACGGCTCAATATAGAATATTTTGCATACGGATTGTCATCATCAGTCACAATTAAAGCCAACTGACGATTTACAACACGATGTATATGCTGATTGATTACTATAGCAACAGGATTTCAATTCTGATTTTACAATACAAAATTTTCTTCAGCAGTGAAGTCCATTACTCGCGCCAAACAAACCAAATTTTGCATACGAATATTGGAGAAACCAAACAAGGTCCGGGAAAACCCATTGAATCTAGAAAAAGTTACTGTTTGGTGGGCATTATGGTCTGAAAGCAGTATTCCTCACAGTAGGCTTCTGACAAAACTGCTGGGAGTAAATAAAAAATTGTCATGAAAAGTTTCTCAAAAATCTATAGGTCTCGCCCCTTATTTATAAAATTAATAAACATAACATAGGCGATGTGAGCAAATAGATTGTAATTCTGACTTTTTCATCTTTTATTTGCATTCGATTTGAAAATATTATTCGTATAAAAATAAGAAAAGTTTTTATTTCAAATTCATTAAATGCTTACCCTTTACTCATGCCTTAATCATGGTTTTTATAGCTGAACTGCATTTTAAATTATTGCCGTTATTCGTTATTGTTGTCATCATCATCATCGTCATCATCATAGTCGTTGTTGTTATCGTTGTCGTCATCGTTGTCATTGTCATAATCAGCATGACTACAACTGTATGCTTTAATGCATAAAATGAATGAATGACTGAACGATTGAGTGAATGCATGAACAAATGAATGAATTGCCGAGAATTTCAGGCACCAATACACACGCTGATGAAAAAATCAAGGCACGTTATGAATTTTAATAACAAAAATAAAAACGATATGAATTCAGTAAAAGAAAAAAAAACACACAATCACACTCACGTATACACAGATAACACAAACACGTAAGCACGGTTATAACAGTGCAGTACCAAAGAAATATTACAAAAAAAAACGCAAACAACTACACGCAAACGAGTGAATTAGAAACAAATCAGAAATAGTTTCTACACTGGCAAAAGAGAATTACTTCACAAATACTAGAGCAAGAGAGAACAGAGAACACAACACACTCTCTGTGTTGTAAAGAGTAAGAGTGAAGCTCTACTTTTTTACAAAAGCACGTAACAGTTATTCTGTTTTTCTTTTGCTCATGTTGGGGAAATTTATTATTAACGCAAGACGATATAAATACCACTACAACGGTAATAAAAAATTACATAAAGGGTTATCCATTTAGATGTTTCAAAAGTAAATTGAAGTAAAACACATTAAAAGCTGGGATTTCAATGGGAATTTTGATTCACGTTAATGCCTGGTCCTTGCCATTATGTAGGAAATCTAAGATTGATTGAGCAATGTATTCTTTGGAGGTAGTTTTCAACAATTTCTTCGCATATTTCCAATGGTATCCCATCAATAACTCGACTAATGTTAACCTTGAAATGTTCCAATGTCATTGGATTATTAACATACACAAGGTCTTTGAAGTCGCCGTAGTGTAATAGGTAGTGTTTTGGCTTACTAGACGTAAAGCCCGGGTTCATACCCCAGGTTAGGCATCAAAACGAAATATGAAAAAAAAACAATTTCTTTAGCGATTTCCTCTCAGCAGATTTCTGGCAAAAACTCTGAGAGGAAATAAACCTGCCATGAAAAAGTTTCTCAAAAATCTGTTGTTTGGAGTCGACTTTAAACTATAGGTCCCGCCACTCACGTATAAAATTAACGCACACAACATGAATGGTGGAGAAGCTAGGCCGTAATCCTGACTGAAGGGTTGTCATAGCTAGTTATGTATGCTTGTAGGTTTTAGACGTTGTGAGGCTATGTGTAATGGGCCTCAAAATGCAACATCTTGTTAGCAAATGAATGTCGCTAAAGCGTGGAAATTTCTCACCGAATTAAACTAACATCGGTCGAATTGTGGGGCTCGTGCCACCCTCTTGTCTGCACTATCGTACGGTCCAGTTCATAATCTTCAATTACCCACCAAAAAAGTCGATCATAGTACGACCATAGAGCTTTGAATTGTAGAAAACCGTTCTTCCAGGGTCATTTTACAAAACACATGGTCAAGTGGCACCTGCAGACCATAATAAGCACCAATCAGTCACATTTTAAGGATGACTTGGCTTTTCCACAATCACTGCCGAACGAAATTTGTTACAATTTTACGTGGAAATTTCTGGTCCAGTTCATAATCTCTTCAATTGCCCACCAAAAAAAGTCGATTATAGTACGACCATAGTGCTCAGAACTGTGGGAAACCGTTTTTCCAGTGTCATTTTACAAAACACATGGCTCCAGTCTATAATATGCAGCAATCAGTCACAATATTAAGCATTAAATGGGTTTTCCACAATCACTTCCAAACGAAATGTCGTACAATTTTGCTTGTAGTGATCGAACTGATGTCGGATAATGAAAGCTCAGTTAGGTTATTGTAATGGGATGAGCTAGGCAAATTAAATCTGCATGGGGACAGAGACAGACATTCTTCCTCAAACGATCTGCAATCTCCCGAGCAGTCAAGCTAAATATCTGCTCATATATATGACGCAATGACCTGTGAAAACAGATACAGAGACAGAGATGTCTCTACAATATCATTTAAGCAGTTGATTGGTACGCTCCGCATCCAGTTTAGGTCAAGTGAATCTAGCAATTAAACAAGATTCTTGCTCTTTACTAACCAAATGAATATTTTCGGCAGGGAGTATAATACGATGAAGCACAAGCCTGTAATGCTTTCAGTCTTTTTAAATTTCTTTAAAATCTTGACAATTCATTGCACAGTGGGATGATTATAATAACGATAATCATTCCATAATTCAAAATATTCACCACATTTTAAAAATAAATTTTGAGACGACTAAGTGGATAACACTATGAAAACAATTCGATTTTTTCTTTTAAAAAGTAAGAGAGAGAGAGAGAGAGAAAGAGAAAGCCTAAAAGGTTTGCAATAACTTTACACACACATACAGACATACTTCAGTACTTTCAAATGCAATTGTAGTGGTAGCTGTGGTGATAGTGGTAATGATAATGCTGTTGTTAATGTAATGATTTAAGGGATTTGTGGTGTTTGTAACAACTACAACAACTACAACAAAAACAAATGGGAAAAGCATTACAAAAACAAAATCCCATTCTAATATTTTCATAACCTCAACTGTAGAAAAGAGAGTGTAGGCATGAGTGAAGAGCAAATAGGAAAAGAGTAAAAGTTTTGCATGTAAATTTTGAAGTTAAAGAGCAGTGAAGAGCAACGTGGTGAGTAAAAAGAAGTTTTTAGCAATCAAAACTCAACAATCAGGCTAATTTCTAATGAGCACGAGACAAAAAAAAAGAAAGAGGGAACAACTAACAGCGACAATAAACAACTTGAAATCAAATGCATGACTGGGAATTTGTAATTAATAATGATTTGAAAAGATTTTGAAGGAAATTAAAAGATTATGAATACGAGGAAGAAATTTTTGTAAAAAATAAAATCGTTTACAGTGCAGGAAGAAATAATAGAAACAATTTTAAATTAAATTTTATGTATCAAATCATGGATGGGATCATCTAGCGGTTATTTCCAATCTGGCAATGCTTATGTCATTCTATTCCGTCTTACGATTTAGTATATTACCTCCACTGAACAAAATGAATCAATTTACGCTTGGGCCAACGAGATACTGCACGATGATGTTGATTTTGTTAAAAAAAAAAAGAATAATCTTTTCGGATGAAGCTCATTTTCATCTTGGTGGGTTCGTTAATAAGCAAAATTGCCGTATTTGTAGCTCAGAAAACCCACACGCGGTCTTACAGAAGCCAATGCACGTATTACGAATGACTGTTTGGTGCGGCTTGTGAAGCGGAGGCATCATTGGCCCATATTTCTATAAAAATGAGGACGACACAACCATTACATTCAATGGAGGTACCTATCGCGTCATTATAATCGATTTTTTTGTACCCGGCTCTTCATGGTATTGATGTGAACGATGTTTTGTTTCAATAGGATGCTGTAACTTGACACACATCTCATGCCACAATCGATTTATTGCATCAAACGTCTGATGGCCATTTAATTAACCGAAATGGACACTCGAAAAAGAGACCAAAAATTAGTTCAATCGAATGAGGTACTGTGAGACCAACCGCGGCAGCCATATGAATGAAATATTATGCCATAAACAGCAGAGTCTACAAGAGGAAGAAAGCATGAAACATTTGACTTCTTTTAATGAATATTACAGTGGAACTCAAACACTAGTACGAGGGTTGCCTTCTATATTTCGGGATTAGAGAACAAAAACAAAAATATTAATCATCGAAAATCGCTTTATTGTTTTTCAAAATATTCCCCATTAAGATCTATACACTTTTGCATGCGTTTGAACCAATTGTCGAAGCACTTTTGCCACATGCATTCTGAACGCATCAGCCGCTTCTTTAGGTGTCGAAAATCGTTGACCTCTCATTTTATATTTTACGTACGGGAATAAAAAGAAGTCATTCGGTGCCTGACTCGGCGGATGACTCATCAAATCGATGTTTTGAGTGCTCAAAACTGCAGTTGTTTGAGCTGATGTGTGAGAGCTCGTGGTGAAGAGTGATCCGTCTTCGGAGGTTGGTTTTCCTGATTTCTTGGAAGACAATGGGCAAACAAATGGTTGTGTACCACTCAGAATTGACTGTTGTTCTAGTGGTACGATTGCGACATGTCCAGTTTTTCCGAAAAACAGGCGATCATTTGCTTGGAAGTGCTTCGTGCGCGAGCAACTTTTGTTGGCTTTGGCTCATCTTGAAACACCCATACAGTCGACTGCTGTTTTTCGGGCTTATACGCGTAAATGCACGATTCATCACTTGTCACGATGTCATAGACGTGTTTCGAAGCACCGCGATCGTATTTTTGGAGCATTTCATTCGACCAATCGACACGAGCCTTTTTTGAGCGATTGACAAATTGTGTGGGATCCAACGCGAACAAATTTTTTTGACAGTCAAATGTTCATGCAATATTTAATGTATGCAGTGGGACCAGCCTAAGGTTGTCTCAATCTCACGACAGGTCACATGACGATCTTGCAATATCAGTTGGCGCACAGCATCAATGGTTTCCGGAACAACAACTGATTTTGGACGACCTTCACGAAATTCGTCTTGGAGTGAATTACGACCTCGGTTGAATTCACCATACCATCGATAAACACTGGTCCTTGATGGAACTTCATCGCCAAAAAGTGAACGAAAATGTTCACGATTTAATTCCATTTTTTGGGCGAGATGAATCTTTTAAGTTACTGTAAACAACACAAATAGCGCTTGCATGTCAAAAATGTCAAGCTTTGCGATAGAGCTGTCACTTGGCAGATTGCAACACTAGGGTTGCCAAATCCCGAAATATAAAAGGCAACCCTCGTACATACATACATACATATACAATTGGACATTACAACCCTTCAGTCAGGATTACGACCTAGCTTCTCACACCACTTACAGTTGTGTGTGTTAATTTTATACATGAGTGGCGGGACCTACAGATTAAAGTAGACTTCAAACGACAGATTCTTGAGAAACTTTTCATGGCAATTTTTATTTACCTTCAGAGTTTTTGCCAGCAATCTGCTGAGAGTAATCTAATCACTTCAATAATTTGCCAAGCAATGCCTATTGTACCCCCAAATGGAGAGCCACCTAAATCAACTAAGAAATCTACGAAGAAACATGTTTCCTTTCACCAGATTTATACGATAGTACCTATTTGTCTCTATTATTTCTTTCAACACTGTAATTTAGATTTTTGAAATATGTTTAGAGCCGTTACAGTGTTATTTAAATATTCGCTTGCATCTCTAATGATTCATAAATTGAAAACCCCATTTAAACTCCAATTTAAATCAATTGTGTTGAGATTTCAATTGTTGTTGTTAAAATGTTTCTATTATTGCTCGTATTTAAATTATTTCAATAAAAATTATTAAAATTCATCATTATTTCAATGAATTTTATTGTATTTTATCGTAACGAATAAACAAATCGAAATTGAAATTGAAATCGAAATGGAAAACGATATACAAATGCCGTAGAGTTCTACCAAATACAACACACTTAAACTTAGAGAGAGAGAGAGACACACACAGAGAGCAAAAGACAATGCAGGCCATGCCAGCTAACGGAAGTCAATAGTGTTTGCTAATGTTGTTGTTGGTATGGTGGTAGTGGTAGTAGTAGGACTAGTAAATATTGTATGTGTATGTGTATGTGATGCTTATTATTGAATTTGTAGAATTCAAGCTAATGTACAGACGGATACGGAAATGTCTATTAAGGAAATATGAATAGATTATGCACATATCCTGTAAAACAGTAACTATGGCAGGAGCTATGGCAGGAGCTACAGCAGCAAGATGTAAATTTTTATGCTTGTTAGTATACACACACACACACACACACATACATACATTTATTCAGTAAGAAAACCAAATTAATTTATTGAAAATTTATGGAGAGAAATTCGAAATATGTATTGTAACTGCAGTCAAGGAGTAGAAATCGTTGTAATCATAACTAAAGGGAATTGTTTTTGCCATGGTATTGGTAAAACAATACAGAGAAGTACTTAATGGAGGCAAGTTTATGGATGAAATTTCATTTGATTACAAAAATAAATGAATTTGGAATATTAAAATAAATATTACAGTCAAAGAAATAAGCTTACATACAATGGAGTACTTTTATGACTGTAAAATGTACAAAAAAATCAATTAAGTGCAGGCAGGAGCTTTGCTATACCAAATGCACCTATTGACACCTAATTAGAAACGGTTTAAAATTTCATAAAATGTTGAAATATTTTTCATATTGCTTATTCTTTTCAAACTATTTGTTATTTAATTTTATAAAGTCATAAAAAAGAAACAAAAAAACTTAACAAATCTCTTGTTACTAAACACTTAAAAAAAGAACACAATTTTTTCAAATATTGACTGCGACACCTAATTAGAAACGATAAAAAACATTAGAAAAAATTGTGATATTATGTTTATATTCTTACTTATTGTCAATATATTGTTGCAAACCCTTTTTGTTTTAACACAGCTTCACATCGCCTCCGCATTGATGTCATAAGGTTACGACATCGCTCCACTGGCATTGCCTCCCATACCTTCTTAACTTCCTCTGAAAGAGTCGCCATGTTTATAATTTTTTGAGGCTCGCAGCTTTTTTCACATCGCCCTATAGGTGTTCGATGGGGTTTAGGCCCGGACTTGATGATGGCCACTCCAAAACATTGATGGAATTATATTCAAAGTACTTCTTTGTTAAATGGGCCGTGAGCTTTGGATAGTTGTCCTGTTGAAATTTCCAGATAACAGGCAAGTTCTCCTCAGCCCATGGCAACATCACATTATTAAGTATGTGAACGTACTTTTCCTTTTCTAAAATTCCATCAATTTTGTTGATTGGACCAACCCCATTCCAGGAAAAACATAACCACACCATAGTCGATTATCCACCATGCTTCACTGCATGTGAAACATAGCGAAGATTAAATTCTTGGTTGATGGGCCTTCTAACAAATCTTCGACCATCTGTACCAAGGCGATTTATCCTAGTTTCGTCGCTCCAAAGCACATATTTCCATTGATTGTCTGTCCAATTCAAATGGGTCGTTTTATCTGAATTTTGCTCAGAAGCGGGACTTCAACCAAACGACGTGAAATGGTCCTCTTGGATATGGAAATATTAAATCTGTCGCAAATTTCACGCTGGATATCCGCAGACAATTTTTTCGATCAGCTTTGGAGATTCGCCCAATAATGCGGTCTGTATAGTCTAATGTTTTCCTGGGTCTTTGCTGTCGTGGAACGTTCGATGTAGTTTCATATTTTTGAATGTGCTTCAGAGCGTTAAAGACCATTTTTTTTGAACACTGAAGCTGCTCTGATATTTCTCTATATGTCTTTCCAGCTTTACGCAGTTCGAAAATAGAGCTCCTTGCTTCAGGAATGCAGCTCTTACTTTTTCCTATTAAAAAAAAGCTTAAAAATATAAGGCTAATATGTTTAAACATACTGAATTAAAAAAATATTTAACTACCTTTTTCTAAATATTGCCTTTCACAGCAAATTTTAAACAATAAATGATCGTTTCTAATTATGTGACGCACTTTTTTTAATACTAAGAACGTGTTTACAAGTTTGCAAAAAAATAGCGGTAATTGGAATGCTTAATAAAAAAAGTAAAAGCATTTAAAGATAAAACAGAGTAATAAACAAAATACAAGTATTTGGAAGGCAACATAACGGTAGTTTTCCCAAAAATTATTTATATTACGGACATTGCGCTAAAGTAAAAAAAGCGTTTCTAATTAGGTGTCAATAGGTGTATGTGATGTTACTTACGTACTTAAGTGATCATTATGACCATTTAGTTAGGTTTACAACCTAGCTTCTAACATCACCCATGTGATATCCGTTAATTTTATTTAATCTCATGACGACTATGTTTTCATATGAAAACATAGCAAAATTATGAAAAAAAATTTGTTTTAAATTTTAATTTACCTCTTACAAATAAAATCTTTGCTTTAGAAACCTATTTAATTCCTTTCTTTCCTTATTTTCTTGTATTTCATTGCAGTTGCCAAACAACAAGTTGTTGCCTACACACAAAAATCGAAAATTAAAAATGAAAATCGTCACATACAATTGGTACGCGAATATGGATTTCATCCGCGTAATAAAGCAACAGTGGAGGATGGTGATGTTTTGCCAAAGAAATTTGAACCATTTCCGGAAAATATGTACGGACGGCCATTGGAGGAAATTGATCAATTCATATACGAAGAGGTGAGTACTTAAACATAGGATACATAGAAGAAAATACGTAACTAGAGTAGCAGCAGTATTAAAGAGAACGCTGTTGCAATTACTCTTTAGCATACAAAAACTGTGTGTCTTCATATTTCCCAACATTTTGCAAAACCAACACTGTATGCCTTTGCTACAAAATATCTTATGACAGCATCTTAAGAAACTATTTTTCTCACACACAAGTTCTCTCTTCCTCTTGTCTCCTAATTCTTCTCAAAAATTTGTTACAAAAATTCCAAACACATTTGCTACGTGTGTTACATTCTCTCCGAATAGTTACAATTCCGGGTAAAAACAAATAATTTTTGCACAATTTCCCAAATACACACATAATTCACAGACAATTTATTGCTCTGCCATTGCCTCTGGCTCTCCTCTGGCTTTATTCTTATAAAATACAATAAAATACCAGCATGCATGTAAAGAGAGAGACACAGTGCGAGAGAGAGAGAGGGAGAGAACGATACATTTAAAATAAAATACGATTTTATCTTTTACCCAAGTTTATTTACATATAAAATAAACTCATAAGAGTGTCGTCCTTTATATGCACACACATACACAATGAATAATGAATCTCTCAATAACAAAATACAGAGTGCAATGAAGAGCGAGAGAGAAATAGAGAAAATACTTGAAATATTTATTATCGATTAACATTATAAAATAAAAATAAAAACCAACAACAACACATTGTATTGAAAATACCACAACTACTATCCAAACACAAACAAACACTTTAAATTACCATTTGCAATGCTTAAGTACCGTTATAAGAGTACGATGTACAAAACAATATTATTCTTTCTCTATTAATTGATTTGTTCTTATACACATACAAATATACATACGTACATAACTGTTGGGTATTTTGTGTCACTCGTGTCGTTTGGTCCCAAAAAAAAATAAAAAAGAAGTACAATTGCTTTGAATTTATCGTCTCTAGCAGATGGTTAAATAAAGAATTTATTGTCGAAGACCATAATTTATAACAAATAATTGCTATTTAAGCTGTCATATTAAAAAACCATTTAAATGCACACATACATACATACATTTTGGGGAACATTACCCTATATTATGTACACATAAAATTATATTTTAAATTATAGAAGGAGACTGAGTACAGTAATAAAGTAAAATAAAGTAAATAAACGATAACTTTAATACTTAAAAGTTAACGTGTGCTCAAACTATTTGCAATCGATTTAATGTAAAAATCGATGTTTTTAACACATTACTGTTTTATTGGATTTAATTTAAATCTACATAAAAATTGTATTTCTTTATGCTACGTTATCGATATTAATCTGATCAATAGATCAATAATTGTATATCTTTATGTTATGTTATCGATATTCATGTGAACAATATTTACGTTATAGATATTTCAGTTGTCGATATTTTATTGTAGATATTTTAGTGTCGGCATTAACTTTATCGATTTCAATAGTACCGATGTTAATGTTATCGGTATTCATGTGATCACTATTTACGTTACAGATAATGCAGTTGTCGATATTTTATTGTGGAGATTTTAGTATCGGCATTAACTTTATCGATTTCAATAGTATCGATGTTAGTGTTATCGATATTCATGTGAACAATATTTACGTTATAGATATTTCAGTTGTCGATATTTTATTGTGGACATTTTGGTGTCGGTATTAATGTTATCGATTTTAATAGTATCGATCTTAATGTTATCGATTTTAATGTTATATATACTAATGCTATCGATATTAATGTTATCGATATTTATACTATATATGTTTCAGTTATCGATATTTTAGTGTGGACATATTAATGTCGCTATTAAGGTTATCGATTTCAATATTATCGATTTTAATATTATCGAGTTTAGTGTTATTGATACTAATGCTTTCGATATTAATATTATCGATATTTATGCTATAGGTGTTTATGTTATCGATATTTATTTTATTGATATGTTCTTTATCAAAATATTTTCTTGAGTAACTTGTTTTATTCATCGATTATTTGTTTTTAATCTTTAATTTTTCAATCGAAATTTTATGTTATCATTTGTTTAAAAAGTTCATGTTCTCGACTAATGTTTTGTTGGCGATAAAGCCTCCACAATTTTATTTTTGTTTATGTTTTTTTTTATTTATCGTTAACTTTTCTAAACCAAATTAATAAAATGTTTAAAAAAGTCATATTTTCTGTTAATTAAATATTAAATTTTACAAATTTGGTATTCAAATTTTATTAACGATAACTTTTGTATTAGCATTTTATTTATCGTAAATTTTCTATAGGAATTTTTTATATCGATAAGTTTTGTGTAGAGATTTTTCTATCAATGAATTTTATATGGATATTAACTTTGTCGATAAATTTTCAATAGAAATTTTAATTTATTGATACAATTTCTATACGAATTTAATTGCATCGATATATTTTTAATAGAAATTTTATTTTAACGATAAATTTTCTATTAAAATTTATATCATCGATAAATTTTTAATAGAAATGTTATCTTAACGACAAATTTTGTATTAAAATTTATATTATCGATAAATTTTCAATGCGAATTAGAATGCATCGATAAATTTTCAATAGAAATTGTATATTATCGATAAATTGTCAATACGAATTTCATTTATCGATAAAAATTTTAAATAGTAACTTTAGGTTAGGTTAGGTCGGAGTGGTCGCTCCGATATCACAAAGCTCACTTGAGCACGCATAGCGGCCCGTTGTGATGCCACGGGTGAATGTAGTCCCTGTACTAACCAAGTTCCACCAAAATCAGGGAAAAGGAAGAAGTTGGTCAGCGCAAGGGCTGCACAAATAGTAATTTTATTTTATCGACAATTTTTCTATAGAAATTTTATTTCATCCATAAAGTTTTTATACAAGTTTTATATTATCGATAATATATTTATTCGGATAGTTTTGTATACAAGTTTTAATATTCCTGTAGAAAATTTGGTTTAACGATATATTTTCTAAAGTCATTTTTAATTTAATCATGTAAATTGTCTGTAAACATTTTTTAATTTGGATGTATATCGATATATATCGAAATTAGGTGTTGTTATCGATAAATTTGAAATATAAATTTCATTCTTTATAAGTCAAATAGAGCATGAACGCCTATGTAAATCTTAAAATCAAAATTAGAATCATAATAATAAAAATAATTGAATTAAGTCAGGTTGGCACATACACATCATGTATAAAATCAACACACATAACATAAATAGTGTGCGAAGCTAGGTTGTAAACCTATCTAAAAAATTCTTATGACCAGTTAAGTAAGTTAGAAGGAAGTCTGGTAAAACTTTTATAAAGATGTAGCTCAACAGATTTTCGATGTAGATCACCTAAGGATTTTCTTGCCTGCTTATACCATTTAATATATGCTTCTCTATAACCTTATTGTGCTATTGTGTATTTGTATTGTTCGCTTATCAAAGACATATTCTTGATTTGATTTAAATGTATGGGTGAGCATAAATAAAGAAAACTAATCACTTGCTTGCTTGCTTGCTTGCCTGTTTCTATTGTTGTTGATACATTTTATTAGTATTTGTTTGTAATTTTCATTATGACTTGTCTTACACTCACACTCTTTCCTTTATTCTCGCTCTCTCCCTTGTATTAGTTAGTGATAATGATTATAAGAGTTTTTATGAGCATACAACAATAGCATGAGTATGAGCATAACAAAGGGTATTATAATGGTGTTAAAAGTTATTTTGTGGGGCAAAAAAATGTACTAAACTGGCATTAGAGTTGCCATTGCATTATAAGTGATGGAATTTAGAGAAATTGTATTAAAAGCTGTAGTTTTATATGAAATTTGTTACAAACCATTGTTATATTTCGTTAGAAAAATTTGTTGTCAACGTCATGTGAGGTAAAAAAGTTTCCCGTTGCAATAGAACAGCAATTATGTCAATAACAATTTTCTCTCTTTGATTTCTCTCTGGTTTCCCGGATACGGGTTACCCCAAATACTGCTGGAAGTAGTTGCTACATGCACGTAGCATGTACTTGAATCTAAAACTGCCAATTCGACTTCGTTGGGCCACGAAATTTATAACGACCATCAAATTCAATTAGTTACTAATCTACAGCGACAAAATTAAATATGAGTTGAAAAGGTAATAAAACAAAACAAAAGCAAAAGAAAACATAAATCAATACCCAGCATTACTCCGTAAATCTCTTTATGAAGCTTAATTTATATAAATATCCTTAAATTAATTGCCCTAGCGATCACTGTAAGTATTCTATCATTAAGTATCAAATTTCAATTAAAATCGCTGGAGGTAATTTCCAAATTCCACAATAAAACTAAAATGTTTTTGAATTCTGTTGCTTAAAAACTTTAATTTGAGATGTAAATATACTAAAAAGGAACATAAAAACATAAGCATTATTATTTAAATATACTTTCTTTAATTTTCTTCAATTTTTAAATTCAATTCAATTCAATTTTTAAAAATCTTAAAAAAAAGGATATATGGGCTGCTCTAAAAGTATGATAGCTAATCATAAACTATTTATACCATATTATTTCTTACATAAAATTGCAAGTTGTGTGATAAAAGTTTTATGAAAATGGGTAAAATTTTCTAACAAAAAATTAAGATAAAAAAATATTTTTTTTTTAGAAAAAAAAATCCTTTTCATTCGAATTTCAAAAAAAAGGCCTTGATAGGTGTAAATATATCATTATCAAAGCGTTATTTTATACGTACGTAGTTGACCTAAATATTATCATTTGTAATAAAACATGGGATGAAACACATTTTTCTAATGTTTGTCTGTCACGTGAGATAAATATGAGAATTGCAGTAAGAAAAACTCTGCAAAATTTCGGGAAACAGCTGCTAGCAATCTGCGTGAAAATTGGGAATATTTGTTTATCACAAACTACTAAAGGCATACGGTTTCCTGTTTCAAGTAGTACCATGTTTGGCGATAAACATCTTGTTGTCATGTTTGTTGCTGCCAATACTTTCTTCAGTTCATAAGACGAGGTTCTATTTTCTTCTTCTTCAAAGTCTTTAACAGCAGGAATATTACATACATATATAATTAATATATAATCGCTCATTACAACCTTTCGTTATAAATTGGAAATGTCTGACCTGAGGTTTGAACTTTGGTCTGACGTCTAATAAGGTAACATAGTACAGACTAGACTACGACTACTTCAATCAATATCAAGAACATATCAAGAATAGAATAGTTTTTGAATTTTGTAATGTTTGAAATTTTCTTTTTTTATTTGGTTTAAAATAATGACGATAACAATACTAACGAATTATAAATTATATCAGGCATCTAACTTTTTCTGAATTAAAGTTATATCGTCTCAAAAAATGAAATGTATCATTTTTGATACAAAGCTCGATCAACGGTTAAATTGAGAAATTCTACCATAATTACCATACTTTTTGCACATTGCAACACTGTTTTATGATGATGATGATGATTATTCACATTTACTCTCACTTCTCTTTGTAATAATTACCACTCATCATTAATCATCCGTTTTGTTATAAAAGAGAGTACCTTTTGTATTCTATTGTTCTTGAAGAGAGCATTATTTACTTCTTGGGTAATGCCGTATAACAATAGTAGTGAGAGCATGAACAAGTGACGCCATACAAAACCCTATACAGGGATGGAAGTTATGATGTGATATGATTTAAGCATATTTAATAAATTATTTAAGGATTAGCTTCAGAATAATTTTTTTATATTAAAAATACGAAACATTTCAAAGCTTCTACCTCACCAGCTTTAAAATTTTCTTGCTTTGTTGTAGTTAATATCCTTTCTTTTTTACGTAATTTTTATGCTTCAAAAATAAAGGGTGTTTTTTATAGAGGTATAGAACTTTAAGTTGGCATTACTTTTCAAGATGGCGACCGTTTTAACAGCTGTCAAGTGATTTATTCTCAGTTTGGTTTGGCAATTCATCATGAATAGACTCACGCCTGAACAACGCTTGCAAATAGTGCAATTTTATTTCGAAAATAATGGTTCTGTGCGGAAAACGTATCGCGCACTACGTCCATTTTATCGTCGACATAATCGTCCATCAGAGCAGTTAATTCGATTAACCATGGAACGTTTTCGCACCACGTTTACTCTTATTGATAACTCGCATCCCCAGAGACGCTGTACGGTGCGTACAGAAGAAGCTATTGCTGCTGTAGAGCGTAGCATTGAGGAAGACTTGAATGAGTCCATCCGCCATCGAGCACAGGAATTGGATCTGTGTCCATCCACTTTATGGAAGATTTTGCGGAAGGATCTTGGTTTGCGTGCTTACAAAATCCAACTCGTGCAAGATTTGAAGCCAAACGATCATCAAGTAAGGCGTAGATGCGTCGAATGGGTCCAAAACGAGATTACCGTTGTTCCCGATTTTCATAAGCGAATTTTGTTTAGCGATGAAGCGCACTTCTGGTTGAATGGCTACGTCAACAAACAAAACTGCCGCATTTGGAGTGAAGGTAATCCTCAAGTGTATGTGGAATCATTGGTCCGTACTTTTTTTTTTGGCCAGAACGTTACAGTCAATGGTGATCGGTATAGAGCCATGATTACTAACTTTTTCATTCCTGAATTGAATAACCATGATGTCCAGGAGATGTGGTTTCAACAAGACGGCGCAACATGTCACACAGCTCGTGCCACAATAGATTTATTGAAAGACACGTTTGGTGACCGCCTAATTTCACGTTTTGGACCTGTGAATTAGCCTCCAAGATCTTGTGATTTAACACCGCTAGACTACTTTCTGTGGGGCTATGTAAAGTCATTGGTCTATGCGGTAAAGCCACAAACGCTTGACCATTTGGAAGACAACATTCACCGTATTATTGCCGATATACGGCCACAAATGTTGGAAAAAATCATCGAAAATTGGACGTCCAGATTGAACTACATCCGCGCCAGCCGTGGCGGTCATATGCCAGAAATCATATTTAAAATGTAATGCCACAAGATTATCTTTCGGATAAATAAAATTCATGTCAATCGAATAATTCATCGTTGTTTTATTGCAACTTAAAGTTCTATACCTCTATAAAAAAACACTCTTTACATATTTTAAGTACTTTCATTTAATTTTCCCTGTCGTTTGCTTTTCAATTCATCAATTTTCGCTTAATCACCATTATTGTCACACATAAACACCCATAAATTTTCCATTTTCATAAAGGCAGGAAGACAAAATGTCAAGCAAAAATAAAAGAAAAAAAAACAGAAAATCATAATCATTGTGAAGGAAAAGTAAAGCAAAAGGAACGGAAAGGAAAGGAAAGGAAAGAAAGGAAGTCTTAAAAGGAAAAATAAAAGATTAATGAAATGTTGTTGTAGAATAAAAAGTGATGTGAGGGGGAAACTTTAATGTGAATAATGGTCACGAAAAGCACCTTTTTGAAAAAGAATAATTTTTTTATTTGTGGTAAAAGAAAGTCAAAAAATATGAAATTAAATATAAAATTTGAAAAGAAAGAATTAAATTAAGCAATAAAAGTAAGTATTTATAATATAATCAAGGATACTAAAATCGCTTCTGTTGGAAAAAGTGTAAAGGATAATCCAACAGGAATCCCTACAAATGGACGTATTTTGCATTTAAAATTGCACCTCCATCTATACAAAGTCTAATACATTGAACAATTAAAGCCGGTAGTACATTCAGAATGGCATAAACATGCTGCTTAGGTACCAGGGCAACGGGCTATCAATGTAGATTATTCCAACAAAGGTTACTTCAGCCTTTAAAACTTATTTTTCGGTCGGTGTTTATGTCGACAAGCGTATGGGGTTCGTAGAACCCAGAAATGGTTATGGAAAATCCAGTGAATCTAAAAAAGTGATAGTTTGGTGCTCATTATGGCCTGGAAATGTCATAGGACAGTATTTGTTCCGAAAATGGATAGAAAATGTCTCAGAAATAAACGTTAAATCTAATGCAGGTTCCTGTTTTGAACTGCAATTGCAGCTTTTGTACTGAATGGTAAGTGGTTTTAATAAAACAGAGCCACAAATTACACACCACCATTTGACTCCTTTAGTATCTTGCGAGACTGCATCAAATAGTGCCTTATCCTTTAACGTTAAACCGAAATTATTCATGTTGTAGACGAGATATCATCCGAAATATGTGAGATAATGAGCAGAAACCGACTTAAAAGGATCGACTGCTGCAGTAAATCCTGAAGCGGCATTGTATTCCAAACATTATGAAATAAAAATTTTATTGAAATTATTAAAATCGTATGGCCTGATGCAGGCAGTTACAATTATATCAAGAAGCAGGAGCCTCAGTCTTCTTCAAGTTCTTAAGTGTATAGTTTCTAAGAACTTGTACCTACCGTGACCATCCAGCCACTCACATACTATTTTTGAGAGAACTCTGACCGAGCTTAAGGACCGTTTAACTTTGCTTAACTATATTAATGTGTGTACCTCTCCCGCATACACATTCCGATGGCATAAATTTCTGCTGGAAAATTGTCGAGCAGAAATCGATTACGATAGGCTTTGGCCTCTATTGAAGCACTGTCGTGCTTGAATCCGTTAGTGTACCATACCTGAAGATGTGGTTGGAAGTTGATAAAATTTGTACTTTTGTTTTCACGTACTTTCACAACCGCTCAGAAGTTTGGTATGGTTTTCTTAATGGTCTTCTCCATGTAACCGATACTCCGCTTAATTGGAAAATTACGATAAAGAAATTGAGACTGATGCTGGACATATTCACAGACCATATTTCTACAAAATCTGGGACGTGTTGATTTTTAGAAACTTTTCATGACAATTTTATTTACTCTCTGAGTTTTTTGCCAAAAGACTGATGTGGGTATGTTGCAGTATGATAACGTATTGTTAACTACGGACAATCAATCGTATGCCGTCCTAGTGAATGAAAAAAAGTTCGCAAACAAATGCATAAAGGTCCCAATATTACTCATACGCCTTTGTTAGCTATTGAATTACAATTAATCATACGTTGCGGTTGAATTATTTCGTTTTTTCCTTCTTTTTTTTTTTGATAAACGAACACAATTATGTTTCTGGAAACAATTTCAATATTTAATTGATTAATGAATTCAATTCAAGGCATCATAAAATCATTGTGTTACCAAAAACAATAAAGCCAAAATGGCAATTAAATTAATTTCATTCTCTCCAACTCTCTCCCTCCTATACCGCTGTTTTCTATTGTAATTTTTCATTTGAAAATCACGCATAAATTTTGGAATAAAAACAAATTTCTCTTCATCACCAATACTAGCAATAGAAACATTTGCATCAGAAACACCATCATCATCATCATCATCATCATCATCATCATCATTGTGATAATAAATCGTCCTTGATTTCATTGATTTGGCCACAAAAGTTTTACAATCTGCTAAGTGATGAAGAAAACTTTGCAAATGATGAGAGCGGGGTGTGGGCTGTAGGCAGAGAAAACAATAAAAATTATTTTGAATTTAAAACAATTTCATAATTTCATGCAAATCCATTAGATACATAAAATCAAATCAAACTGGCCTAAAGAAAAATCACAGAACAAAAAAAGAAATAAAATCCAACCACCACCACCACCATCGACCATCGTTATTGAAAAAAAAACAAATCCCATGAAAAGATGAAAAGAAGTTTAAAAACTTTTTTAATTTTTTGTGCATGAATAAATTAAGAGCACCCGTTAAAAGAATTTGAAAGCCGAAAAGCTTAAAACAAAGAAATAGGGAATCCCTTTCCCTTTGACTTTTTTCTCCCCTGAAAAGTGCAAAAAACCCTAATTAAGCATAATAATGTTCTTAATTATGCAGAGTTATACTAGGAATTAAAACTACAGACTGTTCCTGAAAAAAATATTTTTAAAAAAGGATTGTTTTTTTCTTTTCTATCCCATTGACTTTATTTAACTGTGTTACAGATTTTTTTCATCATCTATTTTTATTTTTATGTGCCTCTCCTAGGCCGTTCAAGGCCTTTTCCAAAGGAATACTTTAATAGAAAATCTTGTATTAAAAACCTCTTCAACATGCAACAGCTGTACGCTAAAAACCCTTGAAAATTATACGCCAAAAAAAATCATGATATTACAGTGCTGCGCAAAATTAGTTCAATAGTTAAATGCCGTACTTAAAAAGCAGGAAAGTTGCTTGAATGGCTTCATCTACATGCAATTGTGGCACTCTATAGCTTGTAGATGATCAAGAGCAAAACCCAATGGTGACCGATTTAACATTCTTCGAGGTACCTTATATAAAAAGGATGTCAATTAAAGTAGATTATTTGTACTACTGAGATATTTCTTTAAGGCTATCTAAAGTAGTTTCATGAAATCTACCTTTCGTTTAGTCCCGCTGGGATCCTATATTATTCTGGTCGTGCAGGAGTGCTATAGTGAAGGAGCCTACAGAAGATTGTGAGACTTCCAAAAGAATCATTTTTTCTTACATACATAATTGGTCATTACAACCCTTCAGTCAGGATTACGACCTAGTTTCTCACACCACTTACACATGTTGCGTGTGTCAATTTTTTATACATGAGTGGCGGGACCTACAGTTTAGAGTCGACTCCGAATGACAGATTTTTGAGAAACTTTTCATGGCAGTTTTTGCCAGAAATCTGCTGAGAGGAAGTCGCCGAAGAAATACTTTTTTTGTATTTTGTATTGATGCCTGGCCTGGGACTCGAACCCTGGCTTTCCGTCTAATAAGCCAACACACTACTAAGTAGACCACGGTGATCATTAGGATCCAAGATATCCCTATAAAGGCTCCGTTAATCCTGTTACTTACTTACTTACTTAATTGATCATTACAAAAATTTAGTCAGGATTACAACCTAGCTTCTCATACCACCTATTAGAGGTGGGACCAACAGTTTAAACTCGGCTGCGAAGGACAGATTTGAGAAACTCTACCTAGCAATTTTATTTACGCTCACTGTTTTCAATATCAGCAATATTTTTTTGTATTTCGTTTTATTTGACAAGTCTGAGCTGCAGTTTGAACCATAGGCTCGCAGGCTAATGCACTACCTACTAGACTACGACAATTTCACTAATCTTGTTATCTGCACAAAATTTTAGAATGTTATTCGAAGTCAGTTAGAATAACTGCCTGCCCAGCACTTGATTAACATCCAAATGTTACCTTCACAGGTGCATTAACTCAGCACAGGTTCTAAGAATGTGGCTTGTGATTCGTTTTCCTTATCATACATACATAATTGGTCATTACAACCCTTCAGACAGGATTACGACCTAGTTTCTCACACCACTTATGTTGTGTGTGTTAAGTTTATACATGAGTGGTGGGACCTACAGTTTAAAGTCGATTTCGAACGACAGATTTTTGAGAAACTTTTCATGGCAATTTTATTTATTCTCAGAGTTTTTGCCAGAAATCTGCTGAGATGAAGTCGCCGAAGAAATATTTTTTGCATTTTATTTTGATGTCTGGCCTGGGGCTCGAACCCTGGCTTTTCGTCTAATAAGCCAACACACTACCTACTAGACCACGGCGACTATTCCTTATCATTGGATCTAGCAAGTGTTCTTTGAGTCAAAAATCCGGTCTAAAATTCAGATGCTATTTTTACGTTATTTCTGGATAATCTAATGCATGCCTAAAATCTTCTCTCATTGTGAATAGATTTTCTTAAAACCATCAGGCTCCAAAAAGTATTAACATCCTTAGCGTATGAGTATCCAAATTTATCTGTAAATTCGCTGGTATAATACCATGAGAGTGCTGCCTCTCCTTTTGAGTTAAAGAAAGTCCTTTAGGCTGTACAGTTCAAAGGATCATCAGGCCCTGGCATGACCTAAGAGTATCCATTCTCAATTGTAAGTTCACTGGTACCTGTGAAATTTTAATCCACTTTATGGACAAATATGGTCTTGAAAGCTGAACGGTTTAAAGGAACAGCAGCCTCCGAATGCTGTCAACAATCACGACGTATGAGTATCCACATTCATCTGTAGGTCCACTAGAATGATACGGTATATGTAGGCCGTCTAGTTCAGATGCAAAGCACCAGAATGACACGGCACAGGTAGGCCTTCTAGTTCAGTGGCATAGCACGCTGTTGCAGCCATGGCATGCTTATTTGTAAATCCATTGGAGTGAGAGCGTTGGGACCTAGACATTTAAAAATATAAGCTGCCTATATCATTCGATTTTCTGCATTTGTGTTCCTAAAACACTGTCAAGTGAGTTCTAAACAGTTGGAGGAATGTGACTCTAAAAGTACTTTCAAACTGTCTATACTGTTAACAGATCACGGCACAGTCACTTCCATATACCCAACTGATCCAGCATCCATCCATTTTCTAAGTACATGATGTCATTCTTTATAACAAACCCCGAAATCTCTCCAACATTTAGTTTTTCTTATCCATTTTTGAATCCATTGTGATTGAAATTTCATTTAATAACTGAAAATTCCCTCTTTCATAACCTCAAGTTTTTTGTCAAAATATCTAATCCCATAGCCTACATGTACAAACTTTTGTCCTGCACTGTTTTCACAGTCTGACCATAATCTTGTTTAACCTTAATTCTCTCTCTCTCTCTCTCTCTCTCTCTCTCTCTCTCTCTCTTCAATGATTGTGTGTTCATTTGACTGTTGTGGTAATCTCAACAAGAACAGCCATAAAAATCAACAAAAAACGAGAAGTAAAAACAAGAAAAAAAAGAAAGAGAAAAATAATATAAAAACAAGAAAATAATCCAAATAACAACAACAACATCAAGAATAATAAAAAGAAAATAATGTTGTTCTCACAATTGTTTAAAAATGAGCCTCTCATCTACAACAGCCAAGAAAATATGAAAAAAAAACGAATTCGCTAGAGCAAGTGTGCGAAGAGTGAAATATGAACAAAATTTTATTAAAAACAACAAATTTATGGTTGGTGGAGAGATGATAAAAAGAGATGCTTAAACTGCTTATGTATGTATACCGATAGGTACGAGAAAGAGAGAAGAAAGTCTCAGGGAAAGAATGTTTAAAACATGCCAGCATTTAAGCTGGTGTAAGTGTTAATATCACACACATAAAAAAGAAAACACTGCCACGAGCAATACTCATGGCCTTAAACTCTATTTTAATAATGGTTTTCTATTAAAAAAAAAAGAACAAGAGAAAAACAACAACAAAATTTTATTTTTTTGAAAAAAAAAATGCGAAATAAAATTAAAAAATTTAAATCAAAAATTTTTATGGCGATTTAAAAGCCTTTCGGCTGTCATACTCAGGCGAATCGAGTAGCTGACGGCTTCCTTCTTAACTGTCCAGAACCAGTAGACTCTCTAATTTTCAGAAATGCTTCACAAGGAGCCTCTGTAACGAGAAAGATTGAAACAATTGTGAGCCTATATACTCTTACAAGAGAGGTACAATTCTGTTGTACATGGGTAGGTCAAAAATAGAGTGAAATATTCGTAAAGAATTAAGAAACTCGTGAGTACCTTTCAAGAAGAAGTATATGCCATCGAAAGATGTACTCAAGTACATAGGACTCGACATAGAAATACAGTCTGATAGTCAATCTGCGACCAGAGAACCCGGCTGAAAATAATGTGGGACTGTCTGGACATAATATACGTGCTTTAGTCAGGATTGCAACCTGATTTGACACAGCACCCATGTTATGAGTGTTAATTTCATACATGAGTGGCAGGACCTACAGTTGAAAGTCGACTCCAAACAACAGATATCGTGGGAAACTTTTCATGGCAATTTTATTTCAATCTTTGAGTTTTTGCCAGAGGATTGCTGAGAGGAATTCGCCTTAAGAAATATTTGTTTGATTTGTTTCAAATGTCTGAAACGTGTCAAGCATCAAAAATTAGATTCTCTTTCGTTGCTTTCAACAACAGCGAATCCAACGCTTAAACAGATTTTCGAGGATGCTTAAAAATATTGTTATCAATGCTATCCAAATCAATCTGGCATTGGCCTAGAACCATATGTACTACCAACCTGCCAATACTTTCCAGTCATTTCTTAAAAAAAAAAAATCATTTCAAACCAGTAAACTTATGGGTAGTCAGGGACAATCTGAGTGTAACATACTGATCCATACATACATACATACATACATACATACATACATACATACATATATACATACATACATACATACATACATACATACATACATACATACATACATACATACATACATACATACGTACATAATTGGTCATCACCACCCTTGAGTCAGGATTACAACCTAACTACTCCGACCACTTATGTTGTATGTGTTAGTTTTTTATACATGAGTGGCGGGACCTACAGTTTAAAGTCAATTCCGAACGACACTTTTTGGAGAAACTTTTTCGTGGCAATTATATTTGACTCTCAGAGTTTTTGTCAGAAATCTGCTGAGAGGAAGTCGCTGAAGAAATATTTTTTCATATTTCCATTTTGATATCTGACCTGGGCTTTGAACCGTGACCTCACGGCGAATTCTCAGTGTAGAAAATTTCCAACAATCAGATAACATATAATGTCATATGCTTTATTAGAACGAGGACTACCTTCCTTCTCTGTTCAAATATTTTCTAATTCAAGGAATTGCTTAAAACATTAAAAATTAATATTGATACCCTTAAGGCATCAGACATTTCCGCTTCAATTAAATTTTATCTGCAGGATTTATTAAAATTTCTAAAATTCAATATTTTTTGCAACTCCTCTTGGCTCTTTTCGTTGACTTATTAATGTATTGGTCATGTTATAACAATTTATGTACAACTTATGTACATTTTATCACCGTCATTATATAAAGTACTGCCTGCCTTCTCTTTCCCTGGCCATCTCTTCTATCAAGTGTTTTGTCACAGTTTATGGCAATAATTACTTGTTAATTAATGATCAAAACAACAACAATTTTAAGAGAGAACATAACATACACAAGAGTCATCTGAATAAGTGTTTATGTATCCTTATATATATGTACATAAATATGTATATATGTGTATATGTGGTGATGTATTTGATACGATATATTATGTTGGGTTGTTCAAGTGTCACAGCAAAATATGTGTTGACTTTGTGTCATAACAAGTACCTTTAAAATGAACCAAAACAAGCACTTATAATAGATAGATTATGACAAAAAAGAGAAAGCAAAAGAACACAACAACAATAGAAAAAATAATACAACAAAAAAATAAAAGAGAGATTTTAGTAAAGGAGGGAGTAGACAAGAATAGAGTGAATGTTTAGCAAACTTTGTAGTGATAGTGAGAAGAAATAAATTTTATAAACCTAATAATTATGGGAGTGTGTGAATGTATGAGGGTGTGTATGTGTGCATGTATCTGTTTATTTATTCATGTATTCTATACCAGTTCAATTTCTTTTAATTTTTTTGTTTTTTCTTTTTGTTCTCTTGGTTGCTGGGTACTCTTCTAAGTCAACAACAGCACTTATGCCCTGCACACCATTAATTAACTGAAGTGGTGGTCGTAAGTTGAGTATGTCCTCATGGTTTTATCATTTAAAAAAATCTTTTAACAGCCACTTTAATGATGTTTTGATAAATTATCGCATACCGTGGCCTCCAAGCCAACACAATACTACAACTAGACCACGGCGACTTCAGGTCACGCATCACACATAATATGAAAAAATATTTCTTAGACGATTATCCCTCAGCAGATTTCTGGCAAAAACTCTGAGCGAAAAATAAAATTGTCATTAAAAGTTTCTCAAAAATCTGTCGTTCGAAGTCGACTTTCAACTGTAGGTTCCGCCACTCACGTATAAAATTAAAACACACAACATAAGTGGTGTGAGAAGTTAGGTCGTAATCCTGACGAAAGGGTTATAATGACCATATATGTATGTATGTATGTGTTTCACCGTCTTGGATGAATCAAAGTATGTCTAACATCTTTAACGTCTTGCAATAAAATCAAGCAAGAGCTATGTTTATATGGTTTATATCAACAGAATCTCGATAAGACTTAGATAGGCAGGTAGTTAGACGTGCAAGGCCACTCAAGGAGTTCGAATGGACATATTTAGCCCACATAGGGCCCCACTGATATTTAAGATTTCAAACAGAATATGTATTTCCCAGGCAAATAAACTCGTAAAACACAAATGCATCACTGATTTCGATGAAATTCTTATCCCATAATAACGCCTGGACCTTCCCATTATGCACCAAATAAAATGTCATTTAAATGGCTGCCTCTTGTTTAATTTTAGTAGTCAATCCTTTTCAGTTATTCTTAAAACACTTTTTTTAAACATTTTCAGCAACATCATGACGATAACTTGACAAATGTTGCTTTTATAATCAAAATTTGTGCATAATACTGTAGGGCAGCATTTAATCAAGCTATACCCAGCGAAATTTCGTTCACTTAATTAGCTTATAAGAGTATAATTAAGTTTAAGTACAATTTCATACAAAAAACAAATCAAAAAAATCTCTTGCTTAGCTGTTGTAACTTTAACACACAAGTACACTGGCATTGCTATTGTGTAAGAATGTGTATGTCTATGGGTGTTTACTGTTTACTTAAGGCTTTGCTACAGCAGCTGTATGAAAAGCAAACGAAGAATGCACAGCCGGCAGTAAAATGCCGAAGCCAACACGGAGCCACAAAGAGAAAAATACAGAGAGAGAGAGAGAGAGAGAGAAATAAAGGCGGAGAGACAAATACACAAGCAAATTATCAAACATATTCATGCATTATAACAGTAGTAGTAGTAGTTAGTAATGCCCATAAGGCTCTCATAATGATGGTATATGACCGTTTATTTTTGTTTGTGTGCGAATATGTGTGTTTAAAAACTTATGTTAGACAGTAATGAGGACATTTAGGTTGCCGCTCTTCTCTTCGCCGCTTTATTTATTTTGATTTTATTTTCTAAACATGAACTCTAAACAGAACGGTTTCTCTTCTCTTTAAAACTCAACCATAAAACAGAATTTTTTTAAAATTTTGGTGGAAAAAATTTTTTTTTAGAAGTTTTAATTTAAAAATAAGTTATCGTTAGAAAAATCTAAAAAATTTTTTGGGGGCTTACCACAACGGGCCTTATGCACTTGAACGGCAAACTACCGCTAACCTCACCTAACTTTGGTGATAGCAGGACGATTTACCTCATCAACTAAAGATGGAGAAAAGAAAAGAGAAAATAATCAATTGTAGTGACAAGTACAAGACTCCTAAGCAGAATTATCAAGCTTATATTACGTTAGGTTAAATCGCCTTAAAATCATAGATTACTTGAGTGACCCATACTAATACCGATTGTACGCATTTCGTCATGCAACTATAACTCCTGGTAGACACTTCCAAATTACCCTGATAGTCTTGTGAAGGTGTGGATTTTATCCAAACCACCTCTAGCTAGACATGTTCCGTTACTTAATTGGCCATTGCCAGCCCCTTAGCCAGGATTACATACTAGCTTCCCACAGCATCCATCTTGTGTGTGTTAATTTTATCCACAATTGACGGTGAGCCATCAATTTTTAAGAAACATTTCAATGCAATTTTATTTTACTCTCAGAGTTTTTCCCAGAAGACTGCTGACAGAAAGTCGCCAGCAGAAATATTTTTATCGTATTTGTTCCAGATGTCTGAGCTAGAGTTTGAATCACTGACCCGCCTCTAATAAGCTTACATACTACTTGACTTGACTTGAAGTCGCCGTAATATAGTAGGTAGTGTGTTACCTTATTCGACGTAAGGCCACGGTTCAAACCCTAGGTCAGTAATCTCCAACGAAATATGAAAACAATTTTCTTCGGCTACTTCCTCTCAGCAGATTTCTGGCAAAAACTTTGTGAGTAAATAAAATTGCCATGAAAAGTTCTCAAAAATCTATCGTTCAGAGTCGGCTTTAAAGTGTAGGTCCCTGTACTTATGAATAAAATTAACACACACAACATAAGTGGTGTGAGAACCTAGGTCGTAATCCGAACTGAAGGGTTGTAATGGCAAATTATGTATGTATGTATGTTCTACTTGACTATGGTGATAAACCATGACAATGAAGATGTTCAGTGGTCTCTACTCTACCTCGTCATTACAACTTCTGCAGAATTCGTCGTTGTGAGTCGTTTCTAACCTTCAAGCATAGATAGGCATATATACCCTGGATCTAATGCTCCATTACAACTACTTGAGATTCCTATAATAGACTTTTATAGCCATAGTTTGACAGACTCCCAGGTATTGGTCCAATGAAAACGAAGATGTTCAGTGGTCTCCTCTCTTTCTCGCCATTACATTCTTTGCAGAACTCGTCCTTGTGAGGCATTACCAACCTTTAATAGACTATAATAGACTCGTATGTCCATAGTTTGAGATGCCTGTGGTTTATTTCTATTTTCTTCTTATAAACTCTCGCTCTCATTGCATTTACATTTTTTTCCGTTTGACTTGAAGACTTATTTCATCATAAAAGCATAAGTGCCAGTAAAATAAATCCCTTTTTTTACTGTTACTTATGAAAAAATTAAAGGATTGTAATGCCTTTAAATAAATTACTGTGTTACAATTGAGTGATTTTATTTTCAAAGGATTTAAACAAAACGAAAAAATTTAACAGAAAAGTGTGTAAAATTAAGTGAAGCATGAAATAAAGCAAAAAAAAAACAGACTCATACAGTTAATCAGATGCTCCTTAACCTTTATACACCTCTATACATTGTTAATTAAACGAATAATTAAAGCAGATTGTGAAGAAAATCCCCAACAAAAATTTGTTCTTTCTTTATGATAAGCTTTCCAACTGAGGAATTATCTTCATTAGCGTTTAATGAGTATAAAAGCCGTCAGAGATTTTATGTGAAGCTATTTAGGCCTAGATTATTAAAGGATAATAAATAAAGTTTACGTAAAATATTCAAATTCTATTCTATGATAATATCATCACACACATTGCTTCTGTTTAATATTCGATAATTATGCCTTAAAAGTCATCGATATCTTACGTGTTAAAGATTATCTTAGAAAAACTGAAACGTAAATATTTTTCGTCATCTATTGTAACGTATCGTATCGCATTATGTCAAGGTTGCCAAATGTGGCGCGTGTTTCAAGTGTATGCTGCTGTGGTAGTATCATTAAAAAGTTACTTGATGTACAATGTTTATGAAAATTTTGGTCTTTATTTGGAGGAAAAAAAATTGTAAATGTGTGTGTGTATGTTTGTGTTTGTATAAATTATTACAGTTTAAAAAGTTATTTCCTTTTGCTCTCATTGCTTAATACTGTCTCTCTCTCCTACCTCTCTGGCGTATGAATGATTTTAATTTAATTTTTATTTGTAAACGTAATACGTATACGCCTAAGGGCAACTAAGAGAACTTTTTGTTCTAATATTATGGGGACACATTTTATTTATTTAAAGGCTTTTCAGTAAAAGAAAAACACGATAATTTTTAGAAAGTTGTGAATTTTTTCTATTGCGTTCTAAAGAAGATGAGTTTGTTCCAATTAAGTATGAAATAAAATATTCATCAAATGTCATCAAGTTGATAACTTGCATTTTCGATAGTAAATTTATCGATGACTTGTATTGACTCTCAGGCCGCCATGGCTTTGATTTCACAACAGAAATGTAGCTGTAACCGTATAATCAATGACACTTTGGACCTCGGGATAGAACTCGAATTATAACTTAAATTCCATGATCATGGTTGACAGCAGATTTTCTTAAGAAGGTTCACACAATTAATTGATTGTGGTGTGCGTGGTAACGTCTTCATGGTGAAACCACATGGCATCCAAATCCACATGAGGTCAAACTAGTTCATATTCATGTTCCTCTTACGAATGCCGTTCACAGACACTGCAATTTCAGGCTCATCTTGAAAATATTAGGTCCCTTTTAAAATTATCCAAAAATCCAAATGGAATAAAAAATTAATTCGAATAAAAAAATGATTCGAATAAAAAATTTATTTGAATAAAAAATTTATTTCAATCAAAAATTTAATCGAATAAAATATTTATTAGAATAAAATTTTGATTCGAATAAAAAATTGCTCCGAATAAAAATTTATTTGAATAAAAAATTTATTAGAACAAAAAATTAATTTGAATAAAAAATTGATTTGAACAAAAAATTTATCGAATAAAAAATATTATTCGAATATTTAATTATTTTAATTTTTTTTTTTTTTTTTTTTTTTTTTTTTTTTTTTTAAACAAAACTCCTTTATTCAATTTACTTATTTAGAGTTAGATAAAATTTTTTGAGATTTTACATTAGTATTACAACAATTGTATCATTTGTTTTAAGTATATTATTCTTAGTTAAATATGTAAGTATATCACAGATTAGGGATGAAAAGTGAGGATTTAAAAAACCCTATGAATGATTAATTAATATATACTAAATGGATTTCCTGTTTAATAGAGGGAACAAAGCTCTACCACACTTTATGGCTTTTTCAACTACGTGATCAACGTGGTTTTTAAAAGTCAACTTTTTGTCCAAGTGTACTCCTAAGTATTTGATTGAGTCCCGAATTTCAATTGTAGTATCATTTACTGTGAGAGGAAGACTGGGAATTCTCTTTGGGGATTTATTAAATGGAAAAATTATTGCCTGAGTCTTTTCCTGATTAATCTTGATTTTCCATTTTAGAAAATACTTTTCAGCGCATGATAATGACTCTTTTAGTCTTTTAATGATCGCATTAGAGAGCTTTCCGCTGCAAACGAAAGCACTGTCGTCAGCATAAAATGCAGCTTCGTTATTTCTTTTGATAACAATATCTGAAGTGTAAATAGCATATAACGTTGGAGGAAGTACCGAGCCTTGTGGTAAACCTGCTGGAATTTTTCTTGGTGAAGAGCAACTTTTATCAAAACATACTACAAATGATCTATCTGATAGAAAATGTTTAATGATTTTCTGAATGTACAATGGAAATCTAAAATTATTGAGCTTGAATATTAATCCGTCGTGCCAAACGGTATCAAACGCCTTTTCGATATCCAGGAATACCACGCCAGTGCTTTTTCTGTTGGATTTGTTAATTTCTATAAAATTCATAACACTTTTTATTTGATGAACAGTCGAATGTTCTTTCCTGAATCCAAATTGTTCCTTGTTTATAATGTTATTTATCTCAGAATGGGATAGTAAGCGATGAAGTATTACCTTTTCGAACAGTTTATCCAAGACACTAAGAATGCTAATAGGCCTATAGCTATTCGGTAATTTAGGATTCTTTCCCTTTTTGGGAACTGGGATTATTTTAGCTTTTTTAAATATTTTTGGGAAATAGCCATTTAACAGACAAAAATTGAACACCTTTGCAATGACTTCAAAAATAATTCGAGGCATATTTTTCAGAACTACAGTTTGCAACATATCTAAACCCGGAGATTTATTATTCCTAAATTTGTTCGTGATATTAATTAGTTCGTTGCTATCAGTCAAAAATACTTCTTCTGGTCTTATATTATGAATATTAATAATATTAATGTAGTTCTGAACTTTGTTATCCATTGTGGATGTATTATTTAAAGTTAATTTATGACATTGTTCAAATACGTTTGCGATTGCATTTACTTTGGAATCAGTATTACTAATTTCTCTATTGTCAACAGTCAGATTTGGTATTGTGAACCTTTTATTCCTAAGTGATTTTGTTATCATCCAAAATTTCTTGTTTCCCGGAGGTAATTTCGATAAGAAAGTGCCCCATTGGACATTTCTATCTTTAGTAAGATGATGATCAATCAGCAACCTCAATTGTCTTATAATCGCTATAAATGACTGCCTTGCAAGATTATTACTACATCTTTGCTCTTTAATCAGCCTTAATGTTAGAACAGATAAGCGTCTTTGCCACCCTTTGTGTTCTCCCATTGGAATCTGATCTGTAGCATCTCTAATAATAACCATTATTTGGTTCAAGTATAATTCTATGTTATCAAAAGTTACTTGAACAGCAAGGAGATTATGAGACATAATCTCTCTTTTAACCCATCTTCCAATCTGAGTCCAATTCGCTTTGTGATATAGCGGGATTTTAGAATGTGAACATAGCACATTCCCATATATATTACATATAATGGGAACATGATCCGATTGTAATACATTTGGATAAGTTTCCAAATTCGAGAACGGCAAATTAGAGTTTGAGAGAAGAACATCAATGGTAGATGGCAAATAAGGAGTGGAGGATTGGCTATAACGTGTAAAATTAAATGGATAATAGACATAGTAGTTGGATTGATTTTGGTGGTTAAATAGCACATTTCCGGCAATATTATTGGAATAACAGTTCCAACTTAAATGTTGAGCATTTAAATCTCCAAATATGAAAAAATCGTTTGGTTTATTAGTTAAGATGTCAAGGTCATATCTAAATTGGTCAGAATATTTTGGAGCATATACAGATGATATTATTATTGATCTACCATTTAAATCCAAAGATATTAACAGATTTTCAATTAAAGACGTTTCATCTGGATCTAAGATCTTATGTCTTATACAATCTCGTACAGCAATCAATATACCTCCGCCATGTGATATGCGGTCCCTTCTATAAACTTTAAATCCATTTATATAAAATTTATGATTATTTCTGAGAAAAGTTTCATTTAACAAAATTATATCTACATCATTCTTTTGAACAAAAATCTCTAATTCAGCTATGGCTAAATTTGTCGTTATGCCTTGGGCGTTCCAGTGCATAACACGAATCTTACTTAAGTTAGTGATATTATATGGCATGTCTTAACATATTTCCTAACACTCTTAATTTATCATATTTATTCTTACAATGTTGGAGAGCATCGATTGCTTCAAAATAAATATCTAATAATTTATCGTTTGATATATCATCACTATTTTCTTCTTGGCTGTTATACTTTGACATGTTCGAGTATAACACTTTTTGATGACCAGCTGACTGACCATATGGTGTAGAAGTTGAAGTTAATTGGGGAAAATTTTCTTGTTGTAAATTAAAATCAATTGGAACATTTCTTCGTTTTGCTGGTTTGCGAGCTGAAATTGAAGTAATCCTTTTGCGAACATCAAGGTAATCTTGTCTGCAAGGGCATCTAATATCATCCGCTTTGTGGTTAACATTTTTATAGTTTTTGCTTGCACAATTAAAACATTTATGTATTACAGGTCCCTCGTTAGGACATTTACTAAGGGTACATACCGAGAGATCGTGACTACCAGCACAAGCCGGACAAACAGGAGATCGGAAGCAGTTACTAGCGCCGTGGCCAAACATAGAACATTTGCCGCATTGAGTGGGCCCTTTATTGCCTTTATATGGGTTTCTCCATTTAACAGCGATGTTATAGAAGAATCTAATTTTTTGAATTTCCTTTTTTGACACTTGATCTCTATTAAATTCAATCATATATACTGCATCATCATAGCTAGAGAACTTTGTTTTTATTTCTTTTATGCTTAATAATTCAATATTGTGGGCAAATTTTAACTCATCAGTAATAGTTTATAAATCAAGTTGGGGGAGGCCAAATAACACAAGTTTAAATTTTTTATGATCCTTAAGTTGGTGAGTGTAGAACTTAACTCCTGAGATTTTCAGTAATTTCAAGGCATCTTCATAAAGAGAAAGTGACCTTGATATAACTTTAGTTCCGATTGACATTCTTTGAAACTTATACTGAGGCCCCATAAGTTTATGGACAGTTGAAAAACTAGTGGAAACATCCACCACTATTGGAGGAATCTTTTCATAAGGAGTTTTAATCTCCTCTTCGCAATCGCTAATACCATCCGTATCGTCGTCGAGGTATTGAAACCGGTTAGCCATAGCCGCACGACTTATTGAGGGTCGATCCGAAGGTTTTTGTATCTTAAATTTGGGATTATTACCAAAGATCTTTTTTCTTTTCATTACAACAAGATAACGTCAATATAATAGTTAAAAAAGCAATTGGTAACTTTAATTGAAAAATATTTAATTTTTATTTGCGAGCGCTATAAATTCACGTGTAATATCAGCTGATATCAGACATAAACTGAAATTTTTCTTTTGTTTTTCATATGTTACTAATTAAAAAATTATTTGAAAATTTTACTGTTCTTTTTGTGTATTTTGTGTTTTTGTATGGCACTGTGGCGTATGAGAAACAATACTCATACGATACTGACATTTCATTTCATTGTGAGTTTTTTGTGAGAAGAGCGCTTGACTGGTTCCTTTGATACAGATGACTCTCATATCTTTACTGTATTCTCTTGTGTTTGTCTATTGCATTTTAAAACAATGTTAAAAAAATATTCGATTTCTTTTCATCATTATCGAGTGTGATGTGTTATTTTAGCAATAAAAACATGCCACAAAGAAACAAAAAAGAGTGGAAGAATTAAAAGAAAATATATATGTAAGCGTTGCATTGAAATTTTTGCTTTTTTATAAGCAAAACAAAAATGAAAAATCAATAAAACTGTACAAAGTGAAGGCCATTATTAAGGCGAATAATTGTAGAAGAATAAAACAACGAAGTATTGAAATTCTTTAAAGGTTAGAAGAGAACATTTAAAATGATGGCCATCATCAAATGGCAATTAATTGCAGCAATGCTACGTTAATTGCTATTAAATGAAGAAATCGAAATCATTTTATTACCGATTTGCTTACAAATCAATAAAATTTCCTGTCTTCTAAGCACACTACGATTTCGTTACTTAATGCCTGTTTGTTATTGTTATTGTTGTTGTATTTCAATTACAATTAAAACCCAAAAGACCATCAAACATCAAAATCTTTGGCCTTTAACTGCTTGTGCTTGTGTAGTCCCTAGCGTTGTATTTAGTATGGCCAACGAGTTAGGAATGACAAAGTCAATGTCATTTTGCTATTTCCGTTGCTGGTATTTGAATTGAAATCAAAGCCTTTAATAGCAGGGATTTGCAAACATTTTTGTAATTAATTATGGCTGAGAAAAGGGGGGCCAGTGGTGGTGTTTGAAGAATTAATAATTGTATTTACTGTACTTGGCTGTTGATGAATGCGATTAAATCTGTAATGCAACCAAAGCATTTGCGTATAACGGCAAGGGGTTTTAACAGGACGGCACTATGTGCCACATTGGACATTCTGCACGAATGTTTTGAGGGCGTGGCCACCTAGATTGTGCGCCTTAACCCCTGCTTTTCTTTAGTCACAGATGTATGCAACCAAGTCACAAAGCACAACGTTGCTTAAGACCACACACAAAGCTCTGTAGCCGTATTATAATAAATTATTTTGGCCCTTAATGAGAGATTATGAACTGGAAGGGAATGTGGGGTCAACAAGACTTTTCCTTGAGCCAAACAATACTTTAGCTTTGTTGCATAAGAAGTTTCGCGAAAGACGATTGGTCACTATGATCATGCAAATTGACTTCGTTGGACTCGGTTTTGTGGAACTGGAGCATTTACAAACCAATATTTATAAAGTTATTGCCGAAATACCACCTTAAAAGTAGAAAAAAGTATTCGAAAAGTCGGTCAAAATCGACACAACAATCAACTGTTGCAACCAATCCAGAGGCAGTCAGTTTAATGACATTCTCGTCCATACAAGACACATGGCAAGCCCCAGGTGCAGACTTTATAATGGAACAAAAGTTTCATCGCGGTCATAGCGTAACATAAGTGTTTCATTTAACATTACTTTTGAAAGTTTCCCTGGAATTATTTTTTATTTCATTTGCGGTTATGAAACTCCTTTATTTTTTATTTTAAGGGCCTATTATTATATAATTATCATGTGATAAATTATATTTTTTTAATGAATACTTATTTTCAAAGCATAAAAGCAACCAAAGTTTTATTGAAGGTCCTTTAATTTAATTTAAAAGGATTTTCTTTCCCTTTTCCTATTAAAGGCTTCATTTGACCCACTCAGGAAGTGAAATTTTTCACAAAACAAAAGCAAAGAAAAAAACTGTATCCTTTTAAAAAAAATAAAATGCCTTTTTAATCTGTTCTTTTATGCTTTTTTCACACTCAATTTTAATCTTTTTTTCTTTTTTTATTTCTTTTTTTATTGTTTTTTATAGGTCTTCCTATAACGAGCTTAACAGCAATGAATTTCTCTTTTTTTTTGCATTTTTTTTTGTATTTGAAATTGAAAGAAATATTTACGGTTGCCACCTTTTAATAACCAAAGCCTTCTTGTTCTTCTTCGTGTTGTAGGTGTTGTTGCAAAGTCATTATAAGTGCCGTTATAAATATTTTAAAGCCTCTAATAATTTGTTTCCCTTTCCTTACGCCTGCCTATACGCCTATAGAAAATTATTTTAAAACGGATTTCTTTCCTTCTTTTTTTTATTTTTTTTCTTCTTTTCTTTCTATAGGCCATGCAGCAAAGCGACAATATGCCAGTCATTGCTTGCATTTCTTCAATTTGCTGTTGTTGTTGTTGTAGGTGGCAAATTGCATTGTTGCAACCTGTGGCTTGTTATTAAAGACTGCTAAAGACTTCTCTTTATATTGTGAAACAATTTGTAAACGCTGATTAATTAATGACTTATTAACAGGGGGTCGGCGCTTTTTAGTGTTAGTAACTAAAGTTAACACTTTCGTTTTATGAAGGCATTTAAAATTTTAATAGGAATTGTATTGTGATACGCAGTAGTTATACTTGCCTTATGGAATCTAATCGCAGAGGGTTCATGTTTTTCTTCTCACAGCTCAAAAATTGAGGTCAAAAAGACCACACCAAATTTAATCGAAAAAGAGGAAATAATTGTCCTATGTAATCAAGGCATCAGAGCCTTTAAATCAGTTTATGTGATTAACAAAATATAGTTACCCGCAGCTAATTACTGCTTCTAGTAGACCTTCCAAATCGACGTCGTGTTCTTCTTTGTAAATTAGAAAGCAGGCCATAAATGATGCCGTATAGTGTTGACCTATTTTTCTTACTTAACTTCACAGAAATTTGATTATTCTGCACGTCGTAATAGTAGAACTCATCTAGTGGAGCATAGCTCGAAGCGTGTTTGATCTAAAGCAACATAAAAGTTCCAATCAGGAATTACAGTAGTTTCTAGAATTATAGGGTTGCCAACAAAAATTTTTCTTGAAATAAAGCCTTCATTGATAATTCACTAGGTTAACTTATAGGTTGTAATGATAGGGAACCTTATTCATTCAGTCCAACGCTGTGACACTGCCTGACGCTCGTTTAATGTTCGTAGTGGATCTGTTTTCTCTGAGGGATTCAAAGCTCTTCTTGAATGGATTATTTAGAGGGAGATTAAGGTCTCGTAATTTTTAAAATGTGAAAACAACGTTGAAAATTTTTTTGAATTTACTCGGATTCGAATCATTCCCATTTTGTTAACGTGGTCTTGGGCTGTCCGTGCTAATAAACTTTATTATCTGTTAATCAAGCTATTGACCTAATGTTGCCTTGTAGCCAATTGATCTAAAGATCTCTGATCCTATGCCATGGGGCTTAGATATCATTGGAAATGAAATAGCTACAAAGAGCGAGAAGGAATCTGGATAGATGTGGAATCTGTTATCTGCTAATCGGCTATTTTCTGTCCTTTGACGGCCTTTGGGGAGAAAATCTCCAAATTTTTTGATGAGAGATCAAAGAACAGGTGGAGTAACAGCTCCCATTGTGACATTTTCAGATCGCCAAAGTGATTCTGTGTGACAGGATCGAAACAGTGAAACTTCTCATAGCAGTGTGACGCTGTTTATTGTTTAATTTGTACGAGGCGAATAAAATAAGATCACTAGGAAGCCAGGATAGGAACATTTTTGTGAAAGATTCACTTTTTAATCATGGAGGAGAAGATTTACTTTTTTTTAATATCCAAGTCTATCAGCCAGACGATTAAGGTCTCCTATCTTCAATGCTTTGACGTGAGTGCGTGATACTGAATTGTCTAATTTTGTATGCAATTTATATTAACAGATCAGAGCGACTGCAATGTGTCTTTCTTCCTTCTTATTTTATTTGTATATCATGAGTGCTTTTCATATGGTATCCAAACTACTACACTCTGATGCATTTGTTTTCAATTAATTAGTCAACTATCCTTACATAACCCGGATACAATTTTGAAGTCCAGCACTTTCACCACTACACTAGCGCCTGTTATTGTTAATTAATTAATAGAAACCCTGTTAATATTCTTTGGACAGCAGAAGTACTGTCAAGCTCTGGACACAAGTTCTAAAACTGATCTGTGATATGTGAGAAATCAAATATTTTTTTATATTTTCTACCAACCTATGCTGGTTCTCTCTAAACATTAGAAATTTGAAATTTTAAATTCCCTTACTATGTTTCTCTATTGACTTTTCATTCTTTCCATATCCTGCGCTTATTTCCGATTACTTAAAAAGGACTATAAATGAATTTCAAAACTTATTATTATACTATGTACTTTGCAAATTGAAAGAGCATTGCTTTAATAATTTGAAGCAATGAAATAAAAAGTAAGGGATAAACGGCAACACCGAACTCAACCACAGTTTATTAAAAAAAATATATTCTCTGCATAGCGTTCCTTCCATGCATATTCATTAAAAAGGATTGAAAAAACAAAACCAAAAACAAGCAAACAATAGTGAAGAGATTATAAATAAGCAAAAGAGTAAAAAGAAATAGAGAGAGAGCGGTAGAGAGTAAATGTAAAACTAAATATAAACAAAATAAAACAATGCAAATAAAATATTTTCCTCCTTTTCAACTGTAGTTATAGTAGTAGTAGTAGTAGTGGTAGTAGTGGTAATAGTTGCTGAACTCTATAAAGAAAAAGGCCAATAACAATATAGTCCCACCACTACCACTACTGCTTACACCACAACTATTACTTGTAGTTTCTCTGTTTCGCTCTGCTCTTACAGCAACAGTTACTTTGAAACAAACAACAACAATGCAAATAATAATAAAGAAAAAAAAAGGCAAAAAATGCAAATATTATTATACATTTTATTGTATATAAAGGGTTATCCTTTTGTAGGTATCAAAATTAAAATCAAATAAAATACATGAAATTACTGGAAATTACATGAAATTTACACGAAAGTTAGTATTACAAACCCCAACTTATACATTACGAATCAAGCACGAATCAAACGAAATATAAAAAAATATTTCTTTCGACAACTTCCTTTAAAGCAGTCTTCTGGCAAAAGCTCTGAGAGTGATAATAAAATTTCCATGAAAAGTTTCTCAAATCTGTCCTTCGAAGTCGACTTTAAACTGTTGTCCCCTCAACTCATGAATAAAATTAACACACAGAGACATAGCTGGTGTAAGAAGCTAGATTGTAAGCCTGACTAAAGGGTTGTAATGACCAATTAAGTAAAGTAAATAAGTATTCCCGAAAAAAGTCGCCGTAGTCTAGTAGGTAGTGTGTTGGCTTATTAGACGTAAAGCCAGGGTTCAAACCCCAGGCCAGACATCAAAACAAAACACAAAAAAATATTTCTTCGGCGACTTTCTCTCAGCAGATTTCTGGCAAAAACTCTGAGACTAAATAAAAAATTGCCATGAAAAGTATCTCAAAAAATCTGTCGTTCGGAGTCGATTTCAAACTGTAGGTCCCGCCACTCATGTATAAAAATTAACACACACAACATAAGTGGTGTGAGAAACTGGATCGTCATCCTGACTGAAGGGTTGTAATGACCAATTATGTATGTTATGTATGTATGGGTGGTGTGAGAAGCTAGATTGTAAGCCTGACTAAAAGGTTGTAAAGACGGAAAATTCTAAAATTTACAGCCTCTTGCTTTAAAGCCACAATCGGTCATATTGTATGGCTCGTGTCATCGTCTTATTGAAACCGCAAACCACCCAGTTCGTAATATTCAGTTGATGCCCAAAAAATTTTGATCATCAGACGGACACTATGCTCTGAATAGGTTTCAATGGGTCTCCTAACGTCGTTTGCGAAAATAAAGGGTCCGCCAAATAATTTCTTTTTGAAAAAGCTTTAAAAAAACTACTGAATATTTTCTCAAATTTCTTTTTTTATTTGAAAGTACAATCCTTCCGGTTAATAATGGAAAATAATTTCATTCAAATGGCTGCCTCGACTGGCCATGCAGTAGCCTACACGATCGGTTCAATTTTTAAGCAGATTATCGATTGTGTGCCGCTGTATTTCACCAATGGCTTCACGAATATTGTCCTTTAAAGCGTCAATTGTCTCTGGCTTGTCGGCGTAACATTTATCTTTGACGGCACCCCACAAATAATAGTCAAACGGTGTCAAATCGCAGCTCCGAGGTGGCCAAACGACATCAGCTCTGCAGCTGATAATGCGATCTTCAAAAACAGGGCGCAAAACATCGAGTGTAGCTTCGGCTGTGTGGCACGTAGCACCGTCTTGTTGAAACCAAATGTTGTCAATATCCTCCGCTTCAATGAACAAAAATTCATTCAACATGGCCCGATAACGATCGCCATTGACTGTAACGGCCACTCCTTGATCATTTTCGAAGAAAAATAGCCCAATTATGCCTCCGGACCAAAATCCGCACCAAACATGGACTTGTTTTGGGTGCGTCGGCTTTTCAATGTATGCGTGCGGGTTTTCTGTGCTCCAAACGCGACAATTTTGCTTGTTTACATACCCGCCAAGATCAAAATGAGCTTCATCTGAAAAGATAATTTTTTTTTGCCAAAATCGGCATCTTCTGGTGTAGGCTACTGCATGGCCAGCCGAGGCAGCCATTTGAATGAAATTATTTTCCATTATTAACCGGAAGGATTGTACTTTCAAATAAAAAAAGAAATTTGAGAAAATATTCAGTAGTTTTTTTTTAAAGCAATTTCAAAAAACAAAAGTTATTTGGCGGACCCTTTATACGCCCCAAGGATATATCCAGACTATAATGTGCTCCAAGCATTTACTTTCTAGGGTTATAATAACATTTCCACATTCACTTCTGGGTTCTCCATACCCTACATGCGCTTTCGTTCTATTTGCGGACGTAAACGTTGAGGGATAATTAAGCTTCACCGGTGCAGAATACTTTGCATTGAAAGCCTGTTACTCTAGCACCCAATCAGCATATCTACAGCGGGCAGCCGGCTTTAATTGTTGCGTAAATTGCACTTTGTTTGAACGGAGTTGCAAAACCAAATGCAAAATACCCTCTAAGGCACAGTTATAGAGAACGTCGTGCTATCGATAAATTGCGATTATTCACTAGACTTTCTCTAACAGAAGCGATATTTTTGGCTGTGCATGCATTACGATTACAGCTCTCACTACAGCTCTGATGCTTCTAGTCTCTTCAAATTTCTTTATAATCTTTCCAATTCCTTGCACAATGGGTCGATTATGATGGCCATAATCGCCTTTTAGTGATAGAAAATTGGCCATTTTTGAATCACCTTTTTTGTAATCACATTTAGAAACTATTTTCACATGTTCTGCGGGTGTTAAACGATCGTAAATACTTAGCCAACCTTTCATTAAACAAATGAGGCTTCAAATGAAAAATATTTCTACAGATGATAGCCTTACCAGACCTATTGTTTTGAAACCACTAAACGGATAACCCAACGCTATATGTTGCTGAGAGAGGGAAAATGAGCAGTAAACACAACAAGTATATTTAACACACACAAACACAAACACACACACTCACACATTCTCTTACAAAATATTGTTTGGATATTAAAACAGCAAAAAACAAACAAAGCAGAATAGGAAAAACGGGTTCAAAGTGTAATAAAAAATAAACAAATAAATTAGCAAAAAGAAAAAGGCATTCTGCTCAAAGAAAAAAAGAACAATAACAACAAATAAAATAGAAAAAATAAATAAAACACACACACACACACACAAAGAAGGAAAGAGAAAGTGAGACAGAAAGTGGAAGCGATAGAACAAACAAAATGCAAAATTAGTTTATTTTTCTAGACTGTAACTGAAAGTAAATTTCAAAGAAAAATATTTAAATTGGTGGAGGGTTATAGGAAATACAGCAAAACAAAAAAGAGCAGCAAATATTTGGGCTTATAATGGCAACACTAGGAAGTTAGGAATAAATAGGAAACAATTGCCAAAATTATGTGAAATTTCAATGGGGAAATGAAAAATTGAAATAAAAGAAAAGAAATTAAAAGTATTTCAAAGGAATCGGAGATGGAGAAAATATTACTGAACTATTTATGGAATTGTCCACGTAAATAATCCATAAACTATGGATGCATGTGAAAAATAGTGGCCACCCAGTAGGATAAATACACTTGGGGCACAAGTGGCTCATTGTAATACATCAGTCATCCAGAGTTTCTGATAAAGCCATTTGAACTCTCGATGTCATCCTTAACAGATCAGTGGTATTATCTGTAAAGTAAAAACCCCAAATACTTTTAATATTCAGCTGGTTACGTAGCAAAGAGCTGCAGAACATTTTCTTCCCCGTCTCTCTAATTCCTGCAGGATAAATAATCTGCCTTATCGACAAGACAAAAGCGTCTCATAAGAGTTGCAGGAATACAGAGCCCTGTAATGACTGCAACACCCACATTAACCGTCTTCCTTTGGAGTCTGAACAGAGTTTCCTTACGCTTTTCATCTGCTCTTGTCCAGATTTGTTGTGTTATCCTCCTATCCATGCAGTATTAACGGCAATTTTCTTAATGCATAATCAATTCCCAGGTTGCAGGTTTTCAATAGGATTCCCAATGTAGAGAACTCGCACAAAAGTTCGGTGATTATACTATAGCTTGCCAATTCATCTTCTCTGCAGTTTTGTATTGCCGGTACCAACATGATATGAGCATTGTACTGTTCAGCCATCTTGTTGAGAGCTTCGTGACAGCCGTAGAGCATTCTAGAGTTCGTAATATTAGATTCTAGTACCCTAACACCTTCCCAGCTATCAGAAAGTATGGTAATGTCCTTTCCAGATACATATGTTGTCTACCTTAATAACCATTAACACAGCCCATATTGTCGATACTTTCTCCTAAAAGGTACTGCAATGGTACGGTAACTATTTCGAATGAACTGTACTCACTCACTTCGACCAACAGCTCAGCCCTATTTCGAACATTCCGTAAAGATCCGGTATTGATGTTCTGAACTTCTTCGAGAAGTAATAGTGGGGTACCATTCAATCTATATGCCTGAAGGCACCCAATTCCATCAGTATTCTTAAGTGAACGATATGCGATCCGTTTTATTGTCCAGCCGCCCATTGACTCTTACTAGTATTAGCTGTTGGGCCTTTACTGTAGAAAGCAAAATTATTCCGAACACTAGGACAAGCGCAGTACGCAATAATAAGGCAAGTGGACCCTGTACCCGCCTTATCAAGTTGAGGTAATATCCGTAATTCAATACCGGTCTGACTGCTGCTGCATTGGTCCAATGAATCCATCTTGGCCCGAGACCAATTGCTTCCCCAACACTATTACAAACAAAGAGTACAATAGAGGCCTTTTTCGTTCTGTTTCCAGAGCAGTTTCGTATGCAAAATAAGGCACAGAAAGTGCCTCATTTATAAATCCTAGATTTTCCAATAGATGGCGGGAATTGAATCCAATCAGTGTAGACATGTTAACAATCCCTAACGACTGGATTGCTCTCTCAGGACATTCCCCTACAATAACAAGGACGCAAATTGACCTGCCCGAATAGTCTTCGAATGTTTTATCCACTTTTGAGATGAAGCTTCACTTTGAAGGTAATTCAAGCATCTGTTTGCCCCGATACATTCGCGATACATTGATTTTTCCCATGTTAATCTGTAATATTTTAAGCCATTTATATACTTTTTTTGTTTTTAATTTTCAATTTATAAGACTCATTAATATTTTATTGTGAATTTTTGTTGTTTTAATATTACCTTGGGGGCTGCCTACAAAAAAATTTTTAATTTTTTTTTTTTGCATTTTAATCTGCCCCTCTGAGTGTTCTTTTTTAAGTTTCGAAAATTAACAGAGTGTTGATGGAAAAATATAAAAAAATGAAATGAAATGAAATGAAATACAACAACAATAAAAAAATCATTTTTTTTCCTCAGCCAAGAGTGATATGCACGTAAATCATTACAACATAAAGGTGGGGGTTGCAAGGCCAATTCATAATTTTTCCATATTTTTTTCTCAGCACCAGTTTAACAGCCCTATGGTACACAATGTAATGAAACAATAAAAGAAGAAAAAATCCATTCAGGCATTAATTTTTAAACAGCTACTGAAAGCATAAAAAAATTTTGTATTTCATGATGAAAATGTTTTAAAAAAATTCAGCCGTTAGGCTAATAAACTCGTACGTATGAGCGATAAAATAATACGGCAGAGGTAGTAGAATATGTTCACTCTGCTATTGGCATTCAAAAAAAAGGAGAAAAAACGCTAACAGGCAAATAAAAGTAGAATTAAAGAAAGCAACGAAAATAAGGTATAAAAGTGCTTGAAAACTGTTTTTAAAGAAAAAAAAATTTTAAAAAAGGGCAACCAAAAGCAAACAATTGAATCAAGGCAGGAAGGAAGGAAGGAAGGAATTCCAATTTATTTATCAAACTTTTTTTGTGAAGCTTCATTCAAGGTCCATATGAAAATATTTGAATTAAAATATCTTTTACTGAGGTTCATAGCTCATTTGCTGTAGCACTCCCGGGCAAAGAGCTTTGAAATTCTCCATTCTAGTCATACACTATTGGCCATTACAAACTTTCAGTCAGGATTACGACCTAGCTTCTCACACCACTGATGTTGTGTGTGTTAATTTTATACATGAGCGGCGAAACCTACATTTTAAAGTCGATTCCGACCAACAGATTTTTCAACAACTTTTCATGGCAATTTTATTCTACTCGTAGAGCTTTTGCCAGAAATCTGCTGAGAGGAAGTCGCCAAAGAAATATTTTTTATATTTCGTTTTGATTTTGAACCGCGGCCTGGCTTGAACGTCTCATAAGCCAACACACAACCTACTAGGCTACGGCGACCACACGATTCCATTCAGTGTAGCTATTTTATTCAGCGTAGCTGTGTTCCCAACTTCTTTAGAATTCCCGAGCGATCAACATTTAATCTGGGCCGGTGTAAAGGGTAAATCACTCGACTAGAAATCCAAGTAATCCTCATTTATATCCATGAGAAGACGAACAAATTTTGTTCACGGTTTTCGAATGCAGAAAATGAAAAGCCTTCTTGAACTAGGAAGCCCCTTGTACTTGGTTCCCCCAGAGAGGATAACATCACTAAAGAACATAATAAGAAGGTCAGGCAACATGGTTTCTTAAAGACTTTGTTTCTAGGCAATGACAAATAGACTTGCTGTTATCCTATGAAATAATAAAGGGACATGCCTTGCCACAGTCTTATCTTTCTTAAAGCAACGAAGAACGAATGCAGAGTAAAAATAAAAATTCAATCTGTTTCACTAGCCTAATCGCCCAGAGGCAGAGACTCGTATTAGCTATGGGGTCTTCACAATAAAGCTGCACCGAAAGTAAGCAATGCGCCACTAATACTAATGCAAACGGATCTTCGTATCTACCGTACCATGAAATGGTTCATTGTCTGGCCTAGTGATACCACCATATCGGACATCCGTCTGAACACTGCTGTGTAGATTTTAGGCCCCATTTCGTTCCAAAGATTTTTTTTGCAAATATAGGGAGTATCAGAAGCCCTTGATATTCCACTGGGTAATACAGTTCTTTATACAAAACAAATTCCGAAAACTATGTGTCGTCATTAAGTTAAAAATCCTCCTAGCTGGAAATATTAAAATAACAACAAATAAATTCCGAAAACTATGTGTCGTCATTAAGTTCAAATTCTGGATTGAATTTCATGTGATCAGTGAACGCGCAAGTCACTGTACAATTTCAAGTGAAGCCAATTGTAGTTTCCTGGAATCTGCGGGCTAAACAATGTCTGGAAATATTAAAATAAAAACAAATAATTTCAATGTACATTAGAAGGCTATTTGGAACATTGGTTTATGGATCCAAACTCCCGGATATCCAAAAAAATTTCAAAATGAAAGTTTACGGCCTGCGAAGAAGCAAAAAATCCTGTGCCTTTTGGAACGTCTCTTATAATTAAACGAAACAACAACAACAAATTAAGATAAAATTCTAGAAAAATTAAGTATCATATACGTCGCTTTGTCTGTCTTTTTGTTTGTATACCACACGGAAACATTAAATTGACGCCGCCATATTTGATTTCATATTTGTTTTCTCTGTTGCCTCAACTTTCATGCATCTTGCATGATCCTTAATGCTGTTTAAATTACAAATAAATTTTTTTCGCTTTATATTGCGAGGGAGGGGGGTGTGGTTGTTACATTCATTGCTATACTTTACTTAAAAGATATGAAATAAAAGAAATACAGAAAACAAGTTTAAACGCCTGAGTATATGCAAGATATTCTATAACTTATTATTACTTTTCTCTTCGTTTTGTTTTTGTTTTTCTTAGCGAAATGAATATTAAAAAAAATGAAAAGAAAAATGAAAAGAAAAACATAAAGAATTTTATTATGGAACTGGATATAGAGGTAGAGAGAGCACTTGAGCTCCTTTACAATATATACACACGCATGGCACTACCACCACTACTACGACTACACTTAAATATTTACAATCTGGCAAGCAAGGAAAGATATAAACTTGCATGCATGCTCTTGCTACAGTGGTTTGTCTAGACCAAAATTAAGAAAAGGAAAAAAAATAAAACACACGTGTTAATCATTTACAAATTAAATTAGTATTTCCTTTATTTAAATATAATAATTAATTACGTTTCTTTAATTTGAGCATTATACGACTTTCAATGTGGACATATTTCGTTCGAAAAAAAAAGAAAAGAAGAAGAAATAAAATTAAAACTAAACTTAAAATTTAAAGCCTTTTTTGCGTTACACATACTGTCTCACCAACTTCAATTGTCACAGGTTTCGGGTACCCAAAGCTTCTTAAAAATATCATAGAAACTAAAGTAGAAAGCCGTTGTCAAGCCACTCTTATACAGGGTGGGATACATGCCCTTATAGAAGCCCAAAATACCTTCCTCACGCAATGTCATTTGGATGCATTCCTTAATAGTTGTACACTGCTGATTGCGGCCAAAAGTTTTACGGTCCTCATGGAAACCCTGCAGTTGTAAACGTTTCTTAATAAAATCCAAAGGATACACAGCCACTTTAGAAACGACACCAGCAACACAGCCATTAAATAAGGCCCACAGAACGGGCGGCTGTCCATCGGGATTTCGACTTATGTAGGTCTTATATAAATCATTAAACTGGTGATAGAACATAAAATTGAAACCAATTAAGGGTGCAATTTGTATAAGCGAAGTGCCCAGACCACGGAAAACGCCATAGAAACCTTCCCGCTGTAGGATAATGGGTACCAATTTGAAAATACTTGTGTGTTTCAGATGCGGATCTTGGCCAATAACGCGAGTTCTTACAACGTCAAACGGCATGGATATGGTAGCACCAACACAACCAGCCAAAGCACCACTAATAAACTTCCGTAAATGTCTACTTTCATTCAGATACTCATGGTGACGCAGTTCCAAATTGATTTGTTCATACGACCAAAACTGAAATACCGTGTACGTAATGGTTAACAGCTGACCGGCATTGTGGCCCTTCCAAAAGGCCAACAGGCCCTCTTCTTTGTATATCAAACGGGTGGCTTGCAGCATTGATGTATACTTAGAGCTGCTAGCTGCTGGCTTACCAGGTGTATGCCTTAACGGCTCCACTTGCAGTTGAAAGCGTATCTTGAGTACATCGAACGGTTGAGTTAGGAATCGTGTTAGAAAACCTGAGGCTGCACCGGCCGAAGCCTGCTTAACTTGTGTTATCATCGAATGACATTTTGGTAGCATTTCATGCTCCCTTTTTATTTGCGGAAATGGTACTTTGGACATTTTACTGCACTTTTTACATTCACTTTCTCAGTCAGGCTTCAGGATTATAGGGGATGGGAGGGGTTAATATTAAGTTGGGAATAAATTTTTATGCAAAAAAGGGGAAATATAGAGTGTCCAAGAGAGAGTATTTTTAATTTAAGCTGAAAAGAGACAAAAAGAATGAAAAAAATGCATTAAAAAATAAAACAATCAAAAGGTAGGAGATGGTTTACAAAGATTTCTTTTCAAACCACTGTCCTTCATATTCCATAGAAAACAATTTCCATTTAAAATACAACGACAAGGAAAAAATTAAAAAAAAAATGAAACAGAAAAACAAGATGCAATTTCACCTTTTGCTCAACGGCAAAGCAACATTTCTAGACAGAAAATTGAAAGTGGATACAAGATACAATACACGATACAAGATACTAAAAAAAACTATATTCAAGATGTGTATCTATACTGGCTGCATACTTGCACAACTGAATTCAAACATGCTTAGAGAGCAGGATTTATTTTTTTAAGGAAAAATAAATACAAGAAAAATCGTTTTTTTTTGTTCCTCTAGTTTATTTTGTTTCCATTTATAAATAATAAATGGAGGATGTTTTTTCTATTACCCGAGAAAAAAATTATTAGAAAATAGAAGTGCTTCCCAGTGAATAAAATATTTATGCAGTTTGATAGAAATTTCACACAATTTTTTGCATTTCTGAGTATATTTTCATTGAATTTCTTCACGTGCTATGCATACCACCTTGCAATTTGCAATTTATTCACATATTCTATTTACCCTAACACGGTAAATAGGCTGGCAATTACAAAATTAAGAACAAATAAAAAATGATTGCAAACATATTCTGTTAAAGCACCACGGTAAATAGGTCTTTACATGTGGTATGATGCAGTGGTTAAAGTAGTTGGCTACAAATGCGAACACTCCAGGAAAGAATCAATGAAAAACTGAAAACAATTTTTTATCCCATCAACCAGAAACATCAAGTGTAGGATTCAATAGGCAAAGTTCCTTAGCCCTATTTAAATACAACAACAACAAATAATTTTCCCAATGAATAATGGCAACCCTATCATCCCAGAAACTGTTCACAGTAGATACATACATCTGATTGAAGACGTTGCATTCCTTTAAAGGAATTCCATTCTTCCTCATGTTAGAATTGTTCCGTTTCTTAAAAAAATGGAAATTCTTTAAAGGAATGAAGACAAATAAAAAACGGATCATTAACACCGAAACAGTATAATAACTCATGTACTTCTTGACTTAGGTGAAAAAAAATTATAGAACAGTGAAGCCAATATGAAGCCGAAGATCATTTATAATCGTTAAGATCATTTATATCGTTGAGAAGAGTTGCATTAATACTGGCACCATACGATCTATCGTACTGCTCTTAAACTTTATAGGGTATTCCTATAATACATACTCCAAGCCTATTGCCCTAATAAATTTCAAGATGCTGCTCGATGTAAACAATGACAATTCCCCGCTTAGCACTTGATATGCACCCATGGGTTACCTACCGGGATGCATTGATGACCTACAGCTTTCAAGAATGTGTTCCGGTGATTCATTCTCTACGTTGCAGGATGTACAGATTGGGCTCGAGACAACACTCCATTCTTAATAAGTGTACTCCGAATCTACAGTGCCCACTTAAAATTTCAGTTATCAACCTCAGATTATTTCGTGATAGTCTGATGCATGAGTCAGATCTCCTCTTATTGTAATTTCCCAATAAAAGTTTTGATTTGGGAAGAGTTTTGGTTTGAGAAGAGTCTCTGCCTCTTTTTATTTTCCCTTTCGTTGAGTATACCTTTGCAAACATTTGCTCCCATTCCACAGACAGCTCCATCAGTGGCATGAAAGTTGCCCTCTCGCAAGCGTTGCTTAGACTTAACGATGGTATAGACTTCTGCTTGGCAGATGGCCGCAAATGTTCCATTGGTAAGAATTTTCCTTTCTGGGATCAAAAACTCCTGCTCCTGTTCGAAGATGCATTCTTAACCCATCTTTATTCCACAACATAGTCTCTCTTTTAAAGAGCATGCAGTTTCCAAATTACTCCATTCATTTTTGTTATTAAGTGTCGTTACACTTTCCAAAATCTACTCGTTCTGTTAAGGGAACAGTGAAGGAGAGAGCCGTAAGTTTATTGATACCTTAGATCCCAAAATCGTCTAATGAATATCATGGTATACTTGTTTCCTATCAATCTAAACATAATCTCCAAAGCTTTGGTCTTCAGTGTAATGTATAGGGGACTTAAATCCAACATAGCCTCTAGCGCCGTTCACTTTGATCCTGTTATGCCAACACACATACATAATTGGTCATTACAACTCCGCCGTAAGGATTACGACCTAGCTTCTCGCACCACTATGTTGTGTGTGTTAATTTTATGCCTGAGAGGCGGGGACCTATGTACATACATTTTAAAGTCGACTCCGAACGACAGATTTTTTTGAGAAACTTTTTCATGGCAATTTTTATTTAGTCGCAGAGTTTTTGCTAGAAATCTGCTGAGACGCAGTCGCCGAAGAAATATTTTTTCATATTTCGTTTTGTTGAAGATGTCTGACCTTGGGTTTGAACCGTGGCCTCACGTCTAATAAGCCAGCACACTACTTACTAGACTACGGCGGCTAGGAACAAATCTCTGTATTTTGTTCAACGCAATTTGAACTGTTTTCAGATTTGTTATATTTGCCCAAACACTACAGATATTGGTTGCAACTATCAAAGCTAGTGCAGACGCTATAAATCATATATTGAAGGCACTCTCTACTGTGTACAGAGTCTGCGAGTATTATGTTCCCCAATATGTTAAAAAAAAGTTGTTCATTTCATCTTTTCATCTTAATAGAGAATTTCCATGCCATTATCTGGAAAAAATATGCTGTTGCCCTAGATACACTTGCAGCTATTGATGGTAATTGATTTCTTTCCAATACAGAGTAACTACATATCTATCTCGTATCAGTTGCTCTGTAATATAAATAAAAAGTTGCATATTTTAATACACTTTGAAGGATAACAACCCTACGTTACAATAGCTTTACACAACCCTTCAGAGAGCATAGATATAGTGGAGGACTGTTGTCATAAAACAATGAATAAATGCAACATAAAATATTGTAAAATATGAAAACAAAAGTTAAAATGTTAATAATTTATCATGTTTTCTTTTTATTACTTTTTAAATTAAATAGAAAACAAATTTTCTTTTATTTTTTTTCAAAAATGAATTTCATTTTTTACTGCCATTATTCATCGCTATCAGCCCAAAACATTAACGCGTTTATATGGCTTTTGTTGTTTGCCCTCGCTAATGCTAGTTGTTGGCTGGCTGCTATAACTCCTACTCCTGCTACATTTACTTGCCACAACACTAGCAGCAGCAGAAGGTAGAACGAAAACAAAAACTTACAACTTTTTTTTATGGTTTTAGCCTTTTATTCTCGATGCTCACGAAGTGAACAAAAAACTAAAAATAAATTCTTCCTCTTCTTCTTTTTTACTTTACAACCCTGGATTTCTATATAGAAAATGAAAATTTATGCGATCCCTCTTTTTTTCTTTAAAAAAAAGGATGTACAAACTGCTTTCCACAATAGTTTGTAAAATTTTAAATTTTTTCTCTCCATTTTTTTATTTTTGTTCGTAAACATCTATAGAGACCCCAGGGTATCGTAAAGAACAGCTTAAATTGGTCCGAAAAAAAATATTTTTTTTTCTTTTTTTTAAAGCGAGTTGATATCGCTTACATTGTGTTTGGGGGGATATTGTGTGGTGGTATTGTGTTACAGTGTAAATATAAAAATTAGTAAAAAAAAATATATAAAAATAGTCCTTTTCATTACAATATATTTTAAGGATTAAAAATATCATTTACGTTGTCAATAAAAGCCAATAAAATTTGCTTTAGTCCCGTAGTTACATGTGTTTCCTGCTAAAGACTTGGCAGTTAGGCAAATGACTTCTGTAGGAGTTGTGGCTTTGTGCAGGATCAAGAGACTGGTTTTCACCTAATATCTCAGTGCCCTTGTCTTCTCATGAAAAATCGGGGGTGTTTTTCCTCTCATTTTTTTGACATCCTTGACCAAGCTCTCAAATATAAAGGGCCTCTGTGGAATTTGTGATCCCCAGGTTCAATATTGACTGTGACATCACAACAATGTGCTCTAGCCTACATGAGACTCCTTTCTTTAAGGGGGTCCATAACATTACCTTCCTTAACCTAATATTCTCGTATTATTGCCATGCAGAGATGCCATATTACTGCGACCATACGATCTATTGTACTGACCAACTATATAGCTATATAGGGCATCCCCTTTAATGCCCTTTGCAACACTACTGTCCTATTCCTTAATCAACATCTATTATGCATGCAGATATTGCCCCCTAAGATGTATTTGCAGCGCACAGGTTCGAAGTCCACCATTTCAGAATCTATAAATTGAAATCGAGGCGATCCCCCTTCTGAACAAGTGTTTTCCGAGTCTAAAATACCCGATGAAAAGATAATATAATGTATGACTAAAATCCCCATACACATATAATGTGTCATTACAACCTTTCGGTCAGGATTACGACCTAGCTTATCACACCACATATGCTGTGTGTGGTAATTTTATACATGAGTTTCGGGACCTATAGTTTAAACTCGACTACGAACGAGATATTTTTGAGAAACTTTTCATGGCAATTTTATTTTCTCCTCAGAGTTTTTGACAGAAATCGGCTGCGAGGAAGTCGCCAAAGGAATATGTTTTCATTTTCGTCTTGTTGGAGATGTCTAACCTGAGGTTCGAACCACAGACTCATGTCTAGTAAGCCAACTCGCTGCCTACTATATACTACGGCGACTAAAATCTCCTCCTATTTGAGTTATCCATCAGAATTTTAGATTTCTCAAATACATTTGGCTTGAATCTCCGTCTCTGCCTGAATTTACCCCCAATTACTCAGAAAGGTTTCGATTCCTTCAGCGGCCTGGAAACACTTACAAGAATTCCAATTCCTTTTTAACAATAATTCGATTTTTTTTTACAACAATTCCAATTTCAGAGAAAACTGTGGCCATTCTGTGAAAGTCTGAATAGAAGTTTTCAAACTAAATTATAAGATAAGATGTGGAATTTTTTCCAAAGTGATTAATCTCCGAAAATCTCTCTCCTGTGTCTTTATGACTCAAGTCATGTATTATACGTCGATGTAATAGACATTAATTACGCTGCGGAACTGACCGTGAGCTGGCGATCTTCTACTTTCTCTTCACTCTGACATCCAAGCTGTATTAACTGTTTGTCATGTGCTGCGAATCTCTTAATTGACTCTCGCGGTAGTCTAATATCGATTCCTAGTCACACAAATATCTCGAGTAATTGTGTCGCCCATGAACTATGTTAAACAGTCCGTCAAGTAAAGGTATCTTCTCTTCGATGTTAAAAAATCCTACACTAAGCAAGAATATTGTTTCATTGCCTGACTCGCCTGTGGATCAGTTGAAGGGGAAGAAAATATTGTGTACTTTACTTTAGTCTTACGGAACTCATTCCTTAACGAATGGATCACTAAATTCATTAGACTTACAAGGTGGTTTTCGGGTTGGCTGATTAAGCTGCGAAGTTCAAAATGGTGATTGTCAAGAACGTTTTGTGGAATAACAACGGATCTCAAAGTGCTCAAGTGAGCTCTCCTCGTAGGCCATGTATTCATACATACATACCTTCATACATAATTGGTCATTACAGCCCTTCAGTCAGGATTACGACATAGCTTCTCACACCACTTATGTTGTGTGTGTTAATTTAGTACATGAGTGATGGGACCTATAGTTTAAAATCGATTCCGAACGACAGATTTTTGAGAAACTTTTCATGGCAATTTTATTAACTCTTAGAGTTTTTACGAGAAATTTGCTGAGAGGAAATCGCCGAAGAAATATTTTTTCGTATTTTGTTTTGTTGGCGATGTCTTATCTAAGGTTTGAACCGAGGCATCACGTCTAATAAACCAACACACTACCTACTAGATTACGGCCCCTAATGCAATGTATTATGTATTCCAATTATGTTTTCTCTTTATAACCTAAAAATTTAAATATTCTCTGAGTGTATGTACATATGTATATTGAGTGTATGAAGATGGTTTTTATTTAACTTTTCATTTGTAAATGAAATTTCTTTGGGACATCATTGGCACACAGAGCACAACACAGCACAGCGCAGCCAATGGCTTTTAAAATTATTGGAAAATATTAAATGTTTTTATTACACAGACATAGTATGTACACTTGACATGTCTGAATGTATGTATAAATAAATTTATGTAAATAATTAATAAATAATACAACAGATCAGATCATTTAATATTTATTTATTAATTATTAAATTTTATTTGTTTAAATTTTTTTTCTGGTTTTTTGCTACATAAACAAAATAAAAATGCCAGCAAATTTAATGAAGACAAAAAAAATCTCTTAAAAGCATAACCTATTGAGAGAGAAAATTCCATACAACATTTACATTAATTAGTACGATTAATTTCCCTCTCTCCGCTCCCTCAAAGTTCTTTTAATTTCAAAACAATACAGTGAAATGAAAAACAATACAAGGATTTATATGAAAGAAAAAAACAACACTTATAAATAGAGAGCGCATATGCTTTTACAACTCTCTTGCTAATAGAAAAAAAAAGTTCATTAAGAAGAGAGTTGTTGTTAACAATTATTACCACCATCGGTTAAAAAGAAATTCTGGGTTTTTAATGCATTCGAGTATACTTTAATGGGACGATGGGGCAATGGGAGATAGCGATAGTGATAGAGAGAGACACAGAGAAACCAAAAGAGTAATTCAATAGTGTGGGTGGCTGGTGTAGGTATTTGTTTACAGTTGCTGTATATGTAGTTGTAGTTGCTTTCATTATACATGCAAATATTTGCGGTGCAGTCATGTAAATGTAGAGCAAAACCACAGGAATTTGTTTAACTATTAAAGCATTTCTATTTAATTACTCAAAAGAACATTTATAGCAACAACAAGAGAGTACTTACAAAAGAGAGAAAACTCAGTTTATTTAATAAGCAACATGAAATAACTTATGGTATTGCTATTAATTTGCTCTTAACTGTGCTTCTGTTATTTATTTACATACAATTAATGAATTTTCTTTTAAATATGAAACAATAATTTGCCATCATAAATATCATTATTGCTCATCATTATTAACAAATTGTTAAATAATAATAAAATATTGATACAATAATGTAAAGTATATGTGTGTGTAAGTGTGTAAAATATATCGATCCTATGAAACAATAGGCCTGTTCTTTACAATATTAAATGGCAATATTTCATACAAGAGATCAATTTAAAGCAATAAAATAAAATAAAAGCGTATGAAAATAATAGTCTTACATCAACAATTACTACCCTAATACCCTACCGTAATTACATTTTAAATTGAACAGCCTTTAGATATTACGCCTCATTGACAGTTTGTTTTAAATGCCTGGGGTTGAGTTATTCGATTTGTTTGTACATTTAACAGGACCTTCGTTAATTATAATTAATAATGATTTATTATCGTTATATAATTGAACTTTGTTCATAATTATTACAGAAAGTTTAATAATCCGTGTTAAATTATGTCAGAATAGAACATTAAATGCAATTGTTAAGCAAGAAAATTTGAAAATAAATTAAATAAAATTCTTTAAAAGGCAAATATAATCGGAAATATTTTATATGTGTGTTATCGGAAGTCAATAAGTGCTGCATTGAATTATCATTGAATTTAATTTCAATTAGGCTTCTATACCAATGAGGGATTTCTGCTATTAAGGGCCATTATAACAACTTGCCGTTAAAGTTAGGTTTAGTTAAAGTCAACTTTAGCTAAAGTGAACTTTAAAGTTAGCTTTAACTTCATTTCATTATTACAAACTAATGATAAAATAATCTTAAATTTTTCAAAAATATTGCAGTGCCAGAGCAATGTCGACAAAGGCCTTCTTTTTTGTTGTATTTGCTTATTTTGTTTATATTTGAAGTTGCCATATTGAAAATAATATATAATATGGCAAGTTCAGACATAAACTTAACTTTAAGAGTTAACGCTCACATCTACCTTATTGTCTACTTATAATAATAAAAAACAGAATATCAGTCCGTTAAAATCCTGCCTTTATTTAAAGGCAAGTTGTAATAATGGCTCCAAGAGAGTTTTATAGGGATTGAAACAAAGTACAATTTGAAAGTGGAAGATCAGGACTATGCAACAGATACATCAAACCTTTCCAACTCAAATCTTTTATCTTTAATCGGATCATCAAAGATGTGTGTAATCGGGAGTTGTCAAAATGACAGATAACAGCACCTTTTCTGATGAGCAATTATAGCCGATTGAATTGAAGCAATCTCTAAATTAATTACCTTTCTTAGTATAAAACCCAGCTTTACCACCATCTGTAAAGCTTCGACAATAATGCGCACGTTATTATTGTACGTGATCCACTCGTCATCGACTGTAATCATTCGTTTCAGAAATTTTGCAATTCCATTACCTTTTACCAGTGAATGGCAAAATGAAACTGAGTACATTATTATTTCCCTGATGTCCAAACACCAATCTTCTACCAGCTTTCTTCAACTGCTTGATAACTCTTCGTTGGTGAATGCATAGTCCATGCTGCGGACGTACAGTGGTGGCCTTATAATTAGAAACGACTTAGCAACACGTATGTTTGTTAATTTGTTTTACAGTTTTCACTGTGTACCTGGGATCAAAGGCTTTGTTTGGAGGACGTCTTACATGCGTTTTTCAATCAGATTGGGACAAATTAAACTTAGAACTCTGTTCCAGAAACATCGCTTCTAATTATAAGGCCACCACTGTACCAGTCTTCATTGATTTTTTCCATGATTTTACCGACTTTTTACTGATTGTTCGCCCAGAGTGAGGTGCATCAAACCATTTCGCTGTTTTTACGTCATCGAGATCTGACAAATAAAGCAGCTTAATTGTCCCCTGGACACAACTCCACAGTAAACTCTAAGATTTTAAGAAATTTTTCGCAATGAGTCCAACTAATAGGAGTTAATGGAGCGATATTCAGAACTGACACCCCTTTGTAGTGTAGCGATGAGTCGAGAACAGAAGTGTAGGTGGCGGTAGGGGTCTAGATATTCAGAACTTATGAGGAGGCTCACGGGTATCTTCCAAACGAAAGTCTGTGTTCAATTAAAGTTATACAGGAAGTCCAAAGGCAGGGCATAGCAATTCTCTTTGAACTGTATTGAACTGTCTTCTCAAGCTGGGGTAAATACGGCCACTCTCTGCTGGATGACATAGGAATTCAAGGTGCCTAACAGGCATAAGAGCTGGCGTATAGATGAGCTTTCGTGCTGCTGATAGGGTTAGAATTTTTCTGTGTAGAAAGATATGTTTTGGAGGCAGTACTCGACGAAAGGGAAGAAGGAGGGAACTAAGACTTCTATTATTTGTTCTTTGGTAATTACTACAGATTAGATTACCTGACGATAGTAAAAAGCCTTTTGACAGGAGACTGTAGTTTTAAATAGGAATGCCTTTGAATAGGTATGGCCTCACGCTAAATGTAAAGATTCTGTATTAAGAATAAAAAATTATCAGATCAAGTAGTTAGTGCAGTGCTAATGCATCTCAAAAGGAAACGCCTAATTCAACATGAGGAGGTGGAGCCTTGTTGACACCGAGCAGCCTCATGAATTTTGTCAGGACAATATACATGAGTAATCTCGTGAGTCCAATATATCCTTAAAGTCAAACTTACGATTTCAGTTCAACTTTCTTTTCTAATTTCTGTAGCAGATCCTTAAAGAAATATTTCTTTTCACAATTCTTTAATTTTTTTCCAGCTGCTTCTTGTTTCTCCATTGCAACACAATATTTCTTTAGATGCAATGGCTTTGCATTATTTTATTACAAGCCATTAAAAGCAAGCAGGAATGAACGAATGAAGGTACATATGTATGAATGAATGAACGAATGAATGAATGAATGAATGAATGTATGAATGAATGACTCTTACAAATTAAACTCAAATATAAATCACAAAACGAAAATGTCAAGTGGCAAAAGCTACAGAAATATTTCAAAGCACAAAATTATTTTCATTCATTTGTTCCATTCCATGCATTTTTAAAAATGTCGAGATTACACAGGCCAACAATAAAAGAAAAAAAGAAGAAGAAGGAGAACAAGAAAAATATAACTCTGAGGTCAAATAAAATAAAAGTGAAATGAAAACGTATTGCATAGACTGGTAATATACTATTCATAGGCATTTACAAATAGAATTTAATTTTTTCTTTTAAATTTCTTTCTTTTCTTTTTTTTTGGCAAATAGTCAGACTTAAAGATTGAAGAATATGAATGCATAGGCTTTTTTGCAGCGCCTTATTACCTCACAAACTAAATGCACTTTATAATCTGAAATTTATTCAATCATAATGGGACACAGGTTTAATTTTAAGAGGGCCGTTCAAAAGTCAGGTTACGTCTTACCCTTGAAGGAAGAGGTCCTACTTAGGTCGGCATTTAGGCCCATTGTGATTGACGGTTACACGAATTAGAAGAGAAACTCAACAATTTACTGTAAAATTGTACCTAAGTCCGATACACTTTTCAAGCTTCAATAGCAGATAACTCTCTGTTTAGCATTAGACAGGCATCCAAGTGTTCCCCCCTACATGCATTAACACCGCACAGGGCTTAAGACGAATATCAATTTGGATTATATTCATTGAGCCTACAGCGTCTAGCTAAAAAGCCAGTTGCTTCGCTATACCAACTTCTGGATACTCTGATGCATGCCGCAAATCTCTTATCATTGTAATTACACAACAAACTCCTTTTTGGCGAGTTTAACCTGTCAGACCTTTGCTCTCACTTAACAAAATGTTGCGGCCCCATCAGCGGCATGGAAGCTAAACTACCGCGAACCCATTTGCCTGCTCATTGTCGCGAATTCCCAGATGGCCTGGGATCCAGCAGAGCATGACTCTGTTTTCCCTGCCTAGCTGATTCTAGCAAGGCAGTAACAAACTAACCTCAAGCCAACCTCACACATATGAGCCGAATGTTGAGATAGCAACCTATCTGACTTTCTGTTAGTATTCCTATCTGCCATCCTTTGCACTCTTTGTTCTCGTTGAATTGAGTACATCTTTCGATGTCGCACACTCCTCAGCCAAAGTAGTGCCGTTAGACACCTCAGTAGAGCCAGAATATCGGCAAGCTGCAGAGAATTTATACCCTTCTCAAGGATAATTAACCATTTTCTACAAAGATCCGGATAATAATAGAGCAGATATTTTACCGCCGTCAATTCCTCCTCATCTCTACCGTGACTGCACAAATCCGGCTGAAATCTGCCCCAGATCTCCATCAGGGGTATGATACCACAATGCTCTACAAGGCAACTTTTTACCAATTTCGCGTTGGGCTTCTAGAGTACCAGCTGCAAGCTAGTTCCAGTAATATCCAGTCAATCCTCCTAGCGCCTCTGCTCCTATCTCGAATCCATCTTCCAATAATTCTATGGAGGTAGGAGATTTGAAAAAATATTTCTTTGGGCGACATCGTCTCAGCAGTCTCTGGGGCAAATGCTCAGAGTAAAGTTTCTCAAAATATCTGCCGCTCGGGATCGACATTAGACTGACACAACATGGGCGGTGTGCGAAGCTAGGTTGTAATCCTGACTAAAAGGTTATAATGGACAATTAAAAAAGTAAGAAAGTAGTTATGTGCCGATGGAGTTATGAAGATCAACGAAAATTGGCAAAAGGCCACAGATTTTTAATGAAAATTTAAGAGAAAAATTGTAATTTCAAAAATCTTATCCCCCAATATGTAGTTAAACGTAAACAACCCCAATTGGGTCTATGATATGAAAACCATAGGCCTAGTAATTTATATTTCCTATTTTTGTTTTTATTTTACACTCAATTGAGCACATGTGCTCCTTAAAGTATACTTCAAACACTTGAATATGTTTATGCCTTAAGTACATACTTTAAAAATTTCCTTGTGTATGGGTAAAATAACAACAATTATTGACCATCTCCCTTACTCTCTTGCTCGCTCTATTTTTCTAGAGAGAGATCAAGTGTTTTTGAGCACATGTCTCTCTATTGAAATATTCAAAATAGATGGACGGCATGTGAATTATTTTATTTACGTTCTTGTCGTCGTAGAAGTAGAAGTAGAAGAGAAGAGAGGAGAGCGAAACTAAAGGAAAAAGAGTCTATAAAATAAGAAATATTATGAAAAATAAAAAAATAAAAAAAGAATAAGAATAAGTGACAGCATATTTTATCTTTAAAAATCATTTAAGAATACTTTAGCCAATATTTTGCTCAGGCTTAAGAGGTAATGATGCTGTTGTAAATAGCGATGATGGTAGAGATGATGGTGATGGTGGTGGGTGCTGGTTTAGTAAGTGCTTGAAAAATAGAAGCGCAAGATAGGCACGCTAACAACAGGCGAAAAAAAAACAACGACAAGCGTAAGTGGAGAATACTTACTACAATAACAAGTACTTTTTGCTGGATATTAAACACTTAAAAGACAAAAAACTACATGCAAAACAAAGCTGGCAACAGCAAAAACTTTTGATAAGACTTATGGGAAATACGGCACAATGGTGTGGAAATTGTAGGGAAATAAATCGAAAAAAAAACAAACTTTTTTAAAGAAAAATTATAAGATTTTATTGGGTGTTGAACTTAAAAATGTGGTTGTAGATGACTTAGCTGTCACACAGGGTTTGCGTCTTTAATAAATAACTTTTACGGCATTTTAAAGGGTAAGTCCACAACGTATCATCTGTGGGAAGTTTTACGTTATTTTTTCGTTTTGGAAAGAAAAAAAGTACAACGGAGGCACAGTTAAACAATGTCTTAAATAAGTTCCATAGGTTTCAACTTGTGGGATTTATTCTATGCCGTTCGGAAGTTGTGAATTTTGTAACAGAAGATAAAAAATCACTCTCGCAGTCCTCTAAAATAAGTTCGTAGACGCCAGGTAGGCTGCCAATCCAAGAAAATTGCTTACATGCTGCATTTTAGTACCACAATCGTCCATTTTCCTTAGTCCTGGAACCATACAGTGCTCTGACAAAGTCACTTAGACTCCCAATGTCCAATTCTCGACATATCATTAAAATCGTCTGCATAGTAGTTATGGGAAGCACTGCACTTCTCCTAGCGCTTGGCATATACACTCTACAGCTCCTGCAAAAGTAATAAGACGTATGACCAAGACAAATACATCTCGCAAGAGATAATGCTATATACAGTAGAGACTTGAACCACTATGCAGAACGTGCTTCTTTTGAGTGCACTTTTCATGCAGTCTTGCCCAGATTTGCCACGCTATCTTGCCAGTTTCCGAAGCGGCATTGACAGAATCCTTAACTGAGTTGTTAATTAGAAACTTGCGGGTCTGACAGCCGCCTGGCAATTAGAAAATATGCTAATATCCTTCATAATCTTTAATGCTGCTCCAAAGTTAATAAATTGTAGATATTATTCCACTAAGATTGCTGTCAATCTTAAGAAGAGCCTGTCAAATAATTGGAAGCCACTTAAATATCAATTTCAAAAAGCTAGCTAGCGACACTATTGTCAACTTTAACTGGCAAAAAATGGCACGAAAAATGGCCTCGTTAGGTTAGGTTAGGTTAGGTTAGAGGACGTGTACTTGTCAATTAAGACAAGTACAGTACCCGGAGGTCGAATTGACCCACTGTACAATGTCCTAGTTTCTCACACCACTTATGTTGTGTGTGTTAATTTTATACGTGAGTGGTGGAACCTACAGTTTTAAAGTCGACTCCGAACGACATATGTTTGAGAAACTTTTCATGGCAATTTTTATTTACTCTCAGAGTTTTTGCCAGAAATCTGCTGAGAGGAAGTCGCCGAAGAAATACTTTTTGTATTTTGTCTTGAAACGAACCCTGGCTTTACGTCTAATAAGCCAACACACTACCTACTAGGCTAAGGCGACTTCAATGGCCTAGTTTGTATCACCACTTTTGTAATGAAGTTTACCTATTTTTAGGCGTTCTTCTGTCCGTAAATGCCCAGTCTTTCGCTAAATAAATGACACCTCAGAACAGCTGACAATCTAGGCACAGACGTTCTACATAATTTCCCACATTTTTTAATTTATACAACCAATAAATAATTTCTTTACGTAAGGAAATTCCACGAGTCTTTTTGAAGAAAATATAAAAAAAAATATTCAAAGAACTTCACGGGCACATTGTTTGTATAATCAAACTCGTTTTTGTTGTGGTTGCTGGTATTGTTGTTATTGCCACATGCCTCTTGGATAACATTGTTTTGCTGAAAGGTGTCACTAATATATGGCTGTGTTCCTTTCACACCCCTCCCCTACAACCACCCTTCATGCCATACCCTCTTGTCAACTATTCGCTACAAATTTATTTGACTTAGAAAAATAATAGTATTGGACAAATGCCAAAAGAAAACAGAAAGAAAAGAAATAATATGGAGAATAGACAGACAGACAGACAAAGTAAACAAGAGCAACAATAGGACAAGTGTTTCCCAAAAAAAAAAAAAAAAAAAAAAAAACATGGCAAACGAGAGCGATATTTAAACAAACCAAAATTTTATTTTAAGTGTTGCTCGGTGTGCTTCCAAATAGAAAAAGAAAATAAAATTCACTTCGAAAAATGAAAAACAAATTGTGACACCAGGCAGGCAGGCCTCTTCTGAGTAGCAGCAACAGCAACATCTTTTATTTACCATATTGTAACCGGCAATGGCAACAGCAACAGCAACAACCACAACAATGAATAATAAGAAGCTGTTGTTTGTGTTACAATTCCATACAATGGGCACTTGTGGTATGTGGTATGGACCATATACGTACACTGTTTCCAGTTAAAACTCAGGGTGGGAAAAATGAAATCATAAGAAAGTACAACTAAATTGCCGATACAACATCAAGATACAGATTTTTTATTCTATTGCTAGAGGCCTATTTCATATTTTAAACGTAATAAAAGAAAACCAGGCGAGCTTTTTGGTCAATTTTTGAATCAAAATTTATCGTATAATTTTAATCTCCAATATATTTATTATTATCGTTGGAATTTTTGCCATTTTTCAAATAGTTACGAGGGCCGATCAATAAGTACGTGAAGTTTTATTCCATCGAGCACCCATTTCTTCAGGCTTGAAAACAAAATATATACACTTGGGGTTAAATCCAGATAATATGACGAAACAATTCATTCAAAGTCGTCGTAGTATAGTAGGTCACGAGCTCCAGGTTCAAACCCCAGCTCAGGTATCTCGAATAAAATATGAAAAAATATTTCTTTCAGCAATTTCTTCACAGCAGTCTTCTGGCAAAAACTCTGAGAGTAAATAAAAATTGCTATGTAAAGTTTCAAAAATCTGTCATTTGTTAATCAATAGGCCCCGCCACTCATGGGTGGCGTGAGAAGCTAGGTTGTAATCCCGACTTAAGTGTTGTAATGACCAATTGAAAAAACCATGAATTTCACCATGAAGCCGCAGCAATTTTCTTTACCAAATGGGGGCTTTTCTTTTTCTAATCATTATTTAATCCACTGAATAAGCAGCTTAACCCATTAGTGCCCAGTGGCAACTTAAGTTGCCAGCAGAGGTTGCCTTAGTTTTTATGCTCTGAGAGGAAATTGAGTGTAAAAAACAAAACGGTAACCGTTAGAGAAAAAAGTAATTCGGGCATCAATGGGTTAAGATTCACCTAAGCTTGGGTAACTAAGGTTTCTAAATATGTCTTATACCGCCTGAATTCTAAACAACGTTACCATTACTATGTATATTGGATAACGACTTCTCTCCTGGTCTTCTTTAGCACCGATTCACCTCAAGCAACCCTTTGTTTCGTTTACAATATGAATTCTGATGTGTTATAAACGAAAGAATTCATTTCAATTTCAAATTGATGTCATTTTCTTACTTGGAAATGGTGTAACGTTATTAGAACAATATTTTCTTATAAGAAAACAAAATACAAGAACATGAACAAGAAGTATTTTAAAGTATTTCGTATATTTATTTGCTTGTTTGTTTGTGGTATTTATTCCAACAGATTAAATTTTCTAGGATTATACATTTCCCAAGATATGAGAACACAATGCTACAGACTTAATATACAATGCCAGGTGAATATTCAAAAAATATGTTCAAGTGAATATTTATTTGAAAACAATTTTAAAATATTTCTTTTGAAAAACAAAATAACAAAGAAAATAATTCAATAAATCATCTGAAATAAATTAAGCCATATGGATGAGGCCATAAAGATTTTATAAAAAAAAACATACGAATGTCGTGGTTCAATAACCATTTTGGCAACAGTTTTTCTCAAAGAATTCATAATATTACCCGGGCAAAACTACAGTGGTACCATCTTCGAGAAGAAGGAAACTTCTTAAATAGAAGAGTAGAGAGGCGATTGATATCTCAAAAATGTGAGATATGTGAGTTTATGGGAATAATACATTTCAAGGATGCCAAGAATACCTAAATGATATGCAGAAGGCTTGGGAGTAAATCATGGGGGTGCAGCTAAATATTTATGCATTGGATGTAAACAAATGTGTCTTGGGTAAGACACAGAGACTAGCATGCATTGGTATAACCGAGGCATTAAGAATTTATGCTATAGTGGCTGTAATACATAAAGTAGTAAATACCAGAACCATGAAAACTATAGCTAGGATAATGCGGTACAAGTCCGCTAAGAGATTTATCAGGGGCCATCCTGATCTCGCAAATCAAGTGGCTAACAGCTGCAATCTCTGCAATTTTCGGAAATGTTTCGCTAAAAGACTGAGTAATAAGATTAAATGCAGCAATTAGGAGACTAAATGATCTTATAAGCAAGGTACCATTCAGTGATATGCAGATGAGACAAGTTCAAGTAGTGGGGCAGGAGAAAGAGTATTCGATTCCAAAATAAAATACTCGAAACCACTGGGGGGGAACTCATGGGTATCTTTCAATTGGAAGTTTACGCTATCGAAAGATATGCTCAACTTAAATGGGACAGAAATATAATAGATAGGACAACGAAATCCTATCTGACAGTCAGATTGCCAGTCGAACATTCGGCTCGTATAACGTCAATAGCTGAATAGTATGGAAATATCTGGCTAAGCTGAATAAGTTCGACTAGAAAAATAGCCCTGAATCCCAGATCATATCGGAATTTACGGCAATGAACAGACAGGAAAGCTTCCACGCCGATGGCAGGGCCGGCATCTTTTTTTGAAGTGGTAAGAGGAAGATGGACCAAAATGAACGTTCTTCTCAAGCCAAAGGGGACAAAAATAACACATTTTTCGATGGGTCATTATAGTAAGATTTGAGTTGCATCAGGCCTCAGTAGGAGCCTGAGGAGAGTAATCAACATTTTGATCAATCACTGTGGCCTCTAAGAACACTTGGATGGCGGTGTATAGGCAATTTTCTATCAATTCTAGCTTCAAGTGAATCAATTGTGTTCTGTCATAGTCCAGTAAAATTCCATCAGCGTATAAAGGATCGAACACACTTGGATTCCCACCATAGGCATTGCTTTGGTGTCTTGAATATTCTACAATATTCTACAGTATATGCGATTGGTTGGTCTGGCTTTACATAAGATTGTAATACCTTCTCTTTATACGAATTAATGATGTTTGCAGGACCTCTGTGATTGTCTGTCTTGATTTCACCAGTTAAGAATAGAAATACCCTTCTGTTCCATTCAATACGAAGCATTACCTTTACGCTGTGAATATTTGGCGTGTTAGCCTACCGTCAAACAGCATTTAGGACATTGCAAATCATATTTCAACGTCTCTTTCGCTTCAACTCCTGTGGTACCTAACTTTCTTCCTTTGTGGATAAGTCCAGCTGCCTGCAGAATGAACTTCGTCATCTTCGAACCTATTTGGCAGCCCTAAGCTATCTTTATCTTCCGTGTCCAAAACCCCCTTATCAACCGCATGGACCACCTTCCTCACATTGAAATAATAGATGCGTTATGTTCGGTATGAGTTTTGTTTTAAAATTCCGGAGAAGATATTTATTAAAGACTTAAACCTTGTATGCATTTAATCGCGTTGAAGAGAGAGAGGAAAGAGAGATGTAGGGCATCACAGAGTTAAGCTTGAGAACCGTTGCCACTGTGGTAATAATTTTAATTTTTTTTTATTTTTTCTGAGAATTTACATAAAAATTTATTTATTTTAATAACAAACTCATACATGCACATTCAAATACACACCACGCCATCATAAGTATAAGTAACATAGCTTTTGAAGTGCACGAGTGTGCATACATATGTTTTCACTTTCTCCCAACGGATACGAAACCATTTGCTGATAGTTTCCTCGGACGAGTATTTCCCCCCTCTATATAGTCTTGACGTGCTGTTCGTGAAATTGAAATGAAATGCTATTTTAACAGAAAATTTATTTAAGAACAAAAACAAAAAAACGTGGCACGCAAAAAACATTTACACGCATTTTGTGACACAAATGAATGAAGTGGCAAATTGCTGGATTGTTTGCTTGCTTGCTTGGTTAGAAAGCAGTAGCGTAAGCCATTTTTTTTTATAAAATTTATGCGAGAAATGCCGCCATTAACACACTCATCTCGTAGTGATAATGGTGATGATGATGATGATGTTGAATTTAGAAAGCAATTCCAGCCACGTCAGTCGTCGTCGGTAGGTAGCCAGGCAGGCTGGCAGTCAGGCAGACAGGCCACAAGTGCGAGAAACGTAGCGCATCAGCAACACTGCTGCTATGTTTATAGGTTAAGAATGGCGAGAGGGGTGGTGGTGGTGGTGGTGGTGGTTGAAGCATATATTTTAACACTAAAATTGTGTTTTTTTTTGTTGTTGTTGTTTTTCTCGCTGCATAATTATCATATTATAAATATGAATGCAGTTTTAAACAAAATGGGTTAAATTGTCTGAGTAATTACCGACTGTATATGGAGTAGTGTAGCTGCTGTGGTGTGTTGAAAAAAAAAATAAAAACAGAAAAAATTAAAAAAAACGTGTTCCACATAATTTATAAAGTAAAGGGTGGGACACAAACAAGATTGACAAATTTTAAATTTCAAAAAAATTTATAAATTTTTAAACAATTTTTTCTTTCAAATCGTAACACATTTGCAACCTTAATTTGCTAGTCTTTAAAATTGATTCACTTTGGATGAAAACTGTGTAGGGAAGACCCTTTATTTTTAACATTTTGTTATATTTAGGTTAGTATGTTTGTATGTATGTATGCATGTGTGGTTTTTTTTTGCATCTGCTACTTTCAGCCTTGATTTTTACTTGTGAAAAGGCTTTTGAAACAAGTTAAGCTTTTGAGTGTAATGATTCATTATTTTTATAAAAAAAAAACTCAAGAAATTTAATTATTTAAATAATTACGATTTAATTTAAAGAAAATTAAACATTTTCAACAAATTATAACGACTGTGGACTTTAGAAGAATTGCTCAGTAATAGAAGAGGCCTACAAATGCCAAAATAGGCGAAATATGTTTGCATTAAGAGATTAAATGATACAAATACGCCTTCTGAACTGCCGATTTCTAACTATATGACACTTCAAATGGAACATTGTCAATTACTGTACAGCAATTAAAAAGACTGGGGGCGTTACAGTATAATCGCAGTACACACATACATACATACATAATTGGTCATTACAACCCTTCAGTCGGGATTACGACCTAGTTTTTCACATCACTTATGTTGTTTGTGTTAATTTTATACATGAGTGGTGGGATCTACAGTTTAAAGTCGACTCCGAACGACAGAGAACCTTTTCATGGCAATTTTCTTTACTATCAGAGTTTTTGTCAGAAATCTGCTGAGAGGAAGTCGCCGAAGAAATACTTTTTGTATTTTGTTTTGATGTCTGGCCTGGGGCTCGAACCCTGGCTTTTCGTCTAATAAGCCAACACACTACCTACTAGAGCACAGTACATGCACTTTCAAAAAATCGCATCTGTTAGAGAAAGTGTAGCCGATAAGCCGAATTTGTCGATTTCATATCGTACTTAATAATTGACGACAGCGGGCGACTCATTGTGACCTAATTTATATTTGGATCTTTCCTTTGCTCCATATAAAGTTCAATTTACATAACCATTAAAACCAACTAGACATTCGCAACACCCCAGATATACTGCATACCGATTGTGTGCTAGAGCAATAGGCATTTAGAATTGATTTTTCCAATAATGAAGCTGACTTCTCATTGTGGTGTGATGTAAACATCTAAAATTATCGCATATTGGGCTCGAAGACCCCCAAAAACCGATTGCTTAATAGCTTTTTCATTCGGAAAAAATTACTGTTTGGTGAGCCTTATAGTCTGGAGATATAATTGGAACTAATTTTTCGAAAATTACCCTAGAAAAACCGTTACCGACATTTCAGAGCACCATGGCCTTATGCTAATTGACTTATTTTTTTCCCTGCAAATGAAGACCAAGAACACTGCACGGTATGTGGACAGTGCCACAAGCAACACATTGCCACTCTATTGCATGAGCAGTTTCCAGGGAGTAATTTAACACTTGATGTCTGCGTAGTCTAGAAGTCGCCGTAGTCTAGTAGGTAGTGTGTTGGCTTATTAGACGTAAAGCCAGGGTTCGAACCCCAGGCCAGACATCAAAACAAAATACAAAAAGTATTTCTTCGGCGACTTCCTCTCAGCAGAAAAACTCTGAGAGTAAATAAAAATTGCCATGAAAAGTTTCTCAAAAATCTGTCGTTCGGAGTCGGCTTTAAACTGTAGGTCCCGCCACTTATGTATAAAATTGGTTGAGAAACTAGGTCGTAATCCTGACTGAAGATAGATAATGTTTTAGCTGATTATACGAGGGCCCATGGTTCAAACCACAAAGAAGTTACGTTCGTTGACATTAAACTCTAGGACGCAACACTCCGGGATAGAATTAATGCGCACAACGGAGATGATGTGAGAAGCTAGGTTGTAATCCTGACTAAAGGTTTGTAATGACCAATTAAGTAAGTAATTAATCTAACACTTTGGTGACGATTGTGGGATTATGACAAAAGCGGTGTCTAAGTTCATAGCCAGAAATACCGCAAAAAGTGTAAGAAAGTAGTCGAAAACTCATAAGGATCGGCTGTTGCAATCAATTCAATGGCGTTCATTAAAATGCAATTGTCTTCCGTGCATAATGGGCGTGGCAAGCAATTCATCAAATTCATTGCTTTACTTTTCGAACTGAAAAATGTACCATATGCCCTTGCAACAGTATTTATTATCACGAGCTTTGTACTACAACTGACTGGTAATTTTACCCTTTGCTACAGTTATACTACATTTATGTTCAATGTGGTAACATCTAGAACTTAATGTTGATTTGTTATTGTTAAACTTTTCTATACTTTCAAAGAATTTCTATGTACATAGTCTTGTTATTATTATTTATTCCTATAAATCCTTTACTGTTTACCTATGTGCTAAGGAACATAAAATCTTAAAAAAGATAAAATTCTTGTATTCCATAATTGCAATTCTCAATATCCATAGAAAACAAACGTTTTTAAAAAATCTAATTTGCAGACAAATATTTGAAGCATGCGATAATAACTACATTCAATGAAATGAAATTTGAACACCAAACGAAACCCAAAATAAAAAAAATACCAAAAACAAAAACCTGTTTTCCCCCTCTAATAAGGTTCCTAAAGTTTACAACGCTTTACATTTCTGCTTCAAATTTGTCGTTACTAAATTATTTTGCAAACCTAATCCAATTACTAGCGCCTTGTAGTCTTAAAACAGTAGAAACAATCCGACAAGCAAAAAGAGAACACAAGCAATCCAACAGCGAACTTTTAATGTGTAAAAGAATAACAAACTCGAGAATAAATTTTTGAGCAGCTCTAAGCTCTTCAAGATAAAAAAAACTTACTTTCAAGTTTTGTTTGGATTCTATTTTTTTCGTTTTCGTTTTCTTTGTTTTTGTTCTCATTTTATTATTTTAAAAATACTTTCTAGTTATTCCACATAATTTTTTTTATTTTTTATTTTTTGGCTTAAAGTAAAACACACACAAAAATCTTTCTCAAGTCAAAATATTTACAAGTGAAAAGAACCAAAAAAAAACAGCAAAAGCAACAAAAAAAAACGCAAATTTTACACCCACTAGAAAAGTTTTTATGATCTTTACCAAAAAAACAAATACGAGGGACGTTAGGAGGGTTTTAAAAACAGGCAAACAAGTAACAACGGGTAACAACGTCACTGTTGATACGTTTTGTCTAATATATGCTACAGAAATCAAGAGGAGAAAGGCAGATCTCGGTATTGTTGAAATATTGTCAGGCACGAGTGTCAGTAAATCCATTCTATAAGATAAGTGAGAAAGAGACGAGGGAGCAGTGGGGCTAATATATGTATGATGAAAACATATTTTCACACGCAAGCACACACACACACTCACACATAGTTTAGCACAAATATAAAATTCAAGAGGAAAGTGCAAATGAAAGTGAAAATCGGAGACAATGAAAACTAAACATTGTTCACATAATATTCGGCTAAACAGCATTCTTTTTCAATCTGTATTAAGTCAACCCAATAAGTTAGAACTCTTGTCGTTGCCGTAGTCTAGTAGGTAGTGTGTTGGCTTATCAGACGTACAGCCAGGGTTCGAGCCCCAGACCAGACATCAAAACAAAATACAAAAAGTATTTCTTCGGCGACTTCCTCTCAGCAGATTTCTGGCAAAAACTCTGCAAGTAAATAAAATTGCCATGAAAAGTTTCTCAAAAATCTGTCGTTCGGAGTCGACTTTAAACTGTAGGTCCCACCACGCATGCATAAAATTAACACACACAACATAAGTGTTGTGAGAAACTAGGTCGTAATCCTGACTGAAGGGTTGTAATGACCAATTATGTATGTGTATGTACGGAATAAGGCTTCTTGGACGCCTATTTGCCCTAAAAAATCTACCAATTTGACAGCAATTTGGTATCTGCCATGTTGTGGTGGAGTCACAATTTCAGTTCTGCTATCTGGTCCCACTCTTGTGGTCGATTTTGAGCAAACTCTCCTCTCATCCTACGAAGCGCTATCTCACAGCCATGTTGATGATTCAAAATTTAAACCACTGAACCATATAAACTGTTTGTGGCTTCTATAACCTTTTGCACTTTGTTTCGGGTATAGAGAGCTCAAGTAAGAATCCACTCTTCCTATACGGTCAGAAAAAAGCTTTTTTTTCCGCTACAATTGAGGATGCAGAGTTCGCATAACCCCCCATATAATCTGCGTTAATGACTGTCAAACGGCCAACTGACAGATGTCTTTTGACAAAAGCATTGTTTCCTCACTTTCAGTTAAGAGACTTGAAATTCTCAAAATCTTATTCTCTTGCATTAAAGCCACAAATGGTCAAATTGTATACGTAATCAATCGATACGTCGCAGTTGGTTCCAAAAAAGGCGACGTAAATCGAATTTCATATTGCTCATACTACAAAGTAGTATGTTTTTAACAAGGAACTTAAAAAAACTACAGTAATCCCTCGACTTACGTCGCAGTTGGTTCCAAAAAAAGGCGAAGTAAATCGAATGACGACGCAAATTGAAGTTAGAGGGAACAAAAAATTTGGCGAAGTAAATCGAAACAACGTTAATCGAGGCGACGTAAATCGAAGGATAACTGTAGTTCGTGGCCCTGTCTTATTGAAGTCGCAAACCATCCACTTCATAATCTTCAATTGCAGACCAAAAAAATCGGTCAGTATAGCATTATTACGCTCTGAATTGATGTAAATGGTTTTTCTAGTATCAATTACGAAAATATACGCCCCAATAGCGGTTACTTTTTAAAAATCCCATCTAGGTTCCTCATACCCGACAATTTTGCTGGCTGGCGTATCGCCTGAGTGAGAAGGGAGCTGCATCGTTAAATCACATTTTATACGAAAAGTTGGTATTAAAAGCCTGTTGCTTTAACACTCAATCTGCATATTTACGGCGTTGTGAAAGGCCAGCCGACTATAATTGTTGGCGTGAGGGACAAGCACAAATGCAAAATTTGTTTCAAGGACCCGTAAGACGGATCCAATACCTGAGAACGCCGTGAAATCCACAATTTTAGATTATTCGACATACTTTCTCTAGCAGAAGTAAGATTTCCGACAATGCGTACATCACGATAATGAAGGGATATTTACTGATACGACTATCCAGTATAGTGTTGACTCGATTTAGCTTCCATACGAGATATTCAAAAACCGTAGCCGATTGTAGCCAATCGTCTGGGCCTGTTAAACAATATTGAGCTGCTGTCAAAGCAATAAAACAAGCCGGATTTTATGTGAACCGTGCTTTATACAGAAGACAAGAAATTTCTATTATTGTTCCTGTTAAAAAGAAATAAATTTTTTCTAGATTTACAGATTTTTTTTAAAACTTTTTTTCCTGATTTTCTTAAAGAAACTTTTCTTGTCTACATATTCGTGTTAGATTTGTTGCAAAAAAAAGAAGAAAAAAAGAAATGAAAAATTAAAATTTTATAAACTTGAATGGAAAACTTTAAATTTCGTTTTTATTGTCGAAGAAATTTGTTTCAAAAAGAAACCAAAAACAACAAAAAAAAAGACACTGAAATAGAAAGAAAAAGTAAAAGTTGTTGAAAAGTACGTTGTAATCCAATCCGAGTATTAAATACGTTTCTTTGCTTGTTTTTAATTTTCTGCTGATAAGTTACAAATTTTGGCCAAGTGTTACAATAATTTCAAGCATGACCGACCTAGATTTTATAAAAAAGAAAACGAAGGCAGTGTTTGAGATTATTATCACAAAAACTTTTAATAGCTTTCCTTACAAATATTGTTGGAAGAATAGGATTTGTTTGTGGGTGTAGTATTTACATATGGTTTGTGTATTTGCTAACTTAGGGGGTAAAAATTCTCACTTTATCAGTAAACAAGGCATCATTTGCGGTAAACTGTGCTTCACTTCTCCAATTTAAAAAAAAAGTCCACCGCAAGGCATTTAAATTGTTCCTCCAGACACGTAGAAAAAATTTGATGAAGACCAGCTCATAAGCAGCATTGACGTTGCCAGAATGCTAGGCATTCGTCAGCAAACAGTTACCAACCATTTGAAGTTGCCGTAGTCTAGTAGGTAGTGTGTTGGCTTATTAGAAGCAAAGCCAGGATTCGAGCCCCTGGCCAGACATGAAAGACAAAATACAAAAAGTATTTCTTCGGCGACTTCCTCTCAGCAGATTTCTGGCAAAAACTCTGAGAGTAAATAGAAAATTGCCATGAAAAAGTTTCTCAAAAATCTGTCATTCGGAGTCGACTTTAAACTGTAGGTCCCACCACTCATGTCTAAAATTAACACACACAACATAAGTGGTGTGAGAAACTAGGACGTTGTACAATGGGTCAATTCGACCTCCGAGTACTGTACTTGTCTTAATTCACAAGTACACGTCCTCTAACCTATCCTAACCTAATAGTGTTTTCACACCAAAATTTAAAACCTGATTTTAGCATTAAAACCATAAACAGCTGATTTTGCGTTCACACTGCAAGTTTTATTAAAATTGGTTTTAAATTCATGACATTTATGACTGCGAGAAAAAAATTTATGAGCAATATGCCTTATTTCATCTTGATATATTTAGCTTCTGACTTACCTTTCGCACAAGAAACTATATTCATTGTGACCAGAAACAACACACATTTCGATTAATAATTAAATATTTACAAATTTTTAAAATTTTCATTGAAGAAATTAAAAATATTCCAAATTTTTCTTTTTAATACAAAATAAATGATTATTTACATTTATTTATTTATTTATATTTGTTTTTGTTTTTATCAGCTGTTTTCAGGTTTTCAGAGCTGGTAGCTCTGATTTAGTACATTTAGTACATCAAAACAAGGTTGTATTTCATAAAACCAACTTAAAACCAATTCAAAAAAGGTTTTATTTTGGTTTTAACACAATAATTTTGTATGGTAAAATCAGGTTTTATTTTTGGTTTTAACGTTAAAACCAACTTTTGCGTTAAAACCACTCGGTGTGAAAACACTATAACCTAACCTACCAACCATTTAAAGAATGTTGAATAAATAATTTTGTAGGTGTGTGTTGGCTTATTAGACGTGAGGCCTAGGTTCGAACCCCAGTTCAGACATCTCCAACAAAATGAAATACGAGAAAACAGTTTTCCTCTCAGCAGATTTCTGGCAAAAACTCTGAGAGTAAATAGAAATTGCCAAGAAAGTTTCCCAAAAAACTGTTGTTCGGAAACGACTTAAAACTGTTGGTCCCGCCACTCATGTATAATATTAACACACACAAAATAAGTGGTGTGAGAAGCTAGGTCGTAATCCTGGCTGAAGAGTTGTAATGACCAATTATGTATGTATGTACACTCAGCCAGAAAAGTATACATACGGTTAACAAATTTCAGAAATTTATTAACCAAGCCCGTCTTAAAATCGAGGAAAGTTGTCAGACAATTATAAAGATTTTCAACGAAAAAGGTTTGATTAAAAAATTTCTGAAATTTGTTATCCGTATATATACTTTTGTGGCTGAGTGTATGTATGGGTTGGCTTATAAGACGTGAGAGCACGGTTTTGGAGGGGAATTTTTCATTATGAACTTCTACAACCTTGTCAAATGCACAATTCTCACATCTTACGTCTACAATTAACGAGGTTGGTACAGAGAATTCAATTAAAATGTCCAGAATCATTCAGCAGAAGAGCTGTTGTGTGGCAATCTCTGTAGAACTCTGTTAATGTTGCAAAAAAGTTCTCCACAGATAGGATAAACGTTAGCGATTAAAATGGCGCATATATGGTAAAAGAAAGCTCATTACAAATATAACAAAAATGTATTTTAGTTTCAGTAAAATTGGTAAACGAACGAACTGGAACCCCAATATTATTACGTTTATATAACTCGCCTGACTTTGTTAGATGGCTTTGCATTGCAATATTCATTGAAGGCAATCCATCGAAAGAATACTCCCTAAGACGATTAAATTAAGATTGCTGTGGTTAAACAATTTTAAAATTAAATAAACTTAATAAAGTTCTTATTTAACGGGCTGTTGGCCAACGACCTTTTTGACCAAAAAAAAAAAGAAAAAAATTGCCTTCATTAGTCTTCATGTAAATATGGTCTTAAATATGGCCTTAAATAATCACGTCAGTTAAACATTTTCTGTCAGTCTAAGACATACAGACAGAGAGACCCGACTGCCACTACCCAAAAAAAGAACGTAGGGCAAACGAAGTAAAGAAAACATAGTGGTGAGCTTAAAAACCATTTAATGTTTATAAAAAAGAAAAAATAATCATTTGCAGGATATTTTTCTTCATGGCATCTTCATTTTCTGACAACATTTTCAGTTTTGTTTCATTTTTTTTTTTCGTTTGTTGTTCTCCTCATAAAGCATTTTCTGCCAACGTAATGTCAACGTAATGGCCTGATATTATTTAAAATATACCCCCCAGCGTTTAGTTTATATCGTGTATATAAAGAAAAATAGAAAAAGATTTCTTTTTGTTTTTGGTTTTCTTATTTCTTTTTTATCCTTTTTCGCTGTCAAAAGAAAGGGTAACACGCTGGGTAGGTGGTAAATGGCGGATGGATGGGTCCTTTATGAAAGCACAAGAAAAAGTGAAAGTTTTGAAAAGACCAGCTGCTACAACAAAAGTTTAACGAACACATTATAGAAACCGGTAAAAAGGTTCATTTCCGTTTTCTTGTGAGAAAAGAAAGTCCATAAAAGAAAAAGAAAATATAAAGGGTTACCCATTAATGGGTTTTAAATGCCAGCTTGAATAAAACACTCATAGGAATGTGGTTATGAAGGACCGAAATATGAAAAAAAGTATTTCTCTCGGCGACTTCCTCTCAGCGGTCTTCTGTCAAATTTCTCTTAGAGTAAAATAAAATTGCCTTGAAAAGTTGCTCAAACCTTTTGTCCGACGTAGACATTAAACTGTAGATTCTGCCACTCTGGATAAGTTAAGACACACAACACGAGTGATGTGAGAACCTAGGTTGTAATCCTAACTAAAGAGTTGTTGGGCAATTAAGCAAGTAAGGAATATGTTTGATCTTGTTATCATGCCACCATCTTTTTGAAATTGCAGCCCAATATCAGACGGTTTTCATTTCATTGCCCCGCTATCTGTATAGGGCATCCCCTTAAATATATCCCCAATCCGATAGTCGTGACAAACTTTATGGTGTCAGTAGGATAAGCACCCAAGCGTTTCCTTCTGAGATTCATTAACGTCGCACAGTTCAAAGTGTACGTTCTGATGATTCTCCTCCTGGAGACAATCTCTGTTACGGGCCGTGACGAAATGGATAATCTGGATAATCTGATGCCTCATACCAGCTCACATTGTAATCTAGCCAGCAAAAATTTACATTGTTTCAACTCTATTTGGTTTGAAAAGAGTCCTCGTGTCTTTCAATCTTCTCTTACGCCAAGTATAACCTTTCAAATATCGCTTCCTACACTACAGAGATGTTTTGGCTCCCGCTACTGCATGGCCAGCCGAGGCAGCCATTTGAATGAAATTATTTTCCATTATTAACCGGAAGGATTATTAGAAAAAGAAATTTGAGAAAATATTCAGTAGTTTTTTTTTAAAGCATTTTCAAAAAAAAAAGTTATTTGGCGGACCCTTTATTATTACTATGCGGTTATCATAATGCTCTTCCAGCCTCATTTTCAAAAAATTCTTTTCAATGCAGATCATAATGGCTACCAAAATAGTGACTTTTTTGGGAAACAATGGCCTCTCCTCAATCACTGCTGGGTTCTCCGAACCACATATAAGACAGTTTACGTTGTTGGCATCACCACCGAGTGAAAAGTGAGCTTCAGGGCATATCAATCAGCAATCCACGGAGTTGAGAATGGTTAGCCCGTGCAAATCTAAATGCAAAACGTGCTGTAAGGTAATATCAATTGCTGAGGACGGCGTGGAATTATTCGCTACACTTCTTGTGGCGAAGCGATAATTTTGCGAGTGCGTAATTTGAATTGATACACAGGCCTCACCACATCTTTAACACTTCCTGCCTCTTCAGTATTTCTGTAAAGTCTGGACAATTCCTTGATCAGTAGGTTGATTATGCTCGAAAATTGGCCACGTTTTAAAAACCACTTTAGTAATACAATCCATATTCGTAATTGGAAAACCTTTCACTAACTGAATGACACTTAAGCTGAAAGCCATGCCAGACCAGCGGTTTTCAAACCTCTTCATGGATAACCCGTTATAAACAAGTGCAAAGAAAATGAAGCAGAACTATTGCTATTATTCAACGAAAAGAAGAAAGTTGAGCCCACCAAAAACAGCTTTTAAATACCGAATGTCACTAAACAGTACATACATACAGTACGTACGTACGTACAGTGTACAAAAAGAAAAAAGGGATACTGTGTCCTTTTTAAGCCTTTTTCTTTTCGATGGCATTATAACCTTAAATTCTTGTTCATTTTTTATTTTCTTTTGAAATCGTTTATTAGGCTCTACGTGCCTATGTACATACATATGTATGTACGTGTACGTGTACGTGTCTATTTACATTGCTTGACTGTTTACACGATTTTCGGCATTTTAACAAAAAAAAAGATTTTAACGCTGTTGTTGCAGTTGTTATCTGTTTGTATTTTGTATTTTGTTTTTTTTTTTATTTGTTGTTTAAATAGCCAGTAGATAAGGAATTTTATTGTTCTTTTTTACTGGGCCGTGCTCCTTTTGTCTTTCTTTAGGTCCTAACGTGTAAAAAAGGTTTACTTAATAGAAGGAAGAAAAACAATTACTGAGCCTATGTCAACTGAAAAATAAAAGATGGAAGATGAAATTCAAATAAATCAAGGAAGCGTAAAGAATGACTTTCATTATATCTTTAAAACAGGTGATGCCAGTTGTGATTAGATGTTTACAAGTAAAGTTTAAACAATTAAGTTACTCATCCTTACAAGAATGAATGTAATTCAATTGAAATGAATTAAATTTCAAAAATTTTTATAATAAATGTCAACATTTAGAAATCCGTTCTCCAATCTTTCATATTTTCTTCTTGCAAATCTTCTGAATTATGAATCATAATACAAGGGATTCTAATATTCACATCGTTTGCGATTGTCTCGTGATATATTTTTTCTTATCAAAAATTTCTTTTTTTTTTCATTAAAAACAAAAAACAAATAAAAAAAATAATCATAAAAACATAAACAATTCAAAAGAACAAGTTCAAGGTTAAATATTGCCGAAAAATAATTTCCTGATAATTAAAAAGAAAATAAAAAAAAATTGCGACGTTTTTAAATAAATTATTTGTTTTATTTTTAAACGTACATATGTACGTATGTACGTATAAAGAAAAGAAGCGTAACTGATAAGTTAGAAATTATCTGATATTCTGATATGTATTTCCATACAATTATTTACACAATTGTAGATGGCCATTAGCCATTAAAAAAATAGCAGTCAAATACACTGTAGAGCAAAAGTGAGAACATAAAACCTTTAGCTTGGCACACTGCTTTGATATTTACATTAATAAAATCCGCCTAAAAACTTCGATTAGTATTTGAAACTTTCGCAATGCTTCTCGACATAATTCGCACTACATTTAGGCACATATTGGATTAGTAAATCGGTTCGAATGTCCTCCGAAATTCTTACCGAATGTCCAAATTGGGGAATATTTCATAACAACCAAGTTGTCGTTGTACACTTTGCTTTCAGTAATTAAATTTATAACCGGTTTGGTATGCACAATCGATCACTTCGCAGCTGTATATGAAAACCTAAAGATCTGAGCACTGCATTAAAAAATGTTGGTCAATCCAATGAGTGTAAATGTTGGAGTACGACACCGCTTTTGGTTGACATCATTCAACAGCATATCTAGCATGTATTCGATAGGCCATCACTTGTAGTATAAACGATTGACTAGAAGACTCAGTCTACGCTGCTAGTAACTCTAGTGCTCGTTCATAGCTTTTTCGATACATTCGCAAAATTTGATCAAGTATTTACCAGATAGCTGGCAAATTAGGTCAGTCCAGGTCATTACAATCAGCTAGACTAAGATTCTGCAAACTAACATCGGCAACACTTCTAAGTTCAAAATTTATGACGCGCAGCTAGGCGATGACAAGAGTTTTGCAATCTGAGGACATTTGGAGATCTGTAGGGAATCGAATTTGATCAGCACAGGTCATTAATATCAAAAAGACCAATATTCTGCAAACTAACACCGGCTACATTTAATATTTATGACGCCCAACTAGGGAATGGCGTGCTATCTGAGGGCATTTGAAGCTCTGCAAAGGATCTGGCGCGGTATATCCCGCAAAGTATTGGTGATAGCACTGCCCCCTGAGGCACATCCAATCGAATATTGAGGTATTTAACACGTTGACTGCCGCGGCAATGTTCAGAAAACTGGCCGAGCAAGCCAACATTGACTTTTTGTTCTTTCCCAGAAGCTATTTATCGATACTAGCACTAATATAATACGATTTTATTCGTAGCTACACAAAACTGGCAGGTTTAGTGAGTACGTGATAACTCGTAGTTGGCACCCTGAAAAAGAACACAATCTACGAGTTATCTCGTAGTCGGCAGTCAACGTGTTAAAGTTTCAGCCTCTAAACTTCACAAGTCCTTGTTTGCCGCTCTAATAATTTGTTATGCAGAGTTCGACATCATTGAGAAATGTGGAGCTCAAGATGCCATTTAGAGAGAATAGAGAATAATCAATCGTGTCAAATACACATACATACATACATACATACATACATACATACATACATACATACATACATACATACATACATACATACATACATACATACATACTTATGACTGACCCTTCAGTCAGGGTTACGACCTAGTTTCTCCCCCCACTTACATTGCGTGTGTTAAGTTTATACATAAGTGGTGGGTCCTACAATTGAAAGTCGATTCCGAACGACAGATTTCCGAGGAACTTTTCATTTCAATTTTATTTTACGCTCAGAGTTTTTGTTGGAAATCTGCTGAGAGCAAGTCGCCGAAGAACTAATTTATTTTCATATTTCGTTTTGTTGAAGATATCTGACCTGGGGCTTGAACCGCGGCTTCATGTCTAATAAGCCAGCACATTACCATCGGCGACAATCGATTGCGTTAAATGCTTTTAATAAATCCAAAGCAACTACATAGTGCATAGAGGCGGTCTGCAGGTCATGCGCTATGTGGGTTGCGATTAACTTTGTGGCACTGGGGTCTGTGTGTGATGTTGGTATAAGGCGGCTGGGAAGTGTTTCTTAGAAAAAGAAAAAGTATTATAAACTATTCTACTTTGTATAATAATTTAAGCAGTAAAAATAATAAAAGAAAAGAAAATATCTTAACTTTTTAAACAACAATTAACGATAGCATGTGGTTTTGAGGAATTTCAATTAAAAACACATTACCACCCCACCCCTCAACTTCAAGTGTGTTTTGTTTAAAGATTTGAAATTGTTTTCATATTGATTTCAAGAAAGATTTCAAATTAATCTTATCAGTTTAGTTTGTTCTTTTTTTTTTTGTTTTGGCCTTTTTTTTTGGTAATATTTACTCAATTTATCATTAAAACTGTTTTGTTTGGATTTTAAATATTTCGAAGACGTTAAAATGTCAAGAAATTAAGGTCAGAACTTACAAAATTACAAAAACAAATATTAGAAATTATAAGAAGAAAATAGAAAGAAATTATAAAAGCACTTCAATTAAAGAAAAAGAGAATTTAAGAAAAACAAAACAATATAAGAGCATGGGTCAATGAATGGCTTTTTGAATGAAACACAAGTTCTTTTGGATAAAAATTCAACATAGTTTCCTATGAGCGCAGTGTGTGTCCGCAATTGTCTATTCCACAATAGTCTCAGAAATTGGATCTATCTTGCGGTTTACTATGGCGTATTTTGTATTTCAATTTTGTATTGCAGCCTTAGAAGGCCAATCTTTGCCAAGTTATCGCCATTATACCGCCCGAAATATATAAAAAAAAGAAGTCAAAAACTGTCTCAAAAAGAATAACTGAAATCAGTCCTAGATTAGTCTAGCACCGGTGCTTTTTAGAACGAAAAATGAATAATCCCAGAAGCATCAGAGTAGACGAATAGCTTTGCAGGATAGCTTTGCATTACTATCCACAATATTACCTGGTTTCACATTCAAGGCGTCTGCGAAGATTTTGTGGCCATCTTATTAACAACTTGCAATTGCTACCGTAGTCGCCGTAGTCTAGTAGGTAGTGTGTTGATTTTTATTATTTAGACGTAAAGCCAGGGTTCGAGCCTCAGGCCAGACATCAAAACAAAATGCAAAAAGTAATTTTTCGGCGACTTCCTCTCTCAGCAGATTTCTGGCAAAAATCTGAGAGTAAAGCAAATTGCCATGAAAAGTTTCTCAAAAATCTGTCGTTCGGAGTCGACTTTAAACTGTAGGTCCCACCACTCATGTATAAAATTAACACACACAACATAAGTGAATGATTGTAATGACCAATTATGCATGTATGTATGTAATTGCTCCCACTCAGGATGTATCGCTGAGGTTAATTTATCGAAATTACAAACCATAACCATGGAATCCGTAAAAGTTTAACTCAAGCCGATTTAGCTGCTGTTTACTGAGGCCTTCTGTTTAATAATTGAGGTGCTATTGCGATATAATTGCCAAAAGGATCGCCGATAGGGTAACACCAACTTTAAAGCAGGAACAAGTTAGTTTAAGATCAACCATTTAAACGGTCTTCGTGTTTTTGTAGACCAGTCTGTAGAGGGGCGCACCACTGTATCTATACGTCACAGACTTAAAACGTAGGGGAATACCTCTCATACGCCTCATAAAGACCGTATACTCGAAGCCTCGTTTAAGATAAAACTTGGCAAATTGCTGAATACAATGAAGAGAGTTTGGATATAATCCTGAAGACAAAATTTGAAAGAACTTTGAATAACGGCAGAGTAATAGTGTGTGGATTGCAGGGACATCTAAACGATCTTGGTTACGCAAGCTACATTTGTTTACTGGCATATCTACGATGGTGGTAGGGTCCGAAAATGTAAAAATTAATATCTGAAAAACAAAAACCTTACTTATTAATTGCAATCGTGATTTATTTGCAATTGAGGCAAACGAAATAGAGGATGCACATCAATTTTTCCATCTTGAGAATATTATTTGTATATACGGCGAAATATATCGCCTGAAATCTTTTTGAAAATCCCTCTCTTGAGCTCGGCATACGAAAATTGCAATCTTCAATACAAATATAATATCTACACTTTCTTACGTTTGCTATGCATATTCGCGAAACAATGTTATCGCATGATCCCAAGTATTTTCTGGCCAAAACCAATACCTAATAAGGGTAAAAACAAGTCTACAAAACTCTCAGATTGGAATAAAAAGACAAAAATAACGTTTGATAGAAGCCTGATAGTGAAATAAATTTTTTCGAAATCAAATTTGCTCTCCGACAAATCAAATGCTTCGGGAAGATTAAATAAAATTTATTATATTTACAGATAATAATGAAAATGAAACTAATTTATGTTTAATTTAGTTCTTTATCTTTATAAAATAATGAACGTATGTATGTATGTATGTTCATAGAAAATTATTATTCAAATATTTGCTTAAGGGCTTTCAACTGCATTTAACAGGTATTATAATTTTGTTTCTCATTATTTACTCATTTCATAAATTGATTTATTTCATGGCAAATAGAAAACCAATTGTTTACACAATCATACATACATACATACATATGAATGTACACTACACCACCGGCACACACAGACTATACTTATTAATGGAAACAAAGTTAATCCATTGGCTTATATTCCATTATAAACATATAAATGCCATGAAATATGTTTAACTATTTAAATAAATCCTTTTTAAATACCACAGTCATTTGTAGTTTTCAATATGATATTCATTTAAAAACAATCCTTAAAGCATACAACCGATAACTTATGTAGAGTGTATGTATATGTGGCTCCCCAATGGAGGAGATCTTTCAGTTGAAATTAAATACATTGAACAGCAATCAAAAAAAAACAGACAAACTGCCTATAGAATATATGTATGTATGTATGTATGTATGCCTATTGAATTTATATTTATTGCGAACCCCACTGGGGTATTTCAATCACAATTGCTGACATTCAATAAATACTTGCTCGATCCAACGTCAAACAAAAGCATGAAGTCTACGTCTTTTTTTATTTTCATTATAAAAAAGACAGCTGCAGACCAATATTCAAACTAAAATGGTTTTTTAAAGGACACAAAATGGGTAAAAAAAAATGTTCAAAAAATAAAACTGTTGTACAGATTTTATTAAATTTAAGTGAAGAATTTATGGTAGTTTTTCTGTTTTAACAAATAACTGCAAAAAGGCTTTAATACTGTAGAGTTCTTTTAGCACAAGTGTTGAAATTTATTTTATTTTATGCTGGCCTAACTAAAGACACATGGAGAATTTATTTAAACAATATTGGAATAAAAGAAAAAATGTTAATTCAACGTTTTTTTGCATCTGGTTTTTCTTTTATGGCTTTTGTGTTGCATTAAAACGAAAATAAAAAATAGAAAAATTATAGTCCTGGAACGATTTATATTATTTAAAATAATTCCTTCCTTTTAATGGTGGTTATGGTTTCAACAGACATCACTGTTTTGAGCCGTTATGCTTCAGTTTATTTTAGTTTTTTTAATACATTATGTTAGGTTACGTTAAATTGCCAGCCGCCTTAAATAGCACAGCTTTCTGGTGCGTTAAAAGTCTCATTGTTACACCGATATTACAAGAAGCAAGAAATAATAAATAAATTCCGAATACTATACACTCAGTCACACTTATTTTTAATTTAGTCTGGGTCACAACGCTCTGGAAGTTGCCTTGTTTCGAATGGCAATAAAGAAAGGAAATTGATTTGGTTTGTCCTACAACCTAAACATTGTACAGAACACCGTTTTAAACCATATGATTAAAACTAAGAGAACCATACCAATTAAAGGAAAAAAGGGTGTCATAAAACGAATTTCCATTTGTTAATCACAATGAAAATGGACCATTTTTTGAAGCCATTAAGTGAAAACAGAACCGATGCAATAGTTGACCAAAACAGATTTTCACGACAATCAAAGCATAGCGAAGTCAGAACTGACTTTAGAAAGTTTTGTTAGGGAATCAACTACTGTAAGGTGCTCATCTATGGTCATACTCATAACTTAAAGCGTTTGAAGCAACTAAAGCTAGCAACATTCCATAAGCGGCCTGCTGGTATAGACAGATTTAACGTTCAGGAAGGCTTTGTAAAGCAGTTATTGACAGTTTTAACGTTCAGGAAGGCTTTGGAAAGGCATTGTTTCCTATGAACTGTTCCTCCAAGGCCAAACTCTCAATTCGCATCTATATCGTGAACATTTGGAGAGTATTTAATCCTAGCCTAGAAGCGGGCAGCTCATCTATAGCAGTAACTCGACCTGATTTACACTATGAAAGCATTTTGTTTGGATATTTTTCTTCTCCTTTAAACTTTTCTATTTTACAACAACAACTGTATGTTGGCGATTACAAATACAAATAGAAAATACAAGAGAATTTCAAGTACATAAATATCTGTATACACTGGCATTCTTCTCTCTACTCTTGCCCATAAAGTCAACCAGGAATAAAGAAAATGTTCCATGTCTGGCAACAATAATCGGTTTCCTTTAAGTTTTTTTCAGAAACAAAGAATTTTAACACGTCTTGTTACTGTTCCTTTTGCTTTCGTTCTATTTCTTTACTAAAATGTTTTTTCTACCCGAACAGGTGATTGGCTTGCCGTAGTGGACACCTGTTTTATGATTTTCAGATTATTACTGGCCTTAAAGGCTTTCGAGGTATTTAAAAAAACCCACTTCTTTGTAACATTAATGACTTCAACAAAGCTTTGGCGAGCTAATGAAAACACCTCACTTTAGAAACAATACCAGTCGTCCTTGAATAATATGAAAAACTATGTCAGATTATATGCAAATTGTACACCGGAAATACGATAGCAATTCCTTATAAGAAAATTTAAATGGAAGGGCAAAATTCGTTGAATTGGAAAGTAACCCTAAGGACTTTTTAAGGGTAGTAAAAAGCATCAGCCTCCACTATACAGAGGTATTTACCACCACCAACTTTAGTAATTCAATTCATAAAAGGGCACACTTTTGAAGGACATGAACTTAAAAATTAAAAAAAGCTGTTTTCTGCTTTACCATTGTTGTCTGGCAATTCAATTCCAATTGGATTTTAAATTAAATTTTATTTTGTTAGTGTGCTAGTATTAGCATAAACTAATTTGTTTTCTTCTTCATTTCTCCATAATGTTTTTAAATAATTGTTTTCTATATTTGTTACCACATTTTTTTTTTGGCATTTGTTTTTATTTTTATTTTATTTTATTTCTTTTTTTCGTTTTACTTTAATCAACTTGTATATCCACATGTTTGTGTGTGCCCGTACTTATGCTTTAACATTGTTGTTATTGTTTTGTTTTTTCAATTTTTTTTTCTTTCGATTTTTTGCGTGTGATATAAAAGAATAAGAATAATAACAACAACAACAACACTAACAAAAACAGAAAGAATAAAAACAAATATAAACATTAACATGTTCGCAGACACGTAACAGAGCTTTAGTTGTGTGAAGTTTTTTTTCTTTCATTTCGGTTTTCGTTTTTTTTTCTTTTTTTGAAGCTTTAAACACTTTATTTGTTGCGTAGATTTTTGCACGGACTCACCTTTATTTTTAATACATAGTAGTCAGATATGTTTTAGCAATTGTTTGATTAAGAATTTTATTTAGGTTTTTATTTTAAATTAACGTTAAATTTTTTCTCACTTTACGACACGTACTTGTGTGTTTTGCGTTTTTGCGTTTGTAAACAATTACAAAAATTATGTCATTTGTGTTGTGTAGAGTCAGCTGCCGGTTGAAAGCATTTTTCTGTTTAATACTGCCACATCGTTTGGTTTAGATTGCTAGGCACAGAGTTGTATTGAAATGGTATGCTAGAGGAATTATTAATAAAAATAAACGTTGTATTTGAAAACTAATTATTTTTTAGATCCATTTTTTATAAAGTAAATTAAAAGCAAAAAGAAGAATTTCGAAGGAAAAGAGTGTGAAGGAGTAGGAGGTATAGTTTATTCGCATCTGACCTGCCTTTGATCCGTGTGCAAAGAATTTTTGACTCAAGACAGTATACGTAATAACTTGCCTGACAACAGCGGATTAGATTAAAAAATTGAATCTATAGATCTTAACTATTAAGTTGCTACATTGGCATAATGCATTCAGACTCTTCACTATCTCTTCTTCGTCGTCAGTTTCAGCTTGTTTTCTATAAAAATGAGGGTGTTTGGCCTCAGGAGAGAGTGAAAGCCTTATTCCATCCTAATTCGGCATTTTGAAGGCATTCATTTTGTACCTACATGATAACAAAATTAGTTCCGTCTTGTTAAGACCGGACTTTACACTGTCAATCGAAATCCACCAGACATTACATTAATTATATACGCATATATATTCCTACAGATAAATCATCAATATTATCTGAATCTGGCAGCCTCTTGTAATTAAAGCACGTTTTATTTGACCGTAATCGATACCATGCATAAATCTTTAAGTTGCCATACTTTTTTCTTTCGTATTAAGCATTTAGGATTGCCAAGACATTTTAATTGGCCTCTATTTTTAATAAAAAAAAATACAGAAATTTTGTTTTGAATAGGTAGTGCTAATTAAGGGGGATTGAGCCGATCACATAAGTCGTATACCATTTCGGGTTTCTGCGCAGATGAGATAGGGTAGTATATTGTAAACTCAATATATAATAGGAGTGTACGACATTGAGAAAAGATATGACTATAAGTATGACTATCGAAATTTTTTACAAACCATCAGACTCTAATAGATCAGGGATGTATTTTTATATTATATTCATTTTACCATTTGAGTTAACTTTGGAAAAATTACTTATTTTTATGTAAAAATTCGATTATTGGCAATTTTATTTAATTTTTTGCTGCCGAATGTTGCCAACTCAATATTGTCTTTATTTTAAAATTTAATGCTGCCACGTGTCTTGCCTCCTTGACTATTTGAATTTTACAAACCTGACGAATATTCGAATTAAATTTCTTTAAAAAGTCCAATTGGAATCGTCGTACATTTTGTTTTTCTAATGTATCAATGGTAAACAGGGATTTGTATCCTTTGGTTTGACATTCCGGTTAAAGAAATAATCCCACCGAACACACAGAATAGAACCTTTGACGTTATACGGTGAATAAGCCAACTGTTATGCTTGTGGAAGACTCAATGGCGAGTATAATCTCGAAAATTTGGTGAAAAACATAACAGGCGTATCCAACCATCAATAAATAAGATGCTGAGGAGTAAGACTATAATTCATGTGAAAACCTATAAATCTCTCGATCTGAAGATCAATGGACACGGTTAATCGCAGTTTTACCCCGGAATCTCTCAGTAGTTTTGGATAGTAGCAAAGTGAGTAGTAAATAGCCTGATGCTTCTCTTCTTAATTGTCAATAAGTTTTCGGAGTATCGTCCTTCTCGCAATTTGAATTTACAGACAAATATCTGAAGCAAGAAATACGGATTAGATTTCTTTCCTTTGCTTTAAATCCAATGAATAGTTAATATATGCACTGTTCACAAACTGCAAAAGTTTCCCGCGCAAAATATTCTCTTTTTTGTTTTTGTATAGAAAATTTCCCTGGAATAATAGATTCACTCTTACATCGAGACAAGGTAGTATATTTTTCTTTCGAATGCCAATACCTTAAGAAGGCTTTCAATCCCAAAGTTTCTAACAAGTATTTTCTAATTATTTTTGATGGGGTAACATTTGATTTCATTTTAAAATTGTTAGCCCATATTTCAGGTTGACGCCAAATATTGGTAGACCAACAACATATTTTTTCCAGAAACATAGACCGTGCGTTCCTACACCTAATATCGACCATTTAGTTTCACTAATATTCCTTGCAACCAAAGTTACCAGTTTCCACGGTTTTGGTTTAACATCACAGATATGTAACGTGTTATGTATTCATTCTCTAAACTCTTATAAAAAAGAATTTCAGGAGAATAAAAGGTTCACTCTTCTATGGCGATAATTAATATTTGTATTTAAAATAGTTACCTCTTGAGAAGAATCGCATGACATCCAAGTAAATTCTGATTCGCATTATTGATTGGGTTGGGTTGTGCTCTACATTGGCGCTATTATTTCCAGTAGTGTTGACCACCGCCTTCCTTCTCTCTTTTTGTGCACTCAGTTTCATTATTATTTCATTACCTTTTTTTTGCTTTAAAAAGTTGACAGAATTTGATAGACATAAAATTCTCTCTTATACCTGCAGGAGCTGTGGATTTAAGTAGAAAGAGACAGTCTTTCACTTCTTGCCAGTGTCCAGCTCTTGCTATTAATAACTTGAGGTTCCTAACTTCTCATTTTTAACTGAACTCTTCAGAATGAAAATTTCCGCAATACTAAGATTTATATTTTGGAATCGGTATAATTTTCTATATAAGGAATACTTGATCAATGGGTTGGATGCCGACATGTGATATCGCATTGTACATAGCCTAAATAAACCTTACTGTTCAAGAGGGTCTTTCAATAAATTTATAAATGTATCAGATAAGACCTAATTATTATACTATAGAGCAACTTTCCAATAGGAAAGCTACTTAACCACACAGTTGGTTGATGAAATTTATAAAAACGTGTGAAAATAAAGTATGGAAACCCATTTAGCATGTACTTAAAGAGAATTCGAGATCGATCACATGCTGCCTTGCATTTCCCTCAAGTATAATAGGATTCCTCTTTGAGGAATAGATCGTTGGATCTCATATGAGCAGCATGCCGATTTTTGTTGATATTTTTTTGAACATTGCCTGTCCGGTGGCGTCTGTAATATCAATCTGCATCTGTTACTATCCAAAATCGAGCTAAAAATTTCATTGCTTGAGCACGCTAATTTATTGAGTTTCTAGATTAAGAAAAAAATAAGCTTAAGACTCCTATTAAGGCCGTGAACAATTTTTTTTTTTAAATGGATTCACAAACACCTACCCTACTGGCCAAAGGCTTTCTATAAACAAAATTACTTAATTTACTAGGTTTTATGTTAAACCTTTACTGTCTATCACCTATTGTATTTTTATATATTAGATAGTAACTCATTAATTTGATTTTTATAAAAACTTTGTATACTTTGACTTTCAATAAAACATTATGCTATGTTAAACCTTTAACTGAAAAGTTAAATGGTTTACACCTTCCATTCTAATTTAAGATTTTCTAAACATTTTCAAAATCTCATGAATATTAAAAATATTACTACTTAAATTAATTATGACTTTTAAGTGCTAAAATATTACAATTCTACTGCGCAACTCCTACAATTCTAAAATTCCTTCAAACCAGTATGCTTTAAAAACTTTCTATATGACCAATAATATTTTGAGGTTAAAAACGACTTGCCGCTGAGAAAACGTGTTTCGTTTCCAGAATTTTCCATGATTTTTAAAATAAATGCACAACACAATTTTGTTTTTCTTTTTTTTGTTCTCACTTCAAGCACTAATCCAAAGATTAACTCTTTATTTTCATTTTAAACAAGTTTTTAACACATTTTAATGTGGCAAAAAGCAGTTGGCAAAAAAAATGTCTCCAAGCGGCTGCCGGGAAAACAACAATTAGAACTTGAAGATCTAGTCCATAGATTTTCTTTTATAGGTTTAAACGTAAAGCGAGAACCTGAAATTGAAAAAAAAATTATAAGTAAAATAATGGCAATATTTAGGAAAGAAAGGGGTTGGGGTTTTAAGCCTTTTGTTCTGGAATACTTACATTGTAGTGTACTTGTCTTATCATAGAGTAATCAGGTAATTTACTTGGACCTTGCACGCATCTTTCTGCGCTTACGCTTCAACCTACGCATACGCTTCTTACGCCACTAAAAATATTAAATAAAAACAATTTATTACTTTTGATATTTAAACACTTTTTAATACAATTAATTTATTTTCAAATGAAAAACAAAAAAAAAGCACGTGTATTTTGGTTTATTTCTGTGCACCAATATGAAATTGCAAATGGCGTCGTTTTCATTTTCTGTTATACAGAAAAGAAAAACACAAATGCATGGCAAGTTCTTAAAATCTTTTTGTTTAACACATTTTAATTTATTTATATTTTGTTTTTAGTTAATGTTTTCTTTTTTTTCGGTTTTTGTTTGCACTTTTTATGTGTATATATATATATATTATAATTTTTATTTTCAGTAAATAAATTTACCTTAGCTCTCATTTTCCTTCTGTTGTCGAAGACGTTTGAGAACGAAAGAAAGATTTAACGGAAGTTCCTCTATTCATTAACTTTGACAATTTGCTAACAACGCCACAAGGTTGCTAAAAATTGTATTAAGTGTTGTATTTCATGCCATACAAACAGGGTTGTATTTATTGTAGTAATATTTTTGATATACAGAGGTCACTATTGCTTTGATAGCCCGGACATAAACCTTTAGACTATGAACGAAATGTGAAATACTTCACAGCAACGATTTGGAATTAAATACTTGCTGACCATGTGGCCAATAGGTTAAGAAAAATTTTCTCCCCTTCCTCTCCTACAGCTATTGCAGGAGTCATTTGTCATGTGATTTATCACTGGCCGATGCTCCTTGTATGAGTACCCATAACATAATGCCTAGTAATGATTCCCATTTCCGTACAGAGCGTGCTCCTTTGGAGTTTAAGCAGACTTTCTGTCTAGCTATGACCAGAATTTCTGAGCCATTCTGCCCATATCGAAGACTCATTTGTAGAGGAATGCTTTAATGTATTGAGACTAGACAAATCTGGCTCACTATAGTTGCGTTAAACTTAATTAGTGCTCATCTTTGAAACCTCCTAGCAATTATAATGTGGCACTGGTGTCTGGGCGCACACGTCCGATTGGAGGGACCGAAGACCGTAAATTTTACGTGAGAAAGTTTTAAAACTAACCAGCCCTCCGCATAGGAATACCTTAATGTGGCCCCGCGGAGAGTGAGAATGTTTAATGGTATTTTTATCTGCTAGTGATGGGACCCACTGTTTACGTCGAATCCGAATGATGGATTTGAGAAGGTTTTTTCATGGCAATTCGTTAATTTTAGAAGCTTTTGCCAGAAGACCGCTAAGGAAGAGTCGTCTAAGGAAATATTTTTCTATATTTCTAGATGTCAGAGCTGAGTTTTGAACTCTTGATTCCCCACCTAGTAGATTAACACACTGCTTACGAGCCTGCGGTGACCATATATGACGTTATTGACCTAATATATATTTTTTTAACCCGTTAAACTATTCCGTTCGGCTTGGTCCTGCTCTCAAACGAATTAAAGAAGATATTTGAAGCTAGTTTAAGGGATAATAAGTAAATATTAGAGCAAGTTTATTATATTTTGGTAAAAATTGAAAACTAAACCAGTTTCGAACTTAGGTTCCCAAACAAAAACCAAAAAAATACAAAAAATTCAATTTAAATTAAAAATTATTGTATAATTTTCCTTTCTCTTGTTCTTCTTCTTTTTTCACAGACATTTTGTGTGGTTTCGAAGCGTTTCCGTAAAAACTACATTCACCGCTTTACGGGGACGAAGAGTTTATTTCTATTTCATCCGTGGAGCATGGCGAGACGCGTATGCGTGTATATTGCAACAAATCAGTATTTCGATTATTGCGTTATGGCTACAATATTGTTTAACTGTATTTTTTTAGCCATGACCGAAACAGTCGAAGAAGCTGAGTAAGTTCGAAAACAAGCAGAGTTACGAAAGAATTAAAATTCATATGCCAGTCAGCCACCTCAACTGAATAATAAAAAAAAAATAAATTCTTAACATCTGAAACTCGTACATATTCATTAAAAAAAAAACAAAACTAAAGAGAAAAAGATAAATCGCTAACAAAATTCAAAGAAAAGAAAAAAAGAAAAATCATTTCAAATCTTAATTCTTTCGCAAACTCTACTTGATGTCAAAACAAACAAAACAGGGGTTGGTTCAAGCTGACACCATCGTTCTAAACAGAGGACTAAGTATCCCTTAACTTAACTTAGCAATACAAATTGTTTGATTTTTTATATTCATATGTATGTATGTGTGTTTATGTATGTGTGTGTTACAGATATATCTTCCTAGCGATTTATACCATTGAAATGGTAATAAAAATCATTGCCAAAGGCTTCCTGCTCAATAAATACACTTATTTGCGCAATCCCTGGAATTGGTTGGATTTTGTGGTTATAGCCAGTGGCTATGCCACAATCGGCATGGATGTGGGCAACCTGGCTGGGTTGCGTACATTTCGTGTGTTGAGAGCCTTAAAGACTGTATCCATAATGCCAGGTTTAAAGACTATTATAAATGCACTCCTGCACTCGTTTCGTCAATTGGCCGAGGTCATGACACTGACCATATTTTGTTTAATGGTCTTTGCACTCTTTGCACTACAGGTTAGTATCAGCTGCAGTTCAAGGTCTTCAAGTCCTTTATAATAAATTTCATTTCATTTGTTCTTAGGTTTACATGGGTGAATTACGTAATAAATGCGTTAAAAATGTACCCTCAGAGTGGTCCAATACAACGGACTTGGAGTGGAGATTGTAGGTTTCTTTTGATTACTTAGAATCATAATCTTGTTAAAGAAATAATTTTAAAATGTTTCTTCTTCTTCTCCTTCTCTTCTTGTCTTCTTGAACAGATGGATTAATGACACTGATAATTGGTTGTATGACGATGAGGAGCTGCCCATGTTGTGCGGTAATTTAACGGGCGCTCGCCATTGTCCCGAAGGCTATACGTGCCTGTGCGTGGGCGAGAATCCCAATCATGGCTATACGAATTTCGATAATTTTATGTGGTCCATGCTGACCACATTCCAGCTGATAACATTGGATTATTGGGAGAATGTCTACAATATGGTGTTGGCCACATCGGGGCCCATGAGTGTATCATTTTTTACAGTGGTTGTGTTTTTTGGTTCATTTTATCTTATAAATCTAATGTTAGCCGTAGTCGCACTAAGTTACGAGGAAGAAGCCGAAATAACCAATGAAGTAAGTGAAATAGTTTACATTTCTTTATACATTTCCTCTTATTTCCCTACCTTCCTTCTTCTTCCATTACTAAACAGGAACGTAAAAAAGACTTATTGGATCATCGCGATGATTCGACCTTTAGCTTCGACCCGTCCGTTCTGAATGTAAAAAAATTAAATAAAAACAATAGCAGTAAGAAGAAGATCGATTCACGTAAAGGAGTACTATTGGCCTCCTACAGTAAAAAGAAGACACGACGGAAAAAGCCTGCCAAGAGCACAGGCAAAGATGGCGGCAATAATACCGATAGCAATGGCAATGGAACGGTATTTATTTAAACACTCGATATATAAAAATAAAATTCAATTTCCTTTCCTTTGTGTTTCAGCATCACAGTAAAAATGATTCACTCACACCAACACCCAGTCCCAGTCCGAGTCCACGTCATAGCAGCTGTGAGCGTCCAACCGATTTGGCATTGAAATGTGAACATTCTCCCGAACAGGGTATGATGGACAAAGACCAGCAACAACAGCGCCAGAATCGTCAGACACGTATTTGTTTTCAAGAGGACGGCCAAAAGAATCCCAATATGTTGTATCCCTCGCATCCGCTTATGCCCAGTCGTCAGGCAAGTTCGAATTCAAGTGGCGTTAATCGAGAATCATCACAAGATGACTCCGGAGTGGTTGATGATCATGATGAACAGGATATAACAGCCTCGGAGGTGGTCAATGTTTCAGCCACGGATACCCAAAATGATCATACGACCGTAACGTTGGCCTTGTCACCGCGTGAAGTTCGCCTGATCAAATGTAATGGGAATATAGCGCGTATTAAAAAGCATAATATTTATGCTTTACATCCGGAATATTCTTCCGAAATTGTTGTAATCGGTAAGTTTTTGTTCTTATTAAGGAAAGTTCATAAAAATTTCTTTTAATTTTCCTTTTGTATGCAGATGATCTTCCAGATCGTAATTGTGATAGATGTGTTCAATGTTGTATAGACTATGAGGGTTGGCTACAATTTCAAAATTGCCTTTATAAAGTGGTTAGAGATCCACTATTTGAATTGGCCATAACGCTATGCATTGTCTTGAATACGGCATTTTTAGCCATGGAACATCATGGCATGAGTGAGAGTTTTCGTAATGCCTTAGATGTGGGGAATAAGGTATGTAGTAGGCCTGTAAGGCGACACAAATAAAAAGAAAAATGTAACGTAATGTAATGGCCTTTTTTAGGTTTTCACTTCCATTTTCACATTTGAGTGCATCATTAAATTGATGGCCTTGTCGAAAGAGTTTTTTCTATGCGGCTGGAATATATTCGATTTAATTATTGTTACGGCTTCCTTGTTGGACATTATATTCGAATTGGTCGATGGTTTAAGTGTTTTAAGGGGTTTGCGTTTGGTAGGTGTATGACGGATATTTAATTTCATTACCAGAAAATAATTTTGAAATATTTTTTCTATTAAACCCAGCTGCGCGTTTTGAAATTGGCTCAATCCTGGACCACCATGAAGGTTTTATTGAGCATTATTATATCAACCATAGGAGCTTTGGGCAACCTAACCTTAATATTGGTTATCGTTATTTATATATTTGCCGTTATTGGCATGCAACTGTTTTCAAAAGACTATACGCCCGAAAAATTTGAACCAGATCCAGTGCCAAGGTATTATTTTTGAAACAAATTTTTAAATTTCTTATATTTTATTCTCTTGTGTCCTTTACAGATGGAACTTTAATGATTTTTTCCACTCGTTTATGATGATTTTTCGCATTTTATGCGGCGAATGGATAGAACCCTTATGGGATTGTATGAGAGCCGAAGAAGAGGTAACAAAAAATTTAAGAAACATTTTTTTTTAATTACAAAACCTTAGTAAATTCCGAAAATAAAAAACTTTTAATGAATTTAATTTTTCCTCCTATATTCGATAAAACAAAAACGAAAACAAAAAACATGTTTATAGCAAGGTGCTTCTTCTTGTTTTGCCATATTTTTACCCACATTGGTTATGGGAAATTTTATGGTTTTAAATTTGTTCTTGGCCTTGTTGCTCAATAGTTTCAATTCAGAGGAACTGAAATCTAAAAAAGAGGTAATGCATGCTTATTTTAGTTCAATACCTCCATTTTTTTCATTTTATGTTCAATGGTGTAAACTCGATATATTTTTTTCTTTGGTTTGTATCTCACAAAATAAAAAAAAAACCCTCAAACACTTTTCAGTGTCATTTAAATGTGTGTGAAACGATTTGTATTTTTTTTTTGGATTGTAATTTTGATTGATTGGATGATGTATTGTGCCATAGAAACCAATAAGAAAAAAATAACATATGAAAAGAAATATTTGAAATTTGAGAGCTCAATGTTGTTGATTTTATTATTATTATTAATAATATTTATTATTATGCAACATATTTATTTTTATAATTAAAAATAAAATTAAAAAAAAAAGAAAATAATTTTCAATTTTAAAATAATTTTTTTTTTGTAACGCAAATAAATGGGAGGTAATGCTTCTGGTTAAAGCATCGTTTAAAAATAATTTTTTTTTCTTACTTTTATTAATTGAAAAAGAAAAACAAAAATAAAAGAAAAATTATAAAAACTTAATAATTTGTATGGGTGTTAGATTTTTTACTGTGTTAACTACAATTTTTCTTTAACTGCTTTGCACTTTTCAATCGTGTGTAATCGTTTATAACTTTTTTCTCAGTGTATTTGCATCGTTATCTAATATCTTTACCTTACTCTATATACTTAATATATACAAATTTATATAAAGACCTGGCAGATTTTAATAATAAATACGTATCTCCTTGCCTTATACATTGTCCGTGAAACTCAAGTTGCCAATATGTTATGATACAACATGTAACATAGAGAAAATCTGGCCCATTCTTTATATAAATTTTTATAAAACAAAACAGAGGGTGATATAAATATTAAAAAGTTTAGTTTTACACATTTTATTTCGTTTATTAATTATCCATTTGTCTTTGCAAGACTTCA